>CM055098.1:3397606-3997606 GCA_029204225.1 Diphasiastrum complanatum
CGTTGTTGATTATTTGACACGTCGTACCGTGGTGCCACATTCGGTGCTCCCTAAAAGTAAAGATAAGAGATCTAGTATTGGTTCCTCTTGTGTTGTATGATCCGAAGTTTGAATGGGCAAAATGTCATTTCGTGCGAAGATGCGTCGCACAAGTGGCAAAATCTCTGTGTCAGTTTGAGATTTTGTTTCAAAATTGGACACCCATTTGTTGTATGGTTTTGGGTACAAATTGAACACCATACATTTTCTCATCGGGGATATTGTCCCTAACTCTACTTTCACTAACTCTAATCCACTTAATACTACTTCCCTTAAATCTCACCACATGCATTTACCTTGAGAGAGAGAGAGAGAGAGAGAGAGAGAGAGAGAGAGAGAGAGAGAGAGAGAGGAGAGAGAGAGAGGAGAGAGAGAGAGAGAGAAGAGGATAGAGACGGAGAGTTGAGATGGAGATGTCATTGCTTATGGAGAAACCTTAACTAGCACAACGCAAAAACATGAAAACTAGAAACAACAAGCAAAGCATCACAAGAGGATAAGCAAGATTGATTAGCAAATGAGAATGCTTGAGCTCTCAAAATAGTAGAGTCTCCTCCTCTCTATTAAGCATACAAATGAGTTGCAAATGGTGCCTTTTTATCTTTGGGGTGGCCCTTGCCCCTTGCTTCCTATTGGCTACTTGCAATAGATGGGATTGTAATGCACACCAACTACAAGAAATACAAATGATTCTATGGTGTAGGAAGAAACACACCCCACCTACCACATTTGACTTTTGACTAATCCAAAAAGACTTAGCAGCTTAACTTAAGCTTAACTTTGGCTTTCTAATATTATTTTAATTACATGGCCCAAAGTCAAGTTTATTGCCAAAATTATTTATTTACAAGTGCTCTATTGACAGATCCTTTGCTCAAGAGGGCCTGTTGTTTACCTTTCTGCTTCTTGCTTACAGATCTATTTCTTGTATGTTACTAGGCTCGTTTGGGCATTACTTGACTATTTCTTATTTGTTACAATGCCTAGGCCAGGCAGAAACGGACTGAATAACTCTGTAGTATATTTCTCTCTCCTGCCTGTCAGAGGACTACTCAGGGTCGTCACACTTGAACGCACTTACATTCTACATAAAGATGCAAGCTTAGAATGCTCTTTCATGGAATAGAGTGCAGCCCAAATGAACGTTCTATAGATTCTACTGTTACTTACTCTAAAAACGGATTGAAACAAGATTCTACACTACACTGAACTGAGCTACATTTGCATAACTGATAAACAAGAAACAAGAATTAAACTACAGCATGTTAGAAGTCCAAGAATCAAGAAACTAACCAGCCTTTTGATTCTTGGACATCCCAAGAACATCAAGAACTAGAATGTTAGAGAATATGCAAGATTTATGCCACATTTCTAGCCTATTTAGTTTACTTGAATGTTGTCTCCTACATTAATCCACAAGAAAACATGAAATCTAATCCACAAAAGCAAGAAAAATAATCCACTCTAAATCCACAACCACACACAATATGAATGGAAGGGCATGGTCATATGGGCATCACTCAAGAAAACCATCATGATCAAGGAGCTTAGTGTAGCATCAAACTCATGGGAAATCTTCTTATTAAGAATGGAGTAGATACAATGCAAAAAGCTCCTCTTCACAAAGAGGGAGTCTCTTAAATAAGCAAGAGATCTCCTTAGGTGGCATCCTGGTGGAATTTTCACATTTCACAAATTACAAGTGGAATATTGCTCTCCACTAGAGGTCACCATCAAAAGGTGGCTCACTCTACTTTCTCTAAGAGGGGTGTACTTGTATTTATCACATGTGCTTAGAAATACTAGTTCCTACATGGTCATTCCATCTTTCGGGATTCACCATGAGGCTTACACAGTTATTGCTTGTTATTACTAACTAGCATTTCTCGGCTCTCATACTCGGCTCTCAGTCTTCATTCGTCTCGTTTTCTCAGAGACCTCCTCGGTCTAGGGTGAGAGGTGCTCTTGATTTGCTCTGTCCGAGTATCTTGGGGAATTGTCAGAATCAGCCAACATGCTCATTGGGCCATCATGGGCTTATACACACAGTTATCAATTGTGGAAACTACTTTAGATCATTAGAAAGGAGGTCAAGTTAGATCAAAGTTCTATGGTTAAGCTAAAACTAGTTGAAGAGAGAGAGTGAGAAATTATCAACTACTTTGATAGTTTAGTCAAGATTGGTCATAGTTTAATAAATTGCCAAATACACAATTGAAACCAATTTTCATATTAGACTTAGAGTTTGACTTTTCAAGTTATATTAGTCTAAAAAGCATTCGAATAAACACTTTTGGAAAGTGTGGGAAATGTAGAAGTCGAGTTTCAGTGGATTCAAGTTTGAAAGTTGGGTACATTGAATCTAGTCCCAAAAATAGTAGGATTTTTTATATTGGAGAAAACCAAGTGGCAATTTAGGTTTTGGACTTGCTATAAAAGGATGTAACTCATGGGAGAAAAGACATTCTCTCTCTCTCTTATCTCATTCATGCTTATGCATGGTTCTCTTGGGTTCTACTATCCATTGGTGCACTATACTTGTGATATCTTGCAATCATGTATGTATAATGCTCATTAAATGCTATTTTCAGATCCACACGTGTGAAATATAGTACGGTACTGTTATTGTATGGATATCAACATCATTTTATATTTTGGTTCATGTATGATCAAGATCTATTAGAGTTTGCATCTCATTCTTAGTATATATGCTGATTTTTCTACATTGGCAAGATTGGTAATTGCTTGTTTTTCTAACCAAAGATCAAAGGGATATTTTGGATCTTAGTGCTCTGAAATTTGCCACAACAATTAATTGTTAAGACACAAATTTATCAATTGATTTCGGGCCAATTGCATCGAAGTGAAATGGATGATATTTTGAGAAGATGTGTGTTGCCTCGTGAAGTACCCGAACTAATCATGTTTTCTCACGATGGGATGGGAGGTGGACATTTTTCAACAGATATCACTGCTTGAAAACTTTTACAATCAAGGTGTTGGTGGCTGACACTTCATAAGGATACCAAAAATTATATCCAGTCATGTGATGTATGTCAACAAGCACGACATCCGATGAAGCAAAATTATGAAGCTTTGCATCTGATTTTATCGCAAGCACCATTTGAGAAATGGAGGCTTGATTATGTTGGTCCTATTCATCCTACGACAAGAGGATCTCAAGCCAAATATATCATCGTAGCAACGGAGTATATGACCAAGTGGGTCGAGGCAAAAGTAGTTAGAGTTTTTGATGCTAAGTTCTTGCATGAGTACATCATTGTTAGATTTGGATGTCCTATCAAGATCGTAAGTGATCGCGGAACACGCTTTGTTAGAAACGATAAAGTGTTTGTTGGAAGACTTTTTTGTTGTACACCGGTTTAGTACTCCATATTATCCGAGGGGTAATGGACAAGCTGACTCTTCCAATAAAATTCTATGCTTTGAAGAATCGAACGAAGTACTCAATGTGGGAGCAGCCTGGGAAAGTGAGCAGAAATACATCACCCCGCCAATACAACATAGACAATTTAGTAAAGAAGCAGTCATGATTGATGGAAGTTCATGAATTAATTTGATTTAAACCAAGCTATGTGCAAAATGGGAACTTACCAAGCTGAAGCCTGTCACTTTTGCCATTAAGCTAGCTGATCAAAACAACAGTCCATCCAAGAGGAATGGTTGAAGACGTATTTGTCAAAATAGCTGGAGTGCAGTTTGTCATTACTTTTGTAGTAATGGACTTACTTGACGCACCAAATGTATATCGAGTTTTATTGGAACATCCATGATTACGAGTTGCGCAAATAATTCATAATTGGGGCACCGACAAAATTACTTTTGAGAATCGTGAGCGTGCGATCAAAGTAGATCCAATCACTTGGACCATTGAGTCAGTAGTCCAAAGAGGGGATGATGATTCATCAACAATAGATCATACCTATGATCGACAAGTGAAGACTTTGGGAGTTCATTATAACTCTCAAATCGACATTGTCAATTGAAATCAAGCTCTTGCAATAGTGGATTGTACAGCAGGCTATATGTGCCAACAAGATAATCAATCTGAATTGAGCAAAATTTCCTTGCTTGATCGAAATTTGGAAATGCCAATCACTTTTCCATTGAATATAATGAACCCTCCAAATCTGATTGAAGATGATCTAATACATGTTAGCCATGCCTTGACTTACGATGGAGAGGCAGAACTTACGGATGAGCATATTCTCAATCATATGGATTCTACAAGATATGGAGTTTAAGATATTCCGGATGAGCCAACAATAAAACTGCCAAAAACAGTTATATTGAAGGAGGATAAGATGGCAGGACCTATGACAAAGAAACAAGCTAAGCAACACTATAATACGGTTATGAAATGGGAAAAATTATCTCAAAAAGTTGATTCTAAGAATGTACCACTTTTATTGGATAAAGGAAAAGGGAAGGTCACAAATAATACTTCAAGTAAAAGTTCTCGTAGGAAATCACCATCAACGAAGTCGTCACCTTCAGAGAAGAGCACATCTTCTAGAGCGTCATTAGCTCCAAGATCAATTCTTGTCAAGAAAGCTAAACGGAGATGAAAGATCAACCCTTATGAGAAGGAACAATCATATTAAGTCCAGCATAATATGCCAGAATATTTCAAATGCTATACTTTGGACAATGTGTTGATTATTTTACCAAAAGCTCATCGTGAACCAGAGGAGAAAGAACTAGAAACAAAGTAGATTGCTTAACAAGGAGAGCCAGAAAAGATTGTTCAAGTTGGAGCGCAACTTACTCCCGCACAATTTCAAGCGTTAAGAAACTTGGACGTACAAGGATCTCAAAGAAATCCCTACCTCGGTTATTGAGCATCCGATACCCTTAATGCTTGATGCAGTTCCAAAGGTTAGAAGATTTTATCGCTGTAATCCAAACATTACGGATCTTATAAAGAAAGAGTTGCAAAGACTACTTGAAGCCGATTTCATAAATGAAATCGAATATACAAAGAATGGGTTTTGCCAATTGTTGTCGTTCCTAAGAAGAATGGGAAGATGAGAATTTGTGTGAATATCAAAGCTTTGAACAAAGAATGCGAAAGGATCACTTTTCATTACCCTTTACTGAAAGCATATTGGACCGTCTTGCTGGAGCAGAAGCATACAATTTTTTAGATGGATTTAGTGGTTCCAACCAAGTTAAGATAGCACCTGCGGATTGTCACAAAACAGCTTTTGCAACAAAATGGAAAACTTATGCTTATAACATTATGTCATTTGGACTTTGTAATGCACCTTGTTCATTTCAACGAGTGATGCAGTTTGCCTTTAAGGACTACTTGCAAAAAAAATTTGAAATCTACTTGGATGATCTCGGAGTCCATAGTGTAGATACAGACAACTTGGATCATTTGAAAAAAATATTTGAACGTTGTCACAAATACCAAATCTCCTTAAATCCAGAAAAATGTCAAATTTGTGTCACACATGCGGTTGTCCTTTGAAAAAATTGATTTTCGCGTTGTGGTTTGAAAGGGTAAACAACATTAACTAGCCGACCATGTTTCAAGAATTGAATCCGGCCTATTAATACTAAAGTAGATGATGACCTATGAGATGCTGCATTATTTTATGTAGAAGTGGTATCTGAGTGGGTAGTATATATTGTTGAATATCTTATGCTTGGCCAACCCAATGCCTCATTGACAAAAGTACAAAAGAGACAATTAATATATAAGGCACAACCTTATCAATTGATTGTTGTCACTGAGCAATGGATGATATTTCACGAAGATGTGGTTTGTCGCATGAAGTACCTGAACTTATCATGTTTTCTCATGATGGCATGGACGGAGGAGATTTTTCAACAGATATCACTGTTCGCAAACTTTTACAATCAGGATGTTGGTGGCCTACACTTCAGAAAGATACAAAAACTTATTTTCAGTCATGCAATGTTTGTCAACGAGCACGTCGTCCTACTCGACAAAATTATGAACCTTTACCTTTTATCGCAAGCACCGTTCGAGAAATGGGCATTGATTATGTCGGTCCTATTCACCCTGCTGCAAGGAGATCTCAGGCCAGATATATCATTGTTGCAATTGATTATATGACCAAATGGGTTGAAGCGAAAGCAGTTCGAGTTGCAGATGCAAAATCAACGGCTAAGTTTCTCTATGAAAACATTATTACTAGATTTGGATGTCTTATCGAGATCGTTAGTGAAGCGGAACACATGTTGTGAATGAAACAATAAAGTATTTGTTGGAAGACTTTTTCGTTATTCATCGATTTAGTACTACGTATTATCAGAGGGGTAATGGTCAAGTTGAATCTTTCAACAAGATTCTCTACAACATTATGACAAAAACGGTAGAAGCAAGTTGTTCTGATTGGGAACATAAGCTTTGTTCGACTTTATGGGCATTCAGAACAGCTTACAAAGGTAGTACAAATCAAATGCCATTTCAGCTTGTTTATGGACAAGATGCAGTTATGTCAATTGAATTTTTGATACCATCTCTACGCGTAGCAGCAACGGAACGGTTGGATGATGCAAAATCCTTCCAGATGCGTCATGAGGCCTTACAAAAAATTTGTGAGACCAGATTGATGGCAGTTCATGCATTAGCAGCAGAGAAAGCTCATCGCAAGGCATGGCATGATCGCAGATTACACAAAAAAAGATCTGAAGGAAGGAGATCTAGCACTAATATATAAGATAAAACTGATTAAAGACAAATTGAAGTTCACAGGTGAAGGATCGTATAGAGTGAAAGAAATATTGAACTATGGAGCAGTCATTTTAGAAAAAGATTCGACAGTCCGGTGAATGGCAGACGACTACGCAAGTTTTGGCAGCCAGATCAACCAGCTCAACCGAAATGATCCAACACCTTGTCAGTTTTATTTTGATTGTTTTACAATTTTCTTCTCATTACTTGAGTGCTTTGGAAAAGACAAAAAAAAAATGATGAGCAAAAGTCAAAAAAGTCATCAGAGTGGAAAAAGAGAAAGAAAAGTATTTTCAAAAAGTAATTTTTGATGAAAAATGACTTAAATCACTTATTGGATCATATTTTTCACAAATAGACTTAAAAACCTTCATCGAGAGTTCAGATCATACATCCGCCTCAAATTTCTCTATATTGAATCGGGCGAAGGTTCCTTTCCAGAGATGATACTTGTTTTTGAGTTAGGCGAATGATCAGAAACCTCTTGGCCTAGCAACAAGCTAATCGCTTGGAAGACTACATCAGCTCCCTGCAAAACGCCCTTACAACCGCACAGGATCAGGTGGATAAGGCCATGCAGGATGCAAAGCAACAGGTGCAGCTGCTGAAGGTCAATGACAGATGGCCAAACAAGATCGCACGCGGCTTCAAGGTGAATTGGATGCGACCGTCCTTGAACGTGATGCGTATCTTCAAACACAAATATCAGATCATCCGGTTACACCGACGGAGATTGCGTAATTGTTCAAGAAAGTGGAGACATACAAAGTGGCCCTTCAGGGATTTCAAGGCCGCTTTGACAGGTTCAAAGGAGCAGCTTCAACCGAGTTGGCAAAGGCTAAGGAGACCATCACCGCCTATGAAAAAGCAGCCGCTCAAAGCCGGACCACAAATCCTCGTATCGGTCATGCCGCAATTCTCCCCTCCGTGCCAAGAAGCTGTACCAATGGATACAAGGGTAGATGCGAGCATGGACCAGGGGGGAGCTCCAGATATAGCTGAACAACCGCCAATCTTATCGGAAGTACAAGCAGGTCCATCCTCATCAAGGACCACACCTCTATTCAAAAGGCCCATCAGCGTCGAGGACCAGATCTAGACCTTCTTAAAGCAACATCCGCATGAGTCCTTGCATGGTGGATGGGTTCTGAAGTTTAAGACATATGAGATAGAGGTCGACAAAGAGTTGGATAAAATACCTGCATTGGGAGAGCAGCCGGCATGGAGAATCATTGTTTTTGAAAAAACTTCGGAATCAATTAGGAGTTACGTCGCCAACCCTCGCCAATTGCGGGTAGATCCCTATTACGTGCCAATGCCACGGAAAAATAAATGGAAAGATTTGGGACTGGCTATGGACAAGATCACCATCCATACGTCCAATTGGCCAATCATCCATCAGCCCTACAACTTTACAATCTCATTGGATTTCCTCCGTGCCTTACAAGCCTATCAGAGAGAATATGTCCACTCTCCATATCCAACGGTGCGACGACAATGTTCGTTAAAGATCTAACTCTGTTGGCGTCATTGGCAACCAGATGGAACGATTGTCTCCCTCCTCTAACATTCGATCCAAATAAGCTGATGGGCTCAGAGCAAATCAAAGACCAGCTTTCGGTTGCTTGTTTATATTTTTGTGCGACAATGATGGGAGGCTCCTGGGACAACCTCCAAGTGGATTGTCGGAGCCCACCATTGTTTTTTGCCACACAATTTGGATTTTAATATTGCACGTCTCGACTTTATGGAGAAGGTGCAGTACCATTTAATCAAGATTCAGCGTGAGGCCAATAAAAGTCTTCAATAACTGCATATTGCAGGTGTCGTGGGACCGCCACCAGTTTTGGTGGGGGATACCGTTGGAGGGTTTGTGGATTCCAAGGCAACCCTAACCCTAGTTAATAAGTGAGAGGGATTTGGCACCCTGCGTGTGTAAGTCCAACCCGGTGATCACATAGTTATTTGATTGATTAGTTAAAAGTCAATAAAAGGACTTTAGGCCTTTTTGCAGGACTTTTAATGTCGCAGGGCCTAAATGTCAAGTTAGTGAATAAAGTTGGGTTTTCCTCCAATTTTGATGGTTCCCACACTTTTTTAAATTTGAATAAAAAGATAGGCAAGACTGGACCAATAGGATTCAGAGGCCAAGGTCCTCCTCTGTACTATAAGAAGGGACCAACTCGAGTTGCTCCTCATGTTCATTTCCTCATTTCAATCAAGCAAATTGGTTATCTTCAGAAATGGATTGATGAATATCCTTACTCTTCTTCTTTCCTTCTCCATCTCTCATGCTTTCTTTGGATTTTGTTAATTATTGGATCTAAATGTTATTGGGATTGAGTGTTATTATACTTTTTATGATAGAGAAAGAGTAAGCTATCTTTGTTGTTGATCATAGTGTTAATGGATCTTAGTGTTAATAAGTAAGGTTAATGGATGTAGAGTTAGATTTAGATCTTCCATTCATGCTGAAATCTGAACTTAACTATTGCTGTCATGGGAACGAACCTATGCGTGACAAGTAACTCCATCTCTATGATGCTAGATTGACTAGATCTTGGATTCAAGTTTGGCAAGGAAAGAAACCCACTACAACGGAGCATCACGTAGAGTGTGCCTGGATAATCCATTTATACAATTCATCAATGTATTAATTACAGTAAATCTTTGTCACCTTATTAGGTAAGCCGTTGTACTTGGAAGTATTCGGCTTTTGTGACAACTATACATAGTATATAGGGTCAACAAATTAGGTTGCAAAATCACACAGAAAGCCATTTTGGATTTTAATACTGCACGTCTTGACTTTATGGAGAAGGTGCAGTACCATTTAATCAAGATTCGGCGCGAAGCCAATAAAAGTCTCCAATAACTGCATATTGCAGGTGTCATGGGACCGCCACCAGTTTTGGTGGGAGATACTGCTGGAGGGTTTGCGGATCCCAAGGCAACCCTAACCCAAGTTAATAAGTGAGAGGGATTTGGCACCCTGCGTGTGTAAGTCCAACCCGATGATCACATAGTTTTTTGATTGATTAGTTAAAAGTCAATAAAAGAACTTCTGAAATCTGAACTAAACTATCGCTCTCATGGGAATGAACCTACGCGTGACAACTAACTCCATCTCTATGATGCTAGATTGAATAGATCTTGGATTCAGGTTAGGCAAGGAAAGAAACCCACTACAACGGAACATCATGTAGAGTGTGCCTGGATAATCCATTTATACAATTCATCAGTGTACTAATTATAGTAAATGTTTGTCACCTTATTACGTAAGCCGTTGTACTTGGAAGTATTTGGTTTTTTTTGACAATTGTACATAGTATATAGGGTCAACAAATTAGGTTGCAAAATCACATAGAAATCCATATCAAAAGTCTTCTATTAAGACTTCTCATCCTTTGGAATTAATACACTCGGATGTTCACTTTTCTTCCTCAAAAATTATTGGTGATGCAACTTGTTTTGTTACCGTCATTGATGATTTTACAAGATGTACTTGGTTGAACCTTCTTTCTTCAAATGCTATGGTGTTTGAACACTTCCTAGTTTTCAAAGATTATGTTGAGAAACAATTTTCTTTCAAAGTTAAAGCCTTGAGATATGATGGAGGAGGTGAATACATTTCCAACAAATTCTATGATTATTGTGAGGTTGACGGGACTAAGAGAGAATTTTCCTGTGCTTATTTCCCATTTCAAAATGGGGTTGCCAAAAGAAAAAATCGATCTCTATGTGAATGTGCTAAAGCAATCCAAGTTGAAGCTTGTTTGCTCATTGAATATTGGAGAGAAGCAATTAATTCTGCAAATTATTTGTGCAATAGATTACCTCACAATACACTTGCAGGAAGATCACCATATGAAGTCTTATTCAAGAAGAAACCTAAGGTTGATCACCTTAGAGTTTTTGGATGTGCTTTCTTTGTTCGTGTACCCTTGGAAACAAGGAAAAGAGATGATCCAAATTCAATCAAAGTGATCATCGTTGGATACTCATCCAACAAGAAAGCATACAAAATTTATATTCCCTCTACCTCAATTACAATTGAGAGTAGAGATGTTATTTCTCATGAGAATCAAAAATACATCTTTGATGAGGCCGAGATCAAAGATTCTCAAAAGAATTCTCCTATCATCACCCTTGAATATTATCATGGAGAGATGGGGTCGAGAATTGAGGAGGAGTCACCTCGAGTCTTCTCACCAAGGAGATCACAAAGAGAAAGATTCGAGCCTAAGAGGCTCTCAGATGGAGATAAAGGTAAACAAGTGAAACTCAACTCCACTAATTATGCATATTTTGTTTCACATGAAGAGCCAAAGGATGTACATGAAGCACTCAACTCAAAAGAATGGTTTCTAGCCATGAAGGAGGAATATGATGCATTGATTGCCAACAAGACATGGGAGCTTGTGGATCTTCCATCCAACAAGCACACTATTGGTTGCAAATGGGTTTTTCGAGTCAAATATAATCAAGATGGCACAATCAACAAGTATAAGGCAAGACTTTGTGAAAAGGGCTTTGATCAAGTTTATGGACTTGATTATGAAGAGACTTTTGCTCCAATTGCAAAGATGGTATCAATTAGAATCACCATTTCTATTGCTTGTGTTTTCAAATGGCAAGTTTTTCAACTAGATGTCTCAAATTCTTTTTTAAATGGATATCTAGAAGAAGAAATTTATATGGAACAACCCCTTGGGTTCATCCAAGACAAGACCAAAGTTCGCTTGCTCTTCAAAAGTCTCTATGGACTAAAGCAAGCACCAAGATCGTGGTATTCTCGACTTAACACTTTCCTTATCTCACTAGGATTCAGTCTTAGTAACTATGATCCTTCCTTGTATATCAAGTTCTATTATAGTGATATTGTCATTCTTCTAATTCATGTTGATGATATTATCCTAACAGGAAGTTGTATCAATTTAGTTGAAGAAACCAAAATTGCACTAGGAAGAGAATTCAAGATGCAAGATCTTGGAAAAATTCATTACATCTTAGGATTAGAGATTGACTTTCATAATGAGAAAGCTTTTGTTTGTCAATCCAAGTATGCTCTTTCAATGTTGAAAAAGTTTAATTTGCTAGATTGTAAGAGTATTGATACTCCTATGGAGCAAATTGTAAAAGACCCTAACAAACGTGATGAAAGATCCTTCGTGGACATCATTCTTTTTAGGAGTCTTATAGGCTCCTTAATTTGGCTCACCATAACTAGGCCTGATGTAAGTTTTAGTGTTCATAAGTTGAGCCAAGCTATGCAAAATCCTACTATTCATCATTGGAAAATGGCCAAAAGTGTACTTAGGTACATATCTTTAACGTATGATTATGGTCTATTATACAAAAGTGAAGATCTTTCTATTGTTGGCTATTTTGACTCGGATTTTGCTAGTGATAAAGTAGATCAGAAATCTACAAGTGCATATGTCATATACCTTGGAGGAAATTTAATATCTTACCATGTCACTCTCATCTTGTGAAGCTGAATATAAGGCGCTTACTACTACAACAAAAGAAGTGTTTTGGATCAAGAGATTGCTTTTGGAGCTAAAGACTATCAAGGAAGATGATCTACCATTGATCATGTGTGACAATATTTCAGCACAAGCCCTTGCCAACAATCCAATATTTCATGCAAGGAGCAAACACATCGAATTTGCACATCACTTCGTGAGAGAGAAGCTCATTGAAGAGGAAATCTACTTGGAGCACATCGACACATCATCTTGTATTGCATATTTGCTCACCAGACCTTTGAACAAAAATTTCTTCATCAAGCATAGAGCCAATCTTGGATTAATTCCAAGGTCCATGTTCAAGTCAACATAGATTAATTTTTAGGAGTGTTGAAAAATGAAAAATCATCTATCTTGACTTTCGGCTTTGGCAAAGTTTTTTATATGTGTATGTAATGTTTCATATTGCAAAATGCAAATTTTGGCCTAGAAAGAACTCGAACTACATGGTTTCTTGAGTCTAGTTAGTCATATACAACATGCATATAGAATGTAGACATAGAAATGCCAATTATGGGCTTGTAGAAAGTCGTGGCATATCACATGCAATGATTGTAAGTGATCCAAAGTGACATGCAAGGCATGCACAAAGTGAATTGGACACATGCATAGTGATTTGGACAAATTTAGTTTAGAATTTGACACTTGGTAAAAGTAGGTAGAAATGCATGCATGTAAAGTGTAAGATGTCACTAGTTTGCTAGTTGCTTTAACTCTCTCTCTCTCTCTCTCTCTCTCTCTCTCTCTCTCTCTCTCTCTCTCTCTCTCTCTCTCTCTCTCTCTCTCTCTCTCTCTCTCTCTCTCTCTCTCTCTCTCTCTCTCTCTCTCTCTCTCTCTCTCTCTCTCTCTCTCTCTCTCTCTCTCTCTCTCTCTCTCTTGCTCTCTATTTCTAAGCATGAAAATATAACCAAGATGTGGATGAAAGTAGGAGAAAGATGGTCTACCTCGAGCTACTCCAATCTCCATAAATATGTGTAGGCTCTCTCATAACTTTTGATGAAGAACCAAGCTTTGAAGCTATTCCATGTCAATTTGGATCTATCTTATTGTATGTTTGAATTTTCCTCTCTCTTTCTCTCTCTAACTCGAGTAGAGGATTATGCTAATGCATTAAATTCTTGTACTTTTCCTCTTTTGATATTGAGTTCAATCATTCTTTGATTATTAGCATGCTAGATTGTGCTTTGGTCATAATTTCTAGAACTAGATCTTGATACTCAATCTAGAATTAATTTATGTGCTAAACACAAAGCTTAATAAGATCATTCACACTTAGAACTTGCTGGCCAATAGGATTTTGAGGCCAAGGTCCTCCTCTCTACTATAAATAGGAGAAAACTCAAATTGCTCCTCATATTCAGATCTTCATTTCAATTTGAGCAGATTGGTTCTCTTATGGAATGGACTTGTGAATGTCCTTGCTCTCTATCTCTTTTCCTCCATCTCTCATGCTTTTGTTGTATTTACTAATTGTTGGATCTGAATGTTATTGGGATTGCCATTTCTTATGCTTTTTATACGAGAGAAAGAGTAAGTTATTATCATTGTGGATCTTATTGTTGGATGATTAGCTTGCATTAGGCATCTTGTCTTGGCATGAAGTGTTAAAATTGCATTTTAGAATTAGTTTGGAAGTGATTTTGCTTGATTTGAGTGAATTTTCTTGTCTGAAATCTAATTCGATTATTGAACAGGAGAAGCTATTCAGATTACCATTCTTAAGATCCATCTGGATCTGAGAAATTAGAAAAAACAACAAAAATCAGTCAGATCTGCCATATTTTGGTCAAAATGAGACAAAATTGTCATCAGAGCTGATAACTTTTTACCCTCTTTCAAGAAACGTTTGCCAAGTTGCAGGCACCTTCGGTTTTGATCACAAAACCTTCATATTGAAGGGCAAACATTTCTTCCCAACAGATTTCCAGAAACATCATAAATTACCAAAAAAACACCCAAAATCCTAAAAGAATACAAAAAAAAAAAATGTTCTTCTCCCAATTCACTATGCATAGGTGTGATTTAGATCTATCTATTGCCAGGTCGACGAAGAATAATAACAAAAATAGAAGGCCAAAGTGATTGCTCATCTAGTTGTTGGTAACTTTTTGTGAAAAATTTACAACTTTATGCAAAAATATCAGTTCTCTGAAAAGAACCTTTGCCTTAACCTTCACCAGAGTATGTGTAAGTTCCAATTACTATTTTTGATAATCAGTGATTTGGACGAAGGTTTCCCAAGAGATTAATTGTCATATTGTCATATTTCTGTCAAAAAAAGTCTCTTTTTTGTAAAAATACCATTATTACTCTTGATTATTTGCCAGATCCTTCGCCAAGTTTTTTGAGGATTCTAAATATAGTAACTAACCATTTGTGAGTTCGACGAAGATTAGATATATAAGGATCTTCCAAAAAGTCCATTTTTTTTCTCTTGTCAAACTGCAAAAATCCTATTTTTTTTTGTCAGAAAGAATCTTCTCCAGTTCTACCACACATTTATCTGTGTCAGATTTATCCACTGTAACGTCGGTGAAGGTTAATTTTATTATATTTGTCAATAATAGCCAGAGCAGTGATTTTTTTTTTATCAAAAATATAGTGAAGAACCTTCACTGAGTCTACCTTTGCCCAGAAAACCTTCACCGATATTTTTTTATATTCTGATTGTCCAGATCTAGCCACTGTCAAGTTTTTGAACCATTCTGATATATTCTGATAGAAATTCTGAAAAATCTTCATTTTTAGTGTCAATCACTTGATCAAGATCTAACTTTTGAAAATAAAAAATCTGATTATTTTCAAGTGATAAAGTTTTACAGACCTGATCTGATCTGATCTGATTTGAGATAGGATTTTGTTTGAAAAATCTAGATCCAATCTCATTGTCTGATTGTCTTAATTTGGAATTATGGCTGAGGAGGACCATTGAACCCACCACCAATTATTGTTAGAAGGTCTCCTCGTCTAAATATACCAAAATACAATGGGTTATCTGATCCCATCAGATTTTTCCATATCTTTTCTGAATCGTGTAGAATTTATGGAGAAGTTTTTTCACAAGATAAACTTTAGCTATTCCTTATGTCCTTAACTGGAATGGCTCAAGATTGGTTTTATAATCGAGATTATTGCCTACAATCTACTATCAAGATTGGTTCTCATTACGAGATTTAAGCCCAAAAATTTATGGAAGATCTCTTTCTCCTTTTAAGTAAAATTAAAATGGGAAAGAAAGAGGCAGTAAGAGATCGTATTGAGCGGGTTAAACACCTCAGATCCGAGTGTGATCCCGATTTAATCAATGAAGATGCTTTGATTATGTGGCTTTTAGCAGGTTTATCCAAACGGATTAGACACAAGCTGAAATGCCATACTAAATACGCTACGATACAAAGCGTTATGGCTGATGCAATTTATGAGGAAGATGAAGTTTCTGACGATGAACCAAATATTGAAATGTTTTCTTATATAGCAAGACAAACCATGACGACATCCACCACCATTGCATCAACGAATATCAATGCTATTGTAGGGAAGATGATCAATGAGTTCGAGAAACTGGGTCAAAAGCAGCAGATGTAGCTAGAATAGATGCAGTCTTAATTTGATGAGAAGGTCAAAGCCTTGGAATATTTCCATGGTAAAGTGAACAAAGGACCTGAGAAGTTTGCAAAGACTTTTCCTAGCCTGAAAAATGTCCGGTGTTCAATTTGTGCGAGCAATCATACTATGAATGAATGTCCAGCATTGAAACAACGAATGTCAAATACTATTTGTCATTTGTGCAATTCTACGGGTTATGAAACAACCTTTTGCTTGTTTAATCCTCAGCATCCAACAAAGGTATGCTAAGCTTCAGTATCGAGAACCTACTTCTTCAAAGGGGCCCGACAAAAAGCCTTTTAACCTTGGCCTTGGATTTTCTGGAACGATTGGCTCTGCCAGCTCCCACAAGACAGAGTGCTCCACCTGCAAATCTAATGGAACCAGAACCTTATGCTGGTAATGAGCAATGGAACTATAGCCATGATCACGAGAGTGGTCCTTCAGAGCAGTATGCTATCTATGTTGTTGCGCAATTGATGGGACAAGGAAGATAGAAGAATGCGAATGGAGAAGAGAGCAGACATATTGTGGAACAGCTCTCCCATTACAATTAGCTGTTAGATGCAAAAACAATCTAATAGAAAGCTAACGAAGAGATTAGAAATGGTTTGTGTGTGGTATTACTGGAAAATCAGAAATAGATGGAAGAGCAGTATGATATCATGAGTTTCTCAGGCGTCAAAGACAGCCATCGTCTGATCAGAAGCGAAAGAGTCATAGATGTTTGTGTTCTGATCAGAGTGAGTAAACAAGCTCTATCAAATAGCGAGTAAGCATTCAATCACAACAAGCACTCATTTACGTTATACACAGACGAAAAGCGTATTGCTGCTATATTACACTGAAGCACAATAAGACAGCAATTACAACCAAAATGGCGGCGTAACTGGGAGGCTCAAATCATACGTCTCATGGACGGAGCAACATCTAGAGTGTGCCTGGATGATCCATTTATAGATTGCATCCATATATTAATTACAATAAATGTTTGTCATCTAATTAGGCAAGCCGTTGTACTTGGAAGTATTGGCTTGAGATTGCAACTATACATAGTCAACCCGTAGGGAATGTTGATGCGGAGAGGACGTCGCAAATTCTCTCACTTTGCGAGAAGTGTCTGGAATGTTCCTCGTTGAAAAATAAACAATTGTCGCTTTTTCTCTCTCTTCAAAATTTTGCAAAAAAGCCGACATAATTGCCCTTAAAAGATGACACTATCCTTTAAAAAGCCGATGGTGCACTTCAAAATAGCTGAAAGGAAGAAGTTTAAGACAAGTGTCGCTTTTTCAAAAAAATGCAAAAAAGTCGACACTTTCGCAAAAAGTTTAATTTGTGAACTGGGCTAAGGCTAAAGTGTCACTTTTTGAAAAAAAAAAAAAAAAAAAAAAAAAAAAGTCGACACTATCGCTTAAAAAAAAAAAAGCGAAAAAGCCGACATTGTCATAAAAACTTGAATTTGTGAACTATGCTGAAGTGTCGCTTTTTGGAAAAAAACCGACACCGTGAAAAAATTAGTTCATTTCTGCATACAATAGTGACACTTAGAGTATTTCTGCAGACTGTTGCGACACTTAGTATATTTCTGCAGACTGTTGAAAAAGTAATGTAAATCTGCAGACTTGTTCTAAATGCTAGTTCTTGGAAGTCCTTGAAGATGGCCAAGTCTTCAATGACTTCAAGTAATTGAGCTTAACATCTGAACTTAAAATTATGACAAGATTGGTTATCCTTTGTTGGAGATCAGCCCAAATCCCGTTGTAGACATTCTTCAAATAATTTGGTTGTCTATGTTGTGATTCCAAGGAGAAAATTGTGGGCCTAATTTCCAACAGTCCCCCTTAAGGTCACGGTTGGTGCCTTGGTATCTTCATTAATATCAAAAATAAAAAGGGTTCTAGAGGATTAGTTGTCATATTGTCATATTTTTGCCAAAAAAGTCATTTTTTTGCAAAATTACTAGTATTACTCTTGATCCTCAGCCAGAACCTTCGTCGAGTTTCCAGAACATTCTAATTATAATAAATACTATTTTTGAGTTCGACGAAGATTCTTCTTGATCAGATCATAAAAAATCTTGAATTTTACCCTCGCCAACCATCAGAAACTATATTTTCTTGTGTCATAAACCTTCGTCCATTTTTTCATAATTGTATTTGTGTCAGATCTTTCACCTAAGAGGTCGGCGAAGGTTATCTCCCAAGAAATCATCAAAAAAAAAAAATGTTCAGAGAGTTTTTTTTGTCCAAAATAGCACTATTGAATCTTCGCTGAGTCAATCTTCGCCAATGAACCTTCGCCAGACCTATTTTAAGTTTTTGATTTTCCAGATCAAGTCTCTGTCAAAATTTGGATCAAATCTGATATATTTTGAATTGGATTTTGAGAGATTTATTATTTTTGAGAAGTATCGATTGATCGAATCTCGAAAACTTTTTCATGATATAGAATCAGATTCTTGAAAAATGGAATTGATCTAGCAGATCTGATTTGAGATAGTTGTGATCTAAAAAATCTAGATCCAATCTCATTGTCTTCTTAATCTAAATTTGTAAAGATGTCTGTCCCTTGAGCTACTTCTGAAGGTACTCCACAGGAAGTAAATCCAATTATTGTTAGAAGAGCACCCCGTTTGGATCTACCCAAATATAATGGATTAACAGATCTAGTTAGATTTCTTCAGATCTATGTTGAATCCTGTGAAGTCTATGGTGAGATTTATCCTCAAGATAAACTTAAGCTATTTCCTATGGCCTTAACAGGTGCAACACAAGATTGGTACTATAACTAAGACGAAACTGAACGTACAAATTGGGCCGTTATTAAGCGAGCCCTTATCACACGATTCAAACTGCGAAAGTTTATGGAAGACCCTTTCCTACTTTTACGTAAAATTAAAATGTGAAAGCGGGAAATGGTTTACAAGAAGCTGTACCAATGGATACAGGGGTAGATTCGAGCATGGACCAAGGGTTTTAAAATACCGTAAATCTGCATCTTTTGGGATAAAAATTTCCATCACATCGTCCAAAGTCACAAGGCTTGGTGCTTTCATGGCCTTTTAAACTATAGTAGCCCTTGCCATATCCATGTCTTTTCCTTGAAATGGAGTCACCCATGTAACTGTTGGATAATACTTACCTGTCCTTAGCATGGCCGACAAAACCTGCAGAATGGTCGTACGAACCCTACTTTTCATATGATAAATTGAAATAAGAATGCTTGTTCAAACAAATTAATAGGGGTTAAGGACACACAACTTTTTATCTCAGAAGCACCATATTTGATGTATTCTTCACGACGTTTATCTATGTCATTTCGATCTACACCATGCATAAATGATCCTTTCCAAGATTCTTCAAACAATATCCAATCATTCCATGCCAAGTATGAATTCCCTTTTGCCTCAAGTACCTACACAAAACCAAGTTGTCAGGCGGATCTTCCTTGGTCCAACCCTTTGTAAAATAAGACTCGCATTTTTCAAAAACTCAAATTTTTCAAAGATTCGAATTTTTCCAAAGACTCAAATTTTTCCAAAGACTCGAATTATCCCAAAGACTCGAATTTTCCAAAGACTAGAATTTTTCTGAAGACTCGAATTTTTTCGAAGATTTGAATTCTTCAAAAAATGATTTTCCGACCCTAGGTCGGATTTGAACAAGGCGGACTTATTCCGATCCTTTGTATATTTTTCGAACCAGAGTAAAATACGACCTTTGTATATTTTTTGACCCTCTGTAGAATAAGACTCGCATTTTTCCAAAAACTCGAATTTTGCCAAAGACTCGAACTTTTCAAAGACTCAAATTTTCCCAAAGACTCAAATTTTTTCAAAGACTTGAATTTTTCCAAAGACTCAAATTTTTTCAAAGGACGGAATCTTTCCAAAGACTCGAATTTTAAAAATGACTCGAATTTTTCCAGAAACTCGAATTTTTCCAAAGACTTGAATTTTTCAAATGATCGAATTTTTCCAAAGGATCGAATTTTTTCGAAGACTCAAATTTTTTTGAAACTCGAATTTTTTCAAAGACTCCAATTTTTCCAAAGACTTAAATTTTTTCAAAAACTTAATTTTTCTGAAGACTCAAATTTTTGCGAAGATCGAAAAATCTCTTTTTGACAAGGATGACATTGGGTCAGAAAAAATCCGACATTGGATTTGTTGATCTTTTGAAAAACTCCAACCTTCTTTTTATGAATTTTGTACAGCTTTTAGGATGCTCATTATTGAGGCTGAGCATCGAAGTCCAATAAAACACACATATATACCACATGCATGAACAACATATTCACTTTGAATTGTGGGTCGCCCATTAACAAACATTTGCAAACATAGATAGTCTACCGTCCGTCAACTTTTTATTAAGATACTCCTTGTGCTATTGTTAAACATGGTTAAATTTGGACCCCTACTATGGCCAAGATGTGTGAGATATGTTAGACATTCGAGATGTGAAATGAGCGAGATTGGCCACTATTTAAATCATCAGCCGTCACTCAAATCGTCGGCGGCCACCTAAATCCGCAGCGTATTTGTACGATCATTGGTCGTCTAGCCAAAGATCGGAAGTCATCCAAAATTTTGGCTATTTGTCACTGACAACTTTTGATCCAAACCATCGACCTTTGACCCAAACCATCGGTCGTAACCCAAATTGTCGACTTGCATACACACACACACACCCCCATTGGCGGCCCGTGCCATCGACACACTTCGGCCACGTACATACACACATACATCGGCCACCCGTCAACGGCCATCGGCTTTCCTCCTAAGCCATCGTTGCTAGACCATCACTGACGGGAGCGCGCGCGCACACACACACACACACACACACACACACACACACACACACACACACACATATACAACTTAAAGTTTTTCACAGACTGAGAGCTATATCAGTAAACTGAAGAGAGCACAAACAAACAATATATCCCCTAAAAAGCTTCCCCTAGTAATGAGGTACCCAAGTCCTTTTATACCAAGCTAAGTTTGATTCATCAATTAGTGAATTCAATATTTTAATAGAGCACTATGATCTGAGTGGCTTACTAGGCGCACTAAATATTATAGTTGTATCTTTTGTATAAAGTGAAACATGACATGATACGGTTGGTGGAGAATGACATCATCCGTTGAGTGAGCTTATGACATCATTTGTTTGGTGGAGAGTGATATCATCCGTTGGGTAGACCTACATTTTCAAGATAGTTTGACTGTTTACATCTAAAGCTATATCATAGATGTAGAAAGACACATATATTGGAAGGAAAGCAGATAGGATACAAAGAAACTTAAGCTTAAAGCTTCTCACAGACAGAGAGCTATATCAGTAAACTGAAGGGAGCACAAACAAGTAATAGATTCACTAAAAAGCTTCCCCCAATAATGAGATACCCAGGTCCTTGGGATAGTAGAGGCGAGAGAGGATGGTTTGGGTTTGGACTTCCTTTGAAAAGAGTTGAATGCTGAAGAGACCTGAATTCATTAAAGAGAACATCAATCTCTTCATCATCTTAATCATCAGCTTGAGAGTCTTCATCATTCATGGGTGCTTTGTCTTTTTCTCTATAAGATAGCATGTTGAGCTGATGACATGAAGAAGAAGAAATATCAACATTGAAGGGATTGAGTTCTGTTGAGAAATCAAAACTTGATAATTCTTCTGGGCATAGAGATTTGATGAAGATAATTGAATTGAAAGAGCATAAAAAACATCAGAAGAAACTATGTAATATATAAAATTTTCTTCAAGTTGAATATTATTCAGATGCTTCTTCATTCGTTTGTTGGGGCAATCCTTAGCCCAATGTCCAACAACAAATATATTCAAAATAAATCACAAAGATTTGAGACTATCTCAAAAATTCTCTTCTAGTACTTATACTAAGCAAATCAACACATAGAATCATGAAATCTTGATCAACCTATGATCTATCCTCAATCTAATGACTTTTGTCACTTCCTAAGATTGAAACACACTCAAATGAAGTACAACAATCTCACTATCTAGAGATCCAATCAATATCAGGGTTTTGACAAAATCACAAAAAATTGATTATTCCAAATCTACATGCGAATGCTAAAAATTTGATATGCAATCTATTAGCCACCACTTAGGCAAATCCAATGATCCAAAAATAGGCCAAATCTAGTATGTGAAATCAAAAATTAGAATTGATCAAGTTTATGAACATATAGCCTTATACGGTCCTTCACCCGTAAACTTCAATTTCCCTTTAATTAGTTTCGTTTTATACATTAGTGTTAGATCTCCTTCCTTCAGATCTTTTTTGTGTAATTGGCGATTGTGCCATGCCTTATGACGGGCTTTCTCTGCTGCTAATGCATGAACTGCATCAATCTGATTTCACAAAGTTTTTGTAAAGCCTCATGATGCATATGTAAGGATTTCGCATCATCCAACCGTTTCGATGCTGCTATGCGTAGGGATGGTATTAAGAATTCAATTGACATAACTGCATCTTGACCATAGACAAGCTGAAATGGTGTTTGATTCATACTACCTTTGTAAGCTGTTTTGAATGCCCATAATGCTACATGTAGTTTATGTTCCCAATCAGAACGACTTGCTTCCAGTGTTTTTGTCATAATGTTGCAGAGAATCTTGTTGGAAGATGACCATTATCCCTTGGACAATACGGAGTACTAAACCGATGAATAACGAAAAAGTCTTCCAACAGACACTTTATCGTTTCATTCACAAAATGTGTTTTACGATCACTTACGATTCCCCTCCAACAAGTCCGTGCAATATGCTTTCAGTAAAGGGTAACGAAAAGTGATCCTTTTGTGTCACTTTGTTCAAGACTTTGAGATTCACACAGATTCTCATCTTTCTATTTTTCTTAGGAACGATGACAATTGGAGAAATCTGTTCCGTATATTCAATTTCGTAAATAAAATCAGCTTCAAGTAATCTTTGTACTCTTTTTTTATAAGATCCATAACGTTTATTAGAGTTTGCATCTCATTTTCTGTGTAGATGCTGATTTTTCTACATTGGTGAGATTGGTAGAGTAGCTTCTTTTGTAATCCAAGATCTTTTTGTGGATTGGATTGTTTTTGCTCTAAAATCCTTCACATGGTATCCAATAAATGATTTGGTGAAGATATCAAGGCTAGAGCGTGCTAGAGAGGATTCTACACCAAAATCGAGTCTTTTGCTTTTGTAGATTGGATCTTTTGTAGATCAAAGAAATATTGAACTATGGAGCGGTTATTTTAGAACATTTGGATAGAAAAAGATTTGATACTCCAGTGAATGGCAGCCGACTATGCAGATTTTGGCAGCCTATTCAACCAGTTCAATCAGCTTGATCCAACACCTTATCAGTTTTAGTTTACTTGTTTGATAATTTTTTGTTTTCACTACTTGATTGATTTTTCTTTCTTTTGGAAAAAGACAGTTAAAAAAAAATGATGAGCAAAAGTCAAAGAAGTCATCAGAATGAAAAAAGTATAAAGAAAGTATTTTCAGAAGATAATTTTTTTATGAAAAATGACTTAGAAAAACACTTTTTGAGTTATATTTAGAACATACAGTCTTAGAAACCTTCGTAGAGCTATCAGATTACACATCCACCTCAACACCTATACTGAGTTGGGCGAAGGTTATTTTGTACGAGTACTACCTCATTTGACCTTAGGCGAACGTTTAGCACTATGCCATTTTAGAAACCTTCACCGAGCATCAAATCATCATTATGAAACTTCGCCGACCTGACAGATGTATTCGGAATGCCAGATTTAGGTTGGGCATAGATTCATATCTTCAAAATTTGCATTTATTATAGTACCCATGCAAAGGATGTTCTTAGGCGAATGTTCAACCTTCGCTAGATCTTTTGAACCTTCGCCAGCCTGCCACATTTGTCAGAAACATTTGTTGTGATTTTTGGAATTCGATTCCATTTCTCACTTGTGCTGACAAAGCTCTTGAAAATTATTCTAGCAACCAAAACTTTTCGAACTTTCTACACTGCTTTTTGATACACTCTTCCGCCATTTTCTTCAATTTTCTACTTCTCCTCATCATGTCTTCTACTAATACCAGTCAGTCTCCGCGCTATGTCATCTATTGTGATGTTCTGACCAAGACGGGCATCATGATACTCCCTAGCACAAGCATGGTGGCTCAAAGGATGAACCTTGCTCATCGCAATGGGGATATTTATATGTATGTATGTATACATACATATATATATATATATATATATATATATATATATATATATATATATATATATATATATATAATGTACTATATATATATATATATATATATATATATATATATATATATATATATATATATATAATATATATATATATATATGTACATATATATATCTATATACATATATGTATGTGCGTGCGGCGTGTGTGTGTGTGTGTGTGTGTGTGTGTGTGTGTGTAGATATATATTACATATATATATAGAGAGAGAGATATACGTATATACTCTATATATATATACATAGCTCTCTCTCTCTCTCTCTCTCTCTATATATATATATATATATATATATATATATATATATATATATATATAGAGAGAGAGAGAGAAGAGAGAGAGAGAGAGAGAGAGAGAGAGAGAGAGAGAGAGAGAGAGAGAGAGAGAGAGAGAGAGAGAGAGAGAGAGAGAGAGAGATACGCAATCAGACATATGAAATTTTCTCTAAAATGCCTTTTAGATATGTCTACTGGCTAAGATAGATCTTCTTCTGAAGTCTATTTCTAGTAATGTGAATTCCTAGCCAGGAATGGATAGTTCCTAAATAAGTCATGTCAAACTCCTTTGACAGATCACTCTTAGTAGTGTGTAGAAGAGAAGTGTCGTTAGACAAGATAAACGCATCATCTACGTAAAGAGCTATGTGAATTGAATTGGTGCCTATATGCTTTGAATAAACATTACAGTCGGTTGAATTATTTGCAAATCCCAATTGAATGAGATAAGAGTTGATTCTATCGAACCATGCTCTTGTGGCCTGTTTCAGACCATAGATTGCTTTGTGCAGCTTGCACACTTTCCTTTGGAAAGTTTCCCTCATAAAAAATGACATCTCTGCCAATAATCATCTTATTAGTAGTAGGTATGTAAACCTTTGACTTTGAATCCTTCTGGTTGAAAGGTGTACAACTCCTCTTCAACATTGTCATTAAGTGACATCCATTTGGTGCATTTTGAGATCTTCCACAACTGTTAATGCAATCAGAGTCCTGATTGACTGCATCTGGATGACAGAACAGCATACTCAAAATCCAAACCCTACTTATGTCCCATACCATAAGCAAGATCCAAACCTCAAGCATACTACCACAAGAAAGTACTCTACACACTAGTAGCAACACTAGAGCATAAGCAAAGCAAATAAGAGAGATCTTCCCCTCCCAATGGGCGCCCTACTACCCTCATATAGATGGCCCATGGACCCCTCCAATGCACTATGGAGTTCCATGCTCATCCAATGAGAGAGAGAGAAGCCTAGGGAAGTTAAAAAATCTCCAAGAGCCTCCATAGGCTTATGGAAGGTCAAGAGACTCCTTCCATAACCTATGACTCTTTGAATGCCTTTCTTGTAGGAGTTGGGAACTCAATGGACACGTTAGAAGGGCGCCCTCCTACTAGGTCCCATTGCCCAAGTTGTGCATGTATACTTTGCTCCTAGACCAATAAAGTGATATGGTTCAAGGTTGAGGCCCAAGGTTTAGAAAAATAGTCATCCAATGACTTTCTAACACCTCTCTAGGTTCCATACCTCCATCCAAGGCATAGACACCTACTTGTCCTTAACCAAGGACACTAGTACCTTAATCTATTCAAGCGAAAGGGAATGATAAAAAGTAATGTTGATCCTAATCTTGATTCAGATATAATGTTCATTGTTTTGTACGTGGATGATTTGACTATTACAGGAAGTAATGAGAGTTTAATTTACGAAATCAAATCAGATCTTTTTAATGCTTTTGGCATGAGCGATCTAGGATTGATGCACTATTGTCTTGTCATTGAAGTATGGAAAAAGGAAGACGTTGTCTATCTTTCACAAAACAAATATACACGAGATTTGCTTTATAAGTTCAATATGCAGGATTGTAAGCCTTTGAGTACACCGATGGATGTCAACACGAAGCTTACTGCATATGATGAATCTGAGAAAGTGGATGCTTCTTATACATGCAGTTGGTGGGTAGTTTGATCTATTTGACACACACACGACCTGATATTTCTTATGCTATTGGTGTTGTTAGTCAATTTATGCAAGATCCTAGTCAAGCACACTGAAAGTCTCCTAAACGTATTCTCAGGTACATTCGAGGGACATTGAATCTTGGTTTGAAGTATGATTAGCCTGAAGCGCCAATGTTGGTAGGTTACATATATGCTGATTGGGCAGATAATATTGATGACATAAGATCTACTAGTGGTCATACATTCAATTATGGTACAGCTGCAGTTTGAAGTATGATCAGCCTGAAGCGCCAATGTTGGTAGGTTACATATATGCTGATTGGGCAGATAATATTGATGACAGAAGATCTACTAGTGGTCATACATTCAGTTACAGTACAACTGCAGTGTCATGGAACAACAAAAACCTAAACTGAATGTGTGACCACTGATAGATCTTCTCCACCTGAGTTGACCACCTGATCCTTATCATTCAACGGAAGCTGAATATCGTGCACTCATATCATGCAATCAGCAATGCTACATAGGAAGCAGTATAGTTACGAAGATTACTTGTTGATTTAGGTCAACCATAGGTGGATGTGACTACAATCTCTTGCGACAACCAAAGCTGCATTCACCTTGCCAAAAATCCAGTTCTACATGCTCGAACCAAGCACGTCGAAATACATCGTCACTTGTTCGAGAGAAAATTCTTGATGGAGCCATTGATCTTGTTTTTTGTAAATCTGAAGATCAAGTGGCAAATATTTTTACTAAGTCATTAAGTAGATGTAAATTTGAAAAGTTTCGTACTTTATTAGGAATAGAAGAATTTAATTTTATCATTGAGGGAGAGTGTTAGAAACCAATGATAAACTTATCACTGTTTACAACGATTTACTACTGACAGCTGTAAGTAGCTGTAGGCTAGTCTATAGTCAACTACTAGTCTCTCTCTCTCTCTCTCTCTCTCTCTCTCTCTCTCTCTCTCTCTCTAGGGTTTATTGTACTCTTTATGATTTAGTGTAACTGTGTGTTCTTCCTCCTTATGGTGATTGCTTACGATGAATGATTGATAGTGCTTATCATATCATTGACATGTCTTGGCCGTCCCTCTTAACTTCTTTCCTCAAGATCCAATTTGCTTGCATTTGCTTTTGTGAAGAAGAAGCTCTTGTGAAGAACAAGTTTCAGAGAGTACTTAGATAATACGTGCCTATACTTTGTGTGTTTTGGGAGGCCGCAGAGGGAGTACTTGGGCATACCATCTCTACAGAAAAATTGAAGAATGGAGCTGTGGGCTGGGGTGTGCTGGTTTCCAGTGGGAGTGGGACTGTGGGATTGTTGAAACCCATGGATGGGGGATGGGAGGATGGAGCAAACATGCATGAGGGCATGCATGAGGCACCATCAACACGACGTGTTGAAGTGCGCTGATGAATCAACTCAGGTGGAGGCCCACTCAGTGCAGCAGCTGCAGAAGAGGATGCGGGGGTTGGCCATGGGCCTGTTGGGCTCGTTAGCTCAGTCAGGTAGGCCGGGCGCCTTAGGTAGCTCAAGGCGTAGTCAGCACCCTGATGCGTGTGGCAGCACCCGTCAGGGTGCTGAAAATAGGCGGAGCCCTCCTACATAATGCTTTTTGGTTTCCAAGGGAAGGCTAGAACTTAGGACCAAAAAATCTTTGGATGCCAAGCTAACCAAGTGAACCAACCTTGTTGGGTTCCTTTGCATAATGGCAAGTGTTAGTTTTTGGTCTTTTCATTTTTTTTCATATTTTTGTTTTTTAATGGAATGTGCATGTGGATAACCACCGACGGCGGGCTGCCACGTAACACATGCACATTATGACATAATGTGATTTTGTTATGTGCCAAATTGTCATTTGCTATCCACTTGCACATTCCATTAAAATTTTAACGTGTTATGTGTCAACTTTTTGTTGGCTATCCATTAAAAAATTGTGACAAAAGGGTGAACCAAAATTTTAATTTTGAATTGGCATGACATGGCCTATTGGATGAGGGACTAAGGTGGCCATTTCTGGTGGCCCTGTCATTAAGCAGTAAGCACCATTGTCGCGATTTTTGCCTACTTTTTTAACATTTTAAAAAGCATAATATGCATTTTTTTTTTCAAAATCCTTGTGTTTCGCTATCCAACTTGCGTTGCAAGCGTCGGAGACGTACGACTGCCATGTGGCAGTTTGACATTGGTCGAACAAAGTCAAACTGCTTATTACGCTTCATAATGTACGTGTAAAAAAAGTCAAAGTATCCATTACTAAATGGAATGTGCTTGTAAAGAACATTTTGTCAAGTTCGACTCTCTAAGAATGTTTAAGCTCAGGGCAATGTTTAGGCTCGACCTTTTCGGGCCTCACCTAAAAAATTCTAAGAATCCTTAGAGGCCAGATTGTGTTCTACGGCCATGTTGCATAATACGTAATTGACGTTCGGCTGACTTTAAGGCCCTTTTGGGCCCTATATTATTTTGCATAATATATGGCCCGTCTTTTTTTTTTTTTTTTTTTTTTTTTTCCATTTTTAATCTAAATGAGGCAAAGAGAGCAGCAAAGTTTTTAATCTAAATGAGAGAGAGAGAGAGAGAGAGAGAGAGAGAGAGAGAGAGGGAATGTGGGCAATGATAAACAAAAATGATTTTGTCTATTCTCATTGGTCCACGTTTGGATTAAAACTTATTTGAAGGGCATTTGAAATGGCTTGAAAATGACATGTGCAT
Source organism: Diphasiastrum complanatum (assembly GCA_029204225.1). Classification (NCBI taxonomy): domain Eukaryota; kingdom Viridiplantae; phylum Streptophyta; class Lycopodiopsida; order Lycopodiales; family Lycopodiaceae; genus Diphasiastrum; species Diphasiastrum complanatum. Next base: position 3,426,463 of record CM055098.1, read on the forward strand.
TTAGAAATTTCTAAAGAGAGAACACGTGACTAGAGAAATTCATAGAAAGAGATTTTTTTAGAGAGAAAGAAAGGTATAAAAGAGCAAGAGAGAGAAGGAGAGGCGTGCATCACAATAGAGAGAGAGGCGCTGTTTTTTTATCTTTTAGGGTTATTTTAGGTTTCACAGAAAAAATAGCAATAACGTGAGTTGAGAGAGAGCACAAGATAGAGAGAGAGGGAGAGAGAGAGAGCAGCATAGAGAGAGAGGGAGAGAGAGAAAGAGAAAGAGAAAGAGCACGGGAGAGAGAGAGATAGAGAGCACAACATAGAGAGAGAAAAAAATGCACAGGTGACAAGAGAGATGCGCGTTTAAAAAATCAGCCGAGAAGTCATTTATGTGGTAACGGTCCATTGGTCAAACCAAAACCACAAATAATCTGATCCCAGACACCTGGTGGCATCACCACTTTATGGTAATGTACTTCCCAATGGCCATTACATACTACGTAATGCCAGGTTTTCAATTTCTCTTTGTATTTTTGATGCACCTCCAGAGGTGGAATTTGCTTGCATCAGAAGTAACCACTATTAATTAGCGATTTTGCCCAAACTCATCAGCGATTCTGTCCAAATGCATCAGCTATTGTGACAGTGAGAAATTTCAAACCTGCCATTACGCAGGGGAAGGCCCGGACCCCTCAGGCCTTCCCTGCAGGTCGGGCCCTGCCCTCGGGCTCCCGCCCTCGGGCAAGGCCTCCCAGCACGGAAGGCCCTCAGGGCAGGGCCTTCCCCCCAGGTGATGCCTTGTGCTCAGGTGTCCTTTGTATTTTGGGACCACCTCCAGGAGCATAATGTCCATCCAATTTTCTCTCTCCTAGGAATCTGTCATTTTCTCTCTACGGAATGCACATTCTCTCTCCGATGGAGTGTGCATGTGCTATGTTGCAGCCCGTCATTGATAATCCACATCCACATTCCACCACAAATGTAAAAAAATCTGCCAAAAAAAAAAAAACTGTTCACACGTGTGACTGTGTGGTAAGGCCGTAGGACCAAAAAAACCAAAAAAAAAGTTAGTCCAGGCGTATGGCTGTGCCGTACGGCCAATTTTTTTTTTCGCACACAATGATATTACGCAAGGTAAGGCCCGAAGCCCTCGGGCCTTCCTTGCTGGTCGGGCCTGCACTCCCGCTCCCGGCCTCGGGCGTGGGGTCCCCCGCCGCAATAATGCGTAACGTAGAGCAAGCAACTACTGTTCAGACTCGTCACTCGATGGAGGATGGCGCCCAGAAATCAGGCACTGAGGGTGAAGGTGAATGTTGTAGCTGCGATAAGAGCTCAACCATGGACTTTGCGAAGAGCAGCGGCAATAAGAAGAAGGAATATAAGAGTATATCGACTTATGAGGGAAGGCGTAGCACTAATGCTGAGCAGAAACAGAAGAGAATGAGCGGTTTGATTGTCAGCCAACACTTTGAAAGCATAGTGGTTTTGTACAATGTAGCCAAGAGGCATAATCTTGGGATGATCGCTAGAAGCTCAACTGCATTCGGAGTGTCCGAGATGATCCTGATCGGAAGAAAGGATCTGAATGCATTTGGTAGTCACGGGGCTACATCACACCTGCGGTTCCGCCATTTTCACTCCCTTTCTGAAGCTCACCTTTATTTAAAAGTAATTCTTTTTTGACGCGTCCTTTCCTCTCTCTTACTCAAAATTTCGGCTTTGCTCTCTGTGTAACAAATGGAAACTTGTGTATTTCTTTTTTGGATCAACGATTCAAACAATACTTGTTAACCTAAGTGTACGTGTCAGCTAAAAGTGACCGCTCAGTAGGGATCCTGTCATGGGCTGCCTCACTTATGGCCTTTGATGGCTGTGCCTTCATCACATATGAACCTTTTTATGAAAACAAAGATTTGCTTGTGGGGGATAGTGTAACTATTGGAGCAATTGTAAGGGGATTGGTGGCTAAGGAAGGCAAGATCAACAATCTTGAGGAAGTTTTGCATATGCAGGATGTTGCAAAGAACCTTGTGCTAGGAGCAAACATCATCGACCTAGAATTGAATGTATGCTTTTTCAATGAAAGTTGACTTATCTAATGGGATGGGGAAATGGTGCTGATTGCTATCCACAAGGGAGGTCTCCATCAACTCCAAGGGGGAATGGAGCATAACTCCAATGAAGCAAACATGAACGATTGATGGCATAGACGTTTGGGACACTTGGGAGGTGCATACCTAATTACCTTGGCTAAGGGAAATATAAAGTCCTCACAACAGGATTCTAGTCTAAGCATACCATACAAAGCAACAACACATGGGAACCGGTGGAGGTTAAACTAACCCAACCAAACCTAGATCGTACGGATCTAGCCCCCAAGCTATGGATCAATCAGAGACATGGAAAGAGGAGTCACACCAGCAACATGTAGCTACTCATCACAAATCAAGCATACACTAGTGAGAGCCCAGCAGGTATACTTATACCCTCCAAGGCCCATGCACCACTAGTAGTGCACTGTGACACCTCACTGGACACCTCTGCAGCCTATCTGGGCCACGTCATCCAGTTCCCTAATGACTCACTGATAGACCCATACCAACTCCACCACCATGTGTTTAGGCCTACAACCATTAATTATGACCATGTACACATAAGGGCCCCAATTCCCTTATAGTCACAATTAACTTATGGGTTGTTGGTCTACCGATCCCTAGCGTGGATACGCTACCCGAGACCAGTCATGGGCATGACATTCTTCCCCCCTTATTCAAGTTCTGTCCTCAGAACTTAAAACTGGGAAAGTTTCTCCTTAAGCTTGCAACAACACATGGGAACCGGTGGAGGTTAAACCAACCCAACCAAACCTAGATCGTACGGATCTAGCCCCCAAGCTATGGATCAATCAGAGTCATGGAAAGAGGAGTCACACCAGCAGCATGTAGCTACTCATCACAAATCAAGCATACACTAGTGAGAGCCCAGCAGGTATACTTATACCCTCCAAGGCCCATGCACCACTAGTAGTGCACTGTGACACCTCACTGGACACCTCTGCAGCCTATCTGGGCCACGTCATCCAGTTCCCTAATGGCTCACTGATAGACCCATACCAACTCCACCACCATGTGTTTAGGCCTACAACCATTAATTATGACCATATACACATAAGGGCCCCAATTCCCTTATAGTCACAATTAACTTATGGGTTGTTGGTCTACCGATCCCTAGCGTGGACACGCTACCCGAGACCAGTTATGGGCATGACATTCTTCCTCCCTTATTCAAGTTCTGTCCTCAGAACTTAAAATTGGGAAAGTTCCTCCTTAAGCTTCCTTCCTGTTCCCAGGAATCGTCGTCGTCTGTACATCCCCTCCATCGAACCAGATGCTCGGTAACTATACGATTTCTCAATCGTTTAGTTCTTGTATCCAAGATCTTTTCGGGTTCAAGACGTAACTGATCTTTAGATCCAAGATGCTCTCCTTCACGTAGACTCTTTTTAAGATGACTAACGTGAAATACGGGATGCACTTGCGATCCATCCGGGAGTTCCAATTGGTAAGCTAAGGATCCGATCTTTTTCAAGATCTTAAACGGTCCTCTATATCTAGGGGACAACTTATAATGCTTGCCGGTACGTTTTACACTTGAATCCTTCAGGATTCTCAAATATACCCAATCTCCCACTTGGAAGTCTCTCGGTGATCTTTTCAGATTTACATAATGTCTGTCCCTATCCTGGGCACTTTGGACATTTTCACGTGCAATCTGTAGCATTTCCTGCATATCATGTAGGAAATCCGCTACTTTTGAAAACTTGATCGTCCGAGTCTCAAGCGCGATGGGTGACCTAGGCTCAAAACCGTACATAAGCATGAACAGGCTATAACCGGTAGCCGAATGCTTACTACTATTATAGGCAAACTCGATCAATGGAAGGTACTTTTTCCAATCAGATTGCCGTTTGGAAACATATGCTCAAAGCATTTGTTCCATCGTCTGATTTGTCCTTTCCGTTTGTCCATCCGTCTCAGGATGATCAGAAGAACCCAAGCTCAGTGTCGTCTCTAGTTTAGCAAATACGGCCGACCAAAAGTGACCGGTGAACTTCGGATCGCGATCGCTCACAATATCACTTGGTAATCCGTAAAGCCTAAACAGACGCTCTACAAATATCTGAGCTAAATCAGAAGCCTTTGCGGTGGTCTTTACCGGAATAAACGTAGCCAATTTGGTAAGACGGTCGACCACAACCCAAATTGCATCATGCTGTTTATTCGTTCGCGGTAACCCAACCACGAAATCCATGGAAATACTATCCCATCACTTGTCAGGGATATCCAGTGGATGCAACAAACCGCCAGCCTTATGGCGTTCAGCTTTATTCAACTGGCATTGGTCACACTTGACCACATAAGATTCTACAAAGGGCTTGAGTTTTGGCCAATAAAAATCCCTTCGTACCAAATCCAATGTATGATGTATGTCGGGATGTCCTACGCATGGTGAGTCATGACATTCATAAAGAATTTTATTCTTAACAACATCCACATCAGGCACACAAACCTTTCCTTTCCTGAACAATAGTCCATTACGGATAGAGAAGTCATCAGTACTCTTCATATCCTTCTCCCCAGACTGATCACCATGATTATCAGTCCCGCTTGATGAAACTGCTAGAACCCTATTCCAGATTGGTCCAAAAGCCAAGATCTCTCCTTCAATGGGCACAATGTTAGGGAGAAGGCCGATGCTTGTTGGCAGCGACTAGATTTATGTAATGAACATGTTGCATGGATGGTAGAAACACATCTGAATTTTCTACTAACTTGATTAGTACTGCATGTGAATGATTGTACAAAACATAGTGTAGCTTAGAGGGTGATGGATGTAGCCAGCAGTGGGTCATGGCCTTCATGCTCATCTTATTTAGCATGCATGGTCCATTTATATAGTTGGTATCTCCCTGTTTGTATGCAATCTTCCTCCTGCATCCTTGTTCAATGTGGTGGTATTGTACATTATTTTGATATTTTTGGATCATTATGACGACATGGTGTTGTACATGTGGCTACCCTAAATATACATGACAAAGGACCTTGTATCTCCAAGTGGCACAATCTGTGGTGAGTTGTTATAGATTTTGTCTTTTCCTTGATGTCAAGAGCTCAATTCCAAATCACTGCACAGATGAGAACATACAAAACAAAAAGTTTACTCTCAAAGGCAACGGGTTGACCCTCCTGTAAGTGAACAGCTCCAATAGCCATATCACTCGCGTCAGGTTTAATGTCCAACTGCAAATCTGGATCCGCTATTCTCAAAACTGGAGCTGAGGCAATTAGAAGCTTGAGTTTGCGAAAACTCTCATCGAATTTCTCATTCCATCTAATAAGAGGACTTGGCCTACCTTTGTGGCTTTTCACTCCTTTCAACATATTGTTGAGAGGTGCAGCAATCTTTGAGTACTCCTCAGCAAATCTACGAAAAAACACAGTGAAATCTAAGAATGACTTAAGTTCACGCACCGTTTTAGGAATTGGCCATTCCACTACCGTCTTCACCGTTCCTTCGTCAATCTCGATCCCAAATGAGCTAATCTTATGACCTAGGTAAAGAAGTTCCTTCTTGAAGAATTCGCACTTTGATTCTTTTGCATAAAGCTTCTCGTCTTAAGATACGTAAGACAGTACGGAGATGCTTAGCATGCTCTTTGAGTGTTCTGCTATAGATTAGAATATCGTCCAGAAACACTACTACGAACTTCCCCAAATATGGACGAAACAAATCGTTCGTCATTTGCTGGAAAGTAGCCGGAGCATTCGTCAAACCAAAAGGCAAAACAAGAAACTCGTAGTGGCCAAACCTAGTCCTAAAACCGGTTTTAGATACATCTTCCGGATGTATCCTAATCTGATGGTATCCCGTACGTAGATCAATTTTCGTGAAGTATTTAGCTCCATTCGATCTATCTATGAGATCGTCCATCCTGGGCAACGGGTATTTATTTTTAACTGTTAGTTTGTTCAGACCCTTGTAATCTACACATAGCCGGAAACTCCCATCTTTCTTACTCTTAAGAAGGACAGGTGCTCCCCATGGAGATTTACTTGGTCTTATGTGTCCCATCCTAAGATACTCCTCGATCTGCCTAGCCACTTCCTCCTCTTCCTTCTGACTAAACCGATATGGGTGTCTGAAGATAGGACGACTATCGGGCAAAAGATCTATCTTATGATCCATCGACTGAGCGGGTGGTAGTCCATAAGGTAGTTGCTTCGGAAAAACTTCACTAAACTCTTGCTTTAAATCTTGCAAAAGCTGTTGTTCCTGATGTGAATTTTTGGTGTTAAAGCATCAAAACACATTCACATCCCCAACATCACAATGCATACGAGATTTCAAAAGCAAGTGAAAGAGTTCATACTCAGAATCATGAAGTTTCTCAATTAATTCAGCCGAGGAAATCATCGGCGATGGAAGTACATCGGTCTCTCCAAAAATAGAGACAATCTGATCAAACTTGTCTTTAAATACCATAGAATGATTTTTAAAATCTATCTCTAAAGAGTCTGACTTGCCAAAAAACCATTCATAGCCCAAAATTACATCAGTCCGGTCTAGATTCATGACATATTAATCCAACGGCTCAACATAGTCCTGCATCCGAAGCTCTAAGTTCGAGACTTTGACATCCCAAATCTCAGTGTCCGACCCTGAGGCAAGACGGACCACGTAACGGTGATCACTGGCCATGGTGGGCACTTGGAGCTTCTGCACAAGTCAAGCATTCAAGAAATTGTGAGTACTACCTGAATCAAATAGCACATTCACGTCTTTCCCTAAAATATAGCCTCTCTTTCAAGCCTAACATTCATTAGGCTTGAAAGAGAGTGCACTAAAGTTACAAGTACAGTCACAATTATTCAACAAATTGACTTCCAATTTACCTGCCGGTATATCCACAATCAAGAAACTTGACGACTTCGCTTTCCGTTCGGGGCACTTTTTAGCACGGTGCCCGGGTTTATTGCAGAGGAAACACAGATTCTGTTTAAGCGCCGCCAACCGTGCTTTGTCTTTCACCACCAATTTCTTCTTCTTCTTCTTTTTCTTTGACTGTTGGTACGCTTCGGCTTCCAGTTCGTAAAAAAACTGCTTCTTACGCTTGTTAGATGTTTCTTGCTTGGGTTTCGGGGCCGTTTGGCCGTGCACGCTTTTTCGTGATGCAACAACTGTACTATCACAGGCTTTTGCCACACGGATAGCATCCTCTAGTGAGTTAAGAATATTTCGTTTGCATTCATTTTGATAGTCAGTTGGCAGTCCGGCAATAAATTGCCACAATGCTAACTTACGATCAAATAGCGGCACCTTGGCCAAAGAGTCCAAGAACTCTTGGACATAACTGCCCAGTTCTCGGCTGCCCATTTTGCAGTTGATAAACCGAATATACAACTCGGAATCGTCTATCGTGACAAAAGCTTTCCGGAATTCCGTCAGGAATCTAGCCCAAGTCACCGATTTCGTGGAAAGTTCCCTTCACCAAGAAGAGGCTTTACCTTCCAGAAACAATAGAACCGATGATATTCGTTTATCTTCTGGGACGTTGTGCAAGCTAAAATAGCTTGTCCAACGGTTTATCCAGTCTTCAACAACTTCCGAGCGTTTAAACTTTTTATCGCCGGAAAATATTTCCGGTTGGTAGCCCAAGTTGTTAGAGTGAATAGCTTGCAGTTGATTAAATAGATTTTGCATTTGTTTATCCCGTTGTTTATTGCTCTGATGAAGTTCTAAAACTGCCTTGCCTAAGGTTTGCAACAGTTTTTCTAAGTCTAGGGTGTCATCACTGCCGGGTGAGGCCGGTTGAATCTCCGTATTTCCCCCATCACTTCCTGGTGATGCCGGGTGAATCTCGGTAGCACCCCCCTCCAAAATTTCATCAGTATCCATTTGTTTGCCAACTGTAAATTAAAAAATAATCTCATTCAGTTAACACATTCATTACGGGTATAATAGTTACTGAACCAAGCAATGTCTACAAAAAACCAATTTACAGACCATATGTGCTTTTATTTTCAAATTATATCAATGAATCTGCAAATGGATTGTTACGCAATAAAAACCGGAATTTAAATCAATGCACCGAAAATCCTTTAACAACTCTTAGCTCATATGACAACTGCAAAATTAAAATATCAGTTCTTAGAAACTGAAAAACCCACTACGAGAAATAAATCCACAAATTAAAAAGAACTCCAAATTTAAAAACTGGCCTCTCCTGTAGGAAATAGAAGCCTAACGATCCAGGATCTTAATTATTCAATCACACAAAGCATTCTCAAAAGAAAGAAAGAGATGGCTAGAAACCCTCTTGTAGAAACTCGTGGACAGCCAAGGAGAATAGCCAGTATTGCTTACAAAAGTATCTTATACAAATGGGATGCACACACATATATAGTCCAAGATGACTATCTAACTTCATGACTATTGGCTATCCAACTACTTGACTATTGGCTTTCCAACAACTTGACTATTGGCTGTCCAACTACTTGACTATTGACTATCCAACTTTCTATAAGTTACATAGAAAGAATAAGGTACCTCCAATATGTCAAGTTGGGGTACTTAATGTCACAATTAGGCCTAGTGGACCCATGAGTCCCTACCAAGTTAATCTCATACTAACTTAGCTAACTCTAAGTTTAGTAGGCCTAATATAATAAATGACCATGGGTACACAACTCTCGACCTTTTGGGTCAAAGTAACCTATGGTAATGTAAGCAATTCCATTTACATTCCAACACCCTCCTTAAATGGAAATGCATAACATAACATGAAGTAACTTCTCGAAAGAGAAATATGCAACTTGCTGTCCGAACTTCATGTCGCCAAATAAACTTCGCACCGAAGTAGTCGAAGTCTCATCCCCAATCATGTCCCGGCAATGAGTTGAAACATGGACTTGTAATCCATCATAGGCTCCCACATCATTCGAAAATACTTCTTACCATAAGGACAATAAAAAAGAGTACCAAACTCTTTTGGCATCGCATCCGCCCAAACCTTACCATCAATGACTTGTTCACATAGAATAGGCAATGTACCAACATCATGATGAAGAGTAAGTGTAAAACCGAAAAAATCAGCAAGAGGTACTGATTTTAAAGAGGCATGTGCCTTCCTTTCGTAGTCAAATATTTCTTTGCTGTCCTGCAAAGTCTCCAATAGCCGACAAGGAACTGTTATGGGCTGTTCAACACTTTGCTGCCCAAAGTGTTCCCAACATGGACCATGTTGTCCATAATCTTCCGCAGGCTGTTCCTGAAGCATAATCGACTGCTCATCATGTAAAATGGGCTGTAAATGACCAAAAGAAGATGACTGAACCTGCTGTCCAACATCTTCATCATAAAAATTTAGCAAACTATCAAGAGATGCATCAATGATGGCGTCATCAAAGCTGTCCCTCGAAGAGGCATGGGATGACATAGAAGATTCTTCAAATAATGAAAAATTCTCTCCAAACAAATACTCACTCTTAACACTTTGAGCAAAAGTACTAATTGACACATGTTGATTCCGTCCTCGATTAGTACAAAAAGGTTCCAAAGAGTGCTCGAATTTTTCAGCCTTTGCTAAAACATCAAATTGAAAAGGTTTCGCATGAAACTTTTCACTAATGCATCCATCATATGCATCAACTTGCGGTGACTTGAAAAAAGAAGATTGTTTCAACATTTGCTCAATGTATCGTTGTTGAGAGATGAAGATTCCAGCCCCATGTGGAAGATCAACAAGAAGAAATGATCCACTTTGCTATCCTGAACTTGGACCTTGCTGTCCAATGTCTTCAACAGGCTGCTCTTCACCATAAATAGGTTCTTCTTGATGAACTATGGGCTGCAAAATTGAAGGAGTAGTGGGCTGTCCACTAGAAGTTGATGGCAGCCCCTTCTCTTCATGATTAGATGACAAAACCAAATCTGGAAATATTTCAACATATGCATCATGGGGGAAGTCCCCTTTCATGACATGAGTGGGTGCAACATCATAGGAGGTCTTTTCATCAAAATGAACATCACGACTCACTATGATTTTACTAGTATCCATATTAAACAATCTATAGCCCTTGCTTTCGCTACTATAGCCAACAAATATGCATTTAACTCCTTTATCATCAAGCTTGCTTCTTAGGTTATCGGGAATGAAAGCATAAGCCGTGCAACCAAAGATGCGTAAGTGAGAAACAATAGGCTTCTTACCATACCAAACTTCATAAGGAGTTAATACCTTCAAGGCTTTAGTAGGACATCGATTACTAATGTAAGCTGCCGTTATAACCGCTTCAGCCCAAAACTTGTCAGGTAGGCCCTTTGCCTTGAGCGTGCATCGAGCCATCTCCATGATAGTGCGATTCTTTCTTTCGGCAACACCATTTTGTTGAGGTGTGTAAGGGGTTGTCATTTGATGATGGATACCTTTGCTTTGAAGATAAGTACCGAACGTATTCTTTATATGTTCCCCTCCTCGGTCGGTACGCAAGATCTTCAAAGAGTGCCCAAACTGATTTTCTATCATTGCTAGAAAATCCTTAAAGCGTTGAAAAACTTCAGATTTTGCCTTCATAGGATAAATCCATGTAAATCTTGAAAGGTTATCAATAAAAGTAACAAAGTACTTACACCTTCCAATGCATTCGGTCCTCATTGGACCACATACATCACTATGAATCAAATCAAATTTGCCATCAACTCTGATAGTTCCATCAATTGGAAAAGCTTGCCTTTGAAATTTTCCAAGTATGCATCCTTCGCATACATGTCCTTCGGGATGCTCAATATTAGGAATGTCTTCAACCATATTGAATCTCTTCAACATCTTCAAGCTAGCAAAGTTGAGATGTCCAAACCTAGCATGCCATAATTCAGCCAACTCCAAAGAATGTGAACTTGATGCAACAAGACAAAAAGATGATGAAGCTCTTCGCTCATAGGTATCCATAAGGAACAATCCACCACGTAATGTTCCCAAAGCAATGATCATAAGAGATCTCTTTGGGTCTTTGATAAGACATTTGTCTTCTTTGAATTCCACAACCAATCCTTGGTTCATAATTGTAGAGACCGAAATGAGATTCTTTTTTATTCTTGGAACATAAAGTACATTACGAATGTACTTCTCCTCACCATTGGGTAAGATAATGGGGATCACTCAAATACCTTTGATAGGATAAGAGGTGTTATCAACACCTTGAACTTTGCTTCCATCATGCACTTTCACAAGCTTTGTGAAGACCTCTTTGTAATAAGTCATATGGCGTGTGGCACCGCTATCAATCACCCAATCAATAGATGAAAAAACAGCAACTTGTAAAGCTGAAGATGAGCTGTTTTCTGCTAAAAAACCAGCAAGATTTGAAGTGGCAGAAATTTCGTCTCAAGGAGAGATGAGATTATTAGTGACAAAAGCATAATTATTATTGAAAAGATTATCCTCCTTTTTAAAAAATTGTTGTTCCAAAGTAATGATTGCGGTACTTGTATCGTTACCTTTCTCTTTTTCCTTTGCAAGCCTCTTCCTACACTCGTTGATGTGATGCCCAATCTTCTTGCAATAGTGGCACTTACCCTTTTTTTTGGAGCCTTGATCTTGAGCTTCCTTAGATTTTTGATCATCTTTGGAAGTGTTGAAAGAAGGCTTCCCTTTCCACTTGCCTTTGCCTTTGCCTTTTGCAAAGAAAGCTTGATCTTCTTGTTCACCAAAGTTGATCCTTGTTTGCTCTTCTTGAAGAAGTAAGCCAACAAGTTCGTCGAAGGAGATTTGCTGTCCCCTAAGAGAAATACTCAATGATGACACAAATGGAAGGTAAGAATTAGGAAGAGAGTTGAGAGTAATAGATACAAATTGTGAGTTTTCAATCACCTCATTAATACTAAGAAGCTCCTCTCGAAGATCCTTGATCTTCGTCAAGTGGTTTGTAAGCAAATCACTTTCTTGCATCTTACAGTTTATTGACAATTACTTACAAAGGTCACCACAAGCCGGTGACTTAGCCATTTTAGTAATTACAATAATTACAAAACCTAAAAACTGTAAATAACCGGAATAGGGAGTAAAGGCCCTAACATCCCTTCCCACTCAAAAAAGACATCGTCCGCGATGACCAAACTAGGGTACTGTGCACACAAACCGTGCGCGGTCTCCCAAGCAGCATCTGCAAGAGGTCTTCCATGCCAAGCAACTAAATGTATCAAAGATCAAGCGGTTACACAGACGTTTCTCCCGCCTATCCAATATCTTTTTTGGCTTATGGCTCTCTACATGCTCCTAAATAGAGTCACAATTGACTCATCTCCGTACACCAGAGTTGTCGACAACAGTTGGCCTAATCAAGCCTCCTATGATAACCAGCATCCCATACTACTGGTAATCGCACTCTCACTAGCACCACGATTGCTTGTCTTAAATTTTTTTCAACTAACTTAAGCATTTTACCCGTTGAGTTAGAAATCAGTTGTACTAGGCACTTCGAGAAATTCCCACCGTAACAAGATTAGTAGGCCTAAAACCATATTGGGCCACCAAAAGTTACATAGGATCATCTCATAGGTCCAATCCACACCAGGATGACTAGCACCAATACTATCATGACAAATGCAAAATCTCCCTATACAGCCCTTTACGAACTAGAATGGGGAGTTTGCCTCCTTTAACTATACCATCTACCATGTTATAATTTAGGCAAGTGTGAGCAAAGAGATCAGAGCTCTCCTTCTGAGACTCTACTTGGCCAAGATTTACCTCTCTCACAACCTCCTTTCAATAAACAATGAGGATCCTCTTGATGAATCTATCTGATCTCAGCAATTAGGTCATTCTCTATGAACACAAAAGACATATGATACAACATACGAGATAATGCATCAGACACACGATTTTCGATACCTTTTCTGTATCGAATTTCCATGTGAAACTTTTGCATCAAGTCAGCCCACCTGGCTAATTGCAGAAATGCATAAAAATGTCATGGTCGACACACAAATAATGCCTCCATACTTTCAACGCATGGACAATGTGAACGTACTACGTGCCAACATATCCAAGTACCACATCAAAACATGTCAAAACTCCCCCAACTGTACCCTTTCCATCAGCCCTCACGATTGTGTACTAGTACAGGGATGGTTGCATGCTCGCAGTCAACCTTTCAATCAAAGTCAAGTACGTTATGAGAGGACCTAGTGTTAAGCAGAACACACATTCATACCACACAACTGTCCAATCATAACAATCAAGAAGTACCTGGAAATTGATACATGTGTTGCATCGTTTTAAAGAGTTGTGACAAAAGAAATAACATCAACCTTACTTGATCATCGACACTTTCACAAGGTGAAGAGTACTTCCCTGGAGTTCATCCTGCTCCAGCTCTTCAATAGCCATAGGTGCTCATGCCTGCTTCACCTGCAAATTGCATGAAGTCTGCATTGGATTCCGTGGACATTCCTTCCACATGCATCCTACCAAGTAACCAAAGCAAAACTTTCTCATTTGGAACACTCTTGGTCATGCAGCAATAGCAAAAAAGATCGTTGGCCCCTTCTGAACATCGGATTGCCCATACAATCGTTGTCCCTAGAAGCTACAACTACTTGTTGCACCGAAGGACGCTAACCCCTTTGGACATTAGACCGCCCATACAATCCTTTGTCCTTGGAAGCCCCTGCTCCTCCTCCTTTCAGGTCACTTGAAACTTGCCTTTGCAAAAATTGACTCTTAAACCTTTTGAGCCTCTGGTTATCCCAAGACCCAAAAAACAGCCTGAACCTTATTACTGTGTTTCAAACACAGTTCTATTTGAACTGCTCCTTGGAGGGTACAAGTTTGCTTCTTTACAACGAAAGGTTTTGAGACTTCCATGCAAGCCCTCCACAAAATGAAACACTTGAACAATCATACCGCTTTCGGTTCCTGTGAGGATCTTGATGTCTTCAACTGTTCATGGATTTGTTGAAATATGGCCTCCATAGCATCCACCTTAGCTGCCACTTCTTCAACCCTGGTTAATCTGGTGCTAGTACCCTCTTGTGGATCCATAATTATGGCTTTCCAAACCTGCCAACCCAAATTGAGGACTAAAATGAGAGTAATCAGGTGTTTTTCGGCATGCACCAGGTCTGTCCTGGCTGGAACAGCCTTTAATAGCCCTTGTTTTCCTTGCAAATCCATCAAATTCACAAAAATCAAGTATCCCTACACCATGCCACAGCAGTACACAGCCAATCACAGGTTACTAGGGTGATTTTAGCGACAATTTGAGGTCAAGATTGAAGCCTCTTTGCTCCCAACTGTCAGCGCTGGTCGTGCAGCCTTCAAACCAGATTTTTGAGGCTCAAATCATTATATTTTCCAACGTGATTAATGCCCAAATCCCTCAGCGCAGCACTGGCCTACAGCCTAGTTCTGGCTCCAATTTGTGACAAATTTCGAGTCTTCTGTGTCCTTCAATCAGCGCTGGTCCTGTGAGCTATCCTGTGGGCTTCAATTTGCAAATTCTTTGGCAGCCCTCTTCTCAGAAACCTTTGCTCTGATACCAAATGTCAGACTCCGAATCTGAAACTTCACTTAAAACCTAGCTTATCCCATGCACAACAATCCGCAATGTCGACCTCTGTCGATTTCCCTGCATGTACAAACATCAGAGCACACGAAACATGGTGGAGCTGGCCGCCTTGTCTCCTCCCAACCTTTGCTGCATAGATTATGATGAGGAATGCCTCTCTCTAGGCTCCCTTATGCACAATCCTCAAGCACCCCTTAACCTTGACCTTGCCTAACGTCGACACATGGCCAATTCCATGCACAGTTGACACTTGCCACTTGGCAATACTCTGACATATAGGCAAGTGAGTAGGTTGACATGTGTCACTCATACTGGACCAAGTGTCCATGTGACACGTGTCATGTTTTGATCGGTCAACCCTGACATGTGTCACTCATCCACTGGACCAAGTGTCCCAGTGAGCATATGACACGTGTCCCGTTGACTAGTCAACTCTCATACTTTTTAGGAGGTCAGTCCAGCCACTCCTAATAAATGACCCAGTACCCCATGCCAAAGCTAAGCACGACTCTGTGAGGTCCAATGCCACCTAATTACAGTTTATTTACAATCACTTACAAAGGTCACCACAGGCCGGTGGCTTAGCCATTTTAGTAATTACAGTAATTACAAAACGTACATGTGTCTCTAAAAACTGTAAATAACCAGAACAGGGAGTGAAGGCTCTAACACCGGTCGACCCTGACATGTGTCACTCATTCATTAGACCAAGTGTCCCAGTGAGCATATGACACGTCCTATTGACTAGTCAACTCTCCTACTTGTTAGGAGGTCAGTCCAAGCACTCCTAATAAATGACCTAGTGCCCCATGCCCAGGCTAAGCACGACTTTTTGAGGTCCAATGCCAACTAATTACAGATTATTTACAATTTACTTACAAAGGTCACCACAGGCTAGTGACTTAGCCATTTCAGTAATTACAATAATTACAAAACGTACATGTGTATTTGAAAACTGTAAATAACCGGGATAGGGAGTAAAGGCTCTAACACTTGCACTATCTTTGGTTCCTATGCTGGTCTTTCGTGGCACAAGAGCAACACATTGTGGATCCATGTATTCGATAAGTGAGCACAAGTACCACCTTTGATCTCGTAGTATATTGGGCATTTGAAAATAGAGTGCTCCTCAGTCTCTACCTTGCCATGATTACACAATTGACATGTATCTTGTCTTCTCATGGATGCCCTAGAAGCGACCGATCTCTACCTCAAGTTGATGGGAGGGAATTTGGAGTTGTCCCAAAGTGAGTCTGAGGCAATGTGAGAGTCCTGAATCCAAATATCGTGGCATAAGAGCAACACATCGTGGATCCATGTATATAATAAGCGAACACAAGGTGAATGGTGGGTCTTTGAAGAGGTAGTGGTAGTGGTACCACCTTCTGATCTCGTAATACATAGTGCATCTGAAAATGAAATGCTCCTCAGTCTCTACCTCACCAAGATTACACAACTGATTTATCTTGTCTTCTCGCAGGATACCTTAGAAGCGATCGGTTTCTACGTCAATGATGGGAGGAAACTTAGAGTTGTCTCAAAGTGAATTCGAGGTAGTGTGAGAGTCGTAAATTCAATTATCATGGTAGAAGTCGAGTCAACTTTTTACAACTAGGAAGAGCAAAGCCTTTGAGTTGATGTCCACCAATGCCTCCAAAAGCCCTCCAATGTGCCTGTCCTCCAATGCTCCTAAGATCCTTCCATAACATCACTCATAATGAACCATTACTAAATTTGATGGCAAATTTCCATTTACATTTATCAAATTTTCAAGATGGTTCCATCTATGTTTTTAGCAATGTGGAATGGAGAACTATTATTTGTTTTGGTAGGAGTTAGCAAATTCTTTCTCTTTCTTCTTTAATTTCAAAAGTTAAGAAGTGAATGAATTTACAATCCTTTAACCAAAACAATTTCCCCTTTAAAGTAAAATCAGCTTCCCTTCAC
The DNA here is from genome assembly GCA_029204225.1 of Diphasiastrum complanatum. Lineage (NCBI taxonomy): Eukaryota > Viridiplantae > Streptophyta > Lycopodiopsida > Lycopodiales > Lycopodiaceae > Diphasiastrum > Diphasiastrum complanatum. The sequence continues at coordinate 3,443,027 of CM055098.1, forward strand.
AAAAACCAGAATTTTTGGTCTATTTTCACTAATGCAAGGTTTTAATAGACTAAAAATCAGATTTGAAGTTTTTTGAAGTTTTGTGAGGGTCACTGAAGTTATGTGAAAAAAAAAAAATTTCAAAACGAAGGGAGGCCTTGGCCTAAATGGACCTAAGATGGGTTCATTTCTCACTAATTTTAGTGTGTAAACAAGACCAATCTTCCAAACTATCTCTACATTTAGTAACTTTACTTTAGGCACAAATTAAACTTCAAAAATAAATTTTGAAAGTTGAAGTTGGGCTCTGATTGTCTGGGCCCACAGATTTGGATAGCCAAAAAAAGATCAAACTTTTACTTCTCTACATCAAAACAAGAAATTACCAACCTTTACTTTCATGAAATACCTCTAATTTCACCTACTTTTCAACTTGCAATTAATTTTACTTATCAAATTGAAAATGTGGGCATGCTGACCATTCTATTCTCAGCTTAAAAAGCTTTCCAAAAATAGAAAAAAATAGCACCTATAGTGAAGCAAGAATTGGTGCTACTTCTACCACAAAAATTTGATGGCAGATTGTTATGCAACAAAAACAAGAGGTTTAGAGTTACAATTTCCACTTTGGAAGAGGCTCTGATACGACTTTTACAACCCACTTTGGAAGAGCAGCCCACCAAGCCTTTGAGTTGATGTCCACCAATGCCTCCAAAAGCCTTCCAATGTGTCTCTCCTCCAATGCTCCTAAGATCCTTCCAAAAGTAGACAAACAAGATGGCCTCAAGAATTTACCACCCAACCATAGCTAGATCCAAGCACAAGCAAGACCTATCTAGCACCCCCTTGCTAAACCACAATCACTACCATCACAATCACAAGCATGCTCAAGATCCTACCCCCATCTAAGTCCCATACCAAAGATGGTGATCCTCTCAAGAGCAAGCAAGCCAAATCTAAGCTCTCTACACACTAGCAATCCACTAGAGTAGAAGCAAATCACAACACAAGAAATCTCCCTTCATTTGGGCGCCCTCTCCCTCTCTTATAGATGGCCAATGACTCACTCCAATGCACTATGGAATGTCCACACAAGCCAATTAGAAAAGGGGAGACAAATGAAAGGCCAAGAGGCTCACAAGTTAGTGGAATGTCAAAAGACACCTTCCGTAACTTATGGTTTTTGGACATAACTTCTTGGGTTCTTTAGGGGCATCCAGGGACCTTAGTAGGTGGGCGCTCCTACTAGTTTCCCATGACCCTTATGTGATGACTAACTTTGGCCCAAGGCCTATTATGCGATCATGGCTCAAGGTTGAGGCCCAAGGTCTAATCTGGCGGAGTATTGATCGCTTGGCATAGATCATTTGTGATAGCATTGTAACTTGTAGGCCAAAGATATTGGTTCATTCCGAAGATGTGAGTCTTGTCCACTAAGCCTTCGTTGCATATAAAGTTGTGTAAAAAGGGTATCTAATATTTGGCACTTACTCAGGGGATCCCAAATATATCTCTTGAAGCAAAATCTCTCCAAATGGACCAGGGAGGTGTGAACCTTTCCAAGTCTAGCTATAGCTACTGGCCTCATGCTAAAAATGGGACCAATAAAGAGTACCCCAAGTAAGTGTCAGATGACCCCACCTCTAAAGGTTGGCCATCAAATATAAGGTCCTATCTTTGCATGAAAGCCCTAGAAGTATTGAAGAACATGATCTTGGTCTTTTTTATATTGATGCCCAAAACCCATTTGGTATAGAAGGAATGGAGGGTATCTAGATGTCACAACCCCTCTCTAGTAGGTGAAACTAGAATCACATCATCTGCATATAGTAAAATGGAGATCAATATGTCACCTAGTTTGAATCCCAAGTCGCCACCCTGATTAATGATATTCCAACTCATTGATATACAGTTCAAAAAGCATAGGTAAGAGGGAACATCCCTAGTTCAATCCAATAATGCTCCAAATATGCTTTGAGACACCTATGCCACTCCTAAGACACTTGTGAACTCTCTCATATAGCACCATGACTGCTAGTAGTGTTCATGGAAAAGCCCAAGTCTCTTAGTCTTGAATAAGTAAGGACTGTGGAATTGAGTCAAAGGCTTTTTGAAGTCAATGAAGCCACAATAAACTCTATCATGCTTGTGTCTGTGATTATGGTGTATAGCGTGGTGGCGTAGGTGGTCCATGCCTTCAAGTCTGTCAAGAAAGGAGGAGGGACACGGGGAATGAACTCTCGCAAGAAAGTACCTGAAGAGGAGTTGAAAAGAAGGTTAACAAGCCTCCTCCCTTCGCTCTCTTTGTAACATAGCTTTTTCTTGCGGAGTATATGATGGTAGAGGCGTTTGGTATCGCATAAGATGTGGGGAGCCATTTATGTGCAGGGGTGACTTGTGATGGTGGCGGCGGCATTTGACATCATACCAAGGTTGTCATATGCCATGATGAAGTGGGGTTTGTGTCTATGTCGTTTGGATGGGAAGGTTAATGAGGCGGCAGTGTGGAATCTCTAGAGTTCGGCCAACAAGCAAGACCACTTCAAATGGCCAATCTTGGGCTTCCCCTAGATGTGATAGATGCTCACCATAAGTAGTAACTGGTTCCAATTCGTCGGCTGATGTCCTAGTGACTCCCATATCATCACAATCAAGAGCATGTCTAAATAATTGGTTGGCCACCGCATGATACTCAGCCTATCGTGAAGCAAGCTTGACATTAAAATTCCCAGTGAGTAGTATATGGCCCTTAAAGTATCTAACGATGTCAGCTGATAATTGTGTATGGGGAATTGACACCTTAGAAAAAGAACAGTGTCTCAGGAGGGAATTGATGTGCTGCTACATAGACGTCCATGTCCAACCCAATACCTTGCCTAGAAAAGTGAATCCAAATATATCGTGCATGCCTGTCATGACTGACAAACTCTAGGATCGGATGTTATGACTCTCTGTAGAGGCTTGCAACATAGTTTCTAGTCGATTCTAATCGGTCGGTTTGAATTGGGCTGATTCGTCTGGTTCAAACCGATTCAAATTGGTCTTGGTCGGTTTAAATCCGAAAACGGTTTGAATCGAGGTTTTTTTTTCCTCTTTTTTGGTTTTCTTTAGTGCTAAGCATTATATTCTTGTAAAAATAGGTTATGAATGAGCACTTTATATACTATTACTAAGAATTATTGTGTTCGTGACACGTGCGTTGATTTTTCTACATGTGCATTGAAATTTGAGACTCAAGACTGGTAGCATTGTGCAATTTGAGTTGCGAGCAAAAATTTATGCAATTGAACAAACATTAATGATGATAGTAGATACATCATACTAGTTACTAGGGACACGTAGCCTATCTCTCTCTCTCTCTTCATCCCTCATTCTCCACCACCTCCTCTTCTTGAAGACTTACTTACATATCTGGACCACCTATACCCACTAACTCACCCATCTCCATCCCCCCTCCGCCCATGTGAGTTCACCTTTTTCACCTTTGGTATGGTCCTAATGGCCATCAAGAGAATGAGCCCACCGCACCAAAGACATAGAAGACCTTGAATCTAAATTGTTGATCCATGGCACAGACCTGCTCTCACCTATTCTAGCCACTTTGCTAAATCATGCGGTTGTCTCTGGTTTTCCTTCCACTTGGTCAGTAATATCATCCACCCCACCCCATCCACAAAAATGGTGACCCCATGAATCTTGGTAACTACTGTACTATCATGATCGGGCATGTTATTGCGAAACTATATGGCTCTATTCTTCAGTCAGCGGTCAGTTCTGAAGCTAAGATCAGCAGACCAGATGCCCTAGGATAGGCTGGTTTCCAGCGACTATTTTTTTGTTGACTTTAGGAAAGCCTTCAATTTTGTCCCACGTTCCCTTCTCATCCAGAGATTATGTGCCCTTGGCTTCTCCACCGACATAGTTCTTGCGGTGATGGCACTTTATGAGAGAGTCGGGGTGATAAGGGCATATCAGAGCATATTTGGAGTATCATTGGGTGAAGTAGAGTTGCTCCCTTCCCCCCACCTTATTTGGGTTATATATTGATGAGTTTGAGAGTCATTGAGCAGTGTGGGGGTACAGGATGCAGCTTTGGGGATATTCTGATTACTATCCTACTTTATGCAGATGATGTGGCTCTAGTCTTTACTACTAGAGAGGGCCTCCAGGGACATTTAGACAGTCTTCATGCTTTTTGCTCCAGATGGGGTTTGGGGGTTAATATTACGAAGACCAAGATCATGGTCTTCAATACATCTAGGGCCTTCATGCTATGACAAGAGCTTATCTTTGATGGACAACCATTGGAGGTGGTATCATCTTACACTTATTTGTTCTTTTAACTAGTCCTATATTTGGTATTGCACATGCAGCTACAGCTAGACTCGGGAAGGGACACGGCTCCCTTGTCTACTTAGAGAGATTTTGTTTTCGGAAGTTTATTTGAGATGCCTAGAGTGTTGGCTTGTTACCCCCACTGCATTATACGTAGCAGAGGCATGGTGCACAGGTCCCACTTCATCAGATTGGACCGGTATCTCACGTTTGCAGATCCTCATGTTGTCATGTATGATTTGGGCTAAGCCCTCCGTCCCACATCTTCTAGCTAAGTTTACAGTCCCACCTATACAGCTTGATGTCATTTAATAGTTCTACCTTGGTGAAGAAGATAAAGCTACCTACTATCCCCTCAGAATATAAATATATGGTGGAGATGCCTAACAACAAAAGGTCAAAAGTATGCGATTAGAAGTTAGTGTAAGTGCCTCTCACCATTTAGAAACATACGGAAGGCGTTGACTTTGAGATAACTCGGCTCGCACGTTTTTTTGATATTTTGTTGGGTAAGCATTGGCATGTCGCTAGGCAGCCAACGATAGATTTTGTAAATCATGTATATGTGTTCGAGCATGGGGATTTGTCCCATGGCTTGATAGGCGAGAGGAATGAATGACCTTGTAGATGTATCTCATGTTTCAAGTGTTGAAAAGGTAGATAGGCAAGTGCATAGTAATGTGTTGCAAACTACATCAAATAATTTAGGTAGGCAAAAGCATATTCTTGTACTGCAATCATTTGAGACAATATCCGCATTTGCATTGGACCCCAATGAGCTTTGAGCTCTAGACGAGTCTACTAGGTAGAAGCTTAAGTTAGTTCTCGTTCAGGACAACCCAGCCAGGTTCCCCCTAGTATCGACCCCCTTATAGGATGAGCCTTAAGAGGAAGAGGTGAGAAGGATCCTTGACGAGTATCTTAGTTTAGGGTACTTGAAGCCTAGCTATTCACTTTTTATTTTGCCAATTTTGTTGTTGAAAAAGGAAAAAGGATCTTCCAGGATGTGTGTGGACTATCGTGGCTTGAATAGATCACAATAAGGCACATGTATCCTATGTCGCGAGTAGATGATTTGTTGGATGCATTGCTTGATGCGACTTCATTTTCAACAATATCAATCTTTAGATTGCTATCTTATCCTTATTGGGGAGTGCGATGTGCCAAAGACGATGTTTCGGATGCACTTTGGGCATTATGGGTTGTTAGTCATGCTCTTTGGGCTGACTAACACTCTAACAAGTTATTTAGGGACTATATGGATACGTTTGTCGTTAATTTTCTTGATGACATTCTAGTTTACAATAAGTCAATTTTGGACCATAGAGGGCATCTCGATATGACCTTTAAAGCATTGCAAAATAGTATTTTTTATGTCAATGATAAGAAAACTAAGTGCAATAGCTTGCCCCTCCTCTAGAGGCCCAATTTGCCTTGTGAATGAAAATAACCAATGGTCCCAAAGTAGTTATTGCCTATGAATAAAAAGTAATCCGTCGTCCTAGAAGTAATGGTTGCCTTATGAATAAAATGCAAATTTGGGTTACCACCCAAATCCATGTGAGCTGATTCGATTGACATTCCATCAATTTCCTTGATGGTGGTGGCAATGTACACTTGGACTTTAATCCTATCAACTTGCACCCTGTTTCTTGAACTTGCTCTTGAGCATCACTAGCACTTGCAATGCTACCTTGATTGCCTCGAGAGTGATGCTGATAGCTATAAGGACTCTCGACCATTTGGAAATTCTCACCTAAGACTAAAACTTTAACATGAGACAAATTTTCAAAGCACCAAGTTAGTGTACACCAAAACAAACACTGAGTCATTTGTTTTTCCTAAAACTCGTAATAGACAACAATGTCTCCAAATCTGCCATGTCCATTAGGGCACCTTTGGTACGCCTATACTAACATAATAAAGAAAATAACAAACTTGCATAGTTAGGAAAAAATTAACCACAAAAACCTTGTGGTTAATATAGTTGTCTTGAGTTAATATAGTTTTTGGTATCAAAAGTTTGCTTCCAATGTTTAATTTCACCCTTAATGGGTTTAATGTAAACTTCTTTACAACTTGTACACTAAAGTTCTATGAAATTCCTTATCACAATCTTTGTGAATATACTTGCAAGTTTGGTTTGGCATCGTAGTGTGAGAACGTGGATAGGGTTTCAAATCAGGTCAAAAACGATGTGCAAAGTTTTCTAAAAATGGAAACCTCTTGGCCAAACAAAGTGGCTACTACGTGGCTTGCAAGTATGTCTTATTTGTCTTTTTTTGAAAACATTGGGTGAGGTTTGCGCACAACTTTATTAGACCATGGTCAAGTAGTCACAGCTTACAGCTGTGATGGCTACTTGCCATGACAATTAAACCAGCTGTGACGGCTACTTGCCATGACAATTTGGTTTAAAAAGGAAAAGACGAGCGGTTCAAGAGAATTTGCTAGCGTGGCCTATGCAGGCTGCTTGCCATAACAATCTGGTTTAAAAAGGAAAAGACCATTGGCTCAAGAGAATTTGCTAGCACGGCCTATGTAGGTTATTTGCGTTTGGTTGAGGGACCATTCATTAGCATACAACTCTACAGATTCCTCTATGGCTATTTGACGACATCCAAAGTCCATATGTAGGAATTGCTATCTATACCTTCAAAGTGTTGCTTAGGCCCTAAACACAAGCGCTTGCTATGATCAAAGCATGGTATATAAAGTTGAAATATAAATGTAATCACTATGATAAACCAACAAGGTGGTCCGATACCGATGCAATCGCTTTAGCAACGGATGATGTTCTAGCAAAAAAAATTGCTATCAAATGACATATATCCTTCCCAAATGCATAATACATCATGCAAGTTTTTTCCTAAATCAAAGAGCACCTTTGTTGCAGAGAAATAGATTGTTGAAAACAGAACGATAAGTGCAAAATTGTTGAACTACTAACACATACAATGTTTTCAATCTTTTCTTTTCACAAAAATGAAAAAAATTAACACAACCACAAGTCATCTCCTGAAGAAAATTTCACAATAACTTCACACAAGTGATTGGATCAACTATAAAGAGCCAGAATCCAATTAAGCTCTGATACCAATTCTACAACCCATATGGGAAATCCATTCATGGTCTGTCCTCTGTAGCAATTGTATGTGGAATAACCAACAAAAAGGATTGGAGACTTACTCGCCACCTAGCCACAAATGTGATGACGACCTACCATATGCAATGTCAAGCCAAAGGAAGTACAATTATGAAAGGTGCACAAATTGGAGAAGATGCACACTGACCCCGCTCAACAGTCTGAGGCTAATAGAGTGCTAGACACTCATGTCCCTTCCGTCCACAAAATGGAGGTATATATGGTGTGCTACGACCACTAGCCCTAGCCATTGTGTGACAAGGCCTCATATCCTATCCATCTCTCCTAACCTCATACAAGGCATAATCCTAGACAACATAGCCTTGTGTACTTTATTCTCAAGTCTGATTGTGCCCAATAAGGCTCGTTGCTAGTTGGGCACCCTTGTTGGCCCCTAACACTAGTCAATAGAATTTCATCGAGCTATAACCAATGATCCAGACTGGTCATTTTGTCCTCCTAACCCCAAAGGGTGTAACGACAAGTTTTGGCGTAATGTTTTTGATTTTTCAACTAACTTCATGGAAATGTGCTTTATGTTTGATTGTAAAATTCACTTTCCATATTTAGTAGAACGTGTCTGTTAAATTTTACAGTTGCATATCTACTTAACAAATATGAAAGCAATCTTGAACCATAAAAGCAGGGAAACGCGATTCTGCAGAATTGTGTTTCGTGAAACGTGTTTCAGAGAATCGCGTTTCGTTTTTCAGAATCGTTTTTGAAAAAAAGACAGAATACAAAAAATTCGGAATACAAAAAAACAGAATACCAAAAACAGAATACAAGAAGACCAAAAAAGAAAAATTAAAAAAAAATGTTTTTGAATTTTTTTTTGAAATTTCCGAAACGCATTTCTGAACCGCGTTTCGAACCGCGATTTCAGAAACGCGTTGCATCTATGTCTTGAACCAGCACACTATGCGTTCAATGCAAGACTCTTCAACCCTTTCATATTTTTGTCCATATAGTGCAAGTAGCTTTGTCCCATGTAGATGCTTTTGAATTCGCATATGAAGACTTGAACTCTAATGCTAGACCAAGGTCAGTGTTGTTTAATGCAATTGCTTTGATCAATGTATTTTATGTTTGATGCTTCTTTGTAGGAGCGAAATTTTGACATTTGTGGTGTTGAGATCGTGGATGGAGCTTCAGCCGTGCATACTCATCCCTTCAAGCGTAACACTGCTTTCATGCTTGGAAACGAAGTATGGAGTTACTTGTCTTAACTTCGAGTTGAAAGGAAATGAATGCTTTTTTCAACCAAGAATAGATGTCAAATTTTGTTACTTCCATTGTTGAAATGCTAAACTACAAAAGAAGTGCTAGCAAACAATTTCTCACAAAGAACATCAAGTACGATAGACTTTACAAAGATTACAAATGGCCTGGTCAAGCTAGTGAACCCATACATATTATGATGTGTATGATACTATGATGTTAGACGGTAAAGGCATGTTGCTTTTACACGATACAATTTTGTATTGCATTTTGGAGACAATATGTCGTGGGATATGCAAAGGCCTTAGATAACCATTTGTAATGTAATTCTTGATCAAAAGTAGAAGTATTATCCTTAAGTTCATCTAAAAGAATCCTTGGTTTAGGACATAGTTGCAGCGAATCGCGATTCGCTGGGTCTGCGATTCGCGAATCGCGGTTTTGAACCCAGAATCGCAAAATATTATTTATTTATTTATTTATGATGATGATCACTTTTGCAATCGTTTCACTGGAGATGTGAGTGCAATGTGCATACAATTGGGGGCATAAATATGGGGGGGGGGGCGGTAGCATTTTTATCTACAGTGTCTATATAGCAGGAAGTCCTAGGGGTTTCGGGGGGCAGTAGTCCCCCAGGAAACAGGGGGTCCGGTGGGGGGTTTGGGGGGCAACGCCCCCCAACGGCAGGGTCCGGGGGCTGCCGGCAGACCCCGGCCCTGACGGTAAGGCCTCTTCATGATTTGGCCTTCCAACAAGCTTTCATCTGATACCCATATTGCCTAAAAAAATTTCAAAAAAAAAAAAAAACGATTCTGCGCGATTCTGGGAAAATCCCGAAACGCGTTTCTGAATTGCGATTCTGACCGCGATTCAGAATCGCGGTGCATCTATGGTTTAGGGATGATAGTTTCATAGAGTATTTTTTTGAGTGGGCATGTGTATATACGCAAAAAGAGTATTTATTATAGTTCGGGAAAACATGTGAGAGAAGGCTATTCCCATCATAGAAGACATGTACTTTCACTATTGTAAGGTGAAAATTTGATTTTTTTTCTTCCATTTATTGCTATTTTAGAGCTTTTTCGCTCTCAGGGTGTTTAGTCTCTCTCTCTCTCTCTCTCTCTACATATGGACTCACATCGTGGGTCAGGATATTGGTTTGGATAGAGATCTTTTTATTGCAGCATGTTACTTTCCATTAGAGTCCTCGTCTCTTGCTGAGGGTATTGGATCTCCATATCAGGACCTCTCACCATATATTATCATATTCTCAGAGCGGGGGCATATTCTCCTCACATGTGGATTTTAATGCCCGGACATCTTCGAGACAGACAAAGTTCTTCGACACCACTGATCAGCTACGTGTTTGTGCCCTTGACGGTGATATGCTTGTACCTCCGCGGACAATTTGAGACCAACTACTTCATGTGGTCACTTACTGCAGTTTGGAGAGGCACATGAGCTAGCCATTTATAATGGCTTACCTTGTGGCCACATTCAAACAGTTATACATGCCACCCTCATAGTCAAGGTTACACCCCGATTCAAACCGACCGATTCGAATTGATTCTTTCCGGTTCGAACCGGCAGGCCAGGTGTGAATCGGAGAACGGTTTGAACCCAAAAAAAAAAAATTTCCAAAACGTTTTTTTTACTTTTTAAATAATCAACTTAGTGACTCTAAGATTGACTCAAGGGGAGTATGATTAGAGATGAGTATGCAATTCGTAATGGATTGCTCGTTCGAAAAGGGTAGGTTTGTGTGCCATCTTGACATGCATATAGAACATATGACTTAGTGAAAAGAGATTTTTATTGGCCAAAGGTAAAGTCATGGGTGGAGGATCATGTCCTCAACAATTTCCCAAACGACAAATGGGAAAGTTTTTTGGTGGACGTTGTGGTTGGATTCGCGACGACCAATAGAGGTCAACTTTATTTGGGTGGTAGTAGACAGACTTACCAAGATGTCAAGATTTATTCCAACCAACCGTGATTAATGGGCTTGATAACTTGCTCAAGTTTCTATTGACAAGTTATTCAGCCTATATTTATTGCCATATGAAGTTGTTAGTGATTGAGACCCCAAGTTCATTGAACATTTTTGGCAAGAAGTTTTCAAGAAGTTGGAGACTAAGTTAGTGTTGAATCTTTGGATCATTTTTGGTTTGATGGTCAAATCGAGAGAGTAAATTGGACAATGGAAGATTAGTTGAGGGCATATTCTTTCAAAAATAATGTTATTTTTTTTTACAATAGTGCAAATTGGCTCTATTCCTTACATGTTGATGTGTGGATATTAACCCAAATCACCATGGATGTAAAGGAAAAATTTAATACATCTATTGCAGATTTGATACATCCAAGATCTTTTATTTGACAATATAAGGAACAATTTTAAACAAAACGAGATTTAGAAAGGATCAAGATATAGTCCATGAGAAGGTAAAACAAAAGAGTCAAATATAGCGCGAGTGTAGAATGCATATTTATTATTATTAATGAAAGTAACGAAAATATATTGATAATCAAACGTACATATTCTACAAACAGAAAAATAGATTCTATTAGAATTTGCTCATCCTTAGTTGATTTACATGAAATATCTGGTGCATTTTTGTTTCTTCGATAAGATCCAACTATCTTGTACGTTCTAAAATACCTTGCAAATAGCTTTTAATGCTTCGAATCCTTGGATAACCTCAAAATACACTTGATTACCTTCCTAAAGGAATTAGCTACCTTTTGAAGTTTAGTCCTTCTAGTCTCAGCTATAATAGGAGATCTGAGCCAAAACCCATACAAGCATGAATGTGCTGAATCCTGTGACCAATTGCTTCTACAATTGTAAGAAAACTCAATCAAGGGTAGATACTTCTTGCATTTAGATTGCTAATTAAATAAATATGCACAAAGCATGTCATTCTTACTCTAATTCATTTTTTCCGTTTAAGAACTCATGCTAAGAGAGGTTTGCAGTTTTTGAAATAACGTTGATTGAAAGTGTCGAATGAATTGTTCATTCCAATCACTCACTATGTCCCTGGGTAGTCGCTAGAGTTGCTCTACAAATATCTGAGCCAAATCAAGTGCATTTGTGGTTATTTTAACAGTAATGAATGTAGCCCATTTGGCAAGGCGATCAACTATTACTCAAATTGCATCATTACCTATTTGTTTGTCGAATGACCAACTAAAAAATCCATAGGAATGATGTCAACATGGTGACCCAAAAAAGAGAAATGACCTGAAGACTAATCATTTTTTAAATTTTTTGAAGTTTCTTACAAGAATGCCAATATTTAAAATGGTTAACAAGTCCATCGCAGTGGGGTGTATGGGTAGAGTTGTTGACTGCCACCGGAAAGGTGTAGGCTTGAATCCCGACCACTGTGGAGTGACATCTAAGGAGCTTAGCTCAGTAAATGGCATTGCCAAGTTGTATATGTTGTATATAACGACCACTAGTTGCTTAACATGTATGCCAAAAAAAAAAAGATTAACAAAACCTGCTGCGTTAAATAATTATTTTATAAAATTTATGACAATGCTACTAAGAAAAACTATTACATTATATTCTTTGTGCACGAATTTGTACCATAGTTGCAGCGCGATTCTGAATCGCGATCCCGATCCGCAATTCGGGATTTTGCCATATGCCGTGGTGTGGCCCTGGCTCTGCTGCGTGCTCTGGATCCCTGCTGCGTGCCCTGGCTCTGGACCACCCCCCTTCCCCTGCCTCTACCTCTGCCTCTGCCTCTGCCTCTCTCCCCTCCTCTGGCCCCCATCTGGCTGCCCCCAGCCCTATGTCTACTCCGTCGTGCATGTGTGTTAGGTGGCTGTCCTCTGTCTCTGCATCAGGGTCCACCAGCAGGTCAGCCACGTCATCCCCCTGTGCCTTTGCCCACATCTCCTCGTCCTCCTCTGTATCTCCCTCAACCCACTCCTCCTCCACATAGTCTGCCCCGAGCATCTCTCCACCCTCCGAGCCCTCGTCATTTCCCTCCTCAGCCCTCTCCCTCTGCCTCTCTATCCTCCTCTACCGCCGTAAAGCCCGTGCGTTAGCCTGTGCCTGTCTGTAGAGCTCTCTATGGATCTCATCATCCATCTCCTCCTGTGTGGGTGGTGCCCGAGGAGCAGCAGCTATCGAATCCACAAAGCAAGTGTCAGGGTCCACCTGTGTAATAGATCCTAACACCACAGTAGGGCAAACACTAACTGATCCACCCAACCTTGCCTACTCCCTGATATAGAGTAAGCCCCTCCTAGCCCAGTGTGAGGACTGGTAGCATGCAACTGCCAAGTGTCGGCCACGTGGCACTGACGTGGTCGACTGCACGTCGGGATCCAACTGGGGGCCCTATCCTGCTGACAGGGTCCCTAGACTGTGTTAGGCCCGCCATGGCTATGGACCGTGCTGGGGCACACTACTCACACTGTCTTGCCCTGTTGGTCATGTACACTGGACACGACCCTGACTGTGGTATCTGACCTATCTGTGTTCCCTAGGGTTCGGCACTGGTTACGAGCTCGTAACACTCCCTCCCCCTTAAGAACCGTCTTGGTCCTCTAAGACAAAGTCTGGAAAAATCTTGCGAAGGACGCTGCCTCTTTCCCAAGTGGCATTCTCAACAGGCTGATCATTCCACTTAACCAGATATTCTCGGTATAGAGTATGACGAGTCTGCGTCTCTCTACTATCAAGAATCTCCTCTGGTTCATGTGGAGGTTGTTGAGGATCCAATGGGAGAACTAGAACACTGTCCCCTACCAGATTATCTGATCTGGTTAAGGCTTTTCGTAACTGACTTACATGAAAGACTGGAAAAACCTTACTGCTGTGTGGGAGTTCTAGTTCATAGGTGACCTCGCCTAGTCTCCTACTGATGGTAAAGGGACCACAATACCTTGGAGACAACTTAGCACACACTCCTGATTTGAGGGTTTTAGAGTCAACTGGGACTCTCAAGTAGACTTTCTCACCAGTGGAGAACTGCACATCCCGTCTGTGTGGATCTGCATAATGCCTGGCTCGATCCTGGGATTGTCTAATGCTACGCTTAGCATGTTCTATCATCTGGTTTAGGTCTTCTAAAAAGTTTCTGGTTGCTTCAACTTTTTCTTGTTTAAACCCTATAGCTGTGGGTGAGCGTGGCTGAAAACCGTACATCAGCATAAATGGGCTGTATCCCGTAGCTGAATGTTTGGTACTGTTGTAAGCAAACTCTAATATCGAGAGATACTCCTCCCAATTAGTCTGCCTCTTGCTGACGTATGCACGAAGCATATCCTCCAGCACTTGATTTACCCTTTCTGTTTGACCGTCCGTCTGTGGATGGTCGGTGGTACTCATATTAAGTTTAGTATGGAGATGATGGAATACTGCCCTCCAAAAATTTCCAGTAAACTTACTGTCTCGGTCGCTGACTATGCCGGAAGGTAGACCGTACAATTTAAATAGCCCGTCTACAAACAACCTCGCTAACTCTGGAGCTTTAACGGTTGTTTTGGTCGGAATAAAATGAGCCATTTTGGTCAGACGGTCAAATGTGACCCATATAGCGTCATTACCCTTTTGGGTTTTAGGCAGGCCTACTATAAAATCCATGGAGATACTCTCCCATTTACCAGCTGGTATTTCTAAGGGATGCAACAACCCTCATGCCCTTAAACGCTCTGCTTTATTTACTTGACATTTCTGGCAACTGGTTACATACTGGTGGACGTCCTTTTTCATACTGGGCCAGAAAAATTGCCTACGAAGAAGCTCATAGGTCTTCTGTATGCCTGGGTGTCCCGCGCTAGGATTGTCATGACATTCATATAGGACCTGCTGCCTATAATCCTCTGAATTGGGGACACATACTCTATCTCTATAGAGCAAGTACTCATCCTGAATGGAATACTGTTTCCATTTGAATCCTTGAGTCAACTGACCCTCAACCACAGGGGTTTGCTTGGGTAATACAGGCTCAGAATCCTCAACGTCATCTGACGACGTATATCCGGACTCATCATCATCCTCAACGGAAGCTGCCGTATTCTTGGATGAACTGGCACCAGCCCCGGGAACTGGTTCTGGAGTCTGTAACTGTCTGTTCTGGACTGAGTTCCAGATAATAGAGAAGAATGCATCATGCTGGCATTTCCCTCTCAAGGACTCGAGTAACTCATTACGAATCTGAGTAAAACTCAGCTCGTTTATCATAGGCATTCTGCTAAGGGCATCTGCTACTGTATTGAATTTCCCACGTCTATATCTGATAGACATGTCAAACTCTTGCATCAACTCTGCCCAACGAGCTTTCCGACCTCTAAGCTCAGGTTGATTGCAAAGGTATCTGAGACTCTCATGGTCTGTCAGGACCTCAAAGTTGGCACCATACAAATAATGCCTCCAAGTCTTAAGGGCATGGACTATAGAAAAGAGTTCCTTTTCATAGGCATTGTACCTAATCTGAGCTGGCTCGAGTTTTTTACTCTCGAACGCAACTGGTCGTCCACCCTGAGTTAGCACAGCGCCTACTGCAAAGTCGCTAGCATCTGTTTCGACCACAAATGGCTGATTGGGGTCGACGACTTTTAAGACTGGTGCTGTAGCTAAGGCTGTTTTGAGAGCATCAAAGCTCTCCTGTTGTGCGGACTCCCAAATGAACTCCTTTCCCTTCCCCTTAAGAAGATTTGTCATAGGGACTGCTATCTGAGCATATTCCTTGACAAATCGTCTGTAATATCCCGCCAGACCAAGAAAGATTTGAAGTTCCAAAATATTCTGAGGTCTCAGCCAACTGAGTATGGCTTTAGCCTTATTTGGGTCCATCTTAATCCCATCTGAAGAGATAATGTGACCCAAATATGCTACTTCTTCAACGAAGAATTCACACTTGGATTGTTTAGCATAAAGCTTATGCTTTCTGAGCAGTCGAAACACCTTTCTGAGGTGTTTTAGGTGTTCCTTCCTCGTTTTGCTGTAGACGAGGATGTCATCTAAAAATACGACTACAGACTTACCCAAGTATGGTCTGAGGACACTGTTCATCAAGGTCATAAAGGTAGCTGGAGCATTTGTGAGCCCAAATGGCATCACCTTAAACTCATAATGACCGTGACGAGTCCTAAAAGCTGTTTTCGAGACATCTTCCGATTTTATACGGACTTGATGATATCCCGATCTGAGGTCTATTTTGCTGAAAAACTTAGCCCCGTCGAGTTGATCAAACAACTCGTCTGCCCGAGGCATAGGGTATTTATTCTTAATTGTGACTTTATTGAGGGCTCTGTAATCTACGCAAAGACGCATAGACCCCTCCTTCTTTTTCACCAATAGGACTGGTGAGGCCCATGGTGAACTACTGGTCTGAATTTGGCCTTTCCCAAGATAGTCTGTTAACTGCCTAGTTATTTCTTCATCCTCTGTTCGGCTGACCCGATACGGAGGTTTAGAAACAGGTGCTGTACCTGGTACTAGGTTGATTACATGATCTACCTCTCTGCTAGGTGGTAAACCATGTGGCAAATCTTCAGGAAAAACATCTTTAAATTTAGACAATAAAGTTTCTAATTTACTGATTTTCTGCTGAATAGAACTGGAAATAGAAACTTCAGGAATAAACTGAAAGTCACATAAGAATACCAGATGGTCTTCGTCTCCGATTAGCTGACAGAGCTCTGAACTGCAGACCATAGGGCTGTTGGGAACATCATGCTCCCCATGCAACTGGATCTCTCGGCCTTTATGCTGAAAGCTGAGGGTGTTCTCCCGATAGTTTCTGTGGAGGGAAGGTCCTAAACTGTAGAGCCAATCTCTCCCGAGAACAATGTCTGTTCGATCCAGGTGCATTATTTGAAAGTTTATTTCATCTTGGTACCCCTGAATACCAAGATTTAACTTACTTACCATAGTTTCCCATATTTTTTTATCTTCACCCTTGCTAATGAAACTATGTACCTATGTTGACTAGGTACCTCTGGTAGTTTAAGCTTTTTAACCAGGGTGTGGTTGATGAAATTATGGGTTGCCCCATCATCAACCATGACTCTTACTGACTGGTTACCAACTTTCCCATGCATACGTACTAGGTCATGCGGCCCAAAGCTGAAGGGTCTCGCTAGCATTGCAGAGGTCAGCTGGCAACAGTGTTCATGATCTTCATGATTCACTTTGATCTCGGAAGCTGCCGAGTCACTGGGGAACATACAGTCTGAACAAGATGAACTTGTTTTTTATCTTTTTTATCTTTTTTAGTGAAAGGCCCCTTGGGACACTGTCTGACTGTGTGTCCCTTGCCCATTCACACAAAGCACAAACGTTCTTGTTTGGCTTTCTCAAAATCATCTGGTTTTAAGGGCTGTATGAGTGAAGGGCGTTTCTGAGGAGCTTCACCTTTAAATTTATCTTCTTTCTTTCTTTTTAAAAATTTCTTTTTAAATTGAAAGTCTTTCTGAGGAAGCTGCTCAGAAAGTGGTTGCTGTCTCGCTCTCTTCCTACCCACTGAATCATCATAGATTTGAGCATATCTGAGAGCTTGCTCAAGGGTAGTAGGCGAGTTTCTCTGGACCTCTACTTTATATTCATCTTTGAGGCCACGGACAAATCCCCTGATTTTCTGATAGTCATCCATATTTTTAATCTTTAAAATTGCTTCTCGATACTGCGAGATATATTGGATGAGGGATTTATCCATTACTGTTCTTTCCCAGGCTTCCCAGGCTCTATCCAGTTCATTTTCTGGTAGAAATTCTCTTAGGAAAGCTTCTTCAAAAGCTTTCCATGACCGAGGAGTCTGCCCAGTCTCCTGGAGATTTAACCACCACTTATAGGCCATAGACCCTAAGGAAAGACTGGCCTCAATTGCTTGCAAATGGTCAGGGGTCTGTTTAAGAGCATGAATGTTCTTCCATTTGCTGAGGAAGGTTTGTAGAATATCTGCATTTCTATCCTTCTCTTCCCCATTAAAAGTAGGAGGCTTTAAATCTTTAAAAACACTGGGGTGAGACCGTAAAGTCTCACCCGAAACTGATGGAAGTGGAGAAGGGGATAACTGAGATGTGGAGGGAAGGCTTCCTTTCGCGGAGCTCAAAATCAAGTTTTTGAGTTCAGCGAACGAGTCGTCCACCCTGGACTTGAAATTGGCTAATGCCAGCTTCAGTTCATCCACTTCTGTTACCAATTGGAGGAACTGCTCCTTGGTAACCAGTTCGTCGAGTTCTTCGGCGAACTGTTCCTGTTCTTCTACTTCCATGGGTTCCTTCCCTTTTCTATAAGCCAAGGCTTCTGTTTCAAGTTCGTCGAAGCCTCTCTCCGGGGGTTGATCAGGTCCCTGAGGAGTGGTCATCTTCGGAACTGAAAGAGAGCTACCTTAACTTCTGAAGGAAAAAAAGTCTAAAAGACAAACTTCGTAAGTCTATCAACAATGACCCAAACTGAATCATGGCCCTTCCCTGTACGTGGAAGGCCCACCACAAAATGCATAAAGATACTTTCCCAGTTTTCAGCAGAAATATCCAATGGATGTAATAGGCCACTAGCTTTTAGCCTTTTTGCTTTATTTAATTGACAGCCTTTACTTGACTTTCATCTTAGGCCACCAAAAGTGCCGCCTAACTAGGTCAAGAGTTCTTTGCATACCCAGATGTCCTGCGCATGGACTATCATGACACTCATGCAAGATTAGGGCCCTAACTGTGTCATTCTCCAGTACACATACCTTGCCCTTACGAAACAAGATCCCATTTTCATATAGCAAGATCCATTTCAGTCTTTCCCTGATTCAAGGAATCCTGCTTACCCGAATCGACCCCAAAAAGTACTTGTTGCCAATACTTTCCAAAAAAATGGATCTGACTCAAAAAGTCCTTGGAGAGACTGAAATAATCCCGGTTGTATATCTACTTTCTAAGTAGTTTTTGGACTTCCCAACCATTTTCTAGGGTATTTGTCTAGGGTTTATGCTTAAGCACTCCTTGCTGCCCTTCGTTGGCCTTGCCCTTGCTTTTTCACTGACCCTGCTCTTCCTCAGTTGCCTTCTTCCTATCTCACGGCTCCAGGTTTAGATTTGCGCATAAAGCGGACTAAGAGTTTCATGCCGAAAAACCCTCGAAAGCGTCCTCGCACTTTGGAGAAACCGTCCACCGATCATTACGCCTCTGTAAGCCCTCAGCCGTCACCGGGATCCTCAGCACATATGGGGGACACCATCCACACCTATGCTCGCCATGCCACTACGAAGAACATCTCCTCCTTGAATGAATACATCTCTAAGCAATTTGCAAATGTTCTCTCTCAACTTACTGAACTGCGTGCGGATCTGCTTACCAAGGCTGCCACGATTAATGCCCAGAAATCACTTCTCTTCGTGCGGAGTTTGGTGCTTTCCAGGGCAACATCATCCCCAACATCACAAGTAAAGTTGAGAATGCTAAAGCTTCTATCGGTAAGATCCACCACCTTGAGCGCCAAATTTATGACACTGTTGAGAGTGCTAATCGCATCCATGTGCTTGAACAACGTCTTCATGAAACTGTGGAACACGTCCAAAAGATCCCTCTCTCGAGAAAGAGGTCCGTGAGACCACATCATGGTCTTCTACATTTAAATCCTCCACCGCCACTCCTTCTGCAGCCCCCTCCTTGGACTCCACGGTACAAGGCATCCTAGCAGAACAACAATGCCGAGATGATAAGAAGTTAAACTTGTGGTTGCGGGGTCTTCCTACCGAGGGTACAACATTGCATTAGGTTACATCTTTGTTTACATCGCGCATGGACTCTCTCTTCCAGGCATCCAGTACGCTTGGCGACTCAAACTGATCCCAAGGTTTTATTTGTCAAATTCGCACTCTCTGCGGCTCTCACGTTTACATTGATACTCACTGCCACCAATGGTTACAGCGCAAATCCATCATTCAAGAAGCGAGGGAAAAACAATAGCGGGTGGTCTTCACAATTGGCAGCCCGCGCTTTTTCTCTAAGCAGCAATAGGGAGTTGGGGTATTCGGGCATGGGAGCGGCCCGATAACCCCTGCTAGCGTCACTTTTGGTTTTTGGAACTATGGCGGCCTCTCTACCTCTTCTATGGCAACGGACCTAGATCAGTATCTGCGCTCGGGGCACGTTTTCTTCTTTGCTAAGACACATGAATCTCCTACTCACCCACTCCCACCTATCTCTGGTTACCAGTGGCTCTCAGCCCCCCGTCCTATGCTTCAGGGCCATCTTCTTCGTGCTTTCGGAGGTGTGGCGTGTCTGTACATGGTTACATCTTGCTTGCTGGAGACTTTAATGCTCACACAAATACCAGCCAAACTCACTTTTATGAGGATGTGCTTTGCCTTCGACCCTTGGATATGTCGTATGCACACTCGTCGACGGATTCAGCAGCCAGTGACTTTTACTGCTGGCACAGGCACACGGGTTCATTTTCCTCAACGGTCTTCCTCAGTGGCCATCGTCCTCTGGGTATACATGTCGTTGTTTTGGCGGCGGATACAGGGTTGTCGATTATTTTATTACATCATCTACTTCCCCACTTGCAATCTTTCACTGTTTCTCCCTCAGTTCTTTCTGACCACTCGATGTTGTACCTTTCCTTTGCCCCTCCCCTTCACCCACCTTCTTGTCCCTCAATTCCGCCCCCCCAACCTCCTTTTTCTCATATACCTCCCCATAAACGCCAAGACGACATTGACCGTGTCTCATGTGCACTTGCCCACTTCCCCTTTTCCTCGAATCTCTCGACCCAAGCCTCCTTTCTCACCACCTCTCTCACCACTGTTGCTGCAGTCATCTCCCCTCCCCCCCGCCGCAGCTCGGCTCATTGCAGGACACATAATAAATGGTATGACAAATCTTGCTCTTCCTTCCAAACCTATCTCAAGTACGTCCGATCCGTTTCACCTTTGCTCTCTTCCTTGGTTGAAAAACAGTATCGCACATTTCTACACCGCAAGAAAGATGTATACAATACGACCCGCTCAACCCAACTACTGCACAACTTACACTCAGCCTCCTCCGTTGCCTTTTAGAAGGCTTTTCTTCCTAAGTCTCGCACCATTCCTCCCATCCCTCTCCAGTCTTGGATTGATCATGCGACCCACCTCTATACCACCCAACACCCCCCACTCCTTTTGTCTCCCCGCCCACTTCGTTGTGACCTTTTCAATACCCATATCGTTGAAGATGTTATTCGTCAGCTCCACAACCACCGTTCTCTTGATGTCAATTTCCTTTCTGTTGAACTTATCAAACCCTTGGCCCAACTTGCTTCCCCTCTTCTCGCACCAACCTCCTTCGCCCCATTTTGAAAAAAGGTGATGCAATGCAAGTTGACAGCTACCGGACCATCATGATTAGCCACATTGTCATTAAAGTCTTCGGCGTCGTCCTTCATCGTCTGCTTTTTATGGAGGCTGATTCACGTGGACTCTATGCTACAGGACAGGCGGGCTTTCACCGTGGTTACTGCACCCTTGATCGTGTGCTCACCCTGCGCAGCATTGTTGAAGAAGCCAAACATGCGGGCCGCAAAGTTTTTGCTTGCTTCGTTGACTTGCAGAAAGCTTTTGATTCAATTTCCCAAGGTCTTCTTCTTCGCAGGTTACGGCAACTTCATATTCCTAACTCCATGCTTGCAGCAATTATTACCTTGTCTGAGAGGGTTCTAGCAAGGATTCGGCAAGGGTCTACTCCTATCCACAACACTGTTGGTGTTAAGCAAGGTTGTCCCTTGTCCACTACTCTATTCGCCCTGTATGTAGATGATTTGGAGCGCCTTATTTGTGAAGAAGGTGGGGAAGGTTGTCCACTTGCTCACTTGATTATTCCTATCCTTCTTTATGTTGATGACATTGTTCTTCTTTCTTCTTCCACAGCTGGTCTACAGCGTCACTTACATGTCTTACATCATTTTTGTACCTTATGGGGCCTATCTGTCAACCTAGGGAAAACTAAGGTCTTGATTTTCACACTAATCGTCACAGTCTTCGCAACTATCACTTTCTATACGCTGGACAGGAGGTTGAGATTGTCACTTCTTATACCTACTTGGGAGTCTTATTCACGGCGCCACTGCTTCGACTGCTTTTAAAAGGGTTTCATTGGGGATTGGGCAGCTATTTCCCGTATTTTGACGAATATGTTGTCACGCATGATTCGGGCCAAGACATGATATTCTTTGCGCTTGCGCGGAGTTTGCCACCCCTCCCATCATTCTCGAGGGGTTTTTTCATATCATACGCCTTCTTCAGCGCATTCAGCATATTCACTTTTCCCACACGAATAGATATATTGCAGCCGCGCTTTGCTCTTCTTCTGCTCTTGCTGCTTCCAATACCAAGATTTCATGGAACCAGCAGGTGGTGGATTTACTACGTTCTTTGGACATCTCTGTCACGGACCTTCCATCGGGAACTAATCGGTATATTCGTCGCCGGCCCTTTTGTCGTTACATGCAGCACACATGGGGACCCAACTCAGCTTCCCAACCGTGCCACATTTATTACCAGACACTTTCTTTCCCTTGATCCAGTCAGTTTACCTCTACTCCCGCTGTATCTCTCATAGTCACTCTTTTACGGCTTGCGTTACCACATTGGACAGCTACGCACCTCTTCCCATCGGCTTGCTGTTGAGACTGGTCGCTGCTGGAATATCCCCCGTGAGCACAAATTATGTCGCCTCTATTCTATGCGCGAGCTTGAAAATGAGGCACACTTCTTACTTCGATGCCCAGTTTATTATGAGATCCATGGTCGATATTATTGTCTTTATCGGGATGGTCCACATACATTTACCAGTTTTTTCTCTTATCATGATGCTTGGTGTTTGGGGCTTTTTTTCCGTGACTTCGTCAGTCACTTTTGCCTCCGCACGATCATATGCATAGACTCTCAGCAATTGCTAGTTATGGGATACTATAAGACCCGAGCCCATAATGAGGATTCGGATGATGACCTTTTTTGTGCTTGACACATTCTTGCATCACTTTTAGCTACTCTAAGCTTGTTTCTCAAGATGTTGCTGCTATCCTTTTGCAATAGATCCTCAACAATTTGAGTTTTGAAAATTTTGATTTTTCTTGATCTCAAAATTTTCGCAATTTGTAAAATCCGTACATTCTGTACGGATCCGTACCATACTGCAAGTACAATCTGACGACTGTGTAGTGCTTTGTCTTACCTTTGATCTGAATCAATTTTCGGGTCAATCGGACTTTGTATGACAAAGTTACGCTCATTTTCGGAAAACTGCTTGATTAGGGTTTTGCTTCCTCTCTCATCTATCTCCTGCAAATCATCCTACGGCTTCGCTTCACCTTCCTCCAGGCCGTCTTGCGCACAAAGCGTGCTAAGAAGTTTATGTCTACAGGCTCTCGCAAACGTCTTCGTACTTTGAAAATTGCATCCACCATGCCTACCGATTCTGTCAGCGCTCCACCGCCACAGGTTGCTGCTTCATCCTCAGCTGCTATGGGAGACACATGCCAGAAGTACATGAGACCAAATCATGGGCTTCTATCCTAAGATCATCTACCACTTCTTCGTCTTCTATAGCACCCTCCTTAGACACCACGGTACAAGGCGTCTTGGCAGAACAACAACGTCGGGATGACAAAAAGCTCAACTTAAAATTCCAAGGTCTTCCTACTGAGGGCACAGCACTGGACCAGGTTACCTCTTTGTTTACTTCACGCATGGGGCTCTTAGTTCCACGTATCCAGTATGCTTGGCGCCTCGGTGATCCGAAGGTATTATTATGGACGACCGGCAGATAGTTCTTCGTGCGCGTCGTACTCTCCGAGGCTCTCAGATTTACATAGATGATGACCTTACTCACTGCCAACGGTTACAACGTGAAACAATCATTCAGGAGGCAAGGACAAAACAACAGCGGGTGGTATTTACAAATGGCAACCCTCGCTTTTTCGCCAAGCGTCAATAGGAAGTTTGGGTACTCGGGCATGGGAGCAGCCCGATAGCCCCGGCTAGCGTCACATTCGGTTTTTGGAATTGCGGCGGCCTCTTCACCTCTTCTACAGCGACTGATCTTGACACCTATCTGTGTTCGGCTGATTTTCTACTTTTTGCAGAGACATATGAGTCTTCCACACACACACTTCCGCACATTTTTGGTTTTCAGCGGATTTCTGCTCCACGACCTATGCTACAATGCAGGATACTTCGGGCCTCTGGTGGAGTTGCATGTTTGTACAGGTCGGTGTATACTCCTATTCGGTTGGTGTCTCAGTATAAAGGATACTGATGACTTCACTATCCGTAATGGACAATTGTTCAGGAAAGGGAAGGTTTGTGTGCCTAATGTGGATGTTGTTAAGAATAAAACCAATGTGGAATAGGGTTCTAGCAGTTACATCAAGCGGGACTGATGATCATGGTGATCAGTCTGGGGGGAAGCATATAAAGGGTACTGATGACTTCTCTATCCGTAATGGACTATTGTTCAGGAAAGGGAAGGTTTGTGTGCCTGATGTGGATGTTGTTAAGAATTATGAATGTCATGACTCACCATACGCAGGACATCCCGACATACATCGTATATTGGATTTGGTACGAAGGGATTTTTATTGGCCAAAACTCAAGCCCTTTGTAGAATCTTATGTGGTCAAGTGTGACCAATGCCAGTTGAATGAAGCTGAACGCCATAAGGCTGGCGGTTTGTTGCATCCATTGGATATCCCTGATAAGAGATGGGATAGTATTTCCATGGATTTCGTGGTTGGGTTACCGCGGACGAATAAACAACATGATGCAATTTGGGTTGTGGTCGACCGTCTTACCAAATTGGCATCTGTTTAGGCTTTACGGATTACCAAGTGATATTGTGAGCGATCGCAATTCGAAGTTCACCGATCACTTTTGGTCGGCCATGTTTGCTAAACTAGAGAAGACACTGAGCTTGGGTTCTTCTAATCATCCTGACACGGATGGACAGATGGAAAGAACAAATCAGACGATGGAACAAATGCTTCGGGCATATGTTTCCAAACGGCAATCTGATTGGGAAAAGTACCTTCCATTGATCGAGTTTGCTTATAATAGTAGTAAGCATTCGGCTACCGGTTATAGCCTGTTTATGCTTATGTACGGTTTTGAGCCTAGGTCTCCTATCGACACGATATGCAGGAAATGCTACGGATTGCACGTGAAAATGTACAGAGTGCCCAGGATAGGGATCGACATTATGCAAATCTGAAAAGATCACCAAGAGACTTCCAGGTGGGAGATTGGGTATATTTGAGAATCCCGAAGGATTCAAGTGTAATGCGTACCGGCAAGCATTATAAGTTGTCCCCTAGATATAGAGGACCGTTTAAACTCATCAACGACGGTTACGCTTTTTGGAAAATAGCTTCTGTGGTTGGCTCAAGCATACGGTCTCATTATCCTTAACGGTCTTGGCCATCCTCCTCTGCATATAGTTGCCACCCATTTGGTGGCGGTCACAGCATAGTGGACTCTTTCATTGCATCTCCTGCTTTATTGCCCCGCCTGGCATCCTTCACCATCTCTACCCCGGTCCTCGCTGATCACTCTTTGCTCTACCTCTCCTTCTCCCCAGCGCCAAGTCCGCCTTCTCCTCCACCTTCCCTCTTTTGCGTCTTTGCATAGATTACAGAGCCCTCAATAAAGTCACAATTAAGTATAAATACCCTATGCCTCGGGCAGACGAGTTGTTTGATCAACTCGACGGGGCTAAGTTTTTCAGCAAAATAGACCTCAGATCGGGATATCATCAAGTCCATATAAAATCGGAAGATGTCTCGAAAACAGCTTTTAGGACTCGTCACAGTCATTATGAGTTTAAGGTGATGCCATTTGGGCTCACAAATGCTCCAACTACCTTTATGACCTTGATGAACAGTGTCCTCAGACCATACTTGGGTAAGTTTGTAGTCGTATTTTTAGATGACATCCTCGTTTACAGCAAAACGAGGAAGGAGCATCTAAAACACCTCAGCAAGGTGTTTCGACTGCTCAGAAAGCATAAGCTCTATGCTAAACAATCCAAGTGTGAATTATTCGTTGAAGAAGTAGCATATTTGGGTCACATTATCTCTTCAGATGGGATTAAGATGGACCCAAATAAGGTTAAAGCCATACTTAGTTGGCTGAGACCTCAGAATATTTTGGAACTTCAGATCTTTCTTGGTCTGGCAAGATATTACAGACGATTTGTCAAGGAATATGCTCAGATAGCAGTTCCTACGACAAATCTCCTTAAGGGGAAGGGAAAGGAGTTCATTTGGGAGTCCGCACAGCAGGAGAGCTTTGATGCTCTCAAAACAGCCTTAGCTACAGCACCAGTTTTAAAAGTCGTCGACCCCAATCAGTCATTTGTGGTCGAAACAGATGCTAGCGACTTTGCAGTAGGTGCTGTGCTAACTCAGGGCGGACGACCAGTTGCGTTCGAGAGTAAAAAACTCGAGCCAGCTCAGACTAGGTATAGTGCCTATGAAAAGGAACTCTTTTCTATAGTACATGCCCTTAAGACTTGGAGGCATTATTTGTATGGTGCCAACTTTGAGGTCCTGACAGACCATGAGAGTCTCAGATACCTTTGCAATCAACCTGAGCTTAGAGGTCGGAAAGCTCGTTGGGCAGAGTTGATGCAAGAGTTTGAAGTGTCTATCAGATATAGACGTGGAAAATTCAATACAGTAGCAGATGCCCTTAGCAGAATGCCTATGATAAACGAGCTGAGTTTTACTCAGATTCGTAATGAGTTACTCGAGTCCTTGAGAGGGAAATGCCAGCATGATGCATTCTTCTCTATTATCTGGAACTCAGTCCAAAACAGACAGTTACAGACTCCAGAACCAGTTCCCGGGGCTGGTGCCAGTTCATCCAAGAATACGGCAGCTTCCGTTGAGGATGATGATGAGTCCGAGTATACGTCGTCAGATGACGTTGAGGATTCTGAGCCTGTATTACCCAAGCAAACCCCTGTGGTTGAGGGTCAGTTGACTCAAGGATTCAAATGGAAACAGTATTCCATTCAGGATGAGTACTTGCTCTATAGAGATAGAGTATGCGTCCCCAATTCAGAGGATTATAGGCAGCAGGTCCTATATGAATGTCATGACAATCCTAGCGCGGGACACCCAGGCATACTAAAGACCTATGAGCTTCTTCGTAGGCAATTTTTCTGGCCCAGTATGAAAAAGGACGTCCACCAGTATGTAATCAGTTGCCAGAAATGTCAAGTAAATAAAGCAGAGCGTTTAAGGGCAGGAGGGTTGTTGCATCCCTTAGAAATACCAGCTGGTAAATGGGAGAGTATCTCCATGGATTTTATAGTAGGCCTGCCTAAAACCCAAAAGGGTAATGACGCTATATGGGTCACAGTTGACCGTCTGACCAAAATGGCGCATTTTATTCCGACCAAAACAACCGTTAGAGCTCCAGAGTTAGCGAGGTTGTTTGTAGATGGGCTATTTAAATTGTGCGGTCTACCTTCCGGCATAGTCAGCGACCGGGACAGTAAGTTTACTGGAAATTTTTGGAGGGCAGTATTCCATCATCTCCATACTAAACTTAATATGAGTACCATCGACCATCCACAGACGGACGGTCAAACAGAAAGGGTAAATCAAGTGCTGGAGGATATGCTTCGTGCATACGTCAGCAAGAGGCAACTAATTGGGAGGAGTATTGTAATAAATCTTAACACCACAGTAGGGCAAACACTAATTGATCCACCCAACCTTGCCTACTCCCTGATATAGAGTAAGCCCCTCCTAGCCCAATGTGAGGACTGGTAGCATGCAACTGCCAAGTGTCGGCCACGTGGCACTGACGTGGTCGACTGCACGTCGGGACCCAACTGGGGGCCCTATCCTGCTGACAGGGTCCCTAGACTGTGTTAGGCCCGCCATGGCTATGGACCGTGCTGGGGCACACTACTCACACTGTCTTGCCCTGTTGGTCATGTACACTGGACACGACCCTGACTGTGGTATCTGACCTATCTGTGTTCCCTAGGGTTCGGCACTGGTTACGAGCTCGTAACACTCCCTCCCCCTTAAGAACCGTCTTGGTCGTGTAAGACAAAGTCTGGAAAAATCTTGCGAAGGACGCTGCCTCTTTCCCAAGTGGCATTCTCAACAGGCTGATCATTCCACTTAACCAGATATTCTCGGTATAGAGTATGACGAGTCTGCGTCTCTCTACTATCAAGAATCTCCTCTGGTTCATGTGGAGGTTGTTGAGGATCCAATGGGAGAACTAGAACACTGTCCCCTACCAGATTATCTGATCTGGTTAAGGCTTTTCGTAACTGACTTACATGAAAGACTGGAAAAACCTTACTGCTGTGTGGGAGTTCTAGTTCATAGGTGACCTCGCCTAGTCTCCTACTGATGGTAAAGGGACCACAATACCTTGGAGACAACTTAGCACACACTCCTGATTTGAGGGTTTTAGAGTCAACTGGGACTCTCAAGTAGACTTTCTCACCAGTGGAGAACTTCACATCCCGTCTGTGTGGATCTGCATAATGCCTGGCTCGATCCTGGGATTGTCTAATGCTACGCTTAGCATGTTCTATCATCTGGTTTAGGTCTTCTAAAAAGTTTCTGGTTGCTTCAACTTTTTCTTGTTTAAACCCTATAGCTGTGGGTGAGCGTGGCTGAAAACCATACATCAGCATAAATGGGCTGTATCCCGTAGCTGAATGTTTGGTACTGTTGTAAGCAAACTCTAATATCGAGAGATACTCCTCCCAATTAGTCTGCCTCTTGCTGACGTATGCACGAAGCATATCCTCCAGCACTTGATTTACCCTTTCTGTTTGACCGTCCGTCTGTGGATGGTCGGTGGTACTCATATTAAGTTTAGTATGGAGATGATGGAATACTGCCCTCCAAAAATTTCCAGTAAACTTACTGTCCCGGTCGCTGACTATGCCGGAAGGTAGACCGTACAATTTAAATAGCCCGTCTACAAACAACCTCGCTAACTTTGGAGCTCTAACGGTTGTTTTGGTCGGAATAAAATGAGCCATTTTGGTCAGACGGTCAACTGTGACCCATATAGCGTCATTACCCTTTTGGGTTTTAGGCAGGCCTACTATAAAATCCATGGAGATACTCTCCCATTTACCAGCTGGTATTTCTAAGGGATGCAACAACCCTCCTGCCCTTAAACGCTCTGCTTTATTTACTTGACATTTCTGGCAACTGGTTACATACTGGTGGACGTCCTTTTTCATACTGGGCCAGAAAAATTGCCTACGAAGAAGCTCATAGGTCTTTGGTATGCCTGGGTGTCCCGCGCTAGGATTGTCATGACATTCATATAGGACCTGCTGCCTATAATTCTCTGAATTGGGGACGCATACTCTATCTCTATAGAGCAAGTACTCATCCTGAATGGAATACTGTTTCCATTTGAATCCTTGAGTCAACTGACCCTCAACCACAGGGGTTTGCTTGGGTAATACAGGCTCAGAATCCTCAACGTCATCTGACGACGTATACTCGGACTCATCATCATCCTCAACGGAAGCTGCCGTATTCTTGGATGAACTGGCACCAGCCCCGGGAACTGGTTCTGGAGTCTGTAACTGTCTGTTTTGGACTGAGTTCCAGATAATAGAGAAGAATGCATCATGCTGGCATTTCCCTCTCAAGGACTCGAGTAACTCATTACGAATCTGAGTAAAACTCAGCTCGTTTATCATAGGCATTCTGCTAAGGGCATCTGCTACTGTATTGAATTTCCCACGTCTATATCTGATAGACATGTCAAACTCTTGCATCAACTCTGCCCAACGAGCTTTCCGACCTCTAAGCTCAGGTTGATTGCAAAGGTATCTGAGACTCTCATGGTCCGTCAGGACCTCAAAGTTGGCACCATACAAATAATGCCTCCAAGTCTTAAGGGCATGGACTATAGAAAAGAGTTCCTTTTCATAGGCACTATACCTAGTCTGAGCTGGCTCGAGTTTTTTACTCTCGAACGCAACTGGTCGTCCGCCCTGAGTTAGCACAGCGCCTACTGCAAAGTCGCTAGCATCTGTTTCGACCACAAATGGCTGATTGGGGTCGACGACTTTTAAGACTGGTGCTATAGCTAAGGCTGTTTTGAGAGCATCAAAGCTCTCCTGTTGTGCGGACCGCCAGACCAAGAAAGATTTGAAGTTCCAAAATATTCTGAGGTCTCAGCCAACTGAGTATGGCTTTAACCTTATTTGGGTCCATCTTAATCCCATCTGAAGAGAGAATGTGACCCAAATATGCTACTTCTTCAACGAAGAATTCACACTTGGATTGTTTAGCATAAAGCTTATGCTTTCTGAGCAGTCGAAACACCTTTCTGAGGTGTTTTAGATGTTCCTTCCTCGTTTTGCTGTAGACGAGGATGTCATCTAAAAATACGACTACAAACTTACCCAAGTATGGTCTGAGGACACTGTTCATCAAGGTCATAAAGGTAGCTGGAGCATTTGTGAGCCCAAATGGCATCACCTTAAACTCATAATGACCGTGACGAGTCCTAAAAGCTGTTTTCGAGACATCTTCCGATTTTATACGGACTTGATGATATCCCGATCTGTGGTCTATTTTGCTGAAAAACTTAGCCCCGTCGAGTTGATCAAACAACTCGTCTGCCCGAGGCATAGGGTTTTTTTCTTAATTGTGACTTTATTGAGGGCTCTGTAATCTACCCAAAGACGCATAGACCCCTCCTTCTTTTTCACCAATAGGACTGGTGAGGCCCATGGTGAACTACTGGTCTGAATTTGGCCTTTCCCAAGATAGTCTGTTAACTGCCTAGTTATTTCTTCATCCTCTGTTCGGCTGACCCGATACGGAGGTTTAGAAACAGGTGCTGTACCTGGTACTAGGTTTATTACATGATCTACCTCTCTGCTAGGTGGTAAACCATGTGGCAAATCTTCAGGAAAAACATCTTTAAATTTAGACAGTAAAGTTTCTATTTACTGATTTTCTGCTGAATAGAACTGGAAATAGAAACTTCAGGAATAAACTGAAAGTCACATAAGAATACCTGATGGTCTTCGTCTCCGATTAGCTGACAGAGCTCTGAACTGCAGACCATAGGGCTGTTGGGAACATCATGCGCCCCATGCAACTGGATCTCTCGGCCTTTATGCTGAAAGCTGAGGGTGTTCTCCTGATAGTTTCTGTGGAGGGAAGGTCCTAAACTGTAGAGCCAATCTCTCCCGAGAACAATGTCTGTTCGATCCAGGTGCATTATTTGAAAGTTTATTTCATCTTGGTACCCCTGAATACCAAGATTTAACTTACTTACCATAGTTTCCCATATTTTTTTATCTTCACCCTTAGCTAATGAAACTATGTACCTATGTTGACTAGGTATCTCTGGTAGTTTAAGCTTTTTAACCAGGGTGTGGTTGATGAAATTATGGGTTGCCCCATCATCAACGATGACTCTTACTGACTGGTTACCAACTTTCCCATGCATACGTACTAGGTCATGCGGCCCAAAGCTGAAGGGTCTCGCTAGCATTGCAGAGGTCAGCTGGCAACAGTGTTCATGATCTTCATGATACACTTTGATCTCGGAAGCTGCCGAGTCACTGGGGAACATACAGTCTGAACAAGATGAACTTGTTTTTTATCTTTTTTATCTTTTTTAGTGAAAGGCCCCTTGGGACACTGTCTGATTGTGTGTCCTTGCCCATACACACAAAGCACAAACGTTCTTGTTTGGCTTTCTCAAAATCATCTGGTTTTAAGGGCTGTATGAGTGAAGGGCGTTTCTGAGGAGCTTCACCTTTAAATTTATCTTCTTTCTTTCTTTTTAAAAATTTCTTTTTAAATTGAAAGTCTTTCTGAGGAAGCTGCTCAGAAAGTGGTTGTTGTCTCGCTCTCTTCCTACCCACTGAATCATCATAGATTTGAGCATATCTGAGAGCTTGCTCAAGGGTAGTAGGCAAGTTTCTCTGGACCTCTACTTTATATTCATCTTTGAGGCCACGGACAAATCCCCTGATTTTCTGATAGTCATCCATATTTTTAATCTTTAAAATTGGTTCTCGATACTGCGAGATATATTGGATGAGGGATTTATCCATTACTGTTCTTTCCCAGGCTTCCCAGGCTCTATCCAGTTCATTTTCTGGTAGAAATTCTCTTAGGAAAGCTTCTTCAAAAGCTTTCCATGACCGGGGAGTCTGCCCAGTCTCCTGGAGATTTAACCACCACTTATAGGCCATAGGCCCTAAGGAAAGACTGGCCTCAATTGCTTGCAAATGGTCAGGGGTCTGTTTAAGAGCATGAATGTTCTTCCATTTGCTGAGGAAGGTTTGTAGAATATCTGCATTTCTATCCTTCTCTTCCCCATTAAAAGTAGGAGGCTTTAAATCTTTAAAAACACTGGGGTGAGACCGTAAAGTCTCACCCGAAACTGATGGAAGTGGAGAAGGGGATAACTGAGAAGTGGAGGGAAGGCTTCTTTTCGCGGAGCTCAAAATCAAGTTTTTGAGTTCAGCGAACGAGTCGTCCACCCTGGACTTGAAATTGGCTAATGCCAGCTTCAGTTCATCCACTTCTGTTACCAATTGGAGGAACTGCTCCTTGGTAACCAGTTCGTCGAGCTCTTCGGCGAACTGTTCCTGTTCTTCTACTTCCATGGGTTCCTTCCCTTTTCTATAAGCCAAGGCTTCTGTTTCAAGTTCGTCGAAGCCTCTCTCCGGGGGTTGATCAGGTCCCTGAGGAGTGGTCATCTTCGGAACTGAAAGAGAGCTACCTTAACTTCTGAAGGAAAAAAAGTCTAAAAGACTAATTTACAACTGTACAAGGGAAAGGAAACTTAGCTCTTTCTGAGAACTGTACTTCCACAGAGAGAATACAGAAAAGCCCTTCTCAGCTTCTTTCTCAATCTGATTTGAGGTTGGAAAATGTGCAACAAGATCTGAAACTTTTGCTATCCCCCCTCGCTGGTCTGACAGCATCTCAATTTGTCCACATTTAGACTCAGAAATCCGCTTGAATCTCTGATTTGACCTCAGCTGGTAGGTCGCTGGTCTGTGACAAGCAAGTCTGAAGCTCAGACTTCTAGAAAACCTTTGAAATGCAAGGATAAATTCTAAAATTTATCCCCTACTGTCCAGCGCTGGACCTGCTGTAGAAATCCGCTTCAAATCTTGCTCAATTTGTCACTGATTTCCACTCAAAACTCAAGGAAGGAGGCTGCTCTGACAGCGCTTCTGCATCAAACTTCCTGACTTGAAAACGCTCCAAAATCCGGAATTTCCACTCCAAAATCGAAGTTTAAACCCTGATTGGCAGCGCTGGACCTGGCCTAGAAAGCTGATCCAAATTTTACTGTAAAAACAAGTAATCCTACGGAGATTTCCACCATAGATAGCTGGTTCTCCAGCGCTGACCCTACTCTATCTATCTTTGCATATTAACCATAGTTGCTATGCACTCTGATGGATTTCTCCCCTGCTGAAACTGAGCTCCCATAGAAGGAGATGGCTCTGATACCAGTGTAATAGATCCTAACACCACAGTAGGGCAAACACTAACTGATCCACCCAACCTTGCCTACTCCCTGATATAGAGTAAGCCCCTCCTAGCCCAGTGTGAGGACTGGTAGCATGCAACTGCCAAGTGTCGGCCACGTGGCACTGACGTGGTCGACTGCACGTCGGGACCCAACTGGGGGCCCTATCCTGCTGACAGGGTCCCTAGGCTGTGTTAGGCCCGCCATGGCTATGGACCGTGCTGGGGCACACTACTCACACTGTCTTGCCCTGTTGGTCATGTACACTGGACACGACCCTGACTGTGGTATCTGACCTATATGTGTTCCCTAGGGTTCGGCACTGGTTACGAGCTCGTAACAAGTATCTCTCGATATTAGAGTTTGCTTACAACAGTACCAAACATTCAGCTACGGGATACAGTCCATTTATGCTGATGTACGGTTTTCAGCCACGCTCACCCATAGCTGTAGGGTTTAAACAAGAAAAAGTTGAAGCAACCAGAAACTTTTTAGAAGACCTAAACCAGATGATAGAACATGCTAAGCGTAGCATTAGGCAGTCCCAGGATCGAGCCAGGCATTATGCAGATCCACACAGACGGGATGTGCAGTTCTCCACTGGTGAGAAAGTCTACTTGAGAGTCCCAGTTGACTCTAAAACCCTCAAATCGGGAGTGTGTGCTAAGTTGTCTCCAAGGTATTGTGGTCCCTTTACCATCAGTAGGAGACTAGGCGAGGTCACCTATGAACTAGAACTCCCACACAGCAGTAAGGTTTTTCCAGTCTTTCATGTAAGTCAGTTACGAAAAGCCTTAACCAGATCAGATAATCTGGTAGGGGACAGTGTTCTAGTTCTCCCATTGGATCCTCAACAACCTCCACATGAACTAGAGGAGATTCTTGATAGTAGAGTGACGCAAACTCGTCATACTCTATACCGAGAATATCTGGTTAAGTGGAATGATCAGCCTGTTGAGAATGCCACTTGGGAAAGAGGCAGCATCCTTTGCAAGATTTTTCCAGACTTTGTCTTAGAGGACAAAGACGGTTCTTAAGGGGGAGGAAGTGTTACGAGCTCGTAACCAGTGCCGAACCCTAGAGAACATAGATAGGTCAGATACCACAGTCAGGGTCGTGTCCAGTGTACATGACCAACAGGGCAAGACAGTGTGAGTAGTGTGCCCCAGCACGGTCCATAGCCATGGCGGGCCTAACACAGCCTAGGGACCCTGTCAGCAGGATAGGGCCCCCAGTTGGGTCCCGACGTGCAGTCGGCCACGTCAGTGCCACGTGGCCGACACTTGGCAGTAGCATGCTACCAGTCCTCACACTGGGCTAGGAGGGGCTTACTCTATATCAGGGAGTAGGCAAGGTTGGGTGGATCAGTTAGTGTTTGCCCTACTGTGGTGTTAGGATCTATTACAGTTGCCCATGTCTCTCGTCTTCTAGACAACTTTCCTTCCTCCTCTGATGTCACTACCCAAGCCTCCTTTTTAACACACGCCCTGACTACTGCCGCTCATGCCATTGCGCCCCCTCGCCGCTTCGCTTCTCTTCTCATCGTCATACCCATAACAAATGGTATGAAAACGAATGTGCATTCTTCCAGAAATATGTCGAGTTACTCAAATTCTCCAATTCTGCACTTTCTTCTTCCACAGAAAAGCAGCTTCATTCCCTTCTCCTCAAACCAAGCTGGCTTCCACCGGGGTTATAGCACTCTTGATCATGTCCTCACTCTACGTACTATCATTGAGGAGGCAAAGCATACGGGTAAGAAGGTATTTGCTTGTTTCGTTGATCTCTCTAAGGCCTTTGATACTGTTCCCCGTCAGCTTTTGATCAGCAGACTACGTCATCTTGGCTTTTCCGACTCTATTGTCGCGGCAGTGGTTGCTCTGTATGAGAGAGTTAGCACGTATTCGGCTGGGTACTGATTTGTCTTCTCCCATCCGTAGCACTGTTGGCATCAAGCAAGGCTGTCCATTGTCCCCTCCGTTGTTTGCACTTTATATTGATGATCTTGAGCGCCTCATTCGTGAAGAAGGTAAAGATGGTTGCCCACTGGCTCATTTGCTCATCCCCATTCTGCTTTATGCTGATGACATTGTTCTGCTTTCTCCCTCACCAGAAGAGTTGCAGTGTCACTTACATCGGTCTTACATCGGTCTCCGCAACAAGGTCCACGAAAAGGTCAGCCAGGTATCCCCCTGTGCCTCTGCCCCCATCTCCTCCTCAATATCCCCCTCCTCAGCCCACTCCTCCTCCGCATAATCAGCCTTAGCTCATCCTACGTGACTGGTGTCGGAGGAGCAGCAGCTACCAAGTTCACCAAGCAAGAGTCAGGGTTCACCTGCAACCACAAACAAACATTGTTGTCAAACAGGTATTTTGCAATTCATTGCATATTTCGAAAGCAATTCAATTCGTCAAAGCATAACTGGAGCATGGGGTAATAATGTGACTCACCTCGATCATCTGGCCCTCTCCACGTGTGTGCCTCAGCATACGGCCATTGGTGTTCACAAACACCAACCGCCTGCACTGCTCGATGGATAGCATGTTCCTCTTTTGTGTGTGATACAAGGCCCAGGTGCTCCAATTCCGCTCACAAGCGGATGCTGAACAGTCCTGTGCAAGGACTCTCTCGGCCAGTCGCCGCAAGTCACCTGTGTTGCGCTCGTAGATGACTCCACTACGCCACAGGCCTCTATATATCCTCTCTCATCTGACACTGCTCTCCATCGAATGAAAACTGGGAGCGTTCAAAAGTGATCAGCTGGCGTGCTATGTTCTTGAGCATCGGACCTGTTGGCAAAAGAAACATGGCACGCGTAAGTCCACTGAATCCACGCACTAGCTGCCATTGTTGCCCAAGAACAACATCCACATTTGCTAAATTAACAGCATGGAGGTCTAGTTTTTCAACATAATCCTGTATGTACATTAGGAACCACATAATCCATGGGTCCGGAATTACATCCAGATGCCATTGTCACACAATACTTCTCACTTTTTTTGATGGGGAGGTTTAGCATTTGCACCAAATTTGCATTTATAAACTTATGAGTGGATCCGTGTCAAAAAGCATGACCTCCAATTTTTACCCTTAATGCAAATTAAGTCATTAGGTCCATAAAGCATTGAACTAAGAAAACAAATATCCATCTCGTTACTTTGAGATATGATATCTGAGGTTAAGGCTTTGTTTCTGATACAATCACGTGCAAGGTGACCCTCTCCATTGCATTTGAAGCAAAGATTCTTCTTCCGAGCTTCCGCTAGGTCCTTCTTGCCACCTTTATGATTATTAGGGTGGTGTTTGGGGTTCTTAGAATTAGGATTGGAAGATGTCTCATTGGTAACTGCCTTATCCTTCGTTTTAAATTGAAAACCCTTTGTTTGCTCATTAGGGTGATGACTCTTATGTGGCTTAGGAGAACCATCATAAAACTTTGCAACCCTAATAGCATCTTCTAAGGTGTTGGGATGGTTCCTTCGAACATCCATTTGATAGTCCTTAAGTAAACCATCAATGAACATAAGCATCTATATCTTTGGAGGTATTTCACTATAAAGAGGATTAAGATACTCATGAAAGTCTTGAATAAATTGCTCTAGGCCTTTTGTCATTGTCAATCTCGAAAGTTTTTGGAAATGTTCATAACCATCTAACAAGGGAAGAAAGTATTCCTTGAATACTATGCAAAACGCCTCCCATGTTAATGGTTGTTTTCCTTTGGTAACCAAGTCCTCCCATCATACTAAAGCTTTTCCATCCCAAAACATAGTAGTGGTGGAGAGGTTTTCACTTTTGGAAAAACGATTCACGGCGAAATACTTATTCCAAGCATTAAGCCATGAAATTACTACTTGTAGACTCCTCTCTTTCTTTTCCCCTTTATATACTTTAACGAGAGGAGGTATTACATGCTTTCGCTAATTGGCCAACTTAGACTCAAGAGCTTGATTCTTTAAGTTAGTTTCATGTAGTTGTTGGTTTGTCTCTTGAATTTGTTGGTAAAGAAGTTGTAGGGCTTGTGCCACACTATCAGGTTTAGATAAGTCAAAGGGAGGATTAGAGGTTGATTGATCCATGGGAGTGTCTTGATGGTGATCCTAGTCTTCACAACAACAACAAAGATTAATAAGCTTTTACTAAGATTAAAATCAAGACAAAAAGCTTACGAATGCTTGATATTAATAAGCTCAATTCTCAAAAGTTTAAAATCTCTTTGAATCCAAGTTATTATCTACATGTTGAGTTCCTCGTTTAGTTTCCATCATAACACTCATAATAAACCATGGCAAATTTCCATTCATAACAACCAAATTTCAAAATGGTTTCGTCTATGTTTCTAACATTTGTAGAAGGAGAACTAACATTTGTTTTTAAGAGCTGAGAGCAATTCTTTTTCTTTCTTCTTTAAATCCAAGAGTTGAGAAGAGAATGAATTCACAAACACTTAGCAAAATCAAACCCACCTATGTAAAAAAAAACTTCCCACAAAAAGCAGAATTTTTAGTCTATCTTTCTTAATCCAAGGTAAGAATAGACCAAAAATCAAATTTGAAGGCCTATACCCTCGCGTGAAGGACAATCTTCACCACCTCCTCCTCCTGACGTAGATACCAATCAACTTGTACTGGCCTTGAATTTGCTGCAAAACCAAATCCTGGAAATGCAAGCTAAGCATGCTATGGCCGAGCAACAGTGGCGTTCTTCAACGCACTTGCGGTCCGCTCTCCTTTATCCAATATTTAATCCGGAATTCTTTTAAGGTGAAAAGAAGGACCAGCATCCAGATGTTGTACTGTCATGGCTCAATTGGTGGAATAGCCATTTTTCCATGCACGACCTATCTGATAGTACAAAGATCGCTTCTGCGCTCATGTTTTTACGCGGTAAGGCGTTTACTTGGTGGCAAGATATGAAGGAAAAAGTTGGTGCCCCTTCCACGTGGGATGCCATTTAGGAAGCGTTTAAAACGGCTTTCCTTCCGGTTTTGGATGATTTTGAGCATTGGCGGCATTTCGCCACCGTGCAGATGGGTACTAGGCCGTTAGATGCCTATATCCAGGAGTTCAAGAGATTTTGCCCGATTCGCTTCGCGAATCAATCCTATCTCATTAAAACTACATTTCATCTTGGGGCTTCCGAAGGAATTTCAATTAGAAGTGTGGCGTAACCAACCGCAGACTATCGAGGATGTCGTTCGCTTTGCGAAAATCTTCGATGACGCCCATTTTGCCCCCCGCAAGGAGCAAAGTTTGCCCAAGGCAGAGCAAAAAGAAAAGAAATTTTTCAAGAAGCGGGGCAAAGACAAGACGGACACCGGCTCCCAAGGCGGGAAAAATCACGTCAAGTTGGATTGCACTAATTATGACAAGGCGAGAACCGGCGGCTTGTGCTTCTCTTGCATGGAGAAGGGGCATCTCTCAAAAGACTGCTCAAAGAAGCAAACGAAATCCGGCGGGTAACTTAAATCCTTTAAAGCGCCAGGTAATTCTAGTATTTCTTTTGTTGATTTATCCTTTAAGGATGGCACTAGTTGTGAGAATTGTTGCTTTAATATAGGTGTTTTTGGCCCCCATGATCTCATTCGTATGAATGAAATCGTAGGATGCCAAGCTGTGACTGTTCTTTTTGATGATGGTTCCACACATAACTTCATAAATGCTAAACTAGTGCAGAAGCTCAAGGCAGCCACCGCGCCAAGTAATCACGTGTATTGGTGAAAATGGCGTCCGGGGAAGATCGGCAAGCTTGGGACCAGGTTGT
Organism: Diphasiastrum complanatum; assembly: GCA_029204225.1. Lineage (NCBI taxonomy): Eukaryota > Viridiplantae > Streptophyta > Lycopodiopsida > Lycopodiales > Lycopodiaceae > Diphasiastrum > Diphasiastrum complanatum. The sequence continues at coordinate 3,481,989 of CM055098.1, forward strand.
TCCTCAGTTGCCGCTTAAGATTCAAGATTATGTTGAACCATTGGATTTTCATATTATGAATTTCGATAGCTTTACTCCACAAATGAGTCTTTAAGGATTATGTGACTCATAGTATTTCCTTTTTGCATAATGGCTCGTTGGTTGAACTAAAAGGTGATGTATATAGGCCTTTTCATTCTATGGTTTTTGCTTTAATAGTTGTTAATATTTGAAAGACTCTTGTAATAAAGTTTATCTTTGCTTTTTAAAAGATGAAGTCTATGTGGATGACCATGCAGTTCAGAGTCTAAATATTGATTCATTGCGTTTGCTTTTGAATGTGTCTATAAATAATCCCTTAAGTGTTAATTCACCTGAAGGAAGAATATTTAACAAACTTAGTCAAGAGTATAGCGATGTCTTTCCTGATAAACTTCTTGATGGCCTACCTCCCCAAAGGAGTGTTGACCATCAGATAGAATTGCTTCTTGGAAACCAACCTGTATCTCTTTTTCCATACAGGGTTAGCATCAAGGAAGAGGATGAAATTTCTAGGCAGTTACAAGAACTTCTAAGGATGGGCCATATTCAGCCTAGTAAGTCCCCTTGGGGAGCACCAATCCTTTTGGTTAGTAAAAAGGATGGTGGCACATGTTTGTGTGGTGGCTTTAAAAAGTTAAATGATTTAACCATCAAGAACAGATATCCCTTACCTAGGATGGATGATAAGAGTTTTTAGTGTTACCTTTTGGACTCACGAATGCGCCTGCCACTTTCCAGCAGATGATGATGAACGATAATTTGGACGACTTATTAGTTTATAGTTGGATCCTTGAGGAGCATGAAGAGCATCTTCGTATTGTCTTGGATCTTCTAAGACAAGACGAGCTCTATGTTAAGTCGTAAGGTACAAGAATGGCCGCGACCTCAGACAATTCGTGATGTGAAATCCTTCTTGGGCTTCACAGGATTTTTTCACAAGTTCATTTTGGACTATGCCTTAATAGCATTGCCCATAACAAACGTTCTTAAGGGGGTGAAGAAAAAATGTAGCCGCAGAAAAAGTCCCTTGATAACATGGACTGATGAAATGAATGAGAGTTTTGAGACTCTCAAGCACTATGTTTCTACGGCTCCAATTTTACACATTGTCGATCCTAACTGACCGTTTGTGGTTGATATGGATACTAGCGACTTTGTTGTAGGAGCGGTCCTTTATCAGGATGGTAAACCAGTTGCTTTTGAACACAAAAAGCTGGATCCTGCTCAGACAGGGTATTCTACCTATGAGAAGGACCTTTTGCAGTCATTCACGCATTAAAATCTGGAGGCATTATCTTTATGGTGCCAGATTTACGGTGATGACTAATCATAAGTACATTTATGATGCCAAGGACCTTTGTGGCCGTAAGGCTAGATGGTTGGAACTCATTCAGGAGTTTGTGTTCAACATTAAGTATCGTAAAGGTACGTCAAACTGCGTTGTCGATGCCTTGAGTCAGATTGGAGAGATTAATCAGTTGTGCTTTGCTGAGATCCAATCTGATTTGTATCTTTCACTTCGAGATCTTTGTTGAACCGATGGGATTTTTGGTCGTATCTGGCTAGATGTCCTGACGGGAAATTCTAGATCTAGTGATGACCTTGGGATGCAAGATCCCCAGCAATCTCGAATTGACAAGATACTTGAAGACTATTCCATAAGGAATGGCCTGCTTTTCCGAAAGGGAAAGGTTTGTGTGCCGGATAGGAAGGACTTGCGGGCCCAAATCCTACAGCACGGTCATGACAACCCTTGTGCTGGTCACCCAGGCATACAGAGGACACTTGACCTTGTCAGGCAGAATTTCTTCTGGCCAAAGATGAAAGGTCATGTCGAGGCATACAGTCAAGGTTGTGAACAATGCCAGCAAAATAAAGCAGAAAGACTCAAAGTTGCGGGTCTTATACATCCCTTGGAAATTCCCAACAAGAAATGGGAAAGTATTTCAATGGATTTTGTGATTGGATTCCCTAAAACCCGGAGTGGTCATGATGCCATTTGGGTGGTGGTTGACAGGCTAACCAAGATGGCGCAATTTATACCAACTAAACTAACTACATCTGAATTAGCCCAGCTTTTCGTTGAAAAGTTATTCAGATTGTATGGTTTGTCGAATGATATTGTTAGTGATCGTGACTCCAAATTCACTGGCAAGTTCTGGCAATCAGTATTTGAAAAACTTGAAATAACCCTTAATCTTTGTTCTTTGGATCACCTAGAATCTGATGGACAGACAGAACGTGTTAACCAGACGTTGGAAGATATGCTTAGAGCATATGTTTCTCACCGACATACGAAGTTGACAATAGTACAACAGACTGTTCTAACTACATGGAAAGACTAGTTGCTAGGCTTGGCATGGGGCATATCGAAACGCTATGCATAATTCAATAGGTTGAAACAAATAAAACACTAGAGAGCGAGGAAAAAAAAAGTTCAAAAAAACAATTGGCACTAAAGGTATGCCTTTAAATACTAGTAGATTAGGGCTGGCTTAGGGGTAGGAATAGGGATAGACTTAGGTGATCGTGGGGCACTGTCCCAGTTAGTCATGGCGGTCGTTGAGCTCGTCACCATCATCAGGTTTCATTGAGTTTCACATGTCGAGCCGATCGAGAAAAGGTATTTAAAGGCAATCGACAACGACAAAGCATGCCGCACTTCATTTGCGCGAACTAACATTACTTGCAACCAGCTCTATTGCAGAGAGCATGGCTATCAATTCCACGCGTGTGAAGAGGTGAGTTTCAAAAGTTTTTTAGTATTTTATTTATTTTCTATTTTGTAATGGCTTGAACAAAACTAAAGGATCCCATGACCGATTTTGTAGCTTGTTCGTACCACAAGCCACAACAACTAATAAATTATTCAATTGAGATTTTTTCTCGCCTGCAGAATGGTTGGTGTTAAATCTATTTAGCGGTACTAGTAGGACAAGCGCATGTGTTGTTCAAAAGGGCAGGCGTAGAACTAGGCAGTAGACTAGTAGAATTTATTAAAATGAGAATGAAATCTCTCTTTGTTTTGCTCGATAAATTAGGAGAGGTGGCCCATGGGAAAGGCTATGTAAATGACAAAAGCAGCAGCATTCGCTTGTCAACAAAGCCACAACCTCCTGCCAATAACAAAATTGATGATGTGGGCGATTTAGCTAGTCATATTATTTAGGAGTACAATGTGCAAGTACATCAGGTTGACACACAAGAGACAATAGCACCGGTTATTGATGCTCCTTTTGCGAAAGATGTAAATGACATTGTTGATTTTTAACATAAAATACAGTTACTTATTTCTCATGTCACTATGTTAACATTTCATATCTAATTTTCTTTAAGTTGAAAAAACAATTCATTTTTACTAATACTTTGCAGTGAAAAAGTGATGAACTTGGTTGAAAAAAAAAACATCAAATTCTATTTAAATTCATGTTTGCAAAACAATTCAAAAATAGCACAAAATAATTAAAATATTATTTTTTCAAATGCTAAGCACTCACAATATTTAAATTACACTACTTTTGTAAATGATATGCTTAGAAAGTTTCTTAAAAAGAGAGCGCAAGTGAAGAAATTATTTTGAGAATTTTAAAAAGTTACAATATTAAGAATCATAACATTTTTTAAAAAAATAAAAAACAAAAATCTCAATTAATAATGTTTTCACTCTCAAAAAAAATTCTTTTATGTACAAATCATAGTTGCAGCGAATCGCGATTCGCTTCACAGAATCGTTTAAAAAAAAAAACCAGAAACTCGATTTCAGGCCTCCTCGCGCACAGAACTGTGCCAGCAGTGGAGGAGGCAAATTTTTTTTCTGAGAGCTGTGGGCATCCAATCTTCGCAAGTGAATAGTTGGCAGGCATCTACTCGGTGATACGGAGGTGGTGTGCACGGTGCCGGGTGGGTCTAAGCTTTGTGGAGAGTGAAACGACCAATTTTCGATATTTGGTAAGTGTAGGCTTGATTTTTTGCAATTGTTGACATTGAGCTGTAGGCAACCAAATCGAGCGTAGTTTGGCTCTAGACTACCTTTCCTCACGCCATCCGCAGCAGCAGCAGGACCATCAAATGAGCATGTTGGTTCAGCAGCAGCGGGTGCTTCTCGACCCGCCTCCTCGGCAGCAGATGCACCACATGCTTCGGCAGATGTCGCCAGAAAGAGTGACACACCCACGGATCAGCCATCCGTTGGGCATGCTAGACCACGAGCACCATATACACAGCAGAGAGGGGTTAGGCCCAGGCAGCAGACCCTTGATCGATGCGGCGGCAGAGAGAGCAGCAAGCCCGTTGCACTCGACTGTGTGGCTAGTTATTTTACGAGTGCGGCATTGCCTTTGCTGTTGCTGACACTTGGGTGTTCAGGGAGTTTTGTGCACAGATGGCGGCCGTGGATGCTACATGGACACCTCCCAAGCGAGAGGCACTACGAGGTAGGTTGCTTCGTCAAGAGGAGGAGACCATCACGCGGGAGTTGAGTTCCATTCGCTCAGCTTGGCAGCAGTAAGTAGCTTGTCTTTATAATCTCTTTGCATGTGTTTAGGATTTACTGGTGCCGCAATTTCTACATGTAGCTAATGAGTGTTTTGCGGCAGGTATGGATGCACGATATTGAGTGATGGATGGACCAACATTCGTCGGCGATCCGTCATCAATGTCTTTGTTTCTTGCCCGCTTGGCACAGTATTCCTACGTGGCGTGGATGCCACTCGAGGTGGTGATGCCATCACAGCCGATTTCATATGGGGTTGCAGATCACTTCTACGGCCATGCGCCTGGTCACTTTTGTCACCAGGAAGAGGCGTGTGTTGGCCCTGTTCCGCACCTTCTCCACCCTAAACCTGAAGAAGCCCGCACCCACACGCTTTGCATTTTACTTCTTGGTGCTAGAGCGATTGGTGGTAGTGAAGGACGCATTGCGGCGGATGGTTTCCAGTGTGGCCTTCCGGGACTTTACAGACCTCCCCCATTCGGCATTTTTCTAGTCCACTGTGTACGGCGACGAGTTCTGGAGAGCTGCTGAGGAGATTAGTGGGATCCTTCTACCCATTTACAGAGTGTTGCGCCTGGTAGACCGTGAGGGGTGCACCCTCGGTCTCATTTACGAGTTCATGGACTGCATCGGCGAGGGGATTTTGTTGTCAGCCTTGGGCGAGCACAGGTATGACTCTTCAGTGTCTAGTTTGTGGTTTCTCACTTGAGTCTGATGCGTTTCTTTTATGCTATGGTTTAGTGATTGTTGTAATTTGTCTGCTGCAGGAGGCGCGAGATCTCACGTATCTGGGAGGCCAGATGGGACTACTTCCACCGACCCATCCACGCCATAGCCCACATGTTGCACCCCTTGTGGCGCTCTACCCGAGAGAGGGACGATCAGAGGCTGCATCGGGGATGGGTGGAGTACACGGAGCTCGTATGGCCCGGACCAGGTACGTGTGAGAAATCGGTTGGTAGCAATGTTACTGCAGTATTGTACTCATTGGTAGTATCTGAATTCGAGGGGTCTTACATGTGCCATATTTTCCTTTTGCCAACAAGTCCGATGCTGGCCAACATTGCAAGCCAGTTGCTCGCATTTGAGCGCTTCCAGTTTCCTTTCAATGGAGAGCAGAGTCGGCGGAGGGAGGATCAGCTGAGGCCCGTTACATGGTGGTGCATCCACAGGCGCAGCACAAGTGACCTAAGGCGATTGGCTGAGAGAGTCCTTGCACAGGACTATTCAGCAGGAGCTTGTGAGCGGAATTGGAGCACCTGGGCCTTGTATCACACACAGAAGAGGAACAGGTTGTCCATCGAGCAGTGTAGGCGGTTGGTGTTTGTAAACACCAACGGCCGTATGCTGAGGCGCACACGAGGAGAGGGTTAGATGCTCGAGGTGAGTCACATCATCACCCCTTTTTTCTTGCTATGCTTCGATGAATTGATTTGCTTTCAAAATATGCAGTGAGTTGCACAATACCTGCCTGACAACAATGTATTGTTTTTGGTTGCAGGTTGTTACGAGCTCGTAACCAGTGCCGAACCCTAGGGAACACAGATAGGTCAGATACCACAATCAGGGTCGTGTCCAGTGTACATGACCAACAGGGCAAGACAGTGTGAGTAGTGTGCCCCAGCACGGTCCATAGCCATGGCGGGCCTAACACAGTCTAGGGACCCTGTCAGCAGGATAGGGCCCCCAGTTGGGTCCCGACGTGCAGTCGACCACGTCAGTGCCACGTGGCCGACACTTGGCAGTTGCATGCTACCAGTCCTCACACTGGGCTAGGAGGGGCTTACTCTATATCAGGGAGTAGGCAAGGTTGGGTGGATCAGTTAGTGTTTGCCCTACTGTGGTGTTAGGATCTATTACACTGGTATCAGAGCCATCTCCTTCTATGGGAGCTCAGTTTCAGCAGGGGAGAAATCCATCAGAGTGCATAGCAACTATGGTTAATATGCAAAGATAGATAGAGTAGGGTCAGCGCTGGAGAACCAGCTATCTATGGTGGAAATCTCCGTAGGATTACTTGTTTTTACAGTAAAATTTGGATCAGCTTTCTAGGCCAGGTCCAGCGCTGCCAATCAGGGTTTAAACTTCGATTTTGGAGTGGAAATTCCGGATTTTGGAGCGTTTTCAAGTCAGGAAGTTTGATGCAGAAGCGCTGTCAGAGCAGCCTCCTTCCTTGAGTTTTGAGTGGAAATCAGTGACAAATTGAGCAAGATTTGAAGCGGATTTCTACAGCAGGTCCAGCGCTGGACAGTAGGGGATAAATTTTAGAATTTATCCTTGCATTTCAAAGGTTTTCTAGAAGTCTGAGCTTCAGACTTGCTTGTCACAGACCAGCGACCTACCAGCTGAGGTCAAATCAGAGATTCAAGCGGATTTTTGAGTCTAAATGTGGACAAATTGAGATGCTGTCAGAGCAGCGAGGGGGGATAGCAAAAGTTTCAGATCTTGTTGCACATTTTCCAACCTCAAATCAGGGTTTATCCCAACTAAAACCACGGTTAAAGCTTCAGAACTAGCTCAACTTTTTGTTGAGAATCTTTTTCGGCTATACGTGCTGCCTTGCAAATTGTCAGTGATTGTGACCCTAATTCATGGGGAAGTTCTGGCAAGCAGTGTTTGAAAAGTTGGAAACAACTTTGAATATGAGTTCTACAGATCATCTTGAATTGGACGGTCAAACGGAAAGGACCAATCAGACGATGGAGGACATTCTTCGAGTATATGTGGCCATCGGCATTCTGATTGGGAAAATTACCTTCTAGTGGTGGAATTTGCATATAAAAGTGCAAAACATTCAGCGACCCGGATTCAGCCCTTTCATGCTTACGTATGGTTATCAATTTTTGGATGTTCTCCAAATAGCACTGTCTAATGATCACCTGGCCTTCAAATTCTTGGAGATATTGGCTTTTATGGCCAATTTGGCATGCCATTTCTCCTAACTAATTCGATCAAGCTGTGAAAACCAGCAGAAGGGCGCATTGTGGGCTGGGATTTGGACCTCCATTCAGGATCTTTGGGTGATGGACCACCAGCTGCATGAGGGCGCATTTTGACACGGATTCTAGTTATCAGAAGGCAGCCAAGGATTTTAGTTATCAAAGGCAGCCAAGGGGACGCTGACTGGGCCTTCAAAAACAGGTAATGGGGTGCATTCTTAGGAGGTGATAGGACTGAATCCAGCCAGCAGTAGGGCAGCAAAACGGTCAGTATTTGGCCTCCAATTGATAGGCAAAGGCAGCAAACAAGGGCCGGAAAAAACCAGCGCATGGGCACCAAAAGGAATTTTGGAGGACCCACTCCAAAAACCCAGCTTAAGTAGGGGATTGATATCAGCAGGAGCAGGACTGTCTCCAGCATTTAACAGGGCTATGGACAGCTTCTAGGAAGGCAAAGAAAAGCCCAGGAGGGTCAACAAATCACCCTGGGCAGCAAGAGGATGGGAATGGCAGGAGGTATGGGTGCCAATATGTGTCAATACTTCATCCACATTCATTATGTCATAGCAATTCTCTTCATACTCAACCCAATTCCTTGAATAAACAAGCAAGGGAGCATCCACATCCTACAAAAACCAACCTTTCAAGCTATAGGCAATGAAGCATACTAGCATCCTGTCAACCCACATTTCACCACAAACAAGGGGGAGCTTACTAACAATTTGGCCTAATAGCAGTAGGAGCTCCCCTCTCCACAAAAAATACATACATCTGATTCCTTCATACACACAAGAAGTAAGACTTACACCATTGTGGCCTACACACGACCATAATACTCTTTACAAACCTTGAACAATCAAGGAAGCATGTTAACGATTCAGACTCTAAACTCAAAGCAAGAGGGAGGGGTCCACTACAAAAGCTTCTCTTAAAACAATGAATAGAAGCATGCAAACATTTTGGCAACATAACACCTCTCCTCGCAAAATAAGATAGCAAACCCCCAACCATTCTTCAAGCATACTACCTCTCACAAAGCATGAGCGACCAAGCAAATTATCATTCTAGCAACACAATTTCCAACCTGAAAGCAAGGAGCACACAAAAAATCTGGCATAAGAACAATCAAAAGTGTCCTCTCTTTCTAGGCCCTCCCCATTTTATAGACTTGCTTTGATGCATGTTGATGGGTAAGGTATGGCATGGATATGACAAAGAATGGCATGGGTATAGGCTATAGAGGCAAGGCGCTAGATATCATTGGAGGGTCTTTCTCTTGGGAACTCAAGAGGGAGTTATGGTAATTGGTTCAAATGGAGGTCCTTTGGTAATTGAAACGTGGTCCTTCCCTATAAGATCTTCTCATTTGGCATTCCAATTTCCATGTCATCAAGACTTTTGTGCTTGGTCAAAGCTCCTCTTTGGGCATTTTCTTCCTATGGACTTTGTTGGTTGTCCTTTTGGCACGGTTTTCTGTTGCGACAGTTTTCTTAAATTTTCTTCAGGCTAGGTCCCTGTTGCCTTAGGCTTCGTCCCGTACTTTAGTACATGGTTCCTCCTTTACCAACTCAGTTTGGGTCTCATAAAACTTGTGTCATCAAAATACAATCCTTACTGTTTTTGCACGGATTTTTCCTTTCTATATATCTGTGACGGGTTTTTTGCCATTTCTTGCCCCCCTTGTTCTCTTTGTCCTGGTTTGGAACTGTCGAATTCTCATTGGCTGGTCTTAGCTGCAAGTTCCTCAGTCTTCATGACTCATGACTCAGAAACTGCTCTTAATGGCAAGGATTCCCTCTGGGTATTATATATTCATATTCAGGAAAAGGAGTACACGGTGATGTCAACAACACCAAAAACTGTAAAAAGTCTTTGTAGCCAGTTCTAAGGCATTCTTGCAAAATCAGAGCTAGTAGTCCATTTGGGCGAACTAGGACCCCTTCAGATAATTTATAGCTATTATTCTACCATCGAATAGCTATTACAATAGGCAATTTTCATCATATTATCGCTAAAAAAATATTGTAGAGGTGGCACTTAAACCCAAATTTTGCTGTCAAATAATCGGCTAACACGACATCAGCTTATATATTTACATTTGACATTTGCTATTAACTATGTACTTCATTGTTCAGCTATTTGATTTTGCTTTTTAATGTTCTGAATTCCTATTCAAATGCTTAACCAATGCACTTTGTGATGGATGTTCGATAGTGGATCATGGATAACTCATAAATCACAATATTAATTGGAAGTTGGAGCATGGAATTTAGTTTCTAGACGATGGAACACTGTAGAGTCTAGAAAACAGAATTGGTTATCGCAGTTTGTGAAGTTTGAACTGTGTCCATTGTCATGTGCATTGTGATTTTAGGAACACTAATTTGGTTTCGACTTTCCATTATCTACAAGGAACAGTGAACTGTATCATGTATGTATTCATTAGCAATTTATTACTATAAGAAACATTGTAGAGTGTAGCACTATGTATATAAAAAGTTTGCAAAGTTTTTTCCATCCTGATTCTTTCAAGATGGACCTGGTTCTGAACCACGATTCATGCCAATTCATACGGTTCAGAACCACCCGATTTAGAACCGGGTGGAAACACAGCAACCAACATGACATTGTTATGTAGGTCCTACAAGAAACACTGCTAAGCATTTCATGCAAAGACACTCACAGTCATAATAATCAATCTGCTATAGAACGACTAGCACGACGTCTGCCCATACTAGTTAAAGAGGTGCTTAGGCAACCTTCCCAGAATCTACTCATTGGGTTACAAGGTCCCGAGAGGGACCACTTGCTCAGCAGTCTAGTAACTCCCAGACTTGTCAAATATTGATTGATATTTGTAGTGACAAAGTGCCTCACCTTCCATTTAGAACATGCCTAGTTCAGGCTTTCAGCCAACAAAATGGGGTATTGCACCATCATCAATTTGTTTCTATAAGGAATCTTGTTATACACTTATATTTTCTTAGAAGCTTCTTTGAATAGGCCCGGACCTCATGTTTGATTATCTTTATTGGCTGAACAACTAGATGGTAGTTAACATCATACCACAAGTAGTTTATGACGAGCAGGAATGCTTGTTTTTATGGTAAAAGCAGTTAATGTCTGCTACTAATTTCCAGGGAATTCGGTATCTCTAGAGTCTACATCTATATGCAGGTTGGAAACTTTCTCAGTTTGCAGTTTTTTCCCTATTATTATCCCTAATTTTTTAAGGAATTTGCATCAGACAAATGTAAAACTGTGGAATTCATCATAGAAAGTGAGTGTGTTGCCTGCTCCTATATCTAATGCTTAAATCTATCCAAGTGAGTCAACAAAGCTTTCACTGATGTACAGGGAACAGGTCTCTCACAGAAGGAAATGAGTATTTGTGATTATTTTGTGTACATACCACAATTTGGCCCTGGAACTGCTTCCTTGAATGTATCTGTAGCTGCATCTATTGTTCTACATCATTTTGCAGGTATATTTATTGGATGCAAAAGATATATTACTTTTCTTGATCCATAGATTTGTTAATTTAAAGCTCTAAAAGGTATAATATTTTATTCCATATTTTCCAACTTGCATATTTCTAGTTTAGAAATCCATATGCTTCTAGACATAAAGCTTGGACTGAAAAAACAGTGTCAAAAGCCAGAATTTGATTTGTCATACCTCCCTTTTTTGCACCTTGCAGTCAATAGTGTGTTCTCTATATTCACTACAACATGGAACTTCTGTAGTATGGGCAGGTCTCACAGAGAGAATCAGAGAAGGGAAAAAGTTTGTTGTCGGCGAAAGGCCATGTGGGAGACGAGGGCCCAGAAATTTATGCTCCGAAGCTCCTGAATCAGTCACTGCAAACAGACTTTTACAACGAGAAGATGCTGCTAAGGACTGGCTTGAGAACGAGATACTCAACTCAGAGCAAGCTGAAACTTTGAACCATATTGCATCCTTGAAAGAACCTGTGGTTAAAGCTTCCTGCAATTTGAGTTCTTTGAGTATTTTATTTGATGACTAGTAACTGATATCATTTCCTAGGAAATTTTATTTCTGAGGCTGGCATTTACAGGGCATTTTCAAAAGTGGTATGCGACCGCTGCTACTTGTGGCCTATTGTGTCATACATGGTAGATATGCCAGTTACGACATGCATTGAAGCTCAAGAATTGACAGTCAGCATTCAAAATCACTGGCTGGTCTGGATCATGTTGGATCAACCACACTGATCAGTATAGAAAATAATTGTACTTGTTATGTACAGTGTAGATGTTTATGCTCAGAAGCATTTGACAAGAGATACAAAGAGCTATGATCTGACATTCTTGAAGAAGTTTGACAGTTTTGTGTACAGTGGTTGTAATGTTTTTCTCCAATTGATGTAAAGACTGGAGACTCCATTTGTATACCTTTTTCATTGTTGGAGAGAGAGAGAGAGAGAGAGAGAGAGAGAGAGAGAGAGAGAGAGAGAGAGAGAGAGAGAGAGAGAGAGAGAGAGAGAGATGTACGCCAATATAAACAAAATAGAATATTTTAAAAACCGATGGTCTCACGTCAATAATATACTTCAAAATGCTCATGGCTCGCACTCAGAATTCATATCAAAATGCCCATTAAAAATGGGGCTTTCAGCAACATACATCTGATTGTGTACTCTTAACAAGTTCTCTCCTTGATGTTCTTTGTCTTCATAATAAAGTAGACGGGCTGCACATCATGTTCGTCGACCTCGTTCCAATCATCTGCTTCTTTGTTTTTGTCTAACAAGTCTAAAACGTAAGCACCTTCGCAATTGCCAATATTACCAGCTTATGCTCTTGAACCAGTAGTTTTACAAAACAACAAAAAAACGGAGTACCAATGCTGAAAATGCTCGCATTTATCCACACTAGTTATCCATGCGCATTCAACAGTTAACTTGATTTAAATTTTTTTTTTTCTCGCGTGGAACTTCCACACAAATTACAAATATACTAGAAAACATCGGTGTTCATAGTTGGAGAGTTTTGAAAATTTTAACTTTTTTCATTTGTGGAAGATCTACAAGTTCCATGCAAAACTAATCATAGTAGCAACTCACACATTAATAGTTTCATTAAGCTTGTGGTATGATTTGAGGTGCATGGTTCTTCCATGCAAAAATAAAAGACACCCATTTTCAAAGGTCACTTTAAAGATAATAATAGAAATTGAGAATACACAAATTTTTTGGGATGTCTTGATTACATTTTTTTTTTAATATTATGCCCTTTTAAATTTTTTGTGTTAATGTCATGACATTAATCTGAAGCCATAAGATGAGAGGTGCAACAATGTTCGGGTACCTCGTGTTTATGGTTGTGAAAGTTTCTATGATAAAATTAGCATGCTTGTGAGAAAATGTATGTCCTCATTTGTTCGTTTGCTCCTTTATTATGGTATTCACAAAGTGCTCAAAAGAATACTTTTGTTTTCAACACTTAAATCTCTCATGTATTGTATTTCATATTGAGATAAATTATTGAAAATTTGTTTATTACCATTACCTTGTATGTTGATGATACACCTTTTGTTTAGTACTCATAAGGGCCTTTCACAAGATGTTAAAGCCTAACTTTCCAATGAGTTTGAAATGACAGATCTAGGCATTGCACATTATTGTCTAGGAATTCAAATTTTAACGGATAGAATAAACAAGAGAATCTATTTGTGCCAACAAAGATATTTTCAAAATGCACTGAAAATGTATGGTATTGAAAATTGTAAAACAGCCAACCAAACAACAAAACTTTCTAGTGAACAATCTTATGCCAAAGAGACTTTTGGAGTATATTTCATGGCTTTAGACATTTCTCAAGTTACTTCTTCTCTAGCCTTCCTCATTTTCGCCAAACTTTACATTGAGTTGATGATTTTGTGATTGCCTCATCCTCTACCCCTCTTTTAGCCATCGCTTCCCATGGCACTATTGCTCCTCCTTGGTGGAATTGATCTTGGATTATTATCCCATAAGGAGGTCAATTGTCTCCCTCATCCCATAAATTAATTATGATTATGAGAGGTTGAGGCCCTCATGGAATTAAAGTTATAGTTAGTGGTTGAGACCTAAAACTCAAGATGGCGGATTGGTATGGAACTAACAATGATTCATAGGGGAAGTAGATGAGGTGGCCCATTTAGGCTGCTGATGTGTCCAGTGAGGTGTCACAGTTCACGCCTAGTTGAGGAGGAGCCTTGGAGGGTATAAGTATACCCATAGGCCTGTCGTGGAAGAGAGTTGGATTTGGTGATTGTAGCTACATGCTGCTAGTGTGATCCCTCTCTCCTATTGAGTAGCTTGATTGGTCCATAGCTTGGGGCAAGATTTGTTCGATCTAGGTTTGGTTGAGTAGGTTTATTCACCATCCGATTCGCTTTGGTACTGTGGGTTCAACCCTGGTCGTTGATCCCTAGAAAAGGTCTTGGAAATCTAGCTCTTCCATTACATTCACAAAAGAAGTACATTCCAAAAAGTGAGAGTAACTCATTTCATATTCACATCAAGATGCCAATGGTTTGTCACTTCCAATGACTAGTGGGATGACCCTAGTGGGACATGTCATATGTTTGTAACTACCTCTAGCTAATCGGTTCACCAGTTTGTGAAGTGTTAACTAGTAGATTTACATTGTCAACCCCTCTCTCACTTCACATAGTATCCTTGATCTACATTTTTTTATCTGTCAACTAATCTAGTCATGTTAGGTTTTTTAAACATTCAAAAGGATTTTTGGACAATGGTTTAGTCATTAAATCAGCAACCATACCTTAGTGCGACAATACTTGAGGAGAGAGCCTTTTCTCTTGGACACGATCATCGATGAAGTGCAATTGAATACCAATGTGTTGACTTTTGTTGTGTGATATGACGTTCTTGCTTAATTAAGAATAAGCAACCCTGACTGTCATTATAAAGAACCATGCTTATGTTGCCAATGCTGAGTTCACTTAGCAGGCTTTGTACCCAAATTTCAAACTCCCATGTATTCATTCAACTGTGATAGAAGGAAGTGATGTAGAGTGCTGTTTCTTACAGTTCCAGCTTATGTAGTATCTTGCCATCTTGAAAATGTATCTCGAGATCAAATTTTTTTGTCATCTATATCGCCATCCTAGCCCGAGTCAACAAATCTTGTTATGGTCTTTAAAACTTTGAACAATAGCCCTATTTCAATACTCATATTGCAACATACCAATGTTCTCTACACCTAGATTATTTAGAAATTGGCTCAGTTTGGTGACTACAATAGCAATATCTGACCGTGGCGTACATTTAACTTCCATTCAAGTTTTGATATGGTCGGCTGCTCATGATTTCCCTCTCTTTATATGTACTAGGGCACATGTCCACATTCAACATCACATTGTGATACCGAGAAATACTCTTTCATGTAGAATTTGTCATAGAGTAAATCCACAAACTTTTTGGCTTAGCCATAATAATCCCATTTTTCTATATTTTAATAATCTCTAAGCATTAATGAATAGGCCTTATGTCTTTCATCTCAAACTTGCTCTTCAGATTTAACTTAAATTCTTCTAACAAGTCCTTATTGTAGATGATTGTCATGCCATCTACATATAATGCATATGCTGAGAAAACATTTTTTTTCAAAATTTGAATAGATGCTAGTATTAGAGTAGCATCTCTTAAGTCCATTTTGCTAAAAAATATGCCAATTCTGTAGTACCACATTCTTGAGGACTGCTTTAATCTGTGTAATGCAATTTTTAAGATGCACACCTTGCCACTCCCATCTTCAAATCTTGGAGGCTGCACCATGGACGCCTCCTCCTCAAGGCCTGCATGTAAGAAAATAGCTTTGACATCCATTTGTTCTATCTCCATTCCTTGTATTGTCACCAAGCTATCAAGTCTGCTGACAAGGTAAATGGCTTGCCTCTACATTTTGCTCATGCAAGCATTAAGTTCTTATTACTTGCCGTTACTAGCATTTCCAGAGACAACACGAGCATGAGTTTGCACAATTCGAACATGCTCTTGAGTCTCGAGTTCTCATGAAGAATGTATTAAAGCAAAAGTGGGGCAAGAGAAAATTACGCTTCAGGTTATTTATCTTTAACACACTATGAAGATGGTATTTTATAACTTTGTGATGTGTCTCAAAAGTGTTGTAATGTCCCATCAAAAGGAGCAGTATAGTCAACAATAATAAATTTAAGAAATTGCAAAAGTAAATATCAAGAAACTCCTCTTATATAGTTTGTGATTGCACATCTGTGTCAGTAGAATCATAGAGTTAAGGATAGCTGCTTTAATAATCTATACAAGAACCTTAGTCAAACCATCTTAATCTCGCTCTGCCCTCAACCACAATAGATGAAAGCTGCAGGAGATGAACTCAAATGTGCTTCCACATTTAATCCAATCAAAGTCCACTAAGTCAAACTCCATCTTTGTGCCAATGTGGCTTAGGCTTAGTACATCACGGGCCACAATAATGTCGTCACAAATTTGGATCCCTAGAATATAGACTCCCTTTGATCGTATGAGCGAAACCTTTTCTACATATTTGGCGCTTCTTTTACTCCTTTTGTTAGAGTATATTTTCAATGACAAGAAGTTCCTAAACTACAAGGATTAGTTAACTACAGTTTACGACTATTGACGTCAAATCAATCTCGAGTGTACAATGACGGACAACATAAGAACACAAGCTCTAATACCATGTGAAGGATTTCAGATCATTTATGATCCAATCCATGTCCCAAATCTTTGGTTACAAAAGAAGATACTCTACCAATTTCACCACCGTGAAAAATCAGCATCTACACACAAAATAAGATGCAAACTCTAATAGAGCTTGATCAAACATGAATAATATGATAAAGTACTGTTGCTGTCCATAGAAAACCAGCAAGCTACTATATTTCACACGTGTGGATCCAAAAATAACAATTATAGATCATTCTACACATAGAATTGCATGCAATCACAAGTATAGTGCACCAATGAATAGTAGAACCCAAGAGAACCATGTATAAGCATGAAATGAGATAGAGAAGAGAGAAGATTGGTCTCTACACGAGTTTTCTCCTTTTATAGTAGGTCCAAAACCTATTTGGCCATTTGGTTTTCCCTCCAAAATGCTAACCTAAGTATTTTTGGGTCTAGATTCAAAGTACCCAACATTCAAATTGGAATCTACTCAAACTCGCCTTCTAACTTTCCCACACTTTCAAAAAGTGTTTATTCAAATGAAATTTAGACTAATAAACTTTAAAAAGTCAATCTCTAAGTCTAAAAACAAAGTTGGTCTCAATTCGTCAAATATGAAAATATAGCAAATATGATCAAACTAGTTGAATCTTTCACACTTTCCAGCATCCTCTAGAACCAGTCCATTTTTCAAACCGTCTGTTCCATTCTGTCTTGCACGCTTATACGAACTTACAACACTAAACTAGGCTATGTGTGTGTGTGTGTGTGTGTGTGTGTGTGTGTGTATATATATATATATATATATATATATATATATATATATATATATATATATATATATATATATATATATATATACATATATATATATACTATTCCAGATTGTAATGGAATTTCTGATAATGATGTGGAGTTAGGATATGGTAGCATGACTGACTGCAAATCTAGAGCAAATCCTATGTAATGATGAAGCAGTCCATGTTGTGAACATTATGTGATTGCTATGTAATGCTAGGTAGTGGCATGATATAACCTGTTGTTTTGAAATCACATGTTACTTTTGTTTTGGAATCAAATGTAATGGAAATTGATGGAATGTTATAATACTTTGTTGCGGTAATCCAAATTCTTGGGATCTTGTAAGAGCATGTTTTGAGAATGGAATTTTGCAAAATTTTGCATGTTTTGAGAATGGAATTTTGTAGAATTTTGTAATGAAATGTTTTGGAATGAGATGATGTGGTGTTGGTTACAGTTAGGGATAGGGTGGTGTTGGTTATAGTTAGGGTTAAATTTTTAGAGTTTTTCATCATTGTTTTCTATTTCTGCACTCCGTTTGAAGCTCGGTAGAAACTTGGAAAGTGGACGATCCTCACTATACTACACCACATCGTGAGTAGATCTAACCGAACATTCACAAATCAGATCTACTTCCAACAATTCTTCTATTTTTGTCATTGTCACTTCCACTTCCTCATTAGTCTATATTTTTTGCACTAACACCCCCTGATCAATATTCGACAATTTCTAACCTTGAAGAGCTATCAGAAGCAACAAAACATTCCATGATCAGCCTGTCCGAGACAAGCTACCATATGCATTGGCTAGTAAGCCAACAACCAATACCGCCAGAAGTCCAATATCGCTTTCGAGCACACATCTTGTTTCTTAAAATATTCTGTGTATATCTTGCGCTCGAAACCGATATTCAGTTATGGCATCGATCTCAAGCACCTTTTTATCGCAATTTTTTTTTTGTTTTCATTTTGTTTTTATTCAAACATTTTTTTTTGTTAATTTTCTTCTTCTGAGAATGATGGCCAGGACCAAATCCACTGCCCGTGCCATAACCACTGTACAGCCATCCCATGCTCGTGTTCCCCCTGGTACTGGTCGTAGACAGATGAAGCAGGTCTGGCTGAGGGAGATTAGAAAACTCTAGAGATCAACTGAACTGTTGATTCCTAGAGCTCCTTTCAGCCGATCGTTAAGGAATGTCACTCTGTCACCTTGGGCTAGATGTTCGTTTTGTCGTGACAGCCATGCAAGCCTTATAGGGTGTTGCAGAAGATTTTCTGTCCCAATTTTTTAAGGATACTTGTCTTTTGGTAGTGCATAATAAGCGTGTCACCATCATGCCAAAAGATTGCGTCATTCTCAGAAGGCTTCGGGACCGTTTTTCTGGTCTGCATGTTGATAATGCCAACACCTTCAAAGACCTGCCTTTGGATAGAACCAACTTGCCAACTACCTCTAGGAGGAAGAGGAAGCAACCTGTCCCCAAAAAGGCTGGATCTCGAGGCCAGCTGCTTCCCTTCCTCCTAGAGTTATCCCGACCAAGAGACCCCAAATGGTCTTGAGCTCTGAGTCAGATGCTAGAAAATCTGATTTTTATTGAGAATCTTCACCCCTTCCTCCTCCTGTCATTCGTCCAGCTCCTCAACAGGTTTCTTCACCACAAGTGTTGATCACCCAAGAGGAGCTCGACAAAATAATAGAGAAATCTATAAATATTGTTTCTACTTCATTTTTTGCTCCTGTACATAATCTTTTTGTAAGAATTCCATATGATCCTGCCCAAGTTTATTTTGATTCTGACCATTATAAGCAATATGAGGCCTACCTAGCTAATAAAATTGATTTTCTCGGCAATTTTTTTGATTTTTTTCTTCCAGATTCACGTAAAAGCTTTAGATTAGGTCCCAAATTTTTTGCCGAGCAAAAAGATAAAACCTCAAAAATTTTAGATGTAATAGTGAAAGCCGAAGTATTTTTTTTTTGTAGAATAGTATTAGTTCCGATTCCCATGGTATAGTTTTTCTTGTCTGAACATTTTTCATGGGAGTGATAAAGGCAAAAGAAGCCAATTTTGAGAAGGCCGTATATTTTATCGAATGCAGTCCTGTGGCAAAATTTTATTTGATTCCATATGAAAATAAGTAAGAATTGCTCTTTTGTTTTTGTTGCTTTAATCTGGATTGTTGCATGCTTCATTGCTTTAATAAGTAAGGAATTCTTTCATAAGTATGGATCTATCGATATTTGTATTTTGGTTGTTGCAGTTGGCATTGGATCCTGAACATTCTTTCTATAAAGATAAATAAGGAGGGAGTATCAAAATTTCTATGTGTAAAATTAAACTCAGCTGCAAATACACATAGAGAATTTGATTCTCTACTTCATGATGCCGTTTGGGAAATACCGACAACGACAACTTCAATTGGAGAGATAACCATTAGATCTCTCAAGGTATATTCAATTTATCTTTGATATGCATGTATTTCTTTTTTAGTTCAAATCTATCGTCATAGCATAAATAATATTTCTATCATAATATTACTAATTCTCATTCTATATATGCAGTGTGTACAACAAAACAATGCTTTTAGTTGTGTATGGTTCGTCCTGTACAATACGAAGCTATTTTTTGAGTGGTATAATTTACAAGTGGATGTAGATATTGAAAAGGTAGTGTTCAGTTCATTTGTAGTTTCTTTCATTCTGATTCATATTTTCTTACTATCATTGTTTGTAATTTGCTGAATCTCGTGTTTTGTGATGACATTTCACTCTTGAGCCATATAATCCTGATGATGTATATAGATTTCAGCAAGAGTTGATCAGAACCTATGCCCAGAATGGTGGAAGCATTGCACCTGAGATCGAGGGCCCTCAAAAGCAAGCTGCTCATGCCTTAACAGCCTTTCAGGTTGCTCAGGATGCAGATCTTATTATATATGATAAAAAAGGAATAGAAGTCCTTCCTAATACAGAGGAAGGCAATATTATTGCCAAGAGTCCTCTTGCCTTAAAAGGCATTGAGGCCCTTCTTAAAACAGAGAAAGACGAGATTATAGAAGGAGCTATTCCCTTATTAGTTCCTAATACTGATAAGGAAAATATAGAAAAATTGACTGAATAGAGATCTATTTGTAAATAGAAATACAAAAAAAAAAAGATACAATCATTTTACATGTAAACAACCCGTTTATGGGTTTTTTTTATTGATATCAATATAGATTCTTACAATCAGATTGTGTCCATAGTGTAATACTGGAATGCAATTTTCTATATTGATAAAAAGACATGATGATTGACATGTATTTGATGATAGTGAATCTCGATGTTCTTCTATAAGTTGGATTGTTTTGTCAATATCTCTGCATTTGATCTCGAGCTCATGTCTTTTACGTACCTACATAAAACTAGTATAAAGTTAGATACAATTAGTATAGAGATTGTATTAGAAAGTTTTGGTTGAAACTATTCATAAAAGATCGAGCGTTTACAGTTACTTATGACTTTACCATTGAAAATGAATTTGAAGTCTAAAAGTACATCATCTCGTAGGAGCAATAGTTCATGCCTGATGTAGTTTAGACTCCAATCTTCTTCCACGTCAACACACGTGAAAACGACATCATTGTATATAATTTCAATACTTTTTCGTTTTGAATGTCTACTGGCTTCCAAGTCTTGATCGAGTGGCACCCATTTACCTTTATTTTTTTTTTCCATCTTTGATAATGGAAGCATAAGCCCAACATTTGTTTTTCAATTTGATAACGGAAGCACATGGAAGACATTTTAATTCTCCATTCTATTTCTCCATTTGATCTTTTGTCCCAGCTTTCATCCATAAGTTCAGATAATAAACTATCTGATAAATTTTTGCATACAAACATCGTTGGAGTTTTATGTACGTTGACACTTAAAAATAAATCCACAAATATATTCAAGGAAATAAACTCAACTCAGTCTGACTATTTTTGATTCCGTGCTCATTTTTAATGAATTTTTTACATCATTATATATCTTGCAACAAAATGATTCTGAAACTGCAACATCTGGTGCAATTTATTCATCACTTTCAAAACTAGGTAATGGGATTCGTACTATTTGTCCAAAATTTTCTTTTGTATCAGGAATGTACGTCGATTCATAAAAAAAGATCCCACTATCAGCTAGGTCTTTTGCAGTTTACCTCGATATTGTAGCTATCCAATATCAATGTGAATAACATCTAACACACCTGCTAAAGATCCAATCGGCTCCCATTCATGTATGTTGGATGGATATAAATTTGCAAGAGAAAAATGATCAGATTGGCAAGTTTACTACTAGATATTTGACAAAGGCCCTACGACAGGTCTTGGACAAAGTAAACCAGCTTTCAAACACGGCGTGCAAGGCCCAAGCAAGAATTTCCAATCAAAAACCAAGGGACGATGACGGAGCAGACAATAACAATGGGCAAACCCAGTAGTTGGATGGTAATTCGGGTTCAGACGACCAGATAAGTAAGTTGCTTCTGGATATTTTTCCCTTCTCCCTCCCACTTTCAAATCTCCTTCCCACTCTGTATTTAATTTTTTCGAATCTTTCATTCCTACTTATCCCGTTCCTTCACCTTCCTCCTTTCAACCTCCTCCTAGTTGACTTTTAAGACCTTCTCAAGGACCTGCTGAGACGTACAAGGCCCGACGAGACGAGTTCTTAAAACAACTCAGTTTCTCCGGTGTGGCATACAATCTTTTTAATCCGGTTCCTCCTAAACCAGTCATTCCCATGCCTCTCTCTCTAGATCACACCATCCCTGACCTCCCAGAAACTAACATCGACATTGGTGGCGATGATGACCCCTGGTTGATCCACGAGAGACCAGAAGATTCTCACCCAGGCTTGGGGTTGGGCGAAGTTGAGCCTTCCGCAAGCAAGCAAGCAAAAGAGAGCGATATGGGCATTAAGACCCTGGATGATTACCTGGCGACGCCATCCTAGCAACAAAGGGAAGCCTCACATGTCAGGCCAAGAAACCATATGGAGGATGCCAAAGTGTCCGAAAGATTTGAAAGGAAATACCCATGCAACAGGAGGGGCGGACGAGAAGAGATCGATCAAAGCCAGTATTCCACATGGGCTGAAATCATTGATGCACTGCAACCACAACCCGAGTGGCAGAATAAAATCCTAAAGGATAATAGGTGGTTGCAAGAATATCTGAGGGCGCCAACATGGAAAAGGATCGATCCTTTTTATATGCCGATCAGACGAAGAAATCCTTGGCCGACAGAGCACCCATGAGTCGAAGTGGTGAACTAGCCGGTAATTCCAAGAATTTCAGATAGCACATCAATGGATGATCTGAGATTGCAATTGCTAGATTTTGGGCACAAATATAAATATAATGTTGATCTATGCATAAGAGAAAGTGCCAAATATTGTAGATCGATGGCCATCCTGATAAATCAAAAATGTTTTTGGGATCGTGGCTTAGATCCAATTCGGATCAATCCCAACATGGCTCTCCAATCTGAGGATGATCATTAAATGATGGCCCGACTTTACTACAGAGCGGCATTTATGTCCTCCCAGTATGTTACAATGATAGAAGATTGTTCGGCTTAAAGTGCTAGAGTACCTGGGGTCGCTATCTTACGGAAGCAAGCTCTGCTTCCAAGTATTTGAAGCCTTGGGGAGAAAGATGAGCGAGCAAAAATGGACTGCAAGGCGACAAGGCAAGCAGGACTCGTAGGAGGTTCTCAAGCGGGCTAGGATATAGAGGCCATTGAGAGATCTCCAATTTTGCGAAACAATTTTGTGGCAAATAAGAACTTGCTTTTATGGAAGTGACTGAAGATCCACGCTTTCCAAGTGCCAAGCGAACCCACGTCATTCTACATGTGTTGCAGTGGGTCCTGCAATAGATTAGGGGGGGATGATGTTGGCAGATTCCGAAGAATTCCCTTGCTGCACCTTGGTTTCACACAAAAGTTTTTGGTGCTTATGGCCACAGCAAAACATAATGGATGGTAAGAATGCATGCAAGCAAACATGAATAATCCGAGAAGAAAGGTGGAGTCCAAAGACTCATAGCATGCAATGCAAAATCCAAGGGCGTGGATATAGTCTGCCCCACCCACCACGTGGGGTCTCAAGAACAAAGTGAGTCTGTGCCCCCGGCTGATCTTCTCTTGCATGAGGTTCACAAAATCAGTGTGCCCTTGAGCATCCTTCCAATCTGACTCCAGCTTTTTGTATTCCCTCTGCAATGAAAATCTAAATTATTACAAAATAGCACCAAACAATAAACAACAGCACCAAACAATAGCCAACATTGTATATACTATACAATAGCTTCAAAACTATCAAGCATTTTCAAAAAACTATCAAGCATTTTAAAAAAACTACCAAGAAAAGTATAAAAGTGCCAAACAGTACTAAAAAACGAATCCAGAAGTATCAAAAGTACCAAACAGGATCTTAAAAGTACAAAAATTGCATAGAAAATGCCAAACAATATAAAAACTCAAATCTAGAAGTACCAAAAGTACCAAAAATACCATAAAAGTATAAATCTAGGGTACCAAAAACAACACACCATAAAAGTTCCAAAAACACCATAAAAGTATAATCCATAAGTACCAAAAATACCAAAGAGAGAGAGAGAGAGAGAGAGAGAGAGAGAGAGAGAGAGAGAGAGAGAGAGAGAGAGAGAGAGAGAGAGAGAGAGAGAGAGAGAGAGAGAGAGAGAGAGAGAGAGAGAGAGAGAGAGAGAGAGAGAGAGAATTAATCAAAAAGTTTGATGGAGATAGTGCATAAGCCACCAGCTATCATTTTACAGGTCTGATAGCTTGCTGGGAAGGTAAAAAGGAATGCTAATCACGCTGTAATTAATTCCAGAATGATCTCCTTGTGGATTTGGAGAGATCCATCCCCCAAAAATCACCAAAAATGGTCATTTTTGAACTTTTTTTGACTTCCTACAAGTTCAATTATTGGAATTCTTGGTTCTAACTTCAGGAAAAGATTCAAAAGACTTTGGTCCACCTCTTTACAAGCTCTACATGGTGTTTTACAGCCACCTACTATCCAACTTTATGAAAAAAAAACAAGCAAAAATGATGATTTTTGGCTATTTTCCGGTTTTTTCATCACAATAAAGTGGAAATTTATGACATACAACTCTTTCTCTAACACATGCAAACCAATTTATAGAATTATAATCAAATAATTGGTCTGATCTTGCTGGATTTTGGTTCTTACTATCTATTTTGTGCCAAAAGGCATGAAAAACCAAGCAATTTTGAACAAATCATAGCCTAGAATCATAAATCATTGGAAAGAACTGGCATGCATCATTAATTTCATCATTAATGAACCCTAAAACAAAAGTACACTTGCTAGAAAATTCAGATATGCCAAAGATTTGATCTACACAAGAAAAAGCTCTTAAAAAACATCACAAATTGGCCTTCAAGGACAATTTTTCCTAAAAAGAACCCCAGGAGTAATGGATCTTAGCAACATGCAAATTGAAACCGGGACAATACACCCACTTGAAACCTTGCTATCCACCTTGGAATGGATCCAATCCAAAATTTCGACGAAAGCTAGGCCTTCTCCATGTTCTCCCATCTTCGTAAGCCTTGCTCTGATACCAATATAAGGGAAGCTCCCTAAGATCCTGCTTACAAGACAAAACACAATGGAAAACACACTTTGGAGCAACCACCCAACCAAGTAAAAGCAACCAATCAACTCTAGAAGCTCCACCCCCAAGCCAAGGAATAAGAAGCATGAAGGTAGAGTGAAACCCTGGCAATGAATCAATGACCACAATAAGGAGTAGGGCCAAAGAAGAGGATGATGCATTAAGCTCAAAGTACAAGTCAAAGCAGAAATGCTTCTTTTGTGGAAAGAAAGGGCATTATGCATCTGAATGCTACAAGAGGCTAAGAGCACAAGTGGAGGAGGACAAACAAGGAAACCTTGCAAAGGAGGAGGAGGATGAAGTAGATGTATTCTTAATGTCATCTACATCCTCACCAACAAGCAATAGCAATTCAAGAGACAATTGGTGGATCGACAGTGGGGCTACCTCCCACATGTCTTGTAAAAAGGACTTTGTTTGGCCTCAATATATAGAGCCAAAAGCAACCTGAGCACATAGCCATGCATAGCCCTAAGTTCTCTATACATAGATTCACCTAGAATAGAGTCCTAAGCATGGACCAACTATTCATAGAATTGCTATCGATAACTCTACACATGCATACACTATCTCATACCTTGTCTAAACTCCATTTAGTGTGTTCTGGGCCTCACAAGGATATTAGTTACTTTCGGGTCACATCCAGTATGACGTGGCATAACTAACAGCTTGATTTATTGGAGTACCATGTATCCAAGACTAGGAGTATACTGAATCCTACTTACTGGTCATGGACATAACATCATGAATCTCGTCTTTGATTACTTGGACGATTGTGTTTTCACCCTGCCTGACCAGCAGTTTCTTCTTCTTCTTTTGAATGTTGTCCTTCAATTCTGACGGCCTTGCAAGCATCCACCTTGATCTTTCTGCGACTCTGATTCATCGCCTCCACCTCAGGCATATATCCTGGAGGGGACAGAGCAACGTGGGACACACTGTCCTCACCTCTGAACTTGCTGGAGTGCTCTCTCTTGCCTCCAACTCCTGGTTGCCCACTCTGAGAGGGCCCGTTAGCCCTGCTCCAATTTTCCAGCTTTTTCTGTACTAGGCCATTCTTTTTGCTACTGCACATTGCAATCACATTCTTGCCAAATCTTGCCCATGCTATCTAGTGATAGGCATGGTCCAATTTGGCGGCCTTATAACGCTCAAAGGCATAGCATTTTGCGAATTTGGTTGTGATTTCGTTGTAGGATGGAGGAGCCTGGTACACCTTGTGGAAGAGCAGACATCAGTCATCCACAAATTGTGGATAGTTGGTTAAGATATATCTTAACATTTTTTTTGTATCCCATCCTGAAACCGTAAGCCATTGACTGTTTGGTAGAGATTAGTGTCCAGCAAGTCTTTTGCCAGTTTGCCCTCTAGGCTCAATTATATTCTTCATGAAGTTCCTCAGCTGAGTAGCAGAACTTCCGCAAGATCAGGTACTCATCCATTTTGTTTTTTCCTGCAAAACAAAGTGTTAATTATAACACAAACTGTTCACTGTAAATCCTCACATAGAAAGTACCAAATAATCAAATAAAGTACCAAAAGAAGCTATACTTCCAAATTAAGTACCATAAGCAGTTTTTTAAAATTCCAAGTTATGTACAAAAAGCTGCTAAAATAAATTAAGTACCAAAATTACTAAAGTACCATAAGTACTAAATTAAGAACCAAAAGCGGCTCATTATCACCATAATATCAAAAGTACCAAAAGCAGCCAAAGTACCAAAAGTACCAGAAGCAACAAAAAGCACCAAAATTACTAAATTAAGAACTAAAAGCAGCCAATTACTACCATAATACCAAAACTACTAAAACTACCAAAATAAAAAAAAAGTACCAAGTGAAGTACTACTTAGTACCAAAAGCAGCTGAAGTACCAAAAGCAAATAAAGTACCAAGTTAAGTCAGTACCAAAATAAGATAAAGTACCAAAATACAAAATTAAGTATTAGACCCCAAAAGCAGCTTGGTACCAAGTGCCAAAAGCAGAAAGTTACTACTTAACTACCAAAAGCAGCTAAAGTACCACCCTAGACCCTAAAAGCAAATAAAGTACCAAGGTAAGTAAGTACCAAAATCAGATTAAGTACCAAAGTACAAAATTAAGTACCAAAAGCAACTAATCACTACCAGAACTACCAAATTAAGTACCAAAGTAGCTAAAGTACTACTTAAGTACCAAAATCAGCTAAAGTACCAAATTAAGTACCTAAAGTAGGAAAGTACCAGTTTAGTACCAAATAAAGTACTAAAAGCAGCTAATTTCTACCACAATATCTAAAGTACCTAACTAGGTACTTTAAACAGCTAAAATACCAAGTTGAGTATCAACAACAGCTAAAGTACAAAATTAAGTACCAGGTTACGTAAATCAGCTAAAGTAGCCAATTAAGATCTAAAACCAGCTATAGTTGCAAATTAAGAACCAAAAGCAGCTAATTACTACATAATACTAAAAGTGCTAAAAGTAACAAAATTCATTACAGACAAAATCCTACGATGTAATTTACCCTTTCTCTTGTGGCTTGAACGATCGTCGGCCGTAGCAGCCATCCTCTCAAACGATTTGTCGAGCTCCGAAGGTGTGGTCTCAGATTGATCCATGATAGCCATCCTAGCTGGTGATCCATCATGGTAGCTAGTTCGTGGCTGTTTGTATGTGTTGGGAGGTGCGCTTGATGTCTCAGGATTTTCAGCAGTGGCCTTAGAGGCGGCTTTGCACTTCCTTGTAGGTGTTCTCATCTTTTACAACAGATGATCAAGAAAGCAACGATAGCTGAAAACAATGATAGCAGAAAGCAACGATAGAAATGTTGTGAGAGCATAGAGGAATAATAGCAATGAACCCAAAAAAAAAAACAAGAAAGCAAGAAAGCAAATTGGAATGAATTGATAGCAGAAAGCAATCTTAGCAGAAAGCAAGATAGCAAATGAACTGATAACAGCGTGAACTGATCATAGCAAACGATATGTTCACTGATAGCAGAAAGCAAGATAGCAGAAGAACTAATAGTAGAAAGCAAGATAGCAACGTGAACTAAGCATAGTAGAAAGCAACGATATGTTCACTGATAGCAGAAAGCAAGGATAACATTGAATTGATCGTTTGGAGGGCAAAGCATTTATTATCCAAATTCAAATTAGATATAGTAGGCCCATGTGATTAGTATGTTGATGATTGTCAAGGACGCCTTCATTGCATTAACTCGTGAGACCTATCATTTGCTCCAAAAAGTGAGAAATGTACTACCATAAGTATTGTATTGGAAATATAAATTATAAGTAATAAAATCCACAAAGATTGACATATACTACCAAAAGGTACTATGGAAAATGGGTTCTTTTTTTGTACCACCAAAACATGCTTTTAGTCGTGTGTGTGTGTGTGTGTGTAACATTTTGCATTGATTTAACATTTGTGAGAGAGAGAAGAAGAAGAAGAAGAAGAAGTTTTATTAACATCTTTTCCATGCCAAAAGGCGTATAAGATGAACAAGTACATCAAAATGGATGGCACTGAGATGGAGCAATGCCGTCAAAACAACATAACTAACAACCAAACTAACTAAGAAGAGAAAAAATATCTCTTCAGTGCTCTAACTCTCAACCTAATTCTAAACAGTCTCTGACAAGCAAACTTACTACGCCATGCTGTTTCCACAACATCTTCTTGTTCCTTGTAAGAGAGTGAAGCTAATAGTTCCTTGGTTGCAAGAAGGGGGTCGATTTCAAGAGAAAAACCTCGGACGTGAACGTTTTGGGTTTTATATTTCCTCTTGCTTTGTTCCTGCATTGCCTATGAAACCACCATCGTATTCTTTCCATCCAAGTTCTTGAGCAAGTCTGCCCAAGTTTTGGTCGAAGTTTGGACTTTGTCTTTCAGGGCTTTGACATGACTAGGATTCATTTGAGAGTTTTTGGCTATCAATTGTTCTTTGAGGTTTGCATTTTCATCTTCAAGTATCTTCACCTTTTCTTGTAGAGCGATAATACTGTATGAGTGCTTTTGAAGTTCGATTTTCGTTTTACTTACGATCGACCACACATCAAAATCCATGGGCGTTAGGGCGGCAGTAGCTGGAGCAATGGTGGGAGTTGGCGAGGCAGGAAATTCACTGAAAGTTTCTTGTCTTTTCGACGAGTGGTTACCCACTCCGAATCCATGGTAGCCCACTCTGATCGCTGATCGTTGTTCTGACCTACGCTGCTCAGCATCGTCTCGTTGTGTGTGTGTGTGTGTGTGTGTGTGAGAGAGAGAGAGAGAGAGAGAGAGAGAGAGAGAGAGAGAGAGAGAGAGAGAGAGAGAGAGAGAGAGAGAGAGAGAGAGAGAGAGAGAGAGAGAGAGAGAGAGAGAGAGAGAGAGAGAGAGAGAGAGAGAGAGAGAGAGAGAGAGAGAGGGGGGGAGAGAGAGAGAGAGAGAGAGAGAGAGAGAGAGAGAGAGAGAGAGAGAGAGAGAGAGAGAGAGAGAGAGAGAGAGAGAGAGAGAGAGAGAGAGAGAGAGAGAGAGAGAGAGAGAGAGAGAGAGAGAGAGAGAGAGAGAGAGAGAGAGAGAGAGAGAGAGAGAGAGAGAGAGAGAGAGAGAGAGAGAGAGAGAGAGAGAGAGAGAGAGGAAGAAGAAGTGTGTATGTGTGTGTGTTTTGCATTTTGAATTTAAGATAATAGATAAATAGATAATATTTTATAGTAATTGAATGTTAGATTTGTAATTTGTGTGTGTGTGTGTGTGTGTGAGAGAGAGAGAGAGAGAGAGAGAGAGAGAGAGAGAGAGAGAGAGAGAGAGAGAGAGAGAGAGAGAGAGAGAGAGAGAGAGAGAGAGAGAGAGAGAGAGAGAGAGAGAGAGAGAGAGAGAGAGAGAGAGAGAGAGAGAGAGAGAGAGAGAGAGAGAGAGAGAGAGAGAGAGAGAGAGAGAGAGAGAGAGAGAGAGAGAGAGAGAGAGAGAGAGAGAGAGAGAGAGAGAGAGAGAGAGAGAGAGAGAGAGAGAGAGAGAGAGAGAGAGAGAGAGAGAGAGAGAGAGAGAGAGAGAGAGAGAGAGAGAGAGAGAGAGAGAGAGAGAGAGAGAGAGAGAGAGAGAGAGAGAGAGAGAGAGAGAGAGAGAGAGAGAGAGAGAGAGAGAGAGAGAGAGAGAGAGAGAGAGAGAGAGAGAGAGAGAGAGAGAGAGAGAGAGAGAGAGAGAGAGAGAGAGAGAGAGAGAGAGAGAGAGAGAGAGAGAGAGAGAGAGAGAGAGAGAGAGAGAGAGAGAGAGAGAGAGAGAGAGAGAGAGAGAGAGAGAGAGTGTAACTCTGAACAATAAGCTTCAATGAAAGGCACTCACACAGGAGGCAACTTTAAATACAGTTTGAAAATTCTCTCTTGACTAAAAGGCTCTCACATAGGAGGCATCAATGAGTGATAAGTTCTGGATGGAGTGACCAAAAAATGTCGATCATCCCGAAAAATAACCTTTCTTCCTATCGCGTTTGCTTCCTCAATGAGTTGCTTCTGTTCCTTCCATTGTAAGGTAGTTAGATCCTCATAAATGAAAATGTTACTGCCTTTAAGACGTCCATGATGCTTAAGAACTTCATTACAATAATCAGTGTATTTGAAACGGACAAAGACAACCGAAGAGTCGAACTTACTGTGCCAAGCTGTTTCCACGGCACCTTCCTCTTCATCATCGAAAAGTGAGGCCAGAAGTTTTTTGGCTGCAAGCAGGGGGTCAGTTTTAGAAAGACCTTTGACGTGGACGTTTTGAGATTTGTATTCTCGTTTGGCTTGTTCTTCCATCGCCTGTAAAATCATCTTATTGCTTTTTGCTTCGATATTTTTGAGCATGTCGGCCCAACTTTTTGTCGAGGTCTAAATTTTCTCCTCCAATGCTTTGACCTGATCAAGGTTCACTTCTGGAGCTTTGCTAAGTGCATCCATTTGAACTTTGAGGTTTGCATTTTCCATTTCAAGTGTCGTTACTCGTTTTTGAAGAGCCAACAGATCCGCGTGCTATTAGTTATGAGAGACATCATACCGGATCGCCGAGGAGCATCATAGAAGCAGGAGTTGGAGATGAGACAGGAAGAGGCGGTGATGGAGTAAGTTGCTTATTTCCTTTCCGACAGGTAGTAACCAAGTCTGAATCCATGGAGAAGAATCACTGTGGATCTGAAGCAATGGTGAGACCTCCGGGTGGAAGAAAAATGGCAGCGATCTGAAGGTAAGCCCCAGAAGGAAAAGAAGAGGATGGGCCATCTTCATAGTCTTGCGGTTAAAATTTAAGGTAATATATAAATAGATAGTATTAATACAATGAAGAGAGAGAGAGAGAGAGAGAGAGAGAGAGAGAGAGAGAGAGAGAGAGAGAGAGAGAGAGAGAGAGAGAGAGAGAGAGAGAGAGAGAGAGAGAGAGAGAGAGAGAGAGAGAGAGAGAGAGAGAGAGAGAGAGAGAGAGGGGGATTTAAAGCTTGCAATAATGATTCAATTGTGTAATAGACTGTTATTTTTTAATTGCTTGTATATGTGACAAAGATATTCAAAGAAAAAAAAAGATAGCAAGCATTGTAAGAGCGAACAAGCTTGCACTCAAGCTTTGAGCTTACCGGTGAGTTTGTGTTGTTTCAGTCTTTCATTACTTCAATTTTTTAAAAGCAATGTTGTATTTTATCACATGCACTAGATATTAGTTAACCTGAAAGAGTGAAATGTAGGTAATTGAAATATTCAATCCTAGGAAGGTGTGTAGCCCTTACTTTTCTCCCGTTAAAGGCAAGGTTCTAATATTTCCCTAAATGGAAAAACCTATACGTCGCAGGGAGGGAATAGAGGTGACATTCTAAAATAGAACATAACCGCAAGGTTTGGGTATTGTAATTATCACATCCAAGTCTAACTATATTAAAAGTATACATAGAAGTATTGCAACAAATATTTTTAAAAAAATGAATGCAAGTGATTTAAGTATCAATAATCATAAATCATTCTCGTCATTTTCGTCATTCTTGCCATCACACAAGTCTTGACACTCATCTGAATCTAGGTCTAAGTATAATTGTAGATTTCTGATCGTGTCTCTTTGATAATGTGAGCTATCCTCATATTCAATCTCCTCTTCTTCTAGTTCTATCTCATCCAAACATGGGGGCCTCAAATTACTCTCAATTTGGCCTTGTACGATCGTATAAATCTCATCATTTACAATTGTATCTTCTTCTCCCATTATTTCTATATCATTTGGAGCTTAGATGAGTTATTCAAGTTCTCCGAAAATCTCAAAATTGGGTGGTGGTTTGTTGTGTGTATCTAATGTTGCAATATCTTTTCCATCAAACACACGTCGTTTTCTTGCATTAAGTTGGATCACATACCACCATCTTGGGTCTATTCGATTTGGATGAAATATAATCTGCCAATAAAATAAAAAAAAATTAAGTTATTTTTATAAGATTGATACATAAATAAGACATTGGAAATATTAATACATTGGATTGTAGAGAGTATTAATCACCTGTTCGCAATGTCATGGCAATACTAAAGTGTCATGAGAGTCCATCAATATACATTTTGTTGAGTTTGAAAAAACTTGAAGTTATCATTTCTAATCGTGGCGTTGCTTCCACAATAGATGACCTTAAACCATTATACGTCAAAAATAAAGTATTTGTCGTTAATCTCGTAATCAATTTCATAAATATGTTGCAATGTGCCAGCATAGTCTAGATTGCCTGAAATGACATTTACGTTCCTCGCACTAAAATGACTCTCTTGTTGAAATTTGGCCATTATACCATAATCATATGTACGTCATCTGTTGTCAACTCTCACAACGATGTCCATATGCCCACATGGCAGTGTATGATTTATACTAAAACAAAACAAAAAATTGATTAAATTACAATACTATTTATATATTGAGTAGTACAAAAGCAAAACACCACAAAGACAATACTACACTAACCTTCCATCCACATCCACGAACAAATTCCCATTCTAATTCGGTCACTTCTTTACTGTTTTCGGATGTTTTTAGCATCGTATCAAGAACCCATTCATGAGTGCATTTTGAAGGTAAAGTTTCCAAAGGTTCGTTGTTCTCCAATGCTCTTCTGCTTCGCCGCTTGATATTTCTTTTTCGTTTCATGTTATGTTTCTTTCCTTTTTGGATTCTTCATACCTTGAAGTCCACTTTTCCATATGTCCACAATTATATAGTATGAACATGTCAATTTTTTCTTTTAATTGAGATGAAGATCTCTTTTCCACACATTCCCTTGTGCTACTTCACCCTTAACACGTTCATCTACTTCTTCACACTGCATTTTTAGACCTGCAGGATACAAGTGCGAGATTACTTCGGTGATATAAAACAAAGATTCTTGTACAAGCCAACCTTCTGCAATGCTACCTTCTGGCCTTGTCTTTTGTCTCACAAAGCCCTTCAAAACTTTCATAAAGCGCTCAAGGTAGAACATCCATCTCGTGTGCACAGGTCCTACAATTGATACTTCTTCAACGAAATGGACTAAAAGATGAACTCGTATATCCAAAAAGGAAGTTCAAAAATCTCTTTCCAACAAACATACCATTTCAATCATTTAAATTTTCATGGAATCCAACTCATTATTTTTTATTTCTTTTGAGAAAATCCACCTGCAAGAATATTGATATAACATTAGGTTGTTTAGCACATAAAAATATTGAAATAGCACATATTTATACAAGTGTTTAAAAAGATATACAAACCTAATCATCGATGATAAATTGTAAAGCGTATTTCGTACGTCATCATTGAAGAGACCTTGAACGAAAGTGGAAGTATGAATTGCAACATCTTGTGCCAATCATGTGATTTCAATCCACTTAATATACCATCTTTGGTAAATGATTTGCATAAAGAATGTGCATAGCCTATTGGAGTTCTCATTTGTTATATGACATGTTTTACATGTGAGAGTTGCACTTTTGTAAGAATCCATGGCACGCTAGGTAGAATCTCATCTCCACCTTCAATGTATTGAATCCGATAGGGTCTTTTCACGTCGGCCACTTGTAGATCTTTACGAGCTGCGGAGTTGTCTTTTATGCCAATGATGTGGTTCCATAGTGATTCACCGGCGTTTTTTCATATGTGCATAGGATCAATTAACATCATGATGTTTAAGCCATTCACCATGCCATTCCGCTACTCCCATGCGTGAGGGTGGTGGTGTAGTTAAAGGATTATTTCCTTGCCCCCCAAAAAATCGCTATTCAACCTTCAAAAAGGATGATCAAGCGGCAGGTATTTGCGATGATTTTTGTAGACCACTGTTTTCAACATATTTGTGCTATGATGACCCTCCAAAAGTGGTCCACAAATGTAACATGCGTTGTAACCCGATGTGGTTAGTTCGTAAACCAAATGTGAGATATATGCTCACCTCTATATAAAACATGGTCTTCTAGACATGCATGTATTGTGTCATAATCCATTCCAAGTACGTTCATCATCTTTTGTGTTTCTTTTTGTGTTTTAGGTATCATGTTTTCTTTCGGAAGTATTCTATGCAACAACCTGAAAAGACAAATAGCAATGTGAGTTGTTAGAGAAGAAAAACCAAATTAATTCAATGTAAATACGCTATAAAGTACAAAAGTTGTGTTATGCGTTAAGTACCCAAATAATGATGTGACACTACGGTCACTCCATTTGTATGTTGCTTGAAGGTTTAGAATAAGAATTGACGTAGCTAGTCTCGAAATGGATGCTTCTGGATACAAAGGAGTGTCTATCTCCTTGCGCAATAGAATTTCGTCTTCATCCATCTTAAATTGTTTGTGATCTCCATTTTCACTAGAAGATGCGTGCATAGCATCATTCTCGTTTGCTTCATTAAAGTACGATTCAAACACACTATGCATTGCTTCATCGTGTTGCACCTCATCATCATCATCATTTTCTTCAACTATATTTGCCTCTTGAATTGTTTCGCTCGTTGTCTCTCATGTCCATCAAAACTTGACTTTGATTGTAATTAAACACGGATGGATCAACTTCGTGGAATGGCATTCGATTTATTGGCTACACAGATTAAACAAATTCAATAATTGATTTGAATGCAATTCAGCTCCTTGTGATAAACTGCATATATGCATAAGTACAAAACACAAATAACATAAGCCTAATCAAGTTAAAAGTACGTTGATTCTTATCTTTTGATATTTAGATAGCATGATTCCTATATGCATATTATTGCTTGATTCTCATGTTTTGGTTCTTATATGTGGATTCTTATGTGATTCTTTTGCATCACGGTTGCAGGTTATAAACACACATCTATCTTTTTTTTTTTGGTGTTATCACTGGTATGAAAGTCTAATTCTAATATACATTAAACTTTTGTAGTTGATTTTTGTTTTTCTACTTCATTTCAATATATTAAGGTTTATTGTAATATATTGTATGTTTACAAATGTAGTAATCATGTCGGGGACTTTCAAATTTCTTAATGTCGCTAACTCTCGAACATAAAACACAATTGCAAAGTATGCTTAGCCAAGACCTCAAGGGTGGTACCTCACAAGCGGCCGCGGCTCCTGCCCCTACCAAAGAGTCATCCACGAATCTGTATCATGGCGTGGATATCGCCAACCATAAAGGGTGGGTGGTTATGGACCGATTGTATTCTTTGTACCAACGCCATTTTGGCAATAGATTGTTTATGAAATGGTCCGATCAATCTAACGACCTTAAACGACATATCATTGGTACCCTTCGTCACAAATTCCCACAAGACAAGGAATTCTACTCAAAGGAAATCCATAAGCATATGAGCTTGTGGATAAGACATCGTCGTGATACAATATGACAAGCTTATAAGAACGGGCAGTCCAAACCCAGCTCGTGTTCAAGATCAGATTGGAACAATGTAAAAAAGGATGAAAAAACACTAGATAAATACAAGATTCAAAGAGATGTTGCGGCCGCTAGGATGCATGGAATGGAATAGACAACCCTAGGTTGGGCTCGAGTGGAAAGGCGGGCTTGCAAGCAAGCATGATAAGTAAATTTAAACTACTCTTATAGTTTGTCTTTGATTTCATACGATTCCTTTTTCTAATATGCATTCTGACTAGCTGTTCCAACCTAGCCCTAAACTAATTCCAACTTGAATTGAATGGATAGTTGGCAGACTATGGACGTCTGTAATCCTCCACAAGTAAGTTTCTTTGAAAGATTTAAATTTTATATTTTTGTATATTATTAATGTAAAATGCATACGTGTTCACTTTTAATCATTAGTATGATCAAGCATTAAATACTAATATGTCTTGTTTGCCTGTTTTCATGTGGAGCGGACGTCAAGACGATGACGAGTAGATTAGGTTTTTGATATAATTTTATTTTGTCTATCGTAAGTTAGAAAGACTACGAAAGCAGCAATTTTGTGATACATTGATATACACTTTCAGTATATATTTTATTGCAATTGATCACAATATTGTTGTTGGTTTTGTATATTGGATTCCGAAATATGAGCAATGTCCTATTCCAAAATGTGCAAGGTCTTAACCAGCTAGGAATTGCAAAACTTTGTGCAATGTTGTATTCCAAATGTCGAATGCAATCCAATAATATTGTCTCAAAAGCATTCCAAGACTAGCGCCTCTCCAAGAACACGACTCCAAGAATAGACCCAAAAAAATGCGTGAGTTGTTTTTTACGCTTTTTTTTATTTTTTTACCTAATCCAAGACGTCAGAATCCGACACAAAAACACGTTGGATATACGTCACACCCTTCGGACATTTTTTTATGACATTCTGTTAACAAGAGTCGTAATTTGACATCTATATTGGATGTCGGATTTTGACGTCCCATTATACGTTGGATGGACGTCGCACACGTCGGAGGGACATCAGACATTTTTGGGCAGTTCTTTGGATTTTTCTGTGGAACAGACATCAGATTCTGACGTGTTGATTGGAAGTCAGATTTTGACGTCCATGTCGGATCAGCCATGTTGGATGTGGACGTTGGATTTTGACGTCTCACGTGGATGTCGGAATCTGATGTCCCACGTGGCTCTCGGCGTTCGGTGGTCTGACTGATACTTTGGGAGTCCGGCGTGCTGTGCCTGTCGGAATCCGACATTCTGATTTCGACGTGTTTTTTCGACATCTGTGATGAATTAAAAAAAAAATTAAGCTCATGATTCACGTCGTAAAAGATGTCGCAAATCGCGGCGGGTGTTGTAGTGTAAGAACAACGTTTGCTAAAGATCGATACACCTTCTTGAGAGCGGAGGCAGCCATGTTGAAAAAGATAGAGGGATGAAAAGCAAACAACAACAAGAACTCTGGAGCGACTTGCGGCTAAGCAGGACCTTCCCTAAACGCCAACGCCTGGAGCGAGTATGCAATGCTTGATGCTTTTGATCTGGTTGTAGTGAATCAGCAAAGAAGCCTAGCTATGCAAGAGAAGTACAAATCTTAGTAGCAATATACCTTGCAACAAAGAAAGATCATATACATAGAACAGATGGCTTTGATACCATAGATGCGGAAAGACACATATATTAGAAGGAAAGCAAATAGGATACAAAGAAACTTAAAGCTTCTCACAGACTCAGAGCTATATCAGTAAACTGAAGAGAGCACAAACAAGTAATAGAATATTCACTAAAAATCTTTCCCCAGTAATGAGGTACCTAGGTCCTTTTATACCAAGCTGAGCTTGACTCATCAGCTGGTGAATACAATATTTTAATAGACCACTATGATCTGAGTGGCTTACTAGGTGCACTAAAGATTATAGTAAGCAAAACATGGCATCATGCGGTTGGTGGAGAATGACATCATCCATTGAGTGAGCTACAGTTGCATCCTTTGTATAAAGTGAAACATGACATCATGCGATTGGTGGAGAATGACATCATCCATTGAGTGAGCTTATGACATCATTTGTTTGGTGGAGAGTGACATTATTCGTTGGGTAGACCTTCATTTTTGAGATAGTTTGACTGTTTATTTTGACCGGTGGGTGGTAGATCCGGTGGGGGACACATGCGGCTCAAAAAGTCTGCAATAGTATTTCTAAGACATGGCACATATTCCGTAGTAAACTCAAAATGATCAAACCACATAGCCCATCTGATCAAGCACGAATTACCAATAGTTTTAATATTGAAACTGTGTAGAAAGCTTGAGAAATTTTTAAGATCACTGCGTAAAATAAAATGCTTTTGCACAATAAGTAATCGAAAAGCTTTGAAAGCATTTTTTGTTGCTAAAATTTCTTGATGTGGAGACGAATAGCGGCTCCGTGTTGAAGTAAATGAACCACTAGCAAACCTGCGTACAAAGCTAGAGATTTATCTTCTTGTTCTTCACACAAAATTGCACCCCACGTATAAAGACTGGCATTCGTGTAGATGATGAGGGTGCCATTGGTAGGCAATTGTAATGGTGCTAATGAAAAACAATAATGTTGTATAAGTTTGACACAACTTTGATGCTCAGTTGTCCAGATATGAGGCTTTGCTAATTTTGTCAAAAGAGATCGTAGAGGTTGCGTGAGCATGGCAAGATGAGGTACATGCCAATTGATCCAGTTAAGACATCCAAAGAATTTTAGAACATTGAAAATAGACTAGAAATCGACCATGTCACAAATCTTTTGCAATACATGAGGTTGGAGTTTTACTTTTCCATTGCAAATTGTTACCCCAAGAAAGTCTATTTCAGATTTAAAAAAGTTGAACTTTCTTATGAGATAGGGCCAAACCATGAGTTTCTAGACAAGTATAGAACTTTTGACAATGTACAAGATGTTGTTGAAAATATTTACTAAAGACAAGCAAATCATCAATATAACAAATCATAAAGTTACAAAGATCTTTAAAAATCAGGTCGATTTGTTGCTGAAACTCGGATGGGGCTGTTTTGAGGCCAATGGCATCACAACCCATTGATAGAGTCCCTGGGGAACTGTAAATGTAGTTTAATAACGATCCTCTAGGTGGATCTTGAACTGCTAGAAGCCAGATTTTAAATCAAACTTGGAAAAGACAGATGCTCCTTAAATGCGGTGAATCAAATCGTCTTTCAACGGCATAGGATATTTAAATCTTTGAACACCAATCGTTTTTTACCTCTTTGTTGCTCAGCATGGTTGTTGACGTAGAATGTTTGGCATGGCTAATACCTTGTGTCAACAATTGTTAAACTTCTGCATCACAAAGTGCTTTATCAGCTATCTTCATATAAGAGTAAGTTGCTTTTGTCAGATTGGTCTATGGGACTTCTGGTATGCGAATGAAGTATTGCTGGTAAGCATCAAACCTCTCTTGAAACCCTTCTAAAGTGGACTTGTATCTGTCCACTTCATGGAGGAGGTAATTGATTTCATTTTGGGAGACAATTCGATCCGCTACAAGTGTATACAGTAGATTGTCGCGCTCCTCAGCTACTATGTCCAACCCCTTTAATATTCTTTTTTTTTTCAAATTAGCTATGTTCAATTTGTTGAGAGATGAAAAATCATCTATCTTGACTTTAGGCTTGTCACAAAGTTTTTTCTATGTGAGTTTGTTGTTTCATAATGTAAATGCCAAATTTAGCCTAGAAGAAACTCGAGCTACATGGGTTCTTCAAGTCTAGTTGGTAATATACAACTTGCATATAGATTGTAGACTTAGAAATGTCAATAATATGCAAAACTACATGCATGTGTCCATTACTATATTTGCATGCTTCCCTAGATGAATTGGACATGTGTAGAACATGTATACTGACTTGCATGTTGCATGCACTGATTGCATGTTGCATGCATGCACTCTGACTTTGTCATCAAATCTAGATCTATCTAACTCAAACTCGCCCTATTCTACAAGGATATGTGCTAAATTTACACACCTTGAATATGTACAATCAATTTACATAGGTAGAACCCCCAAAATCAACATA
Source organism: Diphasiastrum complanatum (assembly GCA_029204225.1). Lineage (NCBI taxonomy): Eukaryota > Viridiplantae > Streptophyta > Lycopodiopsida > Lycopodiales > Lycopodiaceae > Diphasiastrum > Diphasiastrum complanatum. The sequence continues at coordinate 3,521,554 of CM055098.1, forward strand.
CATAAGATAGATATGTTTTACAATTCTTCACAAGCTAAGGCTTTTCTCAATTTTTCAAATGATTCAAATGCCTCTAGCCCATAAAAATGTAGACTCCTCTAATTGTTACTGGTGGAGGTAATTCCACAATAATTTTGATTTTAGAATATTTCGTAGCCATACTATGCCTTGAGAGGTCGAAGAACAATCCCTTGAGTAACCCAAATCTGACATTTTTCTGGATTCAAGAAAATTTGATACTTGCGACAACATTCAAGTACTTTTTCCAAGTGCTCCAGATGTTCTGATTCCAAACTATGGACTCCAAATCATCCAAATAGATTTCAACAAAATTTTATAAGAAATCCTTGAAAGCACCCCCAGATTCAAGCACACAAGCATCAAGGAAATGAAGAGGATTAGCTAGTTGTCACGAGAAAATTCATTTCCATGAGAGCAATATCATATTTCATAATCCAACAAATGCATATGATTCATGTCTTAACACTAAGATCTATTAACACTATATCCATTAACACTAAATCTACAACAATGATAGAGACTTATTCTTCTCTCTTTCTCCCTTTCTCTCTCACAAAAAGCATAAGAATGACCAATCCCAATAAGCATCAAATCCAACAATCAGAAAATCCAAAGAAAGCATGAGAGTTAGAGGAGGAAAGATGAAGAGCAAGGACATTCCATATCCATTCCATAAGAGGGCCAAACCTGCTTGTATTGAAATGAAGAGAATATGTACAAATGATTCGAATTTATCACTATATAAAAAAGATTTTAGGGCTTTGGCCTCAAATCCTATTGGCCAAATTCTACCTCCCTAACTATTTGAATTTGAAATTTAGAGGAAACCATTTTGAAAATTGGTGGGAATTCTTTTTATTTACTAACTTGACTTTTAGGCCCTGCGACATTAAAAGTCCCACAAAAAGGCCAAAGTCCTTTTATTAACTTCTAACTAATCAATTATTTATGTGATCATCGGGTGGACTTACACACACATGGTGCCAAATCCCTCTCACTTATTAACTATGGTTAGGGTTGCCTCGATATCCACAAACCCTCCAACACTTGCAAGAATTGAGAAGGAGCATCAAAGAGAAGAAGATTTTGAGGATCAACCTCAAAACCTGAGAGCTCCAAGGAGGACCTCAAAGACAAAGACCAAGTCATCAAATTACATGCAATTTTTCCATTCAAGTGTGCATCTTGCAAGGGTGAAGAGCATTGGAAAGTCTAGGATCTTTGAATCCTTCTTGGATAGTATTAGTAGACATGAAGTGGCTTGCTTATTAAGATATGTTAGATCTCATTCATGGGGTTAGTTAGGTTTGTTTGGTCGGTTCCTAACTTATAGGATCAAACTCCTCAAATCATGGAGGTAGTTGATCAGCCTAACCATTAAAATGGCATAACTCTAGGGTTAGGTAAGATTGACATATTAAGCCAGGAAATGTCAATTAGTCTCCTTATTACATGCTTGATTTTCACCTAACTTGAGAGGAGAAGAGTTTATTGAACATACAGTCTATCATTCCATAGCGAGGAGATAGTTTTTTGAGAGCACATTGGCAATCTCAAGACGTTTCCTCTACATTTGTCTTGAGTTTTTGTGAATGCTTTGCAAACTAAACTTGATTACACTTAATCTCTGATAGCAGGCCGTATTGGAGGTTGTACCACACACGTGTGGGGTCGGATTTCCATGTTCGATCAATGCTTTTGATTGCTCTTGATTGTGTGATCCATAATTATTTTTCTAGATCAAGATTTTGTGACTAGTTTTGCAATAGATAGGTGTATCAATCAATCAATCACTCTTGAACTTTCAAAAAAATTTGACCTAAGAGAAGTTAGTCTCTCTTATTTAGAAATCAATATCAATAGAATATATATGAAAAAAATACAACCGTAACACTTTTAACTAATCCAAAAATGAATATCAAACTTTACACATTGGATTTATTTTGTCAAAGCCACAATCATATCATATCATGTCCAATTAGAATTCTCTCTTAGTATTACAATAATTCACATTATTACGACATGTAGACTAAGCTATATTAGACAGACAAAAAATACTTGAGTATATCTAAAAAGTGTTATTTGATGTAAAAATAGAAAAGTGTCAATCAAATAACATCTAAAAAAAACGAGTATATTAAAGCTGTCTTACTTTATCCAATATCATCATACATTTTGTTTTTAAAAAATGTAGACAATTTTTAATATAATGCTCTCTTAAAATAAATTAATTTTTTTTGAATTATTGTTTTACAAGCTCTTATGATATAGAAAGAAGGCATATAGTTGTTGGAAAAATAGAAATGTCACATGAAAATTGTTTGAAGTATAATTTATAGTTATGATGAATTCAAACAAACATTTTTGTTTTAACATATAATAATATTTTCTTGGTACCATCATTTTAAATATTTATGTACTATGAAAAATCAGTTAAGTAGATAGAAAAATCAAAAATTTTATTTTATCACAAAATCAAATTTTGCCATTGATTGTGAATTCTCTCCAAGTAAAACATTTTTTTGAGGTGTATTATCTATAGCTTTGGCAGTAAAATTAGAACACATAAAATACAATACTTAGTCAAACATGAGCAATTTTGAACAAAAGGTTGAATATGGTGGATATGTGAAACTTTGGAGTGGCTATGTGAACTGAAAATAATGATTGTTATCTCAACTTTTGATAAATGACATGGACCAAAAGTTTGTGGTTGATTCTGTAGATATAGAAATAAAATTATACAACCAATTGTTAGCAATTTATCTGACTCAATTTTGGAGTTTTAAGCAAGAATTAGTTGCATTGTCATATCATAAAATCAAACAGTCTATTGCTCCACTATGAAGGAATGTAGAATTTTCTTCAATAGGTTAGTACCACGTCGCTTTTCAAATTAGCTTAATAAATGACTATAAAATTCAATAGAGACAAATAATTTATGTTAGTAATAGATGTAGACATAAGATAATACAACCAGTTTCTAGCAATTTCTATGACTCAATTTTGGAGTTTTGAACAAGAATTAGTGCATTGTCGTATTATAAAATCAAACAGCCTGTTGTTTAACTATGGAAAAATGTGAAAATTTATTCAATAGGTTGTTACTATGTCACTTTCCAAATTAGCTTAATAAATAATTCAATAAAAACAAATCACTTATGTTTGCCAACATAGAAACTATAAAAATTAAATTAAACAAAAAATTTGATGGACGTAAAAAAGTATTATTAAGATTCCTAGTTACAATAACGGACGTAAAGTTACATTTTTAAGATTTCTAGTTACAATAATGAATTTAAATTTGTTATTATTGCGACATGAGAGAAAAATTTGACAATCGAAATTCCGACTAAGTTATTTAATAATAAAGAGTTCAAGTTTTTGTTCCTCTTGGATAAAAAGAATTATTGTTACATTTAGGATTTTAATTTGTATGAGTGTTTTCAATTATAAAAGTAAAATGTTGGAGCTAGAGAGTTGATCAAAACAAGTTTATTTTTGTAGCAAAAGCCTAACTTAGACATTAGTGTTCAATTTATAAGTAGTAAAATTCAATATGTAATTTTTTTTAAGGTCTAGAAGTTTAACTCAATCTATTATCATATTCAATTTTGAAATAGCTCCAATTGATAAAATTACTACTCAAGTTGATCTTCAACCACATTTGAAAATTTAATTATACTAGAAAAATACACTTATCTCATAGGTAAATACTAGTTTCAAACACTTACCATTTTGATTTTGATTTTTTTTTTTTTTTACAATGACAAACCAAAAGTAACAAAATACAATCTTATAATGCTAAAAAGATTAAAAAATAAATTTTTTTGTTATATACAAATTATTTATATAAAATAACAATGAAATCGTTATGACAACAAAACATAAAATTTCATGAAAAAAAAATACAATTATCATATTTATGAATTTTTGAAAAGTAAATTGTCATTTTTCGTTGATTTTTAGCCAAAATAATTAATATAAGAAATAATACTCAAATACAAATATACATAAAATCAATAATAAAATAATAGTAGTTTTACTTCCATTTTATTTCATGACTTATTATTTCAATCATTAGTTTATTTACAATATAACTATTTTATAAACTATTGATAAAAGTTAAAAGTTCAATGTTGTTAGGTTTCTATTAAATTTCAAAAAAAAAAAGTGATTAAACTAAAAATAACATAAATTAAGATTCTTTATTGAAATTTTAAATTTATCAAGTTTATTATTATATGTTGATCATTATGTATATTAATTATATCTATAGACAAGATAAAATTTCACTCTTGTTGTTGTTGATTTCACTATAAATTATTTGAAAATATTGAAAGTTATTTTATAAGACCTTTACTCTTTATACACAATCTATTTATAATATTTTATTTTATTTATAAAAACAGAGAGTTAAACAAAACACAATCTTGTATTTTTTTTTTTGGCTATTTGCAATGACTCTTTTTTGGCTACTTATGTTTAGTCCACAAACATCTATTACTAAATTTATCATCTCTTTGACATATTAAAGGTAATATTTTAACTTATGTCTAGTTCAAAAACATCTATAAGTAAATTTGTCATTTCTTCGCCATATTAAAGGTAATATAGAGACATTTTTTTCCAATTGGATTACAAGACACTAGGAAAAAATTTCAATTATTGATCTATCTTTATGTATATTTTGTATTGATGAGTAATATTTGAGTAAATGGTTATTTTGTGATAGTTGGGCAATGCACTTTTTGTGAATTGATTTCACATTTCACTTTGATTTTCAATTAATTTGACAAGTCAATGAAAATTTGTTATTTAGTTCGATGAAAATTGAGTATTATAAATGACGATATAAAAAAACTATTTTGATAATGATTTTTTATTAAACGATAGACTAATATGTTGATTTATTAAAATTTATAAAAAAAAAAATCAATGAGACCACATTTTTTATTTTATTTTGATATGCCTACGAAAAACAACTGCACAAAATAATTTCATAAAATTTTCAAGATTTGTTACTTAATTGATGAAAAAAATATGAATATTGTTATAAAACATTGTAGAAAAACAATTGAGACCTAATGGTCACATCTTTCTTCTAAGGTTTGCACCTCATTTTAGAAAACTTGAATTTACATTCATAAACTCTTCACCCTTAAGTATTATATAACTTATGATTGAGAAAAATATTAGTGCATATTTAAAAAAAAAAAAAATGGGACCATTGTTTTCAAATTCAATTATATTAAACAACACATTTGTCATAAGCTAAGATGCTAAATGTGGTCGTATATTTTAGTTAAAATAAACAATTTTTTTGCTAATCTATATTGACTACGTGAGATTTATCTGCACTTTTCAACTAGTTAAACTACCATTTATTGTATTTAGCTATTAGAATGCATGTGTGCCTAATAATATACAAACTATAATACTAAAAAAATATTTGTAATAGATTTTATTTGAGAAAAGTCACGATCTTTTATGTGACATAAAAAATTTATAGAATTTTTTTTAAGTCAATCGATAAAAAAATATCAGACATTGCATTCTTAGACTACTTTTGATATGTATTACAATGGTTTACATTGTTACAAATTTGAATAAGCCTATATTGGAGAAATATGAAGTAACTGAGTATCTTTAATAAAAAATTGTTCAATGTAACAAGAGAAAAACATTAACTAGTCACATCTTAGAAAAAAAAAATTAGACTTTTTTTTACAATACACATGATACTCACCAACTCACTAAGTTAATATATAAGACATACAACTATATGCTGGCTATTCTATGATCTGATTTTAAAATTCCAATATGAAATCTGATTAGAGTTTTATTGTCTTATTACAATATCAAATGGCCTAATATGTAGTCTCTACGATGGAGGATTGTGAAAACTCTTTGAATAAGTTGTCCCTCTCCATATTAACATAAAAAATGATTATATGATTCATATTAATACATATTTGTCTACTTTTAGTACACTAACACAATTAAGAGATGATTTATTTATGTATATGCAAGGGAGTAGATATTACTTACATTGTCTAATACTTTTACTTTTAATCATATCCAATGAGAGTGGACCTTTGCATCTGATTTTATTGCAAGCACCATTCGAGAAATGGGCCTTGACTATGTCAATCCTATTCATCCTACGGCAAGAGGGTCTCAAGCCAGATATATCATCATAGCAACTGACTACATGACCAAGTGGGTTGAAACAGAAGCAGTTCGAGTTGCAGATGCGAAATCAACGACTAAGTTCCTGTATGAACACATTATTGTTAGGTTTGGATGTCCTATCGAAATCGTAAGTGACCGCAGAACACACTTTGTGAATGAAACGATAAAGTGTCTATTGGAAGACTTTTTCGTTATTCATCGGTTTAGTACTCTCCGTATTATTCGAGGGGTAATGGCCAAGCTGAATCTTCCAATAATATTCTCTTCAACACTATGACAAAAATGGTGGAAGCAAGTCGTTTTGATTGGGAACATAAATTGCATGCAACATTATGGGCATTCACAACAGCTTACAAAGGTAACACGAATCAAACACCATTCCAGCTTGTCTATGGTCAAGATGCAGTTATGTCGACTGAATTCTTGATACCATCCTAATGCATAGCAGCAACATAACGGTTGGATGATGCGAAATCCTTACAAATGCATCATGAGGCTTTACAAGAATACAAAAGCATGAGAGATGGAGGAAAAAGGATAGAGAGCAAGGACATTCACAAGTCCATTCCATAAGAGAGCCGATCTACTTATATTGAAATGAAGATTTGAACATGAGAAGCAACTCGAGTTTTCCCCTATTTATAGTGGAGAGGAGGATCTTGGCCTCAAAATCCTATTGGCCCATTTCTACCTCCCTAACTATTCAAACTTGAAAAAGAGTGGGAACCCATTCAAAAATTGGATGCCAACCTATGCATCAACATCCAGAGGCACATGCACCTACAACGCGAGAAATATACTTGAATGCAACTTCTCAAACAACAAGACCTCAACCAATGGATTCACGTGAAGTTGTTCATGCATCATGCAGTCAAGGGGTCTTTTCAAATGGAGATGCTCATCAATATTTATATTATCCTACAGAAACAAATTAATATTTCCCTCATTTGACACTTCATGATGCCATAGAATTACGATTGGTGGTATACAACATGGCTTAACCGAACTGCCACGCTCAAGGACTATTCATATGAAACACCCTCTTACAGACTTGCAATACTTCCAATCAGAAGCGGACTACAAATCCAGCAAGGATTTTTTTTTTCTCTTTTTATATCTTTTTCCAAAAAAAATACCATATAAATTCTTATCTCGCGGATTTTACCTATTCTTTAAAATATTCTTTCATGGGCCTCACCACTATGTTATTTATTTCAATTTATTCTACTTTACATTTCTCATTGAAGCATTCTTTAGTGCCCTTTTCAAAAAATGAGCGGAAAAAAGAAAATTGAGAGATATAGAGTGACATTTCTATTCATTACGCTATTTTATTACTTTTTCTTCTTCTTTAGTTTCTAGTGTTTTCTGGGCCACAAGCCATTTAGGCCAGGTACATTCTAAAATTCTCTATGGATAAATGATCTTGCAAAGCTCATGAAGCATGGTAACGAGTCATTATCTGTTACTTTGTCTAATTTCTACAGCGAAGTGGCTATTGGCCTGATCAACCACAAGGTGCTAATTTTCCACCTGCAACACAACTTTCAAGCAGATGACAAAGATGCTTCTATTTTCAATGTCCAAGATTCAAATGGGAATGTGCAATTAAGTCAAAGATTTGAGGCCCAAAAAAAAAAAAAGCAGTTGCTCCTCAACGACATATTCAATCGAATGCAAGGTTTTTTGAAAACATTTTCTCACAACAAGAAAGAAAGACAATTTTCTCATAAGCTGTTGGTTTTACGCAAGTGATAAAATATCTACGCTTTTCAAACTGCAAAGTCATCAAAAGTCACCAATAAAGTCCTCTTCAATAAATCTCTCATCCAATACTACAGAGGGAAGGGGGCAATGTTGGCAGATTCCTTGAGGCCAATATTAACGATAAGTTGCGAGGGTCATGGCATTCTGCGTGCGTAAGACCAGACCCAATTAGCACTTGTAAATTATCTATTTTGGAATAAACTAGACTTTGGGCCATGTGATTAAAATAATAGTAAAAGGCCAAAGTGGAAATTAAACTTAGTAAGTTCCTAAGTTTTTGTAATTAGGTGGAGTGTGCTTCTTTGTACACCGTAGATTAGTTTGTCCTTTCTTGTGAAGGGTGTGGATCTCAATCCCACCTCCCTGCAAGTAGCCAATAGGAAGCAAGGGGCAAGGGCCACCCCAAAGATAAAAAGACACCTATTGTACAACATTTTAATCAATACTATTTTGAATAGGGGAAACTCTACTCATTTTTTGTGCCTCTCCACTCTCGTGGCTCCTCCCCTCTTCTCCACCTCTCTTCCCCTCTCTACTTCTTGGTTCTTGATCTCTTTCTCCCTCCTCTTCTTGGAAGATCCAAGCTCTCTCTCTCTCTCTCTCTCTCTCTCTCTCTCTCTCTCTCTCTCTCTCTCTCTCTCTCTCTCTCTCTCTCTCTCTCTCTCTCTCTCTCTCTCTCTCTCTCTCTCTCTCTCTCTCTCATCGGTGGTTAATGTAGGTGGTTGGTTTAGCATAGATATGGATGATTTTTGATGTTTCAAGGTAGGTTAGAAGTTAGGATCTACTCCTTTGTGTGGAAATGTGAATATTTTAGATCAGCTTTAATCTTTACATTTTGTCTTCTCGCCTCTCTTAGCATTTCTTTGTTGTAAATAGCCCTTGAGTTCTTGATTTATTGCATGTTGTAGATTCTTGTTTGGTTGGCTTTCTGCTGGTTTCTTGATTGGTTTCTAGGTTGAGGATCTTTATTGCAAGCTTAAGGTTTGAGCTCGATGGGAAGGGTGTAGTCGAAAGAGAACTATACTACAACAGGATGAGATGAGTGGTTGATTGGAGAAGAAAGGATTATGTCTCCTGCAAAGGATCTGCAAACATTCAAAAGTCCATTCCATAAGAGAACCAATCTGCTTGTATTGAAATGAAGATCTGAACATGATTTCCAAACTCGAGTTTGGCACTATTTTTAGTGGAGAGGAGGGCCTTGGCCTCAAAATCCTATTGGCCCATTTCTATCTCCCTAACTATTCAAATCTAAAAAAGAGTGGGAACCCATTCAAAATTGGAGGGAACCAATTTGAAATTGAATTTGAACCAATTTTGGTGGGAGTCCCAACTTTATTCACTAACTTGGCATTTAGGCCTGCGACATTGAAAGTTTCGCAAAAAGACCTAATGTCCTTTTATCGAATTTCTGATTATCAAATAACTATGTGATTTTGTGGAGGGCGAGAAACAAATTGAGGTCTAGGAGGCTGATAGTGTCCCTTTGTGTGTTCTCGATGGTTGTATCATGAATTGTAGTAGCAATAGACTATGGAGCCAAACTGCCCAACCAAACCTAGATCAAAAAATCTGGATCTAGCCCCCAAGCCAGGCCTTGTAGCAAGAGGAGAAGAGAGAAACTGGTAACCTAAACCCAATATATCAATGGGAGAATCCCTACCTCAATATATTAAAGAGTAGAGTCCTTTGCATGAAACCATGCAACCCCCATGCACGTCAACTATAAATACATCTCATCTCTTCATGCAGTCCTCCTGCCTATATCCATCACACAGACATGCAATGTTCCATATGTCTCAATTAGAGTGTTTGGGTCCTCTCAAGGTAATTAGTCACAACCAAGCCTCGACATGGAATTAAATCTCAGTGTGACCAATAATCTCGAACACTGGAGGGTCGTCTACCATATTAGGACTATTTCAGTTCCTTAAATGGATATGGCCATAACATTCTTCCCTCCTTAAACTGCTTCTATCCTTAAAAGCTCCCCAAAATAGGAAAGAATTACAGGAACAGTTCCTTTAACTTCCAATATTTTTGAGAAAATCATTATCCTTACTCTGACTTTCATATCAAAGAAGTACTCAGAGATAAATCTATTTCCAATCGTTAATCTCTATTCTGGAGTACAACCTCTGGTTTGAAAAGTACACTAAGAGATATATTTTCTCAATTGGGTTACACTCAACACAAGTTAGTAACATTGTAAAACAATTATATGAACCACTGAGTGAAATATTCCCTAACTTAGGAGATCAAAGTTAAAGAAAAATAATAATTACAGTATGAAATTATCCATAAACTATAGCAGACAATTCATAAAAAACTTCCAAGTACAACTATTCTTAGAATTCGATTCTAAGATATGATAATCATTCAACCTAGGAGAATCATTAAGATATAAACTGATTAAAACTCAACTATTAGTATGTTCGATACTCTCATGAGTTAGTTGGCCCTGTTTCTAGCATCATATGCAAGAAAACTAGCAATAATTAAATTCTCCACAAGCAAAATAACTTTTCTTGTGAGAATGTCTGTGAGATCCATAGGTTCTCAATAAAATATTGGAGTAAAGATATTCAAAATGCTAATATGAATTCTTACTCAATTAATAGATCAAGAATTAATCGTGACACTTAAGAATCATCACATTTCCTTATAATCCTCTAATAGTAATTAAATATCTATTTATGATCCGTCAATCATAAATATTTAGATTCGTATGATTCGTCAATCATAATTTTCTAGAATCCAAAACCATAATCATTTACTAGATACTGGAGTATATGTCCAACATAACTCAGGAAAAGTAAGAATCATTCCAAAATGTTTCCCACTAGGAAAATACTAGATTCTAGGAACATTCTCCCAACAGGATTCTCTGACAGAAATGCTAGATATTCAAGTTCTATATGACACTGGTAATTAAAGACAAAAAGCATACCAAAATAATAATGACAATTATCTTCAACTACAAAAAATTTCAGATTACCGTCTGTAATTAAATCTAGATATCCATGGTCCTGCTGAATGTCAATTCAGTTATTATTCTCGGACTCATTATGATTCGTTATCCAATTGAGGGCTCTGAGATACAATCACCAATGAGCTGAATCTATTCCTTAACTAAGGAATACTCTATCCTAAGAATACTTTATATCCAATGCACATAATTTAATTTGATGAACCAAATGATTCACTAATCATGTGTCTTACAAGCAATATAGTTCAAAAACTATCAGTTCCTGGTGAATCCACATCCCACTGATTGTTTTACCAATTAACTTCATCCTGGAGTAATCAGCTACTAAAGTTAATTGCCAATGACTTAGAAATCTTAAATGTATAGGTGAAGAATTTAATTATACTAGTATGACACCACATTTAGATCCTTACCCAAATCATTTATTAGTTAACTCATAAATCTTCTATAGAATGATCTGTTAACTCCACAAGTATCTATCAAAACAATACTTGATCATATGTTCATGCTCACCGACTAGGTTAAGTGCACCAGATAACCTTAGTAGCTTAGGAATACACAGTAGATTCATACAAGATTAAACATGCAGATATGTGAATAATCTCACTATGACCCAGTACATAAACACATTTTTATTTGGCAGATTCCTCTAGAACCCACATATGTTACTCACATATCTCAGTAAGATCTTGTAACTCAGCTATAAAAGATTTTCTATTTCTCATGAGTAAATAACATATCCAAAAAATCTCTAAAAAGAATAACATTCACTCTCAGCAGTAAGAATGAATGGCCCATAAAATCACAGATTTCACATTCGATTAGGGAAATCTCAAAAATGAGTCGATAGGATGGGCAGTCGTTACCAGTGTGTGCACCTCGACAATGAGGGCACCGAGTATTTTCTCATCTATGATGTACATGACCAGGGGGTAGTTGAGCTTTAAATAGACTTCAATGTATTTTGAAACTCCTTTGTGAGTTTCTCCATTTGCATTTGGTGTTGTTGTTGAGCAACTCCATCTGCGACTTGCAAAGCTGATCCCGAGTGTCATTGGTCGGCTTTGATTCGTGGACAACATGATGTGCTCTCTTTTCTCTAGAATCCTCAACATTGGATCCTTTGTCTTCTTCTTGGATGGCGTCAGACATGGCTATCTTTAAGGTCATATATTCATCGTTATATCTCTGCACACGTCTAATCCATTTGGGGAGTTCGACTAAGAACAGATGATGAGCATGTTTTTTTTTGTAGGCTGCTCTTGTACTTGATTCTTGAGACGCTTGAAGTGTTCAATGTAGTCTCGTACTTTTTCAACCTTTGTCATCTTGATATTACTTAAATTGACAAAGGGACTTTCAATCAAACAAAATGGTTTGAAACGTTTGATGAATGACTCTTTCAAGATAGACCAATCAAGTTTATCTTCACGATCTAGTTTGCAAAAGGTTGGATCATGGTCATTGAGAAAAGTTGGACCATTGCTTCGTTAGATGTCTCTCCATAAACGTCGGATGCATTCTCAAAGACTTGTAGAAATATCTGAGGGTCCGAATTACCGTCGTACCTAGCTTTGCTGTAAGTTTTTCAATATGAGGTACATGGTTGGCAAAAGCCCCATTAACGTGAGCTCTTGCATGTGCTCGGTCATGTGAGAACTCTACTCTAGTGGGTTCCCATCTCTCAAATGGGTTTGTGGAAGGTTTGTGTACGTGTGATTTCATGTGAGAGAACCGATTGTGTTTGACTTGCTCAGTAGTAGGTGACACCATCTGGGTGGATAGTCTTTTGTTGAATTGGGATCATAATGATGATCCATCATGTAAGGACTGTACTATTTTTGTTGATTTGTTTGTAAAAAATTTGTTGTTGTTTTTTTCTTTTTAAGAAATACTCTAGATTTGAAACTTGGGTAAATGTATAGCTCTCAGAGTTATGAGTGTAATATCAACCAAATGGCACAATATGTAGTGGATGGATATGACAAACAAAACTCAACTGATATCTATGACAAAGACTAGGCTATCTCGGTTCAGTCGAGATTCACATAGAGTACTCTCGAGAGAGATTAAGTCCGGTTGAGAAGTAGAACTCGGTCGAGATCTGGTCCGGTCGAGATTTAGAATCCGGTTGAGATTTGGTTTGGTTGAGATGTTGGACCCGGTCAAGATTCTGGATCTGGTTGAGATTCAAGACCTCGGTCCGGTCGAGAAGTAGGACTTGGTCGAGATCTGTCTGGTCAAGTTTTTGAACCCAATCTGGTCGAGAGAAGCTGTCCGGTCGAGATTCAGGACCCGGTTGATATTCAAGACCCGGTTGAGATTCGGTCCAGTTGAGAAGTAGGACTCAGTCCGGTTGAGATTCTGGACCCTGTTGAGATTCAAGAGTCGGTTGAGATTTGGTCCCCGCTCGAGAAGTAGGGCTCGGTCCGTGGTCGAGATTCAGGATCTGGTTGAGATGCTAGACCTGCCGGTTGAGAAGTAGGTTCAGGGCTCGGTCAAAGTCTAAAGCAATGAGTCGGTCATAACTGGGGAGACAGACTCGATCGAAACCGGAGTGTGAACTTCAAGAAAGGGTGTGATCGTGGAAAGGAATGTATGGTAGTGTGTGAGAGGGAGTAAAGAAAAAAATAGGGCATTGTGGATGGATGGAGTGAGCATGCAGATTAGATTCAAAAACGTTTGAAACTCAGTAGATCCGTGAACGATTTGGAAAGTGGTCGCATGGATCTAAGTGTTTGTGATTTCAACATACATGGAAGGCATTTGCAATAAGTACATGTATGGTGTCCTAGCTATAATTGTTGTCCTAGCTAGTATTTCTCGGCTCTCATTCTTCATTCTTCCTTTCTTTTTCAGAGACCTCCTCGGTCTAAGGTGAGAGGTGCTCTTGGAATAACTTTAGCCCAGCATCTTGGGGATTCCTCATAATCAACCAATAGCCATATGGATCGGGTTATTACTTCACGTTTGCATCACACTCAGTTTAATGCTACCACCATTCTGTGTGACAATTTGAGTTGTATTTCACTGTCACTGAATCCCATATTTCATGACAAGTCTAAGCACATAGAAATCCAATATCACTTCATTTGGGAGAAAGTTTTCTCAAGGTAAGTGATTATTCAATACTGCTCCAAAATAGAAATGGTTGCAGACATCTTCACCAAAGCGCTTCCCAGGATCAAGCATCAGAAGTTTTTCAATATGCTGAACCTAACGAAGACCCCAAGGCACCAATCGTGTGACCTTAAGGGAGACTATTGAAAATTAAGTCCACAGTTTACTCCTTGGTGCTACTTTCTATTTCAAGATTCTTCTTGCACTTTTATGATCACTGATCTACGGTTAGATGAAACCTACTTTGGTTCTATGTCTACTCATCTTATACATGTAGGATCACATAACTCAGACAACCGAATTATTCGAAGAGCGACTACATCTGATCTTCATTCATCCATGGATCAAAGAGTAAAAGGTAACTATAGCGCAGACATCCCAAAGGGAGCCGAGAACCATGACTTAGCTTCCCAACTTTCAACTCTTGCCATCCAAACCCACTTGACATACAAGCAGCCAACTCGCCAACAACGATCAGACTTAACCAACTTGAAGTTCAAAAACCAGCATTAAAATCCAACTTGGCGCCATGCCAGTTTGGGGGTCCCGATGTGAGTGACTTCCCTCCAAGCAAGCCACCCGACATACATCAAACTTAACCAACTCAAAGCTTCATTGCAAATGAGTAACATCCATTCCAAGCAAGTCATCTGACTTACATCAGACTCAACCAACTCAAAGCTTCGTCACGAGCGCTGGAAGCCAACCTGGCGGGGCCAGATTGGACAGCCATAAACAGGTAACTTCCACCCAAGCAAGCCATCCAACTCAGCCGACAAATTAGAGCCCGTTCCCCAAGAGCTTAATCCATTCACGTTCATGCAAGGAACACTCAGAACCACAAGTCGTGACAGATATGAAGACAACCAATTCCTGGACCGAATGGTCCTGACAGGAGACCGCTGGTGTCCAAGACCGAATGGTCCCGACGACATATCGTTGGCGTCTTGGGATATGACCCTCAACTATGTGCCAGATCAAAAAGATTTGAAGCGGCCTTACAACTGGTGCTTTTACCGAACACTGAAAGCCAGAAGGTAATCAGAGTCAGTTTGAGAAAAATCTCACTTTATTAATACATCTGATAAGGTTACATTTCAAGTGTGTGATCGACCCTAGTCTCCGGGGTGCTGGCATGCCAAGGCGGGTGCCAGGACAACATTCCAGCAAGGGAAACTGAGACTTGCCCTGAGTCGCAACCCGCATTCCCCTATAGTATTGGTGGGATTCGCCACCTCCCCTCATACCAAGTACTCTACCCAAGCTGTTAAAGCACATTTTCTCTCCCTAGAAAGTCATTTTCTCTCTCTAGAATTTATTGATCCCCAGACTTCCTTTAATCATGCCTAGATCGTGTGAGGTGATTGCACATCGATCTGAGCTCTCTGGACTTCGCTAGAACCGATCAAAGATTTTCAGCCATAGGAACTTGGCGCTGACTGACTTCTGGTCACAGTGGTGCCAGGAGCGGCACCGGCGCTGGTGGCAGCAGTGGCGCTGCTACCGCCGGGGATAATGCTGGCATCAGTGGCGCCGAAAGTAAAGCTTGTAAAGGTAGCTTTACAACAGTAACCAATCCTATTTTCATTTTCACATTCGAATGTTAAGTCAAATTATTTGAAGAACTTTGAAGACCTGGCCATCTTCAGCAACTTCAACAAATCTCCATTTTTGAACAGTCTGCAGAGTTGAATTGTTTTTTTTGCAGAGTTCACATTTTCTTGAAAGGCGAAAAATGCGAAGTGTCCGTCTACTTCGACGAAATAAAAATTTTAAGCTCATTATCGCATTTTTCCAAAAGCTGAAAATGCGAAATATGTGAGGAATGCGAGAACTCATGTATTTCAACGACTTTGAGCTATTTGACCTAACTACCGCCAAGGCACCGCAGGGTCAACCGTATGGTCACTATGTGAAGACCAACCACCAAGGCATCGCAAGGAACTGCCAAAGCACCCCAAGAGTCAACATGCGGTTGCGATAAGCCCGCCCTATCAGACTCCTGAAGACTTATGTACACATTGTATAGCTGTCATTATAAGTCAAATACCTCTTAAGTACAACGAAGTACTTAGTTAGATGTAAAACATTTATTGTAATTAATTACATGGATGTAGTGTATAAATACATTTTCATCACGCACTCTACTTGATGCTCCGCCAATAGAGCGAATGATATCGAGCGTCCAAGTTATGTCTCCATTCTTGGTTGTAACGTACTCAGTGTTGTTCAAGCTTTCATTGTAGTATAGAAGCAACACATTCTATCATATGTGTTTAATGTAGACGTATGTGGTTGTGATTTGATTACACTCTTACTGCTTATTCACGCTTGTGCACTCACTCTGATCAGATCACGGATGTCATCTGATCAGACGATGGTTGTCTTTGACATCTAAGGAACTTGCATTATCACACAACACTATCATTTTACATTCTGAACTAAACTTCATTCTAAATTTGCTTTACAGTAATATCACACCTCTTCTAATCTCTTTGGTGGACTATACTCATTTTTTATTTGGGTATGAATTGATTTTTAAGATCCTGTGATTGAGAACATATGAGCCATTTGAATCCATTTATGCATTAGCATTCTTTTAGACTGTTCTTGCTAGTAGCAGCCCATAACAATGGGAGAGTTGTTCAGTAAATATTTCTCTCTCTTTCTCCGTTCCATCCTCTCAGCCTTACACAGATTTCTAGAGGATTGTTAGATATTGTACATACAGATATTTGTGGCCCAATGCAGAATCCTTCATTGAAGGATGCAAAGTATTTTATCACTTTTATCGATGAATTTTCAAAAGGACGATGGTGTATTTTATCAAGAAGAAATCCAAAGCTTTCAATTGATTCAAAATCTTCAAGGAGCGTGCAAAGAAACTGGTAAGAAGATCAAAGCCTTATCTGAGGTCCCACAATGGTGGAGAATATATCTCTACTGAATTCAAGGAGTACTGCTAGAGCCAACGCATTGAACAACGGTTTATTATCACTCCCTATTCGCTTTAGTCAAATGACTTAGCCGAGAGGAAGAATCGTACCCTGGTCAAGTCAGCCAAATGCATGCTGGCACATGCATCTTTCCCAAAGAGCTTTTGGGTTGAAGCTATTTACACTGCAGCTTACATCCAGAATAGATGTTCGACTAAAGCCCTCTCAGGAAAAACATCCAAAGAGATTTGGACAGGATCTAAGCCTTCATAGAAGAACCTACGAGTATTCGATTGCATCACCTATGCGCAGATCCCAAGAGACAAGAAAGAAATTCGACTTCCAAAGTCTAAAGACCATCCTAATCGGTTAAATTTCTTTGACAATTCCTACAAGCTGTACGACCCCGATACCCAACAGATTTTATTCAGTAGAAAAATAGTCTTTATCAAGGACCAGTTTAGGCAAATATAGTATTCCATGCGAACCTTCGACACCTGCCATCGACACAACAATTTGAGTCTCAAACTCCATCGTGCTGACAGTCGACCAACTATTCGACTGTGAATCAGAAGAAGACATTGCTATTATTAAGCAACAACTCGACCAAGGAATGGATCATCAACAGACGCGACTTTCAAGAAGATCGAACTTAGTGCGCACATAGCCCACGAGGTATTTTCCTGAGTTCGCATGTCTTTTAATGCAGGAACCGACTACAGTCAAAGAGGCCTGTGACGTCAAAGGACCAATGTCCTCAGACAAAGCAAGAAAATGAGCAAA
The DNA here is from genome assembly GCA_029204225.1 of Diphasiastrum complanatum. NCBI lineage: Eukaryota > Viridiplantae > Streptophyta > Lycopodiopsida > Lycopodiales > Lycopodiaceae > Diphasiastrum > Diphasiastrum complanatum. Next base: position 3,539,365 of record CM055098.1, read on the forward strand.
TGAGAGAGTATCTGTATCAATCGATACTCGGTTCTCTCATGTATGCAATGGTCTATACAAAAACTAACATCACTTTCGCAGTTATCTCATTAAGCCAGTTCATGGCTAATCTTGGAATCATACATTGGAAGGCTCTTATCATAGTCATGAGGTATATTCGAGCTACAATGGACCTAGATGTAGATACTCATAAATCCACATCTGGATTTACATTCTTCTTCAATGACGATCCTATCTCCTGGAACAATCATAAGCAAACCTCTATTGCTCTTTTCTCTACATAAGCAGAATAAGTTTATGCTTCCCAAGATATTAAAGAAACAATTTGGTTGAGAGATTTACTATCAAATATTAAATCAGTACACTCCTACAATTATGTTTTGTGATAATCAGAGTGCCATTGCTTATTGGCCAATCATAGATTTCACTCCAGGAGTAAGCACATTGAGATTCGATATCACTATGCAAGGAATAAGATTCTCGATAGAGAGATAAACTTAGCATACTGTCGGACACAAAACATGATTGCAAATGTGTTTACCAAGGCCTTGAGCATTGATGCACACAACAATTTTTGAGCATTGTTTAGTCTAAAGATCAAGGCATTCACGGATCCAGATTAAGAAGGGGTGTTGGATTTATTTCTCTACTCTCCTAAATCCCATGTTAATCTAGTTCCATTCATATTGCTGCAGTTTTTACACGCATGGTGGCACAGTCTACAGAAATACTCTATTATCGAGGACATACAAGAGAACAGATGTAGGGTGTGTGATTGATGGTGACCCTAAATGATAACCCCTAAGATGAGGATAGGGATTGACCCAATACAGAACTCTCAGACTTAAATTATGATCAAACTTACTTCTATTCCAATTAAAGTGGAATCAGTAACCTTTGACCTTTTAATGTAGTACTTATAGATAATGATTCAAATTTTAAACTTGTTCTAGATCCAGATTGTCCACACAATTCCTAGAGAATTTCTCTTATTCGAAAAGTTCCAATTCGGTATCTTACTCTGAATCTATCCGAAATTACTTTTAGAAAAAATCTTATTTCTATACCACAGTTGGTTCTCTTCCAAAAAAAACTATGCAATCCATCCCAATAGAATTTTATTCCACTACTTCACTCCTCCTTTTAAAGAAATTATCAGTTTCAATAAAAGTTAACTGGAAAGATGATATATGAAAATATCCAAATCCAAGAAAAGTCAGTAATAAGTGCTTTCACTAAAAGATTCACTATATTACAAACATGACTTTTCCTTCAAATATTTTCAACCCGAGTGATAGAAACTACCATTCCATGCACAAAGAGATATTCTAAGTTTAAGAAATTGAAACACAATAACCTTAGAATTTATCAAATTCCAAGTCTATTCACACAAGTAGTAATTTATATGATATAACATTCTTTCAGAAGAATAACTTCATGTTGGAAAGAATTCATATAAACCAGTCTGATGTCTTATATTCGAGAAATTATTAAGAAGTAAAGGATTAATTAAGAAAGCAAGAAATAGATTTGAGGGTCTCTGATTTTGTAAATAATGAGATATCACATTGGGATCTAGATTAAACCTCAAAATTTTTCAAAATACCCCCCCCCCACACACACATTTGATCAATGGTTATCTTTTTCTCATATCACGACTAGGTACCAAAACACACCATTGATTATCAGATCTTTACAGTCCTAGAATTTTCTTTCCAAAATTACTGATGTCCCATATCATCAGCTTTTCTTTCCAAAAAACCCTTAACTGTCTCATTGATATTCTAGAGATCCACTGATCATCTAGCTGTCCTATAATCCATATAGGATATTATCTCTTGTTCCCAAACAAACTGGAGAATCCATTCATTTGGATGACTGGCATGCCTATCAGATGGATACCACAAATTCACATCTGATCTTGTGATTAAACAGAGGAATTAACACGGTTCAACATTACATTCTGATCCTTTTAGATTAGTTATAAGCTTCGAAACCCTACCGATGCATCAAATCTAGAGACAAGCTTCTGTCAACTAACAGATCCAATGTAATCTACGTATCAAATTCCACTTTTTACATCACAAATGACAACCAAAACTACGGATAACTCAATGGTTACAGAAACATTAGTATTAATTCAACTAATGAATTTAATCTAGGAAATTAGTATCCAATATTAAGCAAATTACTTACATGAATTACCAAAATCCTAACTACGAAATACATTTCCCGATTACACTTACTACCTTTGATGTCCACTTTTCTTCCCTCCTTAGAATCTTTCAGTTCCCTGAAAATATATTTCAGCTAAGGTACTAAGAAGACGTAACGACTTTAGTAAATGTTTAAAATTAATTACTGTAGAAAAAAGTCTGAAACAATTTCATTTTTATTCTATACCTGGGCTGAATAACTGATATACCAAAAATCATCTACTAGTATGAAAAACACTACTAGTATGATCTTTTGAATATAATTCACCATAGGAGTTAACCAAAAATGAAATCAGTTTGTTACTTTTGATCAGTTCCTATCAATTATAAATCCTCCAATAAAATTGGACTATTTTTTCTTTTTATTAAACTGGCTTAAGCATTACTTCGTTAAAGTTGCTTGTAATTAAGAGAAAATACAAAAAAAAAAAAAAAAAGATTTGGGTACTTCTTTTTCTGTATTCCACACAAAAATTTTGTCGAAGAATAAAGAACTACCTCCAAATATTTTTCATTTTATTCCAATTAATTACTTTAATAAGTGTCTCAAAAGTTTTTACTCATCCTTTCACTAATGATCAATTTCAATTAGAAGGAAGAAGCAAAACCATCGGTATCTTACCGATCACAGAAAGGAAAAGACAAGCATCATTTAGCTCAATTTACAGAGAGTACCGATACTCTAGAGTTAAGTGGATCAATAGCATAATACCAAAGGATGGAATCCCTTTTACCGGGTACATGCATGAGAATCATACCATTACCATCATTTCTCAAGATCGGCTTAGAATGATTTCCTCAAAAAATCCGATTAGAACAGCTTAATTTCGAAAACTGAGGTACTAAGGTTTCACACAAATTCTGGGCTTACTGGTAGATGTCGTTGTAAGCCAATTATCCAGCAAATAAGATCTAATACATGCATATTGTTCGTAGGAAAATCCCTATTCGGAAAGCAATATCCAAACCAAGGTTTAAATTTTGAAAACTAAGCACCAAAGACCAAAATTCCACTAACTCGGTGCTAGTAACTTGAGTTCAGAAATCTCATTTCGAACAAACATCAAAGTTTTGATTGTCAGAACTTTAGAACCCTATGGTCATCCAGCATGCATCTACAATCCTATCAATTGCTCTGATACCAATATAAGACCTTAAAGGATAACCCCTAAGATGAGGAGAGGAGAACACAATAGGAGAGACTATGGAGACAAACCGCCCAACCAAATCTAGACCAAACCTAGATCTACCCCCAAAGCCATCCCATGTGACACAAGAGGAGAAGAGAGAAACTGGTAACCTAAACCCAATAATCGACGGGAGAATCCCTACCTCATTATATAGATAGTAGAGTCCTTTGCATGAAACCATGCAACCCCCATGTAGGTCACCTATAAATAGGTCTCATCTCTTCATGCAGTCCTCCTACCTATACCCATCACATAGACATGCAATGCTCCATATGTCTCGATTAGAGTGTCTGGTCCTCTCAAGGTAATTAGTCACAACCAGGCCTCGACATGGAATTAAATCTCGGCGTGACCAATAATCTCGAACACTGGAGGGCCGGTCTACCATATTAGGACTATTCCAGATCCTTAACCGAATAGGGCCATAAGAGAGAGAGAGAGAGAGAGAGAGAGAGAGAGAGAGAGAGAGAGAGAGAGAGAGAGAGAGAGAGAGAGAGAGAGAGAGAGAGAGAGAGAGAGAGAGAGAGAGAGAGAGAGAGAGAGAGAGAGAGAGAGAGAGAGAGAGAGAGAGAGAGAGAGAGAGAGAGAGAGATTAGTTCAAATGCTCAATGTCATGCTCATGGAGAAACCACAACAAGTTAAAAACAAGAACAAGGGAAACTAGAAACAATAAGCACAACACAACAATAAGCATAAGCAAGATGGATTAGCATTTGAGGATGCTTGAGCTCACAAAATAGTAGAGTCTTCTCCTCTCAATCAAGCATGTAAAATGGTTACAAATGGTGCTTTTTTATCTTTGGGGTGGCCCTTGCTCATTGCTTCTGATTGGCTACTTGCAAGAAGGTGGGATTGAAACCCACACCCTTCACAAGAAGCACACACTAATCTATGGTGTAGGAAGAAACACACCCCACCTATCACCATTTGACCTTTGACTAATTACCAAAACTTTGGAACTTAAGTTTAACTTAAACTTTGGCCTTATAATATATTTTTTAATTACATGGCCCAAATTCTGGTTTATTCCAAAATAGTTATTTACAAGTGCTCATTGGGCTTAGGCACGCGGGATGTCATGACCCTCATAACTTATTTCTATTTTTCCAGCTAGTTTATTTATTTACATGGGAATACCCCCAATAGGGCCTCTGACCTGAAGTAGTGCCGGTCCCTCGACACTATGGTGCTTAGTATAGGCCACGTTTTGTTCGTTGTTGCTAGATCAGATATCCGATGACTTCTTCCATGAATGCCAATCTTTTTGTACTTTTTGGGTCCTTAGGAGTGTAGAATGACTTGTGGACTCTGGTTAGCCAAAATTGGTCGATCCAGATTTAGAATTTGCGGGTCCATGAATCGCCAAGTAGTGCCGCTCTATAGTACACTAGGGGTGCCACACTCCACCCATTTAGATCATCGTGTGCGGGGGAGGAAGTGTGGGTTCACCCTTAATTGTTGTGGACTTGTGACATATGCCCTGATGGCCACAGGGTCTTGCTCGAATAACGGTTGGTGCTACTCCGGTTGTGGTAGTGCGGGGAGGCACTTGAGATCATCGCTCTTATTGTCTGGACTGAAAACGACACCTGCCAGCCGTCGCGTGAGGGCTCATAGGGTTGTTTGACTAGGAGTTTATTGATTCGATCCTCTACAAACCTTGGTCGACAAAAGGTGCGACTGACAAAGATGGATCTAGAGTCTTGGGATGTGGAGGCTTGACGCTCCCCTTGGATTTGGCTCTAATCAGTGGCTTGGCTAGTATCCTGGCCCCGGTCTTGTCCACTGGCCTCTGCCACATCTGTTGCTTGATCCTGAACGTCCAGCCCTACTGCTTGCTTGTCTTTATCATGGCTGGAACTAGCCATTGCAGCTGCTAGTATAGGTGGTATTGGGATTACCACTAGGGTTGGTTGGGGTTGCTGCTCCATGTGCCTCTGGCATGTCTTTAGGGCATTCTTTGTTTGTGCCAGTTCTTGGATTGCGCTCCATCGGTAGTTTTTGAAGGTTTAACGGTAGACCTTCACCTACTGCGTGAGTAGATCCATCTCGGTTTGGTTGAGAAGTTTGTTGGTAGGTGTCGGTTGAGCTAACCAAGTTGTCTTCTCTTCTTGCAAGGCTGTCACCTCCGCTCTTAGGTGTGTGTTTTCTGTTTCAAATACAGTCAGCTAAGCTTGGAGCGAGACGAGATGTTGTGTGGCTTGTTGCTGGATCTCCTGGACCTCGCTTGAGCGTCCATTGCGGACTTTGTGAAGCCCTTGATGTACCTCTAGATATCATCTTTATGCGTTTTCAATTTGAGCACCTCCTGTTTTTCTACTTGCTCGTGTTGTTGCGCTATTTATAGGTCCTGCTAGAGGTGTGTGATTTCCTCTTGCAGTTGCATGTTGCTGGTAGCTTTTCCAGTACGCGGCCGTCCAATAGAGTTTTGGCTGCTACTGCATCCTGGACGAAGATTTTTTAAGAGTTGGTAGGCCGATGTGATATCCGTGGGCCCGGCCGGTATGGTGCTACTTGTTGGGGCTTGGTGAGATGTCGTCCGGATGACTTGCACACTGTCATCGTCATCTTCGATCAGCGTTTCTGGTGCTACCATGCCTTCTGGTGTTGTGGGGTCAACACGGTCAGACGATGGCACGTACTATGTTTGCTTGAATGCATCATTGGATAATGGTGTGTCACCTTCAGCAAGCTGATGAGATGAAGCTAGAGGGGGTGTGAGAGGAGTGACAGTGGTAGAGAGGTTGTACAATGGTTTGTTTGAAAGATGGAATGGTGGAAAACTATAGGATGGTGTCGAGGATGGAGGGAGACAGAGGAGGTGAGGAGCCCTTTGGGGACGAGAGATTAATGATGTTCATCTAGTCGAGTGTGTCAGTAGAGAGCTGTGAATTCAAAGGGTTTATGTTGAGAAGCGGGGTAGAAATGGATGCGAGAGGTATGGAAGAATCGATGGTGACGGTGGGTGTGGAAGAAACGAGGATGGCGGCATAAGGTGGAGGGATGGGAGCAATAGAAATTGAGATGGTGGAAGTAGTGGATGGTTGGGCGGAAGCAAAAGTAGTGGTTGAGAAAGAAGCAGATGTAGGATGAGATGGTGCGATGCGTTGTCATGTGGTAGGAGGGCTAGCGGAGGTAGAGGCAGTGCCACGCATTCGTTTGCTGGCCGATGAGTTAGTAACAGCTGGATGAGTGGAGGTAGATGCAGTGGAGGGAGGGAGAAGATTGACGTGGGCAATGATGGTTGATAGGATGTTAGTGCATTTGAGATCCCGAACTGTTTGTTCGAGAAGGGTGCAGGCGAGATTGCAAAGAAGAGGCCCGGTGGCTATTCGTTAGGGAATTCATTATAGAATTCCACTATTTGGCTGAGGAGGGTGGACTTAATGCACTCCTTGAATGATGTGGAAATGCATGATGAAAAAGTCCTCAACTATCTCAATAATAAACCATTTGTGCCTAAAACAATCCCAAAGGAGATTAAGTCCCTAGGCCTTATGGCTCATGTACAACTTACCTCCAATGTAGTCAACATGGTGGCCTATAGGCCCAAACCCAAGGTCTACCAATGGGAAGAGCTTCCAAACAAAGTCTGCGATGCCATAGATGCCGAGTTAATCTGAGAGACAACCACACCGCCTGCACAACAACCCACAAAACCTCGATTACACAAACAGATGATAATCGACACACAATTAACCGAGAGACAAAAATAAATACATGCTAAACTTAAACAGCCCATCCAGCCTTTATTAGAAACTCAAAAGGCCCATCCGAGCGAAAGAGCTTATAGCTCCGGTAGCAAAGCACCATCAATAATTTTCAAAGTTCCTGAGAACTTTGTGGATGCGGCCACCTTTTGATACCAAATTTTTTTAAGGATTATACACTCAACAATGTTGTTATACAACTGCCCCAACCAAAGCGGGAGCCTACACAGGCTTCCCCATCTTTTGAAGGACTTGCTAAGACAGTCCAGCTCAATCTTAAGGATCCTGATTAAGACATGGATTGTTTTGTTCATGTCGGAAAGCCCACTTGATGCCAGACCAACTCTTTGGTTTGGAGACTTTATTAAGGAAGTACAGAAATGTATTTGCTTGGAATTATACCGAAATAAAGGGGGTCCCACCTGAAGTAGCAGTCCATACCATTCCACTCGAGGAAAACGCTAAGCCTATTCGGACTAAGCCATACCATTGTCACCCTGTCTATAGAGAAAGAATTGACGAGGATATTAAGAAGCTGCTTGATGTTGGCTTCATTTATGAAGTCCAACATACGGATCGGGTGTCGCCCATTGTGGTGGTGCCTAGGAAAAATGGCAAGCTTCACATCTGCATTGATCTAAAAAATCTTAATGCGGTTACTAAAAAGACCATTTTTCATTGCCTTTAATGACACAAATTCTAGAAGAAATGGCAGGAGCTGAAGCTTTCAACTTCTTAGATGGATTTAGTGGCTATTTTCTAGTCCAAATAGCCCTTGAGGGTCGACATAAAATGGCTTTCGCCACAAAATATGGTGTTTATAATTACAATGTAATGCCTTTTGGCTTATGCAATGCCCCGCCCATGTTCTCACGCGTCATGCAAATGGCATTTCAAGATTTGCTATATCGGATTGTCGTGATTTATCTTGATGATTTGGGTGTACATTCTTCGGCTGATAAACACCTCAAAGTGTCAAAAAGATCTTCATTTGTTGTCGAAGGTTTGGAATATCACTCAACCCCGAGAAGTGCCAAATCTGGATAACCCATGGGGTTGTACTCAGACATATCATATCAAAATATGACATTTCTATCGATCCCTCTAAAATCAAGATTATATTTGAGATGCCCTTACCTGCAACGTTGAAGGAAGTATACGTTTTTCTAGGCCATACTAACTACTACCGCATCTTCATAATCGACTACGCTGGCAAGGCATGGCTTGTTTATTTGGTTGTGGTTGACCCTAGGTAGACCGAGAAATGAATTAAAGCTTTTGAGGACCTCAAGACCGCTCTCATCTACCATGCCAATACTTTATTCCCCTGATTACATGAAGGAATTCCATGTGCAATGCTGATGCAAGTATGCTATTGGAGGTATCCTAGCACAACCGGATGAGTACAACAAAGACTTTCTGATACGTTTTTTGAGCAGACAATTGGTGGGAACTATAGTCGAATGGAGCCTTGGCTAACCGATAAAAGAAATTCTTATTAAAGGATCTCGAATTACTTGGAGAGCGGATATTAAGGAGCTGCTCTGATAAGAGTATCAGTATAGGTGTCTTTGACAATCGTTCAGATAAATTGCAAAAACTATTAGGCATCTAAGACAACCATGCAACTCACTAATTCTGATATTCTGATGTAAAAGAATGCAATTACAACTAGGCGTCGAGGACAACCATACATTACCTTGTCTGTGATATTGCGGAAGAAGAGTGAGAGTTACTTAACATTCAACAAGAACGTAAGAAAATGAAACAATAGCGAATCTGTATATTAGTGTTGTAAAAACACCGATCAGACCACAAAGCAATAGCGTTGATAAGCGCGTGATCCTACTAATATAAACAAGACAATTGCTATTGCTCTGAATATTTACTCTCTCTCTATGATCACTAACTCTGAGGAGTCAGCTACTGAAAGACCAATTTTGGTCGTAGATCTTCGTATATCTCATGTATCATCTGATGAATCAACCTTTTTGAATCTCTATCTCTCTTCAATCGCACATTTACTTATATAGCAACTGGAAGATCTTGTATTATTCTGTCTTGGCATTTACAAGATCGCTTAACAACTGATTAAGTGACTAATTAGAACAGTTATTATTGGAGCGTGAAGACGTAGACAGTCTATACTTGGAATTTTGTGTTGTTCAAGATGGCCTGAAGGTACTGACAAAGGCAACAATGTCGAGTATTTCGCTTGTGGAAATTCCTGAGTAAAAAATGCAAACTGTAGCGACAATCAGTGCAAGAATGCAGACTGTTGAAAAACAGTTCATATTCTACATACTACTTGAGAGAGTGATTTACATGGACATGAAGGAGGGTAGATAGGATGAGTAGGAGTAGGATTAAACTCCAGCAATGTAGACACTTCATTGTTTTCAATAGGTGTAGTGCTTAGTCAAAAAGATGATCAAAATATATATTATTCTAGTAGACAATTAGCGACATTCGAAAAAAAATTATTCCACCACAGAGCGAGAGGCATTAGGCATGATCTACTCAGTTAAAAAATTTATGCATTATCTACTAGGATAACCTTTTGATTTTTATGTAGACCACTATGCATTAAAGCATCTAGTAAATAAAGCCGACCTTTCAGGAAGGATAGCTAGATGGGTTCTATTATTAGATGAATTCGATTATCAAGTAGAGTTAAGGAGGAGAAAGGACCACCAAAACGCCAACTATATATCACAGTTTAGAACTAAAAATCAATTCGAACCAATATCAGATGAGTTCCACATCATGTGCATTCAAGCAAAATCATCTATTTATGAAGACATCGTTAATTTCTTACAGGATTAAATTTATCTTGATCATTTTAATAAACAACAGAAGATAGTTTTCCTTGCAAAAGTAGGACCCTACATGATTATAGATCGGATATTATATAAATTAGGAGTTGACGATAATCTTCACCGCTGTTTAGAACCCACTGAAATCACTACCATAATAGGAGCACTACATGAAGAAAAATGCACTAGATTGACTAGTTTTGGGTGTATGAGGCATTAAATGCACCAAAACTGAATTTTATTGCTCAGAACAGGTTATGTACGGACTCACACGTGTGGTAAGTACACCTGAAGCCCACAAAAAAAATTGGTACAAATATAAAGATTCTATCTATCTATTCAAACTCGCTACCTCAAGATTAGCTAGTTTCCAAAAACTTGCTAGTTTGGGTGTATGAGTAAGATATAGCATCAAACTGAAAAATATAGCTCCAAAACTGGTACTATACGGCCTCAGTTCGGAGTGCCATTATACCCTTAAAAATACTGCTAGAAAAATTTTAAATGCTAAGTATTGGTGGCCTACACTTTATAAAGATGTTAAACTTTTCATTCAAAAATGTGATGCATGTCAGAGGATGGGGAAACCCAGCTTCGCGACACACTGGCCACTTACACCGATCATTCCCTTAGCACCTTTTGGGAAGTGGGGAATAGATTTTGTAGGGCCTATCAAGCCAACCACTCGTAAAACCCACCGACGTTACATTCTCGTTGCAACGGACTATGCTACCAAGATGGTAGAGGCCAAAGCTACAGTTAAAAACGATGCCAAAACAGTGGCAAAGTTTTTGTTTCAAAATATCATCACTCATTATGGATGTCCCTAAGAACTTGTTAGTGATAGGGGAACCCATTTTCTTAATCAAACCATTGAACCTATGTTATTATATTTTTCCATTACACATCGTCAAACCACTCTGTATAATCCTAAAGCAAATGAACTAACTGAGCGAGCCAACAGAATCTTATGTAAAATTCTAAATAAAATAAAAGAAACACATTCTTTCGATTGGGATCAAAAGTGACCATCAGTTTATGGGCATATTGAACTGCCGAGAAAATTACAACCAAGCAGACTCCATACTACCTTGTATATGGAATGCACCCGATATTACCTATAGAGTTCGAAGTTCCAACCTTCCGCATTGATTGGGGAACATATGGATGAAAATGATAGCCTTCAAGAGTGAATGATAGCTCTAACACAGCTGGAAGAGAACCGCCATTTAGCATTAATAGAAACTGAACGAGTCCAAAATAAAAGAAAAGATAATTTTGATCAATCCATTAAAAAGATCAAAATCAAACGTGGAGACTATGTGCTTTTGTATGACAACAGACACATGTTGTTTCCAGGAAAATTGCACACAAGATGGATGGGACCTTATAAGATCATTGAGGTCTTTAATAACGAAAAAATTAGCAAATCTCGAAGGACATTTACTCGATACTCGAGTAAATGGATCAAGAGTGAAGCGATACTATGACTGATTTCTGAACAGAAAGAACAAGATAAGCTTTACGACTTTTGCGAAGAATGCGAAATATGCGACAACTAATGTTTCATATAGCTTTAAAGGTCTGTTGTTTTACTTTTGTCAAAAAATGCAACACTATGCGTTCATTGTTTTTTCTTGGTATTTTTGCCATAATCTTTTTGCAGAAATCCCGACATTGCTTTTATTTATTTTTATACCTATTTTCAACATCAAAGAAATATGCGAAAAACCCAACACCTTCGCTTCACATACAGTTTTCATTTGTGTTATGTAGAAATTCCGACACCATTGTGGAATTTACACACCATTTTTTATGGGCAAAAATAGCGACACACATGATTTCGCTATATTCGGCCAATTTATTTTACAAAAGTTATTTATATTTAGTACTTTTAGACTTTATTTTTTAGGACTGTACCTTCAATATTAGGAAGACACTTTTTAATAAATATCGGTCTAATCCGTCGACACATCATTAATATGTTGAACACTTCTATTTTTTTGTTCATTCTCACTTTCTCTATTTCGTTCACGATCGTTAAGTTGTTGCTCTTCTTACGATCCAATACGCTCACGACTACCATTGCTAGTTTTCTCTTCTATCATCGTCATGGCCAGTTTTACCGGTTTTGCAACCCCTTGCCATTCGAGCTAGAATTGAAGAGCTACTTCAATTCGATCCGTCAATGATTTTATCAGAATTATGCCATGAGTTGATTTGAAACCTAAATGAAACTGAGGATGGACACATTTGTAGTTTTGTCCGCAACCAAAAAATTGTTATTACAGAAGGATTTTACTATCATGCACTAGGTTTGCCTATAGACGGTACTATTCCTGTCACCAAGCCTGATTATATTATCCGAAGCAGAGTTTTTCAAGAGGAAGCATACCTTGAGAAGAGGGGATACAAATTGTCTTTTATCAGAGATCCTAATCTCAAAAGTTTTGTCTGCTTCACTCTTGCTTCTTCATCCATTGAGGGCGATTCTCAGATGTAGACATCAAAGGCAACCTCTATTGAGCTTGTGTCATCATCTTCAACACAGAAGAATGCGAGTTCGGTGAGGATGTCTTCTCCTTCATCACAATACAAGCCAGTTTCCAACAATGATAAAGTCCAAGAAACAGAGGTAGAATCTGATACTGATGATGTTGCTGAGCAAGAGCCGATGCAGCACGATATCCAAGCAGAAGAGACATACCAAGATTAGGAGATGCCTAATGTCCAGCAAGAGCAGGACGATGATGTCGAGCCAGCTATTGTTGATGAAGCACTTTACCTAACGACCTTCGGGACGTTGCTACCAGACACCCAAGCATCAATCCAGCATTTCGTCAATCTGAAAAAGGTTTCGCGGAAGCTCAAAAGTATGTATGACACCATTTGAACTAATCTCATTTAGAGGGATGAAGAGTTGGAAGCAATCAAAGCAGACACATTGTAGAAGGATAAGGAGCTTGAAGAAGCTTGACAAAGAAGGACACAACCTTAGAAGAAGCTCAAGGCAGATTTGATGCCACTCTAGAGGCGCTAAAAGCGAATCAAATCAGTTTGAAAACGAGAATGCATTGCTTAAACAACAACTATAGACCCTGCAAGGTTCACTACAACAGGAGAGACATAGCAAAAGTGCTCTCCAAAGCACAAATAAAGAGCTGAAAGATCAACTAAGTAATGTTATAGCTGAGAAAGATTCGGCCAAGGCCAAGCTGAAGCAACTGAAAAATTTTGTTCTTCAATTACAGAATTTGATCTAACAAAGATTTGAAGCTGTTGATGTAAGAAGTGATGGTTGTAGAATCAGATATTCTTAAAGTGAAGAACTTCCTTCTAAGGTGCAACAGCCGTGTAGTTACATCGTGAGTCTCACACAGAGTCGATAACAAGTCTAATGCTTCTTTGGAGGACTTGCACGTGTTAACGTGTGACATTTGAGAGTTGGCTAGATCCAGGGTGATCGCTACTAGGACCGTCTGATATTTGATCTTCCAGGCCTTAGCTGATTGATGATTAGCATCTTCCAGTTTGGAGTCAGACCCGTCTACAACATCCCAAAGATCTATATCTATCAACATCATCCGGAGTTTTTAAAAATTCTCTTTATATGTTTTCTCAAATTTTTCTTACACATGGACCAATCAAAAAACTCAATTTTGAAATCTACGTAACGTAACTTTTCGATTCCACATTAAAAATGGCATAACCTTTTAGTGGCAAGTCCAATTTTAGCAAAGTTTAGTGCGTTGGAAAATGCTCAACGAGCAGTTTCCAATGATATCTTACATGACATACTTATGAGCTATAGTTAAAAATTTATGGCAAGTCAAAGGTATTAGTTGAAAGTAGTGTTATGATATTGTAATAATACGAAAGGGATGTTTGCACAAATTCTTATGGTCCTTTTGGAGTTAATAACTCCCCTAATGTCAATGATTCTAACTTTGTTGGTTGAAGAAGATGAGGAGTTACCAATAAGAGACATGCTCACAGTAATACAAATAGAAAATTTTAATCTCTTAGTTTATTGAGCTGAAGCTCTGATACCAATCTATTAGGGGGAGAGGACGGAACATAGAAAGAGAGAAGAAAATATTTGCGGAGCTGCTAGCAAGAACAGTCTAAAAAATGTTAATGCAAAAGTGGATTCACAGCTCATGCATTCTCACTCCTAGGATCTAAAAAATTAATTCATACCCAAATAAAAATGAGTACAGTCCACAAAAGAGTTTAGAAGAGGTGTGGTATCACTGTAAATTAGATTCAAAATGAAGTTCAATTCAGAATGTAAAATGATAGTGATGTGTGATAATGCAAGTTCCTCAGGCATCAAAGATAGCCATCGTTTGATTAGATGACGTCCATAATCTGATCAAAGTGAGTGAACAAGCGTGAACAAGCAGTAAGACTGTAATCATATCACATCATCATACATCTACGTTAAACACAAATGATAGAACGTGTTGCTTCTATATTAAAATGGGAGCTTGAACAACACTGAGTACGTTACAACCAAGAATGGAGGCATAACTTGGACGCTCGATATCATTTGCTCTGTTGGTGGAGCATCAAGTAGAGTGCATGATGAAGATGTATTTATACATTACATCCATGTAATTAATTACAATAAATGTTTTACATCTAACTAAGTACTTCATTGTACTTAAGAGATATTTGACTTATAATGACAACTGTACAATTTGTACATAAGTCTTCGGGAGTCTGATTGGCGCTATCGCAATTGCATGCTGCCTCTTGTGGTGCCTTGGCGGTTCCTTGTGGTGCCTTGGCGGGTGGTCTTCGCATAGTGACCATGCGGTTGACCCTGCGGTGCCTTAGCGGTTTCTTGTGGTGCCTTTGGGCGGTGCCTTGGTGGTAGTTAGGTCAAATAACTTGAAGTCGTTAAAATACACTAGTTTCTCGCATTCCTCGCATACTTCGCATTTTCGACTTTTGGAAAAATGCAACAATGAGCTTAAAACTTTTAGTTCATCGAAGTAGATTTGCACTTCGCATTTTTCGCCTTTTGGAAAAATGCGAACTGTGCAAAAAATAGTTCAATTCTGTAGACTATTCGAAAATGGAGATTTGTTGAAGTTGTTGAAGATGGCCATGTCTTCAATATCCTTCAAATAATTTGACTTAACATTCGAATGTGAAAAGGAGAATAGGATTGGTTACCCTTTAGTCTTTGATCCATGGATGGATGAAGATCAGCCGGAAGTCCGATGTGGTCGCTCTTCGAATAATTTGGTTGTCTGAGTTATGTGCTTCTTGCAGGTATCAAATGAGCAAACATAGAACCAAAGTAGGTTTCATCTAACCATATATTAGTGATCATAAAAGTGTAGGAAGAATCTTGAAATAAAAACTATCACCAAGGAGTAAATTGTGGACTTAATTTCCAACTAAATGCTGATGACTTGATCTAAAAGGTTTTCTAGTCTGTTTACCGACTATACAGTCTTGACAGACAGGTAATTTGACTTTCCTATCTGGATAGTCGAGATCAAGTACAATAGACTACTTAGACATGTGCTGTACAGAAGAATGTATAGAAGAATGATTTAAGTGACCGAGTCTAAAATGCCAAAGTAAACTTTTATTGATTTGCATAGAAGTATTTAAGAGCATGATTAGAGACAGAAAAGCAATGACTTAATTTGTATAAGTATCCATGCCTCTTTCTCAGTGTTAGGAACTTGTCTGTCCTATCGACTACTTTACATTGATCTGATTTGAATTCTATTTTATGTTCTAAATCTGTTATTCTGCTAATAGAGAGCAGATTTGTAGAAAGATTTGTTACATGAAGGACACTTGAGAGTAGCTTGGATTGATCATTTGCAAAGCTTAATCTTATTGTACCTTCACCTCTGATAGCTTGTGTGCTATTATCGCCCAGGTGAACAAACTTCTTGGTACTTTAAGGCGTATAGAATTTGAAATAGCCGATATGGCTAGTCATATGCTAAGTGGCCCTAGAATCCAAAAATCGGGAGCTGTCGTCTGATGCTTCTTGATGGCTTGTCATGAAATGCATCGTGATCCGCTTCTTGATTCGACTGAGATGCTTCTGCAACTGCATCTGCCATATGATTCGATTTCCTCTTGACGATTATGTGTTGGCTTTTTATTCAGCCTCTGTGGCTTTGAGCCTCTCTTCTTCTGCTTGTTCAAACTTTTGTTTGTGTACAAGACGTGAGAGTTGACAGTAGAGGAACTGGAGGGTCCGTTCCTTCTTGTCTCTTCTTGTAACAACATCGTAATGACTCGTGATAGAGTCAGCTTTGGGTGTGTGGTGATTATCATCACCCAGTTATCATACGATATTGGCAAGTTTGAAAGTAGTGTCATTATTGCGTCTTGATCGTTTATGACAAATCCTACAGCATCCATTTGCAGTAGCAAATTCTTGAATTAATTAATGTGATTCTTGTAATGAATCGCCATTCGTCATCTTGAGGGAGAAGAATTTTCTCCTGAGATGTAGTTGGAAGCTATGTTGCACACTTCGTACAAGGTGCTCAAGATGTCCTAGACTTCCTTGGAGGCCTGAGCTTCAAACACATGGCCAATTTGTGTGTCTGATATGTTGAGGATGATCAACGTGAAAGCTTTTCCATCCTCCTTCTTCCATCGAAAGATTGCAGTGTTGTAGTAGTTGCACAGTACAAGAAGTGGGTGTGAGAAGGCTTCGACTATTCAAAGTCGAGCGTGTCGCTGTCGATAGTCAATGAAGTCGGGAATGATCTTTGACAATAGTCGGTTGACTCGATAAGTTAGACTCCTAGATAAGTCAGCCAAGTCGGGTTCCCCGATAAGTTAGCCAACTTCGGTAAGTCGGACTGCCATTCTCTTGCTTGTCATCTACAGACTGTGCGACAATGCGTGTAAAAACTGCAGCAATATGAATGGAACTAGATTAACATGAGATTTAGGAGAGTAGAGGAATAAATCCAACACATTCTAGCTACACACACGAAGTTTTGTGCAGAACTAAGTTTGAGGGTCAAGGCATTCATGAATGCAGATTAAGGGGGAGTGTTGGATTATTCTCCTATAATCCTATAGTTAATCTACATCCATTCATTTATCCAGCTCTGTAGTTTTACTCATTCTTTTACATAGACTTCAGAAATACAAGAGAATCGAACAACAAGTGGCTTCGACACATTCTCGACTCGAAGGCTAACTGGATCAAGTTTCAGTTTGTTATGAGGAAAACTATTTTCCCAATTGAATAAGTGACAGTGCATTGTGGCTAAGCACCAATTGCGACCTACGACCTAATTAGTTGTCCTAATTGGATAAGCCTAAACGACATTCCTCATTAGTATAAATAGTTGATCATTACATGATATACACAGTGATTATACAATGGATTTAATAGTGATGTTTCTATTTTGAATATTGCTAGCAGCGCTTACTGCTTATAAGCGGAAGTGCATCAGACAGAGTTATCAGTTACTAAGAGATACACGGTTGCATCCGCTATTGTTTTGTCCTCGCATCATCCGATTTGTACATGTTACTTACTGAATCAATCATACATTCTTATCGCGTTCAATACTATGTCGGAATGTATGCATGCTTCTCTGAAGTTATTTGTATGTGATAAATATCTTATTGTCTGGTCTGAATCATTGAATGTTTCGATACTGCGATATTCTATATATCACTTACACTTTGTAATTGTTTGTCTATGACATCACTTTTAGTACTAATGATTTCAAAGTTAATCATTGAAAGGTTCGAATGTGACGATTGTTGTGATAGCTTTGTTCGGGCGTAGTCATGCATTAGAAGAAGGCTTTTTCTGTAGAGCTTGATAGCGCATCTGTCGACTTTGACTTTATCATTGTTTCCTCTTTCTTTCAACACCTCGGACCGAGGCCTTCCACCTCACGTATAATCAATTTTTGCTTTTTCATGAAGAAAAAGGAGGTGCCTCACAAAACGTAGTTTATGCACTTTTTTTTTTCCAGATTTTTTTGCATGCAGCTTTTAAGATGCGAAAGGTGCATGTAACAAAAATTTACATGACATTCTACGCGGAAGGTGCATCTAAAAAATTTATGGCAGAAAAGAAAAAGAAAAAAGTTTTAATCCCACTAGATACGTCTAAATAATACAATTGTTGCACCCTCCGAGGCCATTCTACCGAGCCCCTCTGTGGAATGGCCTCGGAGGGTGACATCCCCCCGCAACAATTGTATTAGCCCGACGAAATGGCCTTGGAAGGTGACCTCCCCCCACAACAATTGTATTATTTGGACGTATCTAGTGGTATGATAACACATAGCCACATACTTTCGTGTTTCCCTCTTGCCTCTACCTTATAAGCAGTGCAACATAGATGCAGTTTCCATACATAATTCATGACCATTGTAGTTTGGAGGGACTCAATGGAAAATGCTAAATTTGCATATATTTGAAGACGACTTCTGCTGGAGGGTGGTACATAAAAAAAGAGCTTGGAAAGTGTAAGAGCACGTGAGAAAAAGTAGGTGGTTGTTGCCTGCGGGGGTTTTATGATTTTGTGCTACCTAGTCCAGTCATACACCATACATACAACATATATATAACCTAAGATTTCCACTTGCTCTTACGCTCGCTGAGTTATCCGTGAACATCTGTACATGTTTTCCAATAACATGATTTTCTAAACCAGCACAAAGAGAATTTTGTAACGTGTCACATTGCTACTAGTGGACACCCCAACTATGAACCCGTTTCCAGGGGCCTGACGTCTTCTTCTTTCGTCTTCGCCTCGCCCTTTCTTTCGTCTAGCTACTCAGTGTCTCTCTCTCTCTCTCTCTCTCTCTCTCTCTCTCTCTCCTGTCCTCGTGTCTTTGTGTGCTGCTTGTCCCGGTTCGGCCGATCGCGTGGGCAGCAACCGTGCCATCATCATCCGATCGCTGACCTATTACTTCCTGCGCAGATGCTGATTATTAATTTGTTTTTTCATCTTATGTGCTGGTTTAGTCTGCCCTGTTCATTGTGCTGTATACCACCTGGTGTAAGCACCTCCGATCTCTTTACATCCTTAGGATTCTGCATACCCTTGCGCTTTCTTTCGGTTCATAGCTGATCTTCTTGGGATCTTCCGACGACTTGGTTGCCTTCAATCTACCGCGCGTCGCCGTGAGGCCGATGCCGCGGCAGATTATGTGTGTCCTTGACAGGATAGCAATGGGTAAGCTTCTTATGGGTGTTATATATAGTTTCACTTCGTAAAATTTGGTTTTTCTCGGGCGTGGAGTTTGTGACAGCAATTTTCTCTTGTAAGTTTGTAATTTATGGAAAAGCGTTCGGGCAAGTAGGCATAAAGTGGCGGCTTCAAGCAATTTAGGTCTATGCGAGATGCAATACGAATAGGCTTGGTACTCGCGTGTCCATAATCTCTCCCATTTTGTTTTTGGTTCTTAACCCTAAGTGTGATATTGATTACAGCGTTACATCACGACGTTATCCCGACAAATTGGCGAATTAACTTTTGAGCCAGAATCAGGGTTCGTTCCTTACTACTTGATCATATAGAAACTTAAAAACTTCTGTTTGTGTGGCCAAAAAACTTCAGGGGAGGTTTGAACTCTTATGCTACAGGACTTGTAAAGGTCTACTGCAATGCTTTCTGAACTTTCTGCGAGCAATGAGTAAAGATCGCGGTCGACAGAAGAGGGAGGGATCAGTCAAAGCGTAGACGTATATCTAAACCATCAAATCCGTTTAGGAATGGAGGAGAGGATGGATGTTGAAGAAGGCGAGGCAATCGAAGACTTTGATGGCACCGATCGTACTGACATTATTGTACGTTTGCTTTCAAATCAGTCTCACGCTTTCTGCAGTTAATTTTTCTTGTAGTTTTTTGAAGTTACAAGATGCTTCTGGTTTCAGACTCTCCAATTTCAGGGACGTAAATGACTTTCCGTACCAGCTGCTTAAAAATTTACGTTTTTTAGCAGCTCCTTGTCATCCACGCCATTTCTGGGCAGGCATGCTGAATGTTCAGATACATCAGGTTTTCGTCAAATATACGAGAAGGCTCCAAATTTTTTTCGAATAAAGACGTTTCACATGTGAAATGTTTTTGTGATTATCTCTGTAGCAGTTTGATGTAGGGCTTTGAGTTTGTATGGTCCAATGCATTCTGGCATTTTATAACAATCCTACATGTTTTGGTCTTTGAGCTGAATATATTTCCACCAATAATCCTTCATTTCTACTCCTTGGCTTGTCTTCATTGTGTCTTAGGGGAAAGCTCTTTTACTCCCATTTGATGAGGTGCGCCTGACGAGAGAGGGTTATGGCTGATCCTTTGCAGGCTCAGAAAATTGCGGAACTGCTTGGGGATGCACAGAAGGAGTTCGAGGGTGGAGTCTACACGGATAAGCTTGGTAATCGGAGGTTTTTCAAAATGAAAATTAGTGAAGCCCTAAACTTTCTACAATACTTTTACTGCTGAATTCGATCCTTCAGCAACTAGAGTTTGAAAAATGAGATGAGTTTTGTGGGTAATCACTGACAGAAACGTAATGCTCCTCGTAGCATTTCAGTCAAGACCCTGTGTCGATTCATAAATGGTTCGCAGGTTATTTATGTTCAATTAAATTTACGACGTTTCACAACCAATGCAGGATCGAAATTTGGTGGGTATGGATCTTTTCTACCAACAGAACTACGTGCACCTTCAGTGCTGGCTCAAGCCAAACCTGCAGCTGCAGCACCAACCACCTCTAACTCCAAGGACAAGATTTCTCCAGGTCGTGTTGGTGAGGTGCGATTTTTGTGCATTGTTGATGTTTTGAAAATTTTGTCATGTTTGATCAGCCTGCCCTTTTGCAAATTATGTGATAGGAGCATAAAGCTATGAGTGTATACTTATACCGTGCTGAGACATTATAAAAAACTACGTACAGATGTGAAGTTTAAAGTGGGGCGAGGAACAGGGGGGTGGGGGGCACAGTCGGTGCTTTTTATATGTTGTCACAGTTATGGTTTTGCAGCAGATTAGGCGGATGGAAGCTACTGCTTTGGTGACGGATGCAAGTCGTGGAGGCACATGTTCAGTAGACAAAGCCTCGGCCGGCCTGAGACTCTCGTTGCCTGACCATGCTGTGAAATCACAAAATTTGTTTGTGGGCTTCAATGGAAGGAACGAAGATATACAAGCTAGTTACCCACATAGCCAAGTGAAAGAGACTGATTTGAATTGGAATGCTGAAAGCGCTAAT
The DNA here is from genome assembly GCA_029204225.1 of Diphasiastrum complanatum. Lineage (NCBI taxonomy): Eukaryota > Viridiplantae > Streptophyta > Lycopodiopsida > Lycopodiales > Lycopodiaceae > Diphasiastrum > Diphasiastrum complanatum. The sequence goes on from CM055098.1 coordinate 3,560,537, forward strand.
ACTGTTCATTGTCCATCTGCTTTAGATAGAGGTGCTGTTTCTGTATATTTACCTAATGAGAATGCAAGATCAAAAGGTGCGGCCAGTGGAAGCATAGCAGCTACTGGAGACACCTCTAGTAAAACCCAAAATTCTGGCGGCGATAAAGACTTTGAAAAAATGGAACGTAAGAAAGCTACATTGATAACGTTGCGCATAAAAAAAGATCCCGAGGGAGATATTCGAAGGAAGAACAGGCCAATCTATAGTGGGCTCGGCTTGAATGATTCTTCATCTCTTTCCCTGGAGGAGGAGCAAGAAGATGAAACATATCTATCGGATGCTTATTCAAGTCCTGATTTAAGCCCATTGACTATGATTCAGGCAAGTAATCTGTTTTATTGTCAGGTTGAAAGTTTTACTTCTATTAGTATCCTAGAATACAAAGAGCTGGCTCTTTTTGACATAAATCGTAGACACTAACCAGATTATGGTGTCCAGGTTGTTGTGTCACGCCTGCAGCCAAAATTTAATCTTTTGCTCTCTCCTTTGCCTGAACTTATTGGTCCACCAACTGATCCAAAAATTGCTTTGCTACGCTCTGTAAAAGGCAGTTCAACTGCCTTATCATCTGCAGTCAAAGGTAGGGTAGTACCGGAGGATTGCTTGGAGAAAACTGATACTTTGACTGAAAGTAAAGTAAGCGAAGGCAGAGATAAGAAAGAAAGTCTGCAAGCTAGGCCAAAAGTGAGGATGGCAGAAGTCAAGTCAACATTTGTTGAGGTTGTTCCGAAAGCTCAAATGGAGATTGGGAAATATAAGAAGTTCATACAAGATTTAAATGCTGATGCACATAGGATCCTGCATGAGGCTGCAAAAGAATATGAGGGGATGGATCAAGTTGGACGTGAGGCGGTAATGGATACACGGGATGTAACATGGGATTCAAGTTTGAGCAGAGATGCAACTGAAATTCCAGTGGGTACCTTAGATCCTTCAAAACAGGAAAGTGCAAAAAAGTCAGATGCTGTTAAAAAGCCAATGAAGACTTCAAAAAAAGAGAAAGGCAAAGTAAAGCCAAAAGACCGAGCTGTTGTATGTGAGTCATTAGAAGAAAGAAATGAAAGACGGGCTCCTGATATTTCAATAAGCTATGCAAAGAATATGCGGGACACTAATTTGTTAGTAACCGAAAAGGAAGGGCAGGGTACCGTCCAGCGCAAGGAATTTTATGAGACTTCAAAAGAAGCAAATATCTTTCGAAAAGAGTTTCCAAAACTACATATTCATGATCTTGGGGCTGGAAAAGCAGATATAATAGTTGGAGAGGAATATGGGAAGGATTCAACTATGAAATCCTCAAAAGTAGCAAAGGAAGACAAAGATTCTTTTCAAAGGAAAGATCACTCTCCTATATCAGGGATGGGAGGTAGCTTGAAGGATGTCGTAAGGGATGTGAAAAAGGATACGGTAAGAAAATCAGCTTCTACAAAGCATCATGCAGAAAAAGTGTACAGAGATGTTTCTCAGATGAAAGAGTCATCAAAGGATAGGTTTACAGCCATTGATAAAGAAAGAGAGGGAAAGAAAGATCCTTCCAAGAAAGGACTTAAACAGTCTGCTTTTGCGCTGGAGAAAAATGCAAAGGACTTTATTAATGTAGCTGCCAGGGAGTTGGAACTTGAACATGTAGCAACAAGTAGTGAATATCATGAAACAGGTATGAAAAATTTTGGTAAAGATTCAAAGTATGACAAGCTTATCAGGAAAGAGTTGAAGACAACTCAGGAAGGTGGAATGATGCTAAAGGAATCGGTAACAAAAATCACTGAAGCCTGTGTTGCTGAGAAAAACAATGTTGAGGGCTCCTTTTCCAACATGGACAGATATAATCTTGGTATCAGTACCACTGAACCTGTTCCTGCTACTTCTGCACCACCAGGACTGCTCCCAGCAGGAACACTCGTGGTTGAGAACTGGGTCCTGTGTGACAAATGTGGACGGTGGCGGCTTTTACTTCCTGAAATTGATCCCAAGAAGCTTCCAAAGAAGTTTTTTTGCAAGATGCTGGACTGGCTGTAAGTTTCTCATTTATAATTGTCATACTTAACAGTTTATATTTCCCTCCGATTCCTCCATTTTTTATGTTAACAAAAAGATACACAAATGCATACTTGGTTTTGAACAGTCTTATTATATGACATTTTATAGAATTTGTTGTTTCATGTCTTGCCAATATAGCCATTTTAAGTATGTTCTGGCATACAATTTTCTCTTTCTATAGGCCGGGCATGAACAACTGTAGATTTGAAGAAGATGAGACCAGCAATGCGGTGTATGCATATCTGGGGATTCCAAATCCCAAGTTTACTCAGTTAAATGCTTTGGCCACCCAACCTCAGCTTTCTTCACTGCCACCAGCATCATCACTACCTGCACCATTTAGTTCTCTTAATTCATCGATTGTCACTGAGAAAACCCAAGAGACAAAGCGAACCATTGTGAGCAAAGCTGCTAGTAACAAAAAGAGTTTGGCTGGCAAATTGCCACTGGGACTTTCAAAGTCATCTTCTTTCTCTAAAAAGGGAGAGTCTGGTTCAACAAAAAGTAAAAAGTTGAATGATGTGGAGCATGTGTCTCAGGATCGTGATCAAGCTTATCCAGACTTAAAAGTTCACGGTGATGATGAGAACAGTCTGTCCTTGTTAAAAACCAAGAGGAAGCAGGTGAAGACAAGCTCAGCTGAGGAACTTGAAGGTGTTCCTGCTCTGAAAAAGACCAAGATGGAAGAAGCAAGCAATTGTTATTCTTTGGGAACTCACTCAAGATCAAGAGAGAATATGGCTCATCATCATGATTATGAAGTAGAGGGTCACTTTCATGACAAATTAGGTTTGCCAAGCAAGAGTAGTAGCAAAATTACTACTTATTGTCAAGAGTTTAAAAAGACGGAAAGCTCAGCAGCTTTGCCAAATACAAGAAAACATCAGAAAGAAGGCACTCCAGATGGAGGGGTTGAACACAAAAGATCTTGTCAGAGCAAAACTTTGGAAGAACAGCCAATTGATAATTCTTTGTCTAACGCTGGAAGGACAAATGGCGAAAAATACACCAGTAAAGTAGGGGATACAAAAGTAGATAGAAAGTTCAAAGTAAGATTGAAAAGGGATGAAGATATTCAAAAAGGGGGAAAGAGGCGATTGGAAGATGAGGTTAGCAATAGCCCATTTCACAATGAGAAAAGAATGAAGCATACCAACGCAGATGGGACAAACTCAAGGCAAAACAAAGGAGAGCTTAGAGAAAGGCAAGAGCTCGGCACAAGGGCACCAGCTCCTTTGGGAAAGGAGCGTCTACCTGTAAATGCTTTGCAGGAACAGGAGCAGCCTAAAGGTATGAAAAACACAGAGAAAAGTTTAGCAGTGGGAGCTTTCAAAGAAGCATCTGAGATAGGCCGGACCTACTTAAGGGACAATGGACCAGAAAGTTTTCTTAGAGGAACTCCTTCAAAAGTTGCCAACATATCTGATGAGGCTGCTGCTAGGAAAAGGAGAAGGCAAAGATCGTTGTCTCCTCTGCCATCTAGCTCATCTCAGGTTTCATCTCCAGAATCTTCCACAAGAAAGTCCAAAGGTCCTTTGTCCCCTGTTGAGTCTACTGTTTCTTCCCCCCCTGTTAAAGTTTCCAAGGCTGATGAATCAGCCATTGGGAAAAGGTCATTACGTAAGGATGAAAACCATGTAACAAGCAACTCTTCAGGTCCCACATACTTTGTGACGCATTCATGCTCGCCAAGTCTAAGAAAGCCTATAAACCATGAAACTGACAACCACTGTGATACGTCTGGCCCTGGAAAGCAAAAACTTCGGTCACAAGATGGTGATTTCCGTTTCTCTGATGAAGTTAGTGATTATAGACCAGACTCAGGGAGAGAGCTGAACAATGTTCGTAGTAGTGGTGCTAACCCTGCTCTTGTTGATGGACGTGGCTCCTGGAATTCTGATCACAACAATTTTTTACAAGATGAATGGAACGATCATCGAGGCCCTAGAGGTCTTCTTGAGACTAAAAGTCATGATACAAATAATAAATGCAACAATGGACAAGGCTTGGAACGTGACGGTGCTGAAAAGTCGAGAGAGAGAGATGGAAGGAATGGCAGATATGATAGACATGATAAGGATTTCAATAAGGATAGGGATTTTCATGATGGGATACGTGATAAGAGGATGTCTGAAACAGGCTGTGATGGTTGGGAGGATAAGTTCGCAAAACAAAAAAAAGTTCGGGACACCCGAGGTAGGGTTTCTTTAGGTGGGAGCCATCCTGACACACAGTTTGAAGTCAATCGGCTTGCCGGAATGAAGACTGGAATACTACCAGGTCATCTTGACAGGTTTGCTTGCTCAGATGGAAGGGATAGGCATAAGGATGCAACTTGTGACATTAAACAAGAGACAAGAGTGAAAGATATGGAGGGTGTTGGAAAAGAGAGCTATTTACGACCGGAGCAAGAAGATGCCCTTCATACGACTCATGAAAAAGATCTTCCAGAACGATATGAGAAGATTGAAGGCTTGCATTGGAAGGAAGGGAAGATGGGTTCTGCAAGTCAGGTGGCGACTTCGCCCAAGGTTGTCAGTGTGGAGAAACTTGTAGGTGCAAGGACAGGAAGTAAGGAAGGTGAAGCTGTTGTGGTCAGAAATGCAGAGGATTCAAATCTGCTCTCCAATTCAGATAGCAGGATTAGGGTGGAACAAGAGAAACATGCTGGGATAACAGTTTCAGGGGCAAAGCTTAAAAATCTTAACGATGTTTCTCTGGCCCAAAGTGGGGAAAATTTGACACAAGGGAGAGAGCCAAGCAAGGGCGTAGATGAAATTGCTGGCAGTAGGGGTACTGGTCCTAGAAGAATGTCACCAGTTAATGGGCACATGTTAAGGGAAGCTGATGTTGGGGGAGCAAGCAATATGAAAGGACAGCCAGCTCATCAAGCTAGTGCTCTGATTAAGGAGGCAAAGAGCTTAAAACACACTGCAGATCGTTTACAGGTTCTATATTGTTTCCAAATCTATCTTCAAACTGGAATAAGAAGTGTAGAAATTTAGAACACTAGAAAAACTTGGAAATTGTTTTAAGGTGTGAATGGTGACGGAAGTAGTCACTACTCATGCAGATGATTACTAGGTAGTAGTTTGGTGCACTGAGTTTTTGAAGTGCACGGCCTTTTGGCAGGTCAACACATTTTGTTGAAAGTGATGCAGTTTAGAGTTCATATTAGCTGTGAAGCAGCATATGATGTTAGCAATTGCTTTCAGGGATCTGAAGCTATTCGTGGAGATTTATATTTGCACGCAGCTTTGAAGTTCCTTCAAGGAGCAGCTATTCTAGAGAGTAGTCAAGACGGGGGTGCAAAACATTTGGAAATTCAGGCTTTATATAGTGACACGGCTAAGCTATGCGAGTAAGTGTCAATTCTTGAATAAAAGATTATCAGTTTGAAAATGGTGTTTGTTATCTGAATATGCAGAAGTGTTTTCTAGCATTTTAGGTCATTCAAGATTTATTTATATACCAAGCTTTTGATTCTCATGGCTGCCGTTATTGATTTGAGTGTTATGTAATGTTATAAGTTAATAATACATTCCGTATGAGTAGGAAGTATCAATTAGATTATGTTTATTAAAACTGATGCCGCTTTGACGTCATCGGTGTGGTTGAAGTCCTACAAAGTTTTGTTTTGATCACTTTATTTTTTTCCATTCATAAAGTCAAATCCTACTTCTACCACTTGGGAGAGGCTAAATGCCATTTTAACCTGAATGTTATCACTAACATGGAAAGTGTTGGTCAAAAGGGCATCTTGCTCTAAAAAGGAAAATTTCTCGATTGTAAGCCATGAGCATTGCATTGGAGTTTCAACTGATGTCATAAGTTGCCAAGAATAACAAAGCCATGTGTTGCAAAGAATCTTTTGGACCTACGATTTGATTGGAGATATGAACTTAAGGAGCCTTCAGAGCAATGACATCCTCCCTGCTATGTTAATCAAGTAACATGTAGATTTATAGGAACACTGCTGACCTGGCTATTGGGTTTGAACCTTTAAACTTGAAGTTCAAAGTATGCAGTCAATGTTTATTTCCTAAGGAGCATGCATTGCAACTTGCAAGACAATAAGATCATGAGACTGAGATAGTCTACTCCAAATTGAACACTAACTAGCTCTAAATGGTCTGGTTTGTCAAGTAAGTTTCCAGGTTGATACGAAATCTGGGGATGGTAATTTTCATAACAGTCGTGGTTTAGATTTCATCCTATTTTCACACTTGTTATTTTGCTTGTCAATTTCTGGTCGTACCTTTGCCTTTCAAGTATAGCATTGAATCCAAATACTTTAGATCTGGCATGCCAAATAAGTTTCCAGGTCGATAGGAAATCTGGGGATGGTAATCTTCAAGTATAGCATTCTTGGTTTAAATTTCATCCTATTTTCACACTCATTTTTTTACTTGTCAATTTCTGGTTGTAACTTTACCTTTCAAGTGTAGCATTAAATCTAACCAAAAATTGTGGAAATTTTGGAAACAAAATACAGTGTGTTTGATAGTTCATATTGGAAGATTGTGATGACTCAACATGCCGTGCAGCAATTAGCTGAGTTAAGTCTCTTTGCAGGGTTAGGATTCGACTATTTGGCTAGAGTCACTATGAGATTGAGGTGAGGTCTGGGATGTGGGTGAAGTATGAGACTGGTCATGGGAATGGAGTCTGGTTGCTGGATCTAAAGGTATGGTTGAATATGTGCAAGTCCTAGAAGTGGGATTGAGGGTCACTACTTAGTGAGTAGGTAAACTACTAGATTGTGTTTTGGGGTTGCAAGTTTTTTGAAGTTGCAACTATTTTTGCCCATGATATACTAGTGTGTCCATTGAGCATTTGCAGAATGTGAGCATTTGGAGCTTGCAACTGCACTTGTAGAGTGATCACTAGTTTAGTGCTCACTGTTACTTTAAGTGGACTCCAGAGGCTGATTGTTTGGTCCACTACTGTGGGAAATCCGCAGAAGTGCTCCGTGGGTTTCAGTATCCTACTTGAGAGGGCGTTTATGCCACTAAGTATTGATGGTTCTAGAAAGTTTTAGCCTGAACAAGGACATCACACCCTTCATGGAAGGATACACCGATTTTATAGATGCAAACATAGACTTCACCATAGTCATGACCTTTTGCGAATTGAAGCAGGCCCACATGGAATTCATGACAAGTCTTTCTAACAGAAAGCATATGAAAAGAAGAATCACCTGTTAGATACCAATAATATCTACTGAAAGTCACATATGGATATATGCGATAAACTAGTCCTTCCCGGCTTCTAGGATTATGGAATATCCTCTTCAACGGTATAAACCTAAGTTGTACATGGATGCAGTCAATCATTCAAGGTCTTGTTACATGCCCTTATGTAACGGTTTTCCCGAGGCGAGGGTCTCATTTATGGGACAAAATGCTGGTTTGGAGCTATAGGTCTTTCGGGTGCCACATGTCAATGTCCTATTGGTGTGACCCTTTGTTATGGACCTGCGTCGGTGTGCACAACTGACGTGTCGCTGGTCATTCGTGACCCCTATGGTCGGAGATGATCCCACTTGGACTATGTATATAGAGGAGTTTTGAGAAATAACGCATGACCTCTTGCATAATTAAGAAGCAAATTCTAGTTTAACACACTTTGTAAGGAGAGAGCACCAAAGTGAATTATATTTTCCTCTCCATGTCTGTTATAGCCACCTCACAAGTAACTGGTTCCATTGTTGGGAAGGACACTGACCATGATAATATTTATGTTCTATGGGCTTAGTTGATGGCCTTGTAGGTGTCGGAAATTGAATGGTGGCTCGAAATCAGAGTGTGTTTAGATCCAATGATTTGATGGATGTCCAGAATCAGAATCTGGAATTATTCACTCAAGATAGAAACTCGAGCTATTGGCAGCTGAAGTTGGAAATGTGAGCTATGGTTGTGGATCTGTCGTGAGTCAGATAGCAGCAATATTCAAGATGAAAAACAATCAGTAAACTATTGCAAGAACAAAACAGAAGTGGAGACAAAATTGCACACTCAATTAAGAAAATGTTCTGAATAGATCAGAGTACATGAGCAGCGTGACTCTCTATGTCTTTTCCTTCTCTACCTTTACAACACCAATGATCTGATATATATACATTCTACTGATGATTGTAGATCGCACTTGAACTGGAAAGTATACTTAATTTACTTAATTCGTCCTACGGTAGCTAGACGTGTTTTGAACTGTAATGGTATGTACAGAGTTGGCGAACTGTCAACGTCGTCCTTCTGATCGACGTAGTGGACCTCAGTGTTTCGTTTGCGGTGTCTTGCGGGGCCTTGGAACCATCGTCACTCGATCGTAAGTGACGTTCGTACGGTGTTCTTGCGGAACCTTGCGATCTTTTTGCTTGCGGGACTTTTGTGGTCCTTTTGTGGTTGTGGTTGCGGCTGCGGTTGCAGTTTTTTTGCGTTTGATAAATTTACTATTTTCCAACAGATTTTTTTTCTGTATATACAGATTAAGGATGCTCATTACCAAGTGGATTTAGATTTGAGCATTGAAATTCAAAACTCCCCCTTAATGTGGATCCTGAAAATTGTCAACCTTCAAATTTAGAATATTGTTAAATCTGATATGATGGTCTCTCGATAGTGCTTTTTGAAGTAATCTGCTGCCACAAAATCTGTCTTGCAGTAAACGAGTGACACTTCCTTGCTCTACACCTTTTTTTCTGAGATAATGATATCTGATTTCGATATGCTTACTTTGAGAATGAAATCTCGGATTCAGGGATAGTGCAATTGTGCTTTGATTATCACAATATAAAGTCTTTGGCTGTTGTTGAGCAAGGTCGATATCCGCAAGTAGATTCCTCAGCCAAATTGCCTCTTTGGTAGCACTCGTAACAACTATTTATTCTGATTCAGTCGATGATAATGCCACTGAGGTGAGGTAAGTTTTCCATGAGATTGGGCCTTGATTGAATAGAAATACAAAACCAGAAGTCGACCTTCTGGTTTTGATATCTCCTGTGCATAAGCATCTGTGTATCCTTCAAGAATATTGGCAGATTGGCTGCCTCCATAACAGATGCGTAGATCTTTGGTAGCTTGAACATATTTCAAGACTTTCAAAAGTGCTTTCTAGTGTGTCAACCCTGGATTAGATAGGAACTGACTCAGTGTAGAGCATAGCATACATCAATGAGCCGATTATGGAGTGAAATGGATACTGCTTCATGGCCTCCTTTTCTGCCTCTGTTTGTGGGCATTGTTTCTTTGACAGTTTCAGACCTGGGTTGAGTGGAAAGAAACTTGGTTTGCAGTTGGTCATGTCGCACATTAGTTAAGTATTGTTGTTGACTAAGGTAAATCTGTTTGCTTAGTCGATCTCTGGGTATCTGAATTCCGAGACAGTAGTGGGCTAGGCCCATATCGGTCATCTCGTACTCTTGTGCTAGCATGCCTTTGACATCCTTCAAAAATTTCAAATTATTATTGAATAGTAAAGTATCATCAACATACAAGGTGATGATTGTGAAGGAGGTTGAAACAGGCTTGAATTAGACATTCGAGTTTGCCGAGTTTGGAATAAAACCATTCTCGATTAAGAATTTGTCGATCTTTTGAAACCAGGCCCTTGGGGACTGTTTCAGACCATACAGAGCTTTGTGAATTTTGCATACAAGGTGCTCCTTACCTGTGAGCTCATATCCTCTGGTTGTGGCATGTAAATGTCCTCTTCAATGGTCCCATTTAGAAACGTTGTTTGGACATCTATTTGGTGGACTTCAAGATCGGCTGCAGCTACATAAGAGAGTAGCATTTGAATTGAAGTATGCTTAACGACTGGGCTGAAAGTTTCAGAATAATCTAGATTTGGAGTCTGTGAAAAAACTTTTGCGACTGGTCTAGCCTTGTATCAATTTATCTTTCCTTCAACATCATACTTCATTTTGAATATCCATTTGCATGGAATCAGGTTTTGATCCTTAGATAGCTCCATGATAGTCCTAGTTTGATTTTCGATCAGAGAATCGAATTTTCTGTCCATAGCAGCTTTCCATTGATCAGCATCTTCAGTTGACATAGCCTCTGAAATAGTATTTGGTTCTTGTACAAAGTAACAAGATGGATCATCCATAACTCGGGATGGAGGCTGTCTGGGTCGATTCGACCTTCTGGGTTGAATTTCGACCCTCTGATGTGATTCGACCTGTTGAGGATCTGGTGACTCACTGTTTGAGTCTGAATCGATTTTCTGATTTTCGATCGTGAGGTTGGAATTGGTTTCAACCTTAGATCGGAATTGGCTGGACCCTTACCCTTGTGGTCGAAAAATTGATCTTCCACAAAGATGACATCTCTATTGTAGAGTTTGTAGGCCTTGTGGTCGGGAGAATAGCCAATAAAAATCGATTTTCTGCTAGCGTCATCTAGCTTCTTCCTCAATTCATCAGGGATTTGAGAGTATGATATACATCCAAAAACTCGAATATGCTCGAGTCATGGTTTCGATCCTGTCCACACCTCGTGGGGCATTGTTGTTGAGAGCTTGTGTGCTAAATTGGTTCTGTAAATAGGCAGCAATCAATACAGCTTTTGCCTAGAATGTCTTAGGAAGGGAGGCATGGGCCAACATGCTCTTTGCACTCTCAATGAGAGTTCGATTCTTCCTTTTAGCTACACTATTGGACTATGGTGAGTAGCTTGTAGTGAATAGTTGGTGTATCCCATTCACCTTGCAAAAGTCCTTGAATTCGTAGAAATTAATTTTCCACCTCCATCAGTACGTAGAGCCCTGATTTTTCTCTGGGTCTGATTTTCTGTAGATGCCTTGAATTGTTTGAAGAACTTGAATGCTTCCAAGGTTGCATCCCGATTCGAACAGGTCAATTCGAACCGGCTAGTTCGAACTGATTCTTTGAGGTTCGAACCGCCAGGCCAGGTTCGAATCAAAAAACGGTTCGAACCTTTTTTTTTTTCCAATTCTTCAAAAAAAAAGTCAAATATTCACTGATACTATAGATACTTAAATTTTAATAGCTAAACAATTTCAATGTTCCTCTAAATTTACAGATATCAGAATTCAGGATAATCAGATCTCTTGTGACCTGTCGTATCAAAACAGAAATTAGAATGACATTATGACCCAAGTTTAAGAGAACTGCAGTAAGTTGAAACTTGAAAGTTCAAAGTTGTAAGTTGTAACTACTAACTTGTAACCATATCCTGGCCCCGGCCCCCTACTACCTAGGTACAAGGATCTGCTAAGTGCTCACTGGCAACTGCTTGCTAAGGAGACTCAGGACTGTGAGTGACAAGTGTGGAGTAAGTTGTAACGAGTTGGAACTTCCACTTGGAAGTTGCCAGTTGGAACTCAGGGTTTAGAAATTAGGAGCCTGGAGTATAACTGAAATTTGAGCTTAGAGGCTAGAGCTGAATCTTGATAATAGATTATAGTTATTAGTGACCACTGACTACTTAGTACTAACTTTCAAGTTCTAACTACTAACTAGTGACCACGGTCCACTTACTAGTCTGATACAGACTACAATGATCACTGATATGGATAATGGCAGGCTGCAGCTACTAGCTAGGTAGAGTCTGGAGTCTAGACCCGGGACCGTACTACGTAGGTACTAGGACAATGGACTGTAGATTGTAAATTGTAATTTTGTTTCAAAGTTGAAGCTTGAAAGTTGAAGTTCAGACTTATTTGCAAATTGCAATGTCGAGATTGGAGAAAAGAATAAACAAGAAGGTTATGACAATGTTTGAGAAAGCCAAAAAAATTCAGGTTAGAAACTTAGATTTATCTTACATCTGTCATCATCATTCATCATTCAACATTGAAGTTTTAACATTGAACATTCTATTATCTATATGACATATGTAACTACTAAGTTCTAACTAGTAACTTCTAACATAATACATTAAAATTTAAATACCAAAATCAAAATTGTAAAACTTAAAAGTTTTAACTTTAAACCTTTAGGGCTTTAACCATTAGTAATTAGATAATCGACTAACATAGAACAGACTACATAGTACATACTACAGTTAAAACTTAACTTCAGGAATCAAAAACCTGAAACTAGATTCTAGAAGCCATAATATATCATGATTCATGAATCATAACATAATAGTAAATACATATGCCAGGTGCCTCATGAGTCCGGTCACCAATGTAATGCGCGATGTGTCTGATGATAAATCATGATGTGTACATACTACTCTGTAAACAGCTCAAGAGTCAATGCTCATCTAGTGACTTAAACATCTACAGACTAGTAACTACAATGATCTAATGTACAATCATCAATGAGTATGACGCCCCTCATCCTCATCCCCGCCCTCCTCGGACTCCTCATCCTCATACTCCTCCTCTGAGGACTCTGACCTTGACGATGCCTCAGACTCAGACTCAGACTCGTCCTCGGGGCTGTGAGCATGGGAGCTGCTACCCTCTCCTGCCGTCCTCCTACGCTCTGCTCGAGTGACAGGCCCTGCACAGTGCACACAAAGAGGGACAAACGTGTTATTGCCTGCAAATTAGTAAATTACGATAATTAGTTCGAACTTCGAAAATTTAATTCAAGACCTTAGACAATCCTAATTTCTCACCTGCACTCTGCATGGCCTCCTCATGGAGGAATGCGTACATGTCCTCCTCTGACTGGTCTCTCGGTGGCAACTTTGGAACCTTTGCCACATCGATCAGATCGGGATTAACCTACGCACATGTCACAATGCACATTGAAATCAAGACAAAATAAGGAGGGCCAAGTCCCCGGGCACAAGTGACAAGTTCTAAGTTCTAACTTCTGACAACGCAATACATGGCACATGCATGAAATATTTACCACTACTAACTAAACAGTAAATACTTACCAACAGTCTACAGAAGCGCATTCAAATTTGAGTTGCAACTTGCAACTTGCATACGTGGTGGGGGCAGGTCTCAAGACACTGTCTCTTGAACATGGCTAGGACCCTAGGCTTCTTGGTGACAAATCTCACCAAGAACCGTGCAGTACGCACCACCTCCGCAATCCATGGAATCTTGGCCACATCCTCGACCAACAAGTCCAGGCAGTGTGCAGCACAAGGTGTCCAAAAGATGTGGGGGTAGGTCTCATCCATACAATGCAATGTGCATGACTTTGGAATTCCGAATTCAAGTGCTCAGTGGCAATTGCGTAGTGAACCATAATCCATTGTTAATCAATCGCCATTGAACAATGAACATTCAACATTGACATTTACAAATTACCATTTAACATTATAGGTAAACCATAAATTGTAATAAGTATAATATATATACCTGTACAACGTGCTATGGTCCGACCTCCTCAATGGCAGCTCGAATATGTGAGAATATGTAATCGCCCGTGACTGCCTCCCCAGAGGTGTCGATGGATCTGAGAAACATCGTCCCCATGCACGAAGACACTAAGATACTCAATATGTGCCTCCTCGTATCGCTCCAACCATCAGATATGATGGTGCAACCATACCTAGTTGAAAGTTCATAGGTGACAAGTCATGACTCACATTGCGGATCTCTCAGAGAGGGACAGCAGAGGGAGGTCACCAGGACCATAGCACAGACGTTCTATGACCTGAACCTCCCCTTCATCATGGCCACAGCCCGCATCTTTCGAGAGGCGATCTCGAAAGTTGCAGTCTGCGGGCCCAGCTACACACCACCCACAGCCAATGCGCTTCACGGCCCTTTGCTCCAGGGGCGGGTTGTCGAGGTCAGAGAGAGACTAGCCGCATTGCACAAGGGCTAGGATTTGTACGGCTGTTCCATCATGGCTGGTGGGTGGACTGATCGTCGTAAACGTCCACTCATCAACATCATTGTGTCTAGCTGCTAGGGTTTCTCGTTGATCACGAGGGGTGCACGATGGGCCCCTTGTATGAGTTCATGGAACGCATCGGTGAGTCTCTTGGGCGTTCTGATCTGAACGCGACCAGGTATACCTCCTTCCGTCTCACAAACTTTCTTTCCATTCGCACTCTATAATGTGTTGTTGTAGCACGCAATTATGTAATGCTTGCCTCCACATGATATGTTCCACAGGTTGGCGCCTATTAAGCGCCTGTGGGCGCGGCGATGGCAGAAGTTTCGCGGGCCGATTCACTCCATAGCCCACATATTCCATTCGTTGTGGCAGAGCGACCGGCAGTGCTGAGGTTCAAGTACACTCTTGCTCTACCCCCGCCCACCTTTGCATGGTTCACAACTTCTCTCTGCTTGCTTGATTCAACTCATTCACACCATTGCTCAATTTCAGGCACGCCCTAGGTCTGTTCGGTGAGGACCTAGCTCGCGTTCGAGATAACAGGCTGCAGCCTGTAGCTGCAGAGGCTCGCGTTCCGAGTCCTGTCACAAGTATGTTTTCTGATATGCCAGTTCCATTCATCCAGCCAGTTTCCGCATTGTCTCCATAAGGCCGCAACTCAATTAATTGGCTACCAATTAATGCAGAATTCTTCTGCTTGCGTGTGTGAGTGGAACTGGTCAACGTTCAGCCTTGTTCACACGAACAAGCATAACCGCCTCACGCAGAAGCGGTGCAATGACTTGGTGTACTGCAACACCAACACCAGGGTGGTTCGACGCATCGCAGACAGCATGAGGGCAGGAGGCGCACGCACCCTACTGCTACAGGTATATTTCGTTGCTCTATCGTTTTGCTTTCGACCTATGGCGTGCAATCAATTTAATGCCCTCATGTTGCTTCGGCTATTCTCATGCATGATTGACTTATGTAGGTCCTGCGGCTGATCCAGAGCCAGAGCCAGAGGCTGATCCAAACAAGGCTGCTCGTCGTGCACTGCGGGGTGATCCTGAGGATGATCCTGATGCCGAGGAGACTACCCCCCTCCCTGCTGACGTGCCACTGCCCTCCTCTGATGATGACCACTCCTATGATTCAGACGAGACAGTTGACATCACAGAGGGGATGGTTTACGTGCCCCACCCACTACTCCCGCCACAGAGACCCTTGATGATGATGGCTGGGCAGAGGGTGCGAGGGAGGCAGAGGCGGCAACTCAGAGACACACAGGCAAGGCATCACAGCTCAGAGCATCACAGGCAGGCAGTTCCCAGAGTGCCCCTTGTGGCAGAGGCAGACCCCTAGGCAGGAGTGTACCACAGAGGGTTCCTTCCGGCAGACCTAGAGGCAGACCACCGAAGAGGCCATGCACCGATGACTTTTCCAGGAGTCTATTGGCGGGCGTTCGCCCAGACTTGAAGTCGTCACAGATGCCTCTAGGCATAGACTTCGAGCCTGAGTTTGTATTTGACACCCCTGCAGATGCATCTGACACGCAGAGGGATGATTTGTTTAGCTTGGACATGTAGATATCGATACACATACAACATCATGTACATTGGCAGCATATGATATGTATATATTTTTCACAGTTTATTGGTGTCATGGCTATTGACTGTATCATGGTTTAGTTCAAATGGTTTGCTCTGTGCAAGATGAATGGTCAACTCTGTGATCTGTGCAATTTGAATGGTTAGTTAGAAATGGTTTGCTCTGTGCAAGATGAGAGAGAGAGAGAGAGAGAGAGAGAGAGAGAGAGAGAGAGAGAGAGAGGACGTAGTATGGAAGTTATATATGCTGCACTTTGGGTTTTACACCAGCACATCTTCATGTCTCTCATCTCATCTGCTTCATTTCTAACCATTTCACATCTGTTTTTGTGTGAAATTTAGTTTGCAGTTGCATGAAATCAACCCCCCACCCTAAACCCTGTCGCAGACTGGCATCAACCCCACACCCTAAACCCAAACAAATGGCATAGTTAACATAACACCAATTAAGAAGAGCAATATCGCGAACAACTCAAGGCGAAACAATTGAGGGACATGACTTGTATAACGGCCATAACCATAAAAACAACGAATGAAAGCTAGAGTAGAACACAAAAACAGCAAGTTTAAAGCACAATCCGCATATTCAGGATCAAAGCAGCACTTTTGTAGCATACATTCAAACTTGTGTAGAGATCATGATTCCTGGACCAAAATGGTCCAGGAATACAGTCTGCAGGTTCATGAACCCAATACGATTCGGGCATCATTTGGTTAAAACGACTCTTCGATGGGAGAGTTACGCGAGGAGGTCACGCTAAATGGACTAGTTTTGCAACTTTCCGTCCGATGGCCCTGTTTCTCCAAACGGGATCCGTTTCAGGTGCCGTCTTGTTTCGGCCAGTGGACAAGCTCAATAGGAATTTGTGGAAACTGACAGGACGAGGAACGGACCGACGGTCAGCCCAGTATGTCTATCCGAAGTTTGACGTTGAACAGGGCTTCAGGGACACTTCGTCGATCGGTACCTGGAAACATTTGGAATTGACCCAAATGGTCCAGGAATACAGTCCACAGGTTCGTGAACCTAATACAGACCTAATGGACTTGGCACTCGATTCGGGTATCGTTTCATCAAAACGGCACTTCGATGGGAGAGAAACGCATTTAGGTCACGCGAAATGGACTAGTTTTGCAACTTTCCATCCGACGGCCCCGTTTCTCCAATCAAGATCCGTTTCAAGTGTCATCTGTTTCACCCAGTGGACAAGCTCAATAGGAACTTGTGGGAACAGACAGGAGGAGGAACGGACCGACGGTCAGCCCAGAACGTCCATCCGAAGTTCAACGTTGAACAGGGCTACAGGGACACTTCGTCGGTCGGGACTTGGAAACATTTGGAATTGACCCCAATTGGTCCAGGAATACAGTCCACAGGTTCGTGAACGACATAGTAGTGTGCAGGTCTTCTAGTTCCCTATCGTGAATGACACAGTTATGCTTAGTAATTAGTAAGTTGTTGAAGAACAACCGTAAACCCTAAACCGATCTCATCACAGAAAGACATAATGGTGTGCAGGTCTTCTGGTTCCCCGCAGTGAATGACGCAACTCTGCTTGGTAATTAGTAAGTTGTTGAAGTTCATCCGGGGAGAAACCGATCTCATCATATAAGACATAGTAGTGTTTAGGTCATTCGTGGCCTTGAGAGCTTGACACTCTTCTAGCGAGCATTCACCTATCCCAAAAACTTGTGGTCTTCATAGCCTGTCACTCTTCTAAGAATCAGAAGTTTAGATCCAAAAGATCTACAAAGTCAAACTACTATGAAAAGAGGAGCAACATGCAGCCCGAATCGAATTCAGAGACTCCGTCATCTCAACCAAGGCAGAAGCTATTTTGCAAATATTGTAAGAGGACTGGTCATCTCATCAAGGACTGCAGAACACTCGCTTACAACAATGAGAAGAAGAAGCAGTTCCATCAACAAGCAAATACTGCAACAACCAGTCAATCGACCCAGTCTCAAGAGGCCTTCATGACCAAAGCTGGAGAACTCCACAATACCAATTCTTGGTATTTGGAATCGGGAGCAACACAACACATGACTCACCATCTCGATTGGTTCCAAGACTACAAGTCTCTAACTCATCCTAGAATTGTACAATTGGGAGACGACTCATCTCATAGCATCTAGGGTGAAGGAACTGTTAGAATCGAATTTCAGAAAGGTGATGTAAAATTTTTGTCCAATGTTCTTCATGTTCCGAACCTTACCAAAAATCTGCTCTCAATCAGTAGGATCGCTGATTCTGGTCATAGGGTCGAATTTGATACAAAAGGCTGCACTATTCTTGACAAATATAGGAAAGTTTTAGCTTTTGGTAGGAGGTATGGCTACCTTTACAAGTTAAGCCATTGCTATTCTAGAAATAGTCGAGCTCTTCATACTTCAATCTCTTAATCGACTGATATGCTATGGCATTTCATATTAGGCCATTTGAATCTAAATAGTATCCAACAAATGTCGACTCTGAATTTAGTACAAGATCTGCCAATTTCATTGATCATCTAATTTCTAAATTGTATTGTAATTGTCTTTTTTGGCAAATCGAGATGCCTCGGGATGTGGATGGCTGAGAGGATGCGGATGGACGGTGCGGCTCTAGAGGTGGTGGCATAGCTGCAGCTGCGGAAGTGGAGGCTGTGGATCCATGGGGAGTACTGGCGGAGCGGGTGGGGGTGGAGGTGGGGGTGGGGGTGGCGGAGGTGGGTGCGGTGGCGTCCGCGGTGGTGGGGGTGACAGCGGGTGCACCGGCGGATGTGGATGGCCTCGCGAGCCCTCTCCGCAGGGGGGGTGGATGTACAAACGCTGATCCCGTAGCGCCCCCCTGTGGGCCGGGTACGCAATCCTCCCAAATGTGCTCGGACTCGGGAGGCGTTCCCTTCCAACTCTTTCCGACAAAAAGGGCAACGCTACTTTTTGTCTGGCAACAACTCCACCTCGTCCCAAATGGGAGAAGCGGCCATCTCTCTCTCTCTCTCTCTCTCTCTCTCTCTCTCTCTCACACACACACACACACACACACACACACACACACACCCTAAGCCCTAAATCCAATCTCTCTCTCTCTCTCTCTCTCTCTCTCTCTCTCTCTCTCTCTCTCTCCTCCTAAATCCTAAACCCAAGCACACACTTAAACCCTAAACTCACTCACACACACACATCATGTCTCATATACACACACACACAACTCCTCCCTCACTCACTCACACTCACACACACACACACACACACACACACACACACACAAAATCCTCACACACACAAATCAACACACACACACACACATGCACACACACATCACCATCTTTCACACACACACACACAAATCACAACACCCACACACACATGCACACACACCCTCTCTCTCTCTCTCTCTCTCTCTCTCTCTCTCTCTCTCTCTCTCTCTCTCTCTCTCTCTCTCTCTGGCGCGGGTCTGGTAGCGCAGGTTTTGGGTCCGCGCCTGTTTTTTTTTTTTTTAAATGCGTTCGGGTCCTAGGCGCGCACCCAAGACCCGGACGCGCCTGCCCCTGGACGTTGGACGCCAGCGTTAAAAAAAAATAAAAAAAAGAATGGGCGCGCCCGACCTCGCGCTCGGGGGTCGGATGCGGACGTGGACGTGGACGCGGACACGAAATGGCCGCGCCAGGCCGGACCCTCATATATATATAAAATCTTATGTAGATCTGAATTTTCCAACAAGTGTACTTTCAATTTAGGGATAATTAATGATGAAATTAATGATGCATGCCGATTATTTTCATGATTTATAATTCTAGGCTATGTTTTGGTCAAAATTGCTTGTTTTTTCATGCTTTTGAACTCAAAATTGATAGCGATTTGCGCGGCTGCGACTCTGGGAAGGTTTGGTGCTTGATTCGCTATTCTTCTGGCTACTGATCGTCCGGATCTTAGATTCATTCGGCGGTAAAGTCCAAGGATGTTGGATCTTGCTGATTCAGTAGAATTCAATCTGGATCTTAAGGGATCTGATCAGTTTGGTTGGCCGATAGTATGGTTTTATTTTAGGCCTCTTATGGTGGTTTTTCCTTGAATAACTTTTTGATCCTTGCTCGGATTGGCCTGAGATTTTCACAGTAGCTAGATCTGGTGCAGATATATATATATATATATATATCTAAGGAAGCGGGACCTGGACGCGAATGCGCGTCTGGACTCACGTATGGGACGCGTCCGGGTTTTTTTTTTTTTTTAATTTTAAAAAAAAACTTAGACTAAAATAAATTAAATTTTTTTTTTGAAGCCACGGATGCATTCGTGCGGTACGGACACGTCCTTTTTAAAAAAAATTTAGGGTTTTTTCGTTAAAAAAAAAAATTTGGACACGTCCCTGGAACTTATATGTATAATTCAGGGATGAGGGTTTGCGTCCGGCGTTCGACCCCCGGATGCGGGGTCGGACGCGTCCAATTTTTTTTTTAACTAAAAAACCCTAAAAAAAATTTAAAAGAAATTAAAAAAAGGACGTGTTCGTACTTCCGGATGCACTTGTGGCTTCATATTTTTTTTTAAATTTTTTTGTCTAATTTTTTTTTTACATTAAAAAAAAAAATACGTATGGACGCGCGTTCACGTCCGGGTCCCGCTTCCTTAGATATATCTATATATATATTTATATTTATATACATCAAAAGGGTCCGCCGGACGCGGACACGCATCCGGACACTGGACGTGGGACGCAGATGCGCCAGGGGCGCGTCCGGGTCCGGACGCGTCCACCCCGGACTCACTTTTTCTAGATAAAATATATATATAACATAGCAAAAAAACAAAGGACGCGTTTTGGGTCGGATGTGTCTGGGTCCGAACGCGGACGCTAAAAGCCCGCATCCATAGTTGCACTGCATTTCTAGAAGCACGTTCAAAAACACGTTTCTGGATTTTAGCAGTGTTTCTCAGAAACGTTGTTTTTTTTAAATTTGATTTTTTTGTGGGCAATATGGGTATCAGATTAAAGCTCTAATTAAGGGCAATACGTTATATAAGTTGCCGAATGTTTCAAGTACAGGATGGTCCAGTTTAGGTGCATTAACTCCTAGATTTACGGTTTCTTTAAATAAAAAATTAAAATGGCTCGCGTTCCAGCTATGGCGCCCTTTCTTGCGTCCTGATACTGCTGCCTCCACGCTCAGATTTCCACAACTTGCATATGTTTGAATGGCCAAGAAAGGTAATACCAAGGGGGGCCTTCAGCGCCCTCTTCAGGCACCTCTGCCTTCACAGACAACTGAGTAGACAGTATCGTTGCCTGAGCAGCCAGCAGGGATGCCTGTGGATTTTCCTCCTACCTCCACCCCAGATCTGCCTACAGCCATACCTATCTCCCCTTCAAGCCCTATTTTGGATCTTAATGAACCCAGTATTGCTCTGTCTTTAACCCCCAATCACGATCACGATTCGATGCCTCCATCACTCTCTTCAATGTTTTTTGCACTAAGTGCAAATACTGTAAGGCTATTCCAGCTTCTTGCCAACCACTGAAAGAGATGGACTCCCATCGAGAAATGATTTTATCCGTGCAATCACACCTTTAACAGACAGATGCATCAATTGAATAACTCAGACGAGAAATTACGACCATCAAATGTGCAGCATCCTCCCAAGTAGCTACTTCAAATATGATCCAACAACTCAAAAACAAAGTGGAGCAGCACCATACAGCTGTCCAGGCTTGGGCAGAGGTTCTCAAAGGTCCAGGTAAAGCGGATGCTTCAGTTTCCTTCATCTCTGCTACACTTAATGTTCGTGTCAGAGGCGTCCCGGATTCCCAGGATGCTCTTAAGGAAGCCAAGTTATTTTTGGAAACTAATCTGCAGCACCATGACAATGGTTTGGACTCAGCTTGGCGTACCAAGAAAGATGCTAGCACTCGTCCTACGCTTCACTTTCTTGGAGTCTAGGCGTGAGGTACTACGTCAGAGACATAAGCTAAAAGATACCAGGATCTTCTTGGATGAGGATCTCACATTTGTCCAAGTTGTGGAAGGAAAAAAGGCCCTGTAGAATGCAAAGGATATAGGGAGACGCTTAATTTATTGAGACGACAATATCCGTTTTGTTGACACTAAACCTTTAGTTGAAACTAAATAGATAATTGTCATAATGATATCTGAGATTGATCAGAGTTAGAGTTAGAGTTAGAGAATTGAAGAGATGTCCAGTTGAACCTGTAAATGGTCTACGTACCATACAATCCTGGCCATTAATCTCTTCTAAGTTAGATCTGTTTACTGTTGTTGATTGACGACATCGATCCGTCTCGTTTCCTTTTGTTCGGTCTTATGTACTAGGACCTGCCCATGATGTACTAAGCCCTGCACCCATAGTAGGCCCTGTCCGTGTTGTACTAGGCCTTGCGTGTGAGCTTGCAATTGCCCCTGCTACCTGCTCCTGTCCAAAATCATGTGCTGGTCTCACTGGCTGGGTGGATATACCATCGGGCCCATACATATCCATCAACCTTTGCACCTCCTCATCAGGAATCCTGGGGCAAGCAGATGCGCCCAATGTCTGCCTATCTGGCCCTCTGAGCCGCAATTAGTGAGCCCTAGTCCCGGTGAATGATTTTGTGAAGAGCCCACGACAATGCAAGCATCTCCATCTGCGGACACCTGTGCCATGGTGTGTAGCCACATCCCCCTCTACAAGATCAACCCTGGCCCAAAGGCCTCGGCCCTGCATTGGCATCGTGTCAACACAAGATCAAGCCTGCAAAAAAAATAAACAAGCAAATGTTCAGTAGAAGAAAATATATTGCATTGAGGTCGCAACAATTCTGACAAGAATCACTTTAAAGCCCTAGGATTTTCTGTTTAACAACAGCACCAGGCTAAAGTTCCAATGACTAGAGTTCAAAACATCAGAGCATACATACATCACAATCATTCCGCAGATCATATTAGAGCAAGTGCCAAAAAACACATGGGATTAGGGCATGGGATTGAATGATTTCAGTACGATCGATAACGGGCGAATGCTACTAGCGTGGGAGTCCTTTCAGGCGTGGGGAAATGCAGTGTAGCCCTAAACCACGCCCCAGGCAGATGCTTACACAACGCTCCAGATTTAGGCCCTTAAACACATGGAACTAGGGCATGGAAAATGAAACTTGTAGTACAGACGAAGACAGGCGAAACGGAGGTCATGTCTCTGCAGGCATGTAGAAATGCAGTCTAGGCTTAAACATCACCTCAATCGGATGCCTACAACTTAGTTCATGAGAATGGCAGTGTGGCATTCAAATCTTGCTTGGCTTGTTGTAACAGCTGAAACTGACACTGTAGGAGTTACCGTGGGCATGAAGAAAGGTGGTGTAGAGCCAAACTTTGCTCGATTTCGTTGCCTACAGCTCAATGTAAACACTTTCAAAAAACTAAGCCTACACTTACACAATTGGTTGATTTCGCTCGCCACACAGCTCAAATCCCCCTGGAACCATGTGCACCACCTCCGAATCGTTGAGCAGAGGGACGCCGACTATTCACTCACAGTGATCCGCCTCCAAGCGCCCACAGTAGCTCGAAATCCCCCCTCCACGGCTGGCGCGTTTCTGGCCGCGAGGAGGGATCCAAAAAAATTATATTCTATTTTTTTTTTTTTGCATTTTTGGCTCAGAAACGCGTTTCAAGGCAACTATGATACATACATATATACATACTATTATATGTTTATTTCAGACATGAGGGCCCGGGCCGGACGCGGCCTTTTGGCGTCCAGCGTCCGGACCCAAACGCGTCCGGGTGGACCCGGACGCGCCCTTTTTTTATATCTATGTATATAAAACTATTTATGGTTCTGGACCATAGATCCAGCGGTACCAGGATCCGCGGATCCCGGTACTGCGGATCCAGTGTGGTACCGCGATCCATACTGATCCGCGGTACCACAATATATATTATTTTTTAATATATAATATTTTTTAATATTTAATATATTACTATATTTTTTTTTAACCTAATCCCCCCCCCCTCGCTTCATCTCTCTCCCTGCCCGACGCCCTACTGTCCGCGCCCTCCCTGCTATCTGCGCCCTCTCTGTTGTATGCCCATCACCCTACTGTCCGCGCCCTCCCGGCTGTCTTCGCATTGCACTGATCGCGTCCGCCCCTGCTATTGCTATTTCGGCCTTTATTGTGGTTTTTTCAAGCCTTCCGACTCCTATCGCACCCACAGAGATCTCTGCCTTCTTTCCCCAGTCCTTTCTACAGAGATGGTGCATTCCAACCTTGCCGATCTGTGGGACAAGGTGGACATTGTCAGGCGGGTTCCTGACAAGTCTAACAAGTCCGGTGCAAGGATCATGCGCTGTCGATATTGGCTGACCGAGTCCGTTGCCCCCTCACTCGCCTTAAAGGCCACCTACTCAGCGCATGCGCGAGAGATGGTGGCACACTGAATGCTGCCCCCTGTGCCAGCATGTCCGTTCCCGTCAGGCAGCGACTTTTGGATACCTACGGGCCATGTCTTGTGGCGGGGAAGAACACCATTTCGGAGGGTGTTCTTCGGTTTTGCACCGCTCCTTACGTGGTTGACCCCGAGATGCTGCCTGCTTGGCTGGCACGCACGAGGAGAGGGAGTGCATCCTCGTCTAGTCCCTTTGCCCCTCAACCCCCTCAGACAATTCTGCCTCACGCACCCCCATCTGCACCCATTCCGGTGGATCCCGTCCCACCACGTCCGCCAGTTGCCACTGCGGTTCCACCACCACCTACTGTTGCTCGCACTCCCCCAGTTTACGACTTTCTCATGGACTCTCCGCTAGTGATGAGGCCTTCCAGGATGTTGAGGAGATCCCTTCCTCCCTCCCTTCACATCCGGATGACCTCCCTACCCAGCAGTTTTCGTATCCCATGCCAGATGTCCACCCTCCACCAGTGTACCCCACTTACGCTGCTGCACCCATCCCGGCCAGTGCATCCCACTCTCCCCATTCCACGTCTACAGCTGATGCATCCACTAGTGCCCAGCCTGTCGCATCATCATCCATTCCCGTCACGTTCGGTGCACCATGTTGGAGGTCCGCTACCCGTCGCCCAGCTGGGAGAGTTCTTAGGCAGCAGAGCATTCGCGGCGCGCATCAGCCGCACATGGATAGAGAGGCCCATACAGGCCGTGGCCAGCCTGATTTATGAGCTGAACCTTCCATTTGCCATCACCGACTCCGAGCCCTTCAGAAGGGCCTTCCGCCTTGCACAGTCTGTCAGCCCTAGCTGGAGAGTCCCTAGTTCAGAGGTTGTCCGCACACACATGCTGAGGGATAGGGTCGAGTCATTGTCTAGAGAGATGGAGCCTCTACGTCGCCACTGGGCCACTTACGGTTGCAACATCATGTCCGATGGTTGAACTGATGTCAAGAGGAGGCCGATCCTCAACATATTGGTCTCCAGCTGCATGGGCACACAGTTTTTGAGGGCAGTGGATTGCAGCAGGGGGAGGAGAGTCATATCTGCAGAGTTCATGTTTGATGTCATCAGGTCTTCCATCCTGTCCATAGGCCCATAGCATGTCGTCACAGTCGTGACGGACAATGCCACGAACTGCATTCAGATGGGTGTACTGCTAGAGGCCGAGTTCCCTCACATTGTTCATACCCCCTGTGCCGCTCACGTCATAGACCTTCTGATGGGGGACATAGGTGCACTTCCCTGGGTTAGAGCCATCGTCCGTGAGGCCCTCTTCGTGGTGACTTTTGTCACCAGGAAGAAGCGTGTTCTTGCCATGTTCCGGGTGTTCAGCCATCTGGACCTCCGTAAGCCAGCCCCCACACGCTTTGCATTCGACTTGGTGGTCATCGACCGTCTGATCAGGTGTAGGGTGCAGCTTCTACAGATGGTTGCCAGTGATCTTTGGTGTGCCAGTACGTTTCCGCGCACTGAGGATGGGGAGCACTTTTCTTCCACGGTGAGGGGAGACCAGTTCTGGAGGGATGCACAGACATTGTCAGGACTGCTTCGACCACTTTACAGTGTGCTCCGCATGGCTGACAGCGAGGGGTCCACACTTGGACTGGTATATGAGCTCATGGACCGGATTGGACAGTTCCTGCAGCTGCCCATCTTGCAGTCAGAGAGGTAAGCAGTATAGTAATGTAATTGGCCTTTATCTTTTCAGTACTTGCTATTTTGTTTTTCTGTCAATGTTAAGTTTTTTCGTAATGCCCTACACCACATGCCTCTCACCTGCAGGATGACCGAGCTGAAGTTCATCTGGGAGACGCGGTGGAACTACTTCCACAGGAGTATCCACAGCGTTGCACACATACTGCATCCCCTCTTCCTCTCTCCGACACAGGTCGCAGACAGGGAGCTCGAGGCCGATTGGCTTCAGTACATTCACAGAGTGGGTCCACACATAGGTTTGGAACCTATCAGGCTCATGGAGGAGCTCGCTGCATTTCATTTCGGCATGGGCACATTCGGCCACCCGGCTGCTCAGGATCCAAAGAGGAGGCAGCTACCCATTACCTGGTGGACCATGTTTGGTAGCACATACCCATCTATACAGCGTCTTGCACTGCGTGTCCTTTCTCAGGTATGCATCTCATTTTATCCTCCATTGTTGTGTTTCGTTGAAGTTCCACCCCTGCCACAATGTGCTGAAGTATTTCAATGCACGTACCACAGGACTGTGCTGCCTCCGTGTGTGAGCGTAATTGGAGCACATGGGCACTCATTCACACGAGGAGAAGAAATCGGTTGTCAGTGAGTCTGTTGGAGCGGTTGGTGTTCTGTAGCACCCCCGCACGTCTCGCCAAGAGACTTCCGACCATTACGAGCCCATTGCAGGTGATAGCTAATCTTTCATAGCATGTTGGTTGACTACTGGTATGTTGGTTTCATTTCTTGATAGAGTTGTCTCCCTGACATGCAAATTTAAACCTTGCAGACGAAGATATCTGATTTGGAGCGCCAGGTTGACTTGCCTACGGACAGCACCCATCCCATGCTTGCAGATGACCTGGGCACACAGTTGATGGCAGAGAGAGAGAGAGAGGGAGCTTGCCGAGATGAGAGAGAGAGAGCTTGGGCTTGAGCACAGAGAGCCTCCATTGTACGAGGCAGATGAGCCAGTGTCAGAGGATGATCAGGATGAGGATGAGCCCATTCGGGTTGTGTTCGCCAGATCAATGCGGGATGAGGCATATGATACAGGTGTTGGGCACACGCCTAGAGCAGGGGTCACAGGTGCATCACATGGTAGAGGTGGGACACATGCCACAGATTATACCACGAGACGGGCAGGGCACATTGGGGGGGGCAGTGGCATACCTTCTTATGTTGATATGATGGAGGAGGCTCTTGATAGGGGGCAGAGTGATTTGGGTTTACCTTCCGCAGCTGCTTGGATGCGTGCATCACAGAGCCATAGGCATTTCTATGATAGCAAACCAGAGGAGTCACCAGATGACTTTGATTGTACCAATTGGGAGGCCCAGATTTTTTATATTCTATTTTTTTTTTTGCGTTTTTGGCTCAGAAACGCGTTTCTGGGCAACTATGATACATACATATATACTATTATATGTTTATTTCAAACATGAGGGGGGGAGGTTTAAAAAAACAAATTGGGGGTTTTTTGCCAAAGAAATAATGGGAGTTAAGGGGGCAAAAAAGACACAAGAGAGGAGAGAAAATAAAAGAAGTATGGAGAGGGTTCATGATGGTAACGAGGTATGGGCAAAAACGAGGTGGGAGGGCCGTAAAGTGAGGAAGAGTGGCATGTGTCTGAAACCCAATATTGGCCGATCCAAATCGCCCGTCAACGACGGGCTTTTCGACGTTGCATCCGACGAGTTACATCCGACGTTGCATTCGACGAGTCACATCCGATGAGTTACATCCGACGAGTTACGTCCGAAGAGTTGCATCCGACGAGTTACATCCGAAGAGTTGCATCCGACGAGTTACATCCGAAGAGTTGCATCCAATGAGCTACATCTGACAAGTTGCATCCGACATCTAGAACTGACGAGTTGCATCCGCCGTCTAGAACCGACGAGTTGCATCGGACAAGTTACATCCAACGAGTTGCATCCGACGAGTTGAATCGCATACAAACACACATTTCTACTAACACATTCTCTATCGCCTTTGACCTCCAGCCGCCCGTCATCGACGCGCTTACCCACCCATCCGGCTGATCACTTACCACAGACATTCGACTGATCACTTACCTCAAACATTCGGCTAATCACTTACCACAGATATCCGGCTGATCACTTACCACAGACATTCAGCTGATCACTTACCTCAAACATTCGGCTGATCACTTACCTCAAACATTCGGCTAATCACTTACATCACACACACCATCGGACACAAATCATCGGACACCATCGACCACATAAATCACACATACCATCGGACACAAATCATACACACAAATACACGCACACACTCATACACACAAATCCATGCACACACACATCATCGGCCGTTCTTGCCATGATGACTTTTGTCACTAGGAAGAGGCGTGTTCTTGCCATGTTCCGGGTGTTCAGCCATTTGAACCTCCGTAAGTCAGCCCCCACATGCTTTGCATTCGACCTAGTGGTCATCGACCGTCTGATCAGGTGCAGGGCACAGCTTCTACAGATGGTTGCCAGTGATCTTTGGCGTGCCAGTACGTTTCAGCACACGGAGGATGGGGAGCACTTTTCTTCCACGGTGAGGGGAGACCAGTTCTGGAGGGATGCACAGACATTGTCAGGACTGCTTCGACCACTCTACATTGTGCTCCACATGGCTGACAACGAGGGGTCCACACTTGGACTGGTGTATGAGCTCATGGACCGGATCAGACAGTTCCTGCAGTTGCCCATCTTGCAGCCAGAGAGGTAAGTGGTACAGTGTTGTAATTGTTCTTTATCTTTTCAGTGTTTGTTAGTTTGTTTTTATGTCCATGTTAAGTTTTTTCCAAAATTTGGTTCGACTTCATGCAGGATGACGGAGCTGAGGTTCATCTGGGAGACGCGGTGGAACTACTTTCACAGGAGTATCCACAGCGTTGCACACATCTTGCATCCCCTCTTCCTCTCTCCGACACAGATATCAGACAGGGAGCTCGAGGCGGATTGGCTTGAGTACATCTACAGGGTGGGTCCACACATTGGCTTGGATCCTATCAGACTCATGGAGGAGTTAGCTGCATTTCGTTTCGGGATGGGCATGTTCGGTCACCCGGCTGCTCAAGATCCAGAGAGGAGGCAGCTCCCCATTACTTGGTGGACCATGTTCGGCAGCACCTATCCCTCCATTCAGCGTCTTGCACTGCGTGTCCTTTCACAGGTATGTATCTCATCTCATCCTCCCTTGCTGTGTTTCGTTGACACGACCAGAAGAAACAGGTTGTCAATGAGTCAGCTAGAGCGGTTGGTGTTCTATAGCACCAACGCACGTCTCGCCAGGAGACTGCCGACCATTACAAGCACATTGCAGGTGATGGGCTATTCTCCCATAGCATGTTGGTTGACGTCTCACTAAAATGTAGGTTTCAATTTTTTATCAAGTTGTTGTCTTGACACGCTCAATTTTGACCTTGCAGACGAAGATATCCGATTTGGAGCGCCAGGTTGACTTTCCTACAAACAGCATTCATCCCATGCCTGCAGATGACTTGGGCACACAGTTGATGGCACAGAGAGAGAGGGAGCTTGCTGAGATGAGAGAGAGAGAGAGAGCTTGGGCTTGAGCACAGAGAGCCTCCTTTGTATGAGGCAAATGAGCCAGTGTCAGAGGATGAGCATGATGAGGATGAGCCCATTCGGGTTGTGTTTGCCAGATCAGAGAGGGATGATGTTACGAGCTCGTAACCAGTGCCGAACCCTAGAGAACACAGATAGGTCAGATACCACAGTCAGGGTCGTGTCCAGCGTACATGACCAACAGGGCAAGACAGTGTGAGTAGTGTGCCCCAGCACGGTCCATAGCCATGGCGGGCCTAACACAGCCTAGGGACCCTGTCAGCAGGATAGGGCCCCCAGTTGGGTCCCGACGTGCAGTCGGCCACGTCAGTGCCACGTAGCCGACACTTGGCAGTAGCATGCTACCAGTCCTCACACTGGGCTAGGAGGGGCTTACTCTATATCAGGGAGTAGGCAAGGTTGGGTGGATCAGTTAGTGTTTGCCCTACTGTGGTGTTAGGATCTATTACACTGGTATCAGAGCCATCTCCATCCTAGGGAGTTCAGGACAGCAGTAGAGAAAGCTATCAGAAGATAGGAAAGATTTCTCAGATTCTCAGGAAAGAATGGAGGAGGAAAATCGCTGTAGGAACAGCTTTCAAATCCTTGAAATTTGCTGGGAATTTACAGTTGTTTGAGGCACAATCCCTTGTAGAAGCTCAGCGCTGAAAAATCAGGGATTTACCCTTGATTTTTATGTATCAGTTGTGGATTTTTGAGCACATTTTATATAGAAAACGTGGAGCAGGTCCAGCGCTGCCAAATTGGGTGGAAACTTCGAATTTGGAGTGAAATTTTCTGGAATTTGGAGCGGATCTGAGACAGAATCGTGGGTGCAGGTCCAGCGCTGAAGGTCTTTGGCAGGAACCACAAGTTTGCAACTGTTTTGGGTCCTAAAACGGGAATTTTGGAGCAAAAAGTATACACCTCAGACAGCGAGGGAAGGGGCCAAGACGATCAGAAGTTTGTTTCTTTTTCTTGGTACCTTGATCTCTGATTTTTCCGGACAGCAGATCTGAAAGCAGTGGAGGAAGAGCTGAAAGGGCTTTTCTTGATTCTTTCTTTGGAAGTACAGTCCTCAGAAACAGCTAAGTCATCTTTCCTTTCCCTTGTACAGTTGTAAATTAGTCTTTTAGACTTTTTTCCTTCAGAAGTTAAGGTAGCTCTCTTTCAGTTTCGAAGATGACCACTCCTCAGGGACCTGATCAACCCCAGGAGAGAGGCTTCGACGAACTTGAAACAGAAGCCTTGGCTTACAGAAAAGGGAAGGAACCCATGGAAGTAGAAGAACAGGAACAGTTCGCCGAAGAACTCGACGAACTGGTTACCAAGGAGCAGTTCCTCCAATTGGTAACAGAAGTGGATGAACTGAAGCTGGCATTAGCCAATTTCAAGTCCAGTGTGGACGACTCGTTCGCTGAACTCAAAAACTTGATTTTGAGCTCCGCGAAAGGAAGCCTTCCCTCCACTTCTCAGTTATCCCCTTCTCCACTTCCATCAGTTTCGGGTGAGACTTTACGGTCTCACCCCAGTGTTTTTAAAGATTTAAAGCCTCCTACTTTTAATGGGGAAGAGAAGGATAGAAATGCAGATATTCTACAAACCTTCCTCAGCAAATGGAAGAACATTCATGCTCTTAAACAGACCCCTGACCATTTGCAAGCAATTGAGGCCAGTCTTTCTTTAGGGCCTATGGCCTATAAGTGGTGGTTAAATCTCCAGGAGACTGGGCAGACTCCCCGGTCATGGAAAGCTTTTGAAGAGGCTTTCCTAAGAGAATTTCTACCAGAGAATGAACTTGATAGAGCCTGGGAAGCCTGGGAAAGAACAGTAATGGACAAGTCCCTCATCCAATATATCTCGCAGTATCGAGAGGCAATTTTAAAGATTAAAAATATGGATGACTATCAAAAAATCAGGGGATTTGTCCGTGGCCTCAAAGATGAATATAAAGTAGAGGTCCAGAGAAACTCGCCTACTACCCTTGAGCAAGCTCTCAGATATGCTCAAATCTATGATGATTCAGTGGGTAGGAAGAGAGCGAGACAGCAACCACTTTCTGAGCAGCTTCCTCAGAAAGACTTTCAATTTAAAAAGGAATTTTTAAAAAGAAAGAAAGAAGATAAATTTAAAGGTGAAGCTCCTCAGAAACGCCCTTCACACATACAGCCCTTAAAACCAGATGATTTTGAGAAAGCCAAACAAGAACGTTTGTGCTTTGTGTGTATGGCAAGGGACACACAGTCAGACAGTGTCCCAAGGGGCCTTTCACAAAAAAAGATAAGAAAGATAAAAAACAAGTTCATCTTGTTCAGACTGTATGTTTCCCCAGTGACTCGGCAGCTTCCGAGATCAAAGTGTATCATGAAGATCATGAACACTGTTGCCAGCTGACCTCTGCAATGCTAGCGAGACCCTTCAGCTTTGGGCCGCATGACCTAGTACGTATGCATGGGAAAGTTGGTAACCAGTCAGTAAGAGTCATGGTTGATGATGGGGCAACCCATAATTTCATCAACCACACCCTGGTTAAAAAGCTTAAACTACCAGAAGTACCTAGTCAGCATAGGTACATAGTTTCATTAGCTAAGGGTGAAGATAAAAAAATATGGGAAACTATGGTAAGTAAGTTAAACCTTGGTATTCAGGGGTACCAAGATCAAATAAACTTTCAGATAATGCACCTGGATCGAACAGACATTGTTCTCGGGAGAGATTGGCTCTACAGTTTAGGACCTTCCCTCCACAGAAACTATCAGGAGAACACCCTCAGCTTTCAGTATAAAGGCCGAGAGATCCAGTTGCATGGGGAGCATGATGTTCCCAACAGCCCTATGGTCTGCAGTTCAGAGCTCTGTCAGCTAATCGGAGACGAAGACCATCAGGTATTCTTATGTGACTTTCAGTTTATTCCTGAAGTTTCTATTTCCAGTTCTATTCAGCAGAAAATCAGTAAATTAGAAACTTTATTGTCTAAATTTAAAGATGTTTTTCCTGAAGATTTGCCACATGGTTTACCACCTAGCAGAGAGGTAGATCATGTAATAAACCTAGTACCAGGTACAGCACCTGTTTCTAAACCTCCGTATCGGGTCAGCCGAACAGAGGATGAAGAAATAACTAGGCAGTTAACAGACTATCTTGGGAAAGGCCAAATTCAGACCAGTAGTTCACCATGGGCCTCACCAGTCCTATTGGTGAAAAAGAAAGAGGGGTCTATGCGTCTTTGCGTAGATTACAGAGCCCTCAATAAAGTCACAATTAAGAATAAATACCCTATGCCTCGGGCAGACGAGTTGTTTGATCAACTCGACGGGGCTAAGTTTTTCAGTAAAATAGACCTTAGATCGGGATATCATCAAGTCCGTATAAAATCGGAAGATGTCTCGAAAACAGCTTTTAGGACTCGTCACGGTCATTATGAGTTTAAGGTGATGCCATTTGGGCTCACAAATGCTCCAGCTACCTTTATGACCTTGATGAACAGTGTCCTCAGACCATACTTGGGTAAGTTTGTAGTCGTATTTTTAGATGACATCCTCGTCTACAGCAAAACGAGGAAGGAGCATCTAAAACACCTCAGAAAGGTGTTTCGACTGCTCAGAAAGCATAAGCTTTATGCTAAACAATCCAAGTGTGAATTCTTCGTTGAAGAAGTAGCATATTTGGGTCACATTATCTCTTCAGATGGGATTAAGATGGACCCAAATAAGGTTAAAGCCATACTCAGTTGGCTGAGACCTCAGAATATTTTGGAACTTCAAATCTTTCTTGGTCTGGCGGGATATTACAGACGATTTGTCAAGGAATATGCTCAGATAGCAGTCCCTATGACAAATCTTCTTAAGGGGAAGGGAAAGGAGTTCATTTGGGAGTCTGCACAACAGGAGAGCTTTGATGCTCTCAAAACAGCCTTAGCTACAGCACCAGTCTTAAAAGTCGTCGACCCCAATCAGCCATTTGTGGTCGAAACAGATGCTAGCAACTTTGCAGTAGGCGCTGTGCTAACTCAGGGTGGACGACCAGTTGCGTTCGAGAGTAAAAAACTCGAGCCAGCTCAGACTAGGTACAGTGCCTATGAAAAGGAACTCTTTTCTATAGTCCATGCCCTTAAGACTTGGAGGCATTATTTGTATGGTGCCAACTTTGAGGTCCTGACAGACCATGAGAGTCTCAGATACCTTTGCAATCAACCTGAGCTTAGAGGTCGGAAAGCTCGTTGGGCAGAGTTGATGCAAGAGTTTGACATGTCTATCAGATATAGGCGTGGAAAATTCAATACAGTAGCAGATGCCCTTAGCAGAATGCCTATGATAAACGAGCTGAGTTTTACTCAGATTCGTAATGAGTTACTCGAGTCCTTGAGAGGGAAATGCCAGCATGATGCATTCTTCTCTATTATCTGGAACTCAGTCCAAAACAGACAGTTACAGACTCCAGAACCAGTTCCCGGGGCTGGTGCCAGTTCATCCAAGAATACGGCAGCTTCCGTTGAGGATGATGATGAGTCCGAGTATACGTCGTCAGATGACGTTGAGGATTCTGAGCCTGTATTACCCAAGCAAACCCCTGTGGTTGAGGGTCAGTTGACTCAAGGATTCAAATGGAAACAGTATTCCATTCAGGATGAGTACTTGCTCTATAGAGATAGAGTATGCGTCCCCAATTCAGAGAATTATAGGCAGCAGGTCCTATATGAATGTCATGACAATCCTAGCGCGGGACACCCAGGCATACTAAAGACCTATGAGCTTCTTCGTAGGCAATTTTTCTGGCCCAGTATGAAAAAGGACGTCCACCAGTATGTAACCAGTTGCCAGAAATGTCAAGTAAATAAAGCAGAGCGTTTAAGGGCAGGAGGGTTGTTGCATCCCTTAGAAATACCAGCTGGTAAATGGGAGAGTATCTCCATGGATTTTATAGTAGGCCTGCCTAAAACCCAAAAGGGTAATGACGCTATATGGGTCACAGTTGACCGTCTGACCAAAATGGCTCATTTTATTCCGACCAAAACAACCGTTAGAGCTCCAAAGTTAGCGAGGTTGTTTGTAGACGGGCTATTTAAATTGTACGGTCTACCTTCCGGCATAGTCAGCGACCGGGACAGTAAGTTTACTGGAAATTTTTGGAGGGCAGTATTCCATCATCTCCATACTAAACTTAATATGAGTACCACCGACCATCCACAGACGGACGGTCAAACAGAAAGGGTAAATCAAGTGCTGGAGGATATGCTTCGTGCATACGTCAGCAAGAGGCAGACTAATTGGGAGGAGTATCTCTCGATATTAGAGTTTGCTTACAACAGTACCAAACATTCAGCTACGGGATACAGCCCATTTATGCTGATGTATGGTTTTCAGCCACGCTCACCCACAGCTGTAGGGTTTAAACAAGAAAAAGTTGAAGCAGCCAGAAACTTTTTAGAAGACCTAAACCAGATGATAGAACATGCTAAGCGTAGCATTAGACAATCCCAGGATCGAGCCAGGCATTATGCAGATCCACACAGACGGGATGTGCAGTTCTCCACTGGTGAGAAAGTCTACTTGAGAGTCCCAGTTGACTCTAAAACCCTCAAATCAGGAGTGTGTGCTAAGTTGTCTCCAAGGTATTGTGGTCCCTTTACCATCAGTAGGAGACTAGGCGAGGTCACCTATGAACTAGAACTCCCACACAGCAGTAAGGTTTTTCCAGTTTTTCATGTAAGTCAGTTACGAAAAGCCTTAACCAGATCAGATAATCTGGTAGGGGACAGTGTTCTAGTTCTCCCATTGGATCCTCAACAACCTCCACATGAACCAGAGGAAATTCTTGATAGTAGAGAGACGCAGACTCGTCATACTCTATACCGAGAATATCTGGTTAAGTGGAATGATCAGCCTGTTGAGAATGCCACTTGGGAAAGAGGCAGCGTCCTTCGCAAGATTTTTCCAGACTTTGTCTTAGAGGACCAAGACGGTTCTTAAGGGGGAGGGAGTGTTACGAGCTCGTAACCAGTGCCGAACCCTAGAGAACACAGATAGGTCAGATACCACAGTCAGGGTCGTGTCCAGCGTACATGACCAACAGGACAAGACAGTGTGAGTAGTGTGCCCCAGCACGGTCCATAGCCATGGCGGGCCTAACACAGCCTAGGGACCCTGTCAGCAGGATAGGGCCCCCAGTTGGGTCCCGACGTGCAGTCGGCCACGTCAGTGCCACGTAGCCGACACTTGGCAGTAGCATGCTACCAGTCCTCACACTGGGCTAGGAGGGGCTTACTCTATATCAGGGAGTAGGCAAGGTTGGGTGGATCAGTTAGTGTTTGCCCTACTGTGGTGTTAGGATCTATTACAGATGAGGCAGATGATACAGGTGCAGGGCACACGCCACGGGCAGGGGTCACAGGTGCATCACGTGGCAGAGGTGGGGCACATGGCACAGGTTATATCGGGAGACAGGCAGGGCACACAGGGGGGGCTAGTGGCATACTAGCCTATGTCGACATGATGGAGGAGGCTCTTGATAGAGGGCAGAGTGATTTAGATGCCGGTCCCGCAACTGCTTGGATGCGTGCAGTACAGAGTCATGGCCGTTACTACGACAACACACCAACAGAGGCACCAGATGACTTTGATTGCACAGATTGTGAGGCATTGCAGGGTCTACAGGGTGCACATGATGAGGCACGAGATGAGGCACGGGTTGATTCAGGGGATGGAGCACAGGATGATTCAGGGATTGGTGCATAGGATGAGGCCCAGAGCCCAGAGCATTTGTATTCAGATGCCCAGCTAGACGACCTGATTGCCACATTGGATTCAGAGGCTTAGCAGATGCCGAGTGTCAGGGCACCCCCTTCATCTCTTGCCAGCATGCCATACACAGAGTCCCAGCCAGAGCAGCCGCATGAGGTGCCTACAGTTCCTCCAGTTCCTCAGAGGGTACATGTGCGCCGCACAGCTCCTCCAGTGCCACCGATGCCATTCAGGCCTGCAGCCCCTCCATCGTCGTCCACTTCTGCAGCACCAGGTTTCCATGGCAGGCCACCATCTGTGCCCAGGTTTTCTCTTGCAGCGCCCACATCCACAGTGGCTCCTCCAGCAGCTCCTCCAGTGGCAGCACCCACTTCACATCCTCCTCCTTTGGCAGCACCCACTCCACTGGCTCCCCCTTTGGCAGCACCCAGGATGTACCAGTACCGGCCACCGCAGCGCCCCTTTCAATACATATCGCCGCTATACTTGCCTCCTGCACAGCCAGTTCCTCCACCAGCAGCATCCCCACGGGCACACACTCCATGAGCTCATCCTCCTCGCTCAGCTGCACAGGGAGTTCCCTCTTTTGCTTCCCTATCCCAGCCGGCCTCAGCTTGGGCCTAGCCTAGCCAGCCAGGTGATTTGCATGGGGGTGATGAGGCATTGACAGCTCCTCTTGTCCGCAAGAGACCAGGAAGGCCCAAGGGTGCACCGAACAAGAAGGGCAAGGCACAGAAACTACCAGGGAAGAGAGGACGACCACGCGGGGCTCCAGGTACAGCTAGAGGTGCAGCATTACAGCCAGCTGGAGCAGGTGTTGTTGGTTTGGCTTGCTTGGGGGTTGATGCGGAGGCAGATTGGGATGATGCTAGTGACGAGTCCTTCTCCTCGGATACACAGCCCATGCCAGTTCCAGACAGGCACAGATATCGGCTGCGAGAGTCAGCTCGGGGCCCTGAGTTGTCTCCAGAGCATTCGTCTGAGTCAGAGCCAGAGCATTGATTGTGGCTCTGTTAGTTTAGTTTCAGTAGTTTGTCTCTAGCAGACGGTCTACCATTGTACTCAGATCATTTTTCACATTATATACAGTGTTTGGCGTACTTTATTTGTTGCACATTGTGCGTATGTCGCTCTGTACATGTGATGCTTTATTTTCAATTTTATGTCAAATTCTATGTGCGTGTGTGAATCTTATTTTCAACTAATTTCGATTGAAGTGAATGGTAAGCTTCACATAAATGCACCTACATCATGAGCACAGCAATTACCCCTACACCCCAAACGGCATTTCATAAACACATGTAATACATTTGCATTTAAAAAAATTACAGAGATTGCATTTCACATGACCAGGCTCGCGTTGCACAAAAAACAACTATATATTGATTCGGCGGTTGTATCAAGATAACATTACATATCCTGTCTTTTTTTTAAGCAGCCATCTAGTTATTTGCCGCACCCTAAACTGCCGAAAACTACATAGCAACAATTCGCCCTATGGCTGGACCTTATCTATTCTAAACATTCCTACTGATCCTCCACCGACTCCTCGCCCTCGTCAGGTGCATTGTTTTGTCGTGATGAGTTGCCGTCGTGTGAAGTTCATTCCGATCTGCTCATCCAAATCCAGCTCGACAGCGGGGGCAGGGGCCACAGTGGGGGCGGGTGGCTCCAGTTTTGGATTTCTCTGCCGAGTCTGTCGCAACATCTCTGCAATGTTTGCCTTTTGCTTCCGATGTCTTTCGTTGTGCCTTCAAATATCTTCCTCGAGCTTCCGCTTGGCTTCGCCCTCAGGCTTCGGTGGTATGCGCTCTGCCATCTCGATCGACCTTCTCCTCACATCACCCTGGTCCTCGAACAACCTCTCACAGCACCCTATCTCTCAAACAGCCTCTCACAGCCTGTCACTGGCTCTCGCTTGCTCTCTCACTGGCTATCATTGGCTCTCTCACAGCCTCTGAAAATGCCTCTCACAATGGCATTGTGAGTGCTTATTTATTTCCACAGCCTGATCGGCCATGTGGATCCCCATCATCCCTCCATGTGCCTCTGTACCTGCCCCCATTTGATGCTCCCTCCCCTGTGTTGCTCTCCCATTGGCCCCATGGTCTGCTCACCCACAGTGCCCATGTGCTGTACCCTCTTTTTTTACACCCAGAACCTTTTCTTTTTCCATTTTTTTAACCTATGTTGGTAGGTAAAAGACAATAAAAAAATATTAAAAATATTTTTAAAAAAATATTTAAAATATTTAAAAAATAATATTAAAAATGGTACCGCCCTAGTACCGCGGATCCCCGGCCGTACCACTGTTATGGTACCGACGGTACTATGTATGAAATATATGGAAAAAAAAAGGGGGGGACGCTTCCGGATGCACGTCCGCCGTGTCCGGACCCTTCATCTTTGGTTTATTTTACATAAGTTAAATAAGCATAAATTAATTACCATCAGATTCCCCATAAAAATCCCTGCATTTTGAACCCCATGTTGCAAAAAAGAAAAGAAAAAAGAAAGAGTTTGTTTTTCATGTTTCTTTTTCTGGTTTTGAATAGTTTAGTGCTTGTTGTTTGAGTTAAATTTTTTTTTTATTTGAGTGTCAACAACTTGTTTGTTTATTCTTATCTGCTGCAACCATGAGATAAATAGTGTGCATCATTCAGTGGATGCTTGCAGAAAACTCTGTTGGAGGAATGCAGTTGTAACAATGTCTAAGACCCTGTGCACGAATACCTTCCAGATAACTCAATTTTGACAAGCAAAGTACCAAAAAATTTCAATGTCGGGCTTATTTTGCTTTTCTTCTTGTTATTTTTGGAGCTAGACATATCAAAACTTCTTGCCAATGTTTGTGCATTGCTTCTGTTGCATTTCTCTTACTGTTATCTATGATGTCAGGTAATACAATAGCTCTAGCTAGTAGGTAGGAGATACTATGAGGTAACCTCTTGGTTGTAGCAGTCCAAATAGTTTAATTCGTGGCAATTGTTCTAAACATTGTTCGTTCTAAACTCTTGTTGCCTTATGTCCTTGGATTTCACTATACAATGCCAGGTCCATGACTCAGATCGAAAGAACTGAAAGTTAAAATTTTCTAAACTCCATGAAGCAATATTTCTGAAACTTTGCAGCAGCATCTTGTCTCCTCGACTTCGAAAATATACAGAATTTAGATAAACATGTATGGGTGATAATTGTGATTCGGATTTTATTTAGCTATACTTGGAACACTGCTCACAGTGTGTCTTATCTGCATATATTCAGGCTTCGACATTAGAAAGCTTGAGAGTGAATTATTTCTCTGTGAAGTCTGTTTTCTTAGTAGTACTCTGCAAATTTGAACAAAATGCTTGACATCATGAATTTGTTTTGGGTCATGTCATTTTCAATCTGGCTTCTTTTCTATGAGAATTGAAGACTTTGTTTCATAACGAAATTTGCAGGAGTAGCTCTTGTAGTTGAAGTCCTGAATTCTCATAAGAGGTTACCTTTGTCCTTGTTGATTTGAACTGTTCTTGTAACCTGTTCATTTCTGGAAATGCAACCATATAAGTTTCAACACCGAAGAAGTCGAAACGTTTCGTATAAACTTTTATGTTGACCACATTTGTTTGACAGATATTGTGCCACCGTTTATGCGAAAGATACGCAGGCCACGGCTCTTGCATTGAAGTGTGCAGCAGTGGCACGGATGCGAGTATTACGGGTCAAGAATCCAAGTACTACAAGAACTCTTGCAGAAATTCAGGCCACTATGCAGCTTGCTAACCCTTCTCCTTTAGGTCTGGTTTTCCAATCATGTTTCAGGATTGCCTCTGCATGTTTCAAAATTGAAGCACATTAAGATACAGATGAGGTTCTTCTCATTTGCCTGGCATGGTTGGTCGGAGTGGTGAATTTGCTTCTTTCTGGGGGTGATTGTTTTACTTCCTTTGCAGGGGAATCCCCTTCATCATCATCTGCATCAGATGTTGACAACCTGAACAATCAGGCTGTACCACATGACAAATTGCAGGCAACCAATACTGCCAAAGAAGTGTCATCACCTTCTTTGCAAGCATCAGCCATGAGCGGCATTCCTGCATCTGCACGACATCATCCTAACATCACTCGGGTTCTTCGAGATGTATGTTCTTGCATAATTCTTTATAGGTATTGCTGCTCTGGAAGTGGACCATAGAATGAAATGTTGTAATGTTTTTTGGCTCAAAAAAAGTACCTCACCAACCATCAACTTAATGTACGATATAAGGAGAATTGCTGTCTTTTGCATAAAGCTAAAAGACTGGTGGCTTTGGTGTCAAATCGCTGGACTTCGAAAACTAGAAGATTAGGATATTTTATTCAAATTCTTAATTTGTGTCCTTTTTGTTTCTCGGGGTCGTGAAAAAGCTAAGGCATATAAGTTGGTGCATCATAGAAGTCACAGTTAGCAGTATGTGGAAGTTTTTTAAATCTGGTTAGTTCTGTACACAGGCAGCAGAGATGTGTGCAGCTGTTGAAGCTTGGATGAAGGCAGATCTTGCCATTGCTGCTGCTAAAGTTACATATTCGGATGCGTCATTTGGAGATATTATCAAGAGAGTGGGTGAAATTGGTTTCAGTGATGTTGCAGTCCTTGTTCGGCTTGTCAATTCAGCCTTAGAAGCTTTAAGGCGTTAGTCCTCATTGATAGGTAAGATGTGGCATCAAGGGTGGTACATTTATATTTACTTATTTTATGTAAGTAGTTTCCAGATTTTCCTAGATCAGGTTATCTTTTTGCAAAGAGTGACACGATTTTCTCTAAAATCTTTTCTACAAAATGATGCTCACTAAATTTCTTTTGTGGTGGCCTAAGACACCAAGAAAAAGACAAGGAAAACATGACTTGGTGAGTGGACCTAACACATTGTGTTATGCCAGCTTTTCGTTTTGAGCAAGAAGGTAAAAAGGAGATGCCAGTGCTCTCAAGCATACCAAACATTTTCTCGGGGGTTTACCAGCTTGCAATTTTCGTCCCCTGGTTTCCCACATGATGCTCCTTTGCAGAAGCTGGTTTCTAATTCTCGCAGAACTGCAGAGTTGCAAAGGGAAGATTCTGAAACAATGTGAGTACATGTTAATGACATGTTTAGAGCTATGTCCATTTCCGATACAAGCTGATCTTCTTTTTATCTGCTGCAGCAATGAGTTAGTGTGATGTACAAACCAAGAAGGGCATGTACATGCACTTATTTTTCTTGGCACTTTTAAGAAAGTTGTTCTGCATTTGTTAGGTGCAAATTATTTTTTCCTCAGCTGTGATTGCAGCTGAACTCTTTTGGGCATGCTAAAGCCCTAGGTTAATTGCCTTTATATATATGTATATAAACCCTTTGATGTTCCAACTCGAGTAATTTGTGTGAGAGGATTTACTGAACCGGCTGAACATTGCAAAATTTGCAGTTGACCAGGATATTCTGAAGTTTTTGAATATCCTAGTTTTTGAAACCTGTGTAATCTGACAAATATTCTTGATTTTACTTGAGATTTCCTCTGGTTTCCTGCAATTTAAAGTCACATTGTGTTGAAGATATTTTAGTCCTACAGTTCCAATAAATATAAGGAAATTCTGAAGGATGTTCCACAAACATGTGATCGTCAGGAATTTTGCATTTGTCATAGACTGTCCTCAAGCAGTCTTCAATAAACTTTCTATTTACAAGGAAAAGAAGACCTGAATACTATCAGTTAAGTGTGTGTGTGTGTGGGTGTGTGTGTGTGTGTGGTGGTGGCAAAGACAGCTGTTTGGACATTGTCGGACGGGCAAGCAATGTGATAAGAGAAGTGCAACCTTTGGACGAAAGTGATTTTCTTGTCTTCTTTTCCAGGCTCAACTTGTATTTTTGGTTCAGCAAAAGCGGCAAGGATAATGCTGCTTGTTATCATATTTTGAGATTTAAAACACAACTATGTGAGGAGTTTCTGTGAAGTTGATGCTAATCATTAGGATGTCTTGCAGTTTATCTTACTTTAACACAATCTGTTAGAGGCAGTGGCTTCCATACTGAAGGTGCAAGGCCTCACATCAGTAATCGAAAGCATGATGCTAACATTAATGGTTTTTTGGTGCTTTCCACTCATGTTTCTTTCTGGCATGTCTGCATGATTCATAAAGGAGAACCTCCGATACGTTTTCCACATTTTGGAGTTTCCTACACACGCATACATTAAAATACTTGGTAGTGACGAGCTCCAAGAGGCTCAACAGTCCTGTTCTCATCACCCAAGAGTTTCTCTCTCCTCAAGGGTAGAGTTTGGCTGCATAAAGTTGCAAAAGAACAGATCTTCTCAATTTTGAATGTCTGCATACTATTAATAGTCTAGTGCAATTTCACATAAAATGTCAATCCACTCTTGAAAACAGTGGGCCAAAACTGCAATTATCGTCCATGCGTAGTGGCCATGCTAGGCCTATTAGAATTCTAGTGATAATTCATGAGAGGATTGATCTAGTCACAAAGATACTTTTGGTGCTCAGTAACTCTCGCCGATTTGAAAGTTCAGCTCTGAAAAACTTGGCGAAGGTTCAAATGAAACCGATATGTTGTTTATGATGTCTGTGAGGGTTGTTTGGAGTATGGAGTAACTCACAAGGGTCGCAGGTTCCTAAGAAAGATAAGAAGATAGTGGAACAATTTTCTATCCGAGGTGGTTTACTATTTCGGAATGAGAAAGTTTGCGTACCAGAGGATGATGAGATAAAGAAGAGGATTCTTTATGAGTGTCATGACGTTCCCTATGCATGTCATCCAGGTATACATAGGAATCTGGACTTGGTCATAAGAGAGTTTTTGTTACGTACCCATAAGGGCATGCAACAGGAAACTTGAGGTGACGGTTTCAGTAATGGGACGGAACGTTGATCTGGAGCTATAGGTCTTTTGGGTGCCACGTGTCAATGTCTCATTAGCACACAATGACTCGTTGTTATGGACTTGCGTCAGTGTGCACAACTGTCGCATGTCGTTGGTCATGTGTGGCTCCTATGGAGGGAGATTCGCCTGGACTATGTATATAGAGGTGGATCTCCATGAGCTTGGTATTCATTCTCTCATGGAGAATGAAGAGCTCTTCCACTGGTGGTCAGGTCAAGACGAGTATCTAGGCCTCAGGATGTAGATAGGTGAGGGTCGAGGGTAAGGCATGGTGGTATGGGACATACACCATGGCTTACATGAGATCCGAGCTTGCTTGATGGTGGTCTGTAGCTTCAGTGCATGGGGGTGAGGTGGTAGTGCCTCTATGGTTGGGTGGTAATGTAGTGTTTGTCACCAGTTTGTGCTTTAGCAATGACCGGCACGACGACGGAGATTCTAACAGCTGGTAAGGAGTGAGATGGGGGGTACCATTTTCATCATTGAGGTGTTTATTGTGGCCTAGTCTTCTTGAGTAGTTATCTCAAGTTCTCTAAGCCCTTTTGTTGCAAAGCCCTTGCAGCTTTTCCTTATCTCGTTCCTTAGAGCGCTATGGACCCTGCTATGACCTCAGGTGAAGGACCGTCTTCACCACCTCCTCCTCCTGATGTAGATACTAAACAGCTAGTACAGGCCTTGAATCTGTTGCAAAATCAAATTTTAGAAATGCAAGCCAAACATGTTGCGGCTGAGCAAGAGTAGCATTCTGCGACGCACTCGCGGTCCGTTGGTGTTTATCCAATGTTTAATCTGGAATTCTTTTTAGGCAAAAAGAAGGACCAGCTTCCTGATGTAGTATTGTCATGGCTAATCGATGGAATAGTCATTTTTCCATGCACGATGCGCCTGATAGTATGAAGATTGCTTATGCCCTCATATTTTTACGAGGAAAGGCGTTTACATGGTGGCAGGATCTGAAGGAGAGGGTTAATGCTCCTTTTACATGGAATGTCTTTCAATAAGCATTTAAAAGGGCTTTTCTTCCGGTGTTGGATGATTTTGAGCATTGGCGACATTTCGCCACCGTGTAGATGGGTACTAGGTCATTTAGATGCCTCTATCCAAGAATTTCAGAAAATTTTGTCCCAATTGGCCTCGCAAATTGATCCTATCCTGTTGAAGTTACATTTTATTTTGGGGCTTCCGAAAGAGTTTTAGCTAGAAGTGCGGCGCAACCAACCGCAGACTATTGAGGATGCAGTTCGCTTTGCGAAAATCTTCGATGATGCCCATTTTGCCCGTCGCTGCCCTAGTAGTTCTACTTTTGCTAGATCATTGCCTTTTTTCTGTTTTTCTGCCATTGCTACTTTTGTCTCTCGCAAGGAGCAAAGTATGCCCAAGGCTGAACAAAAAGAAAAGAAATTTTGCAAGAAGCGGGGCAGAGACAAGACGGACA
Organism: Diphasiastrum complanatum; assembly: GCA_029204225.1. Lineage (NCBI taxonomy): Eukaryota > Viridiplantae > Streptophyta > Lycopodiopsida > Lycopodiales > Lycopodiaceae > Diphasiastrum > Diphasiastrum complanatum. The sequence goes on from CM055098.1 coordinate 3,604,768, forward strand.
CCGGTTCCCAAGACGGGAAAAAGCGCGTCAAGGTGCGGACTATGACAAGGCGAGAACTGGCGGCTTGTGCTTCTCTTGTATGGAGAAGGGGCATCTTTCAAAAGATTGTGCAAAGAAAAAGCGAAAGAAATCTGGCGGGCAACCTAAATCTTTTAAAGCGCCAGGTAATTCTAGTATTTCTTTTGTTGATTTATCCTTTAAGGATGGCACTAGTTGCAAGAATTGTTGTTTTAGTACAGCTGTTTTTGGCCCCCACGATCTCATTCGCATGAATGGAATCGTAGACGCCAAGCTGTGACTGTTCTTTTTTATGATGGTTCCACACATAACTTCATAAAAGCTGATATGAAATAGCATAGTGAAACTCAAGCACTATGCATGAATCATAGCATAGTGAAACTCAAACACTATGCGTGAATCAGATTGAATACTGCCCAAACATTTGTGTCTGCCCAAACACTATGTTAAAAAATGACTAGAAAATGCACCTTAGTCAAGTGATTACACAGTGATCGAACTACTTGGCAACAGTGTCTTGGCACATAACCATGAAGGGATTCTTAAATAGAAAAGATTCTAATTCCTTAAAACGATCAGCCTGAACATTTGCATGTAGCAAGAAAGTTGACCACTTCCATTACTACTTTTCAGCATTCACGAATAGCCTTGTTATGTCATTCTCTGAAAGCTACAAATGGGGATACAGTTGGCGATCTAGATCTTACATTTCACTTCAAAATCTTCACTCGGCCACAATAAATGATTGAAAGTTTAGACTCACATTCACTTTCAAATCTGCATCTCTTGGTTACCTTTTTGCTACGTCATTATCTGAAAAACACTAATGATTGGCAACCCAGACACAATCTAGATATTATATTTTGTTTTGAAAACTGACTCAACCACAATGAATCATTGAAACCTCAGTCTCACATTAAGCTTTGAATATGCATCTCTTGTTTAAAAGATTAGAGCTATGAACTCTTTAACTATTTAAAAAAAAAAAATTCAAATTCAACTTGGGAGCCACATCGAACTCTAACCAACTACATCAAGGGTAATCTAATAAAAGAACACAAAAAAGAAGTGAGTAAACCGTAGAAAGCAAAGGACAACATATAAGAGAAAACATTGGAACACATCGTAATTTGGCCTCAAAAACTACATCTACAACCAAATGCAAAGTCTAACAGAACACGTAATTGTCCACAAAAGCCTGATAAAAAAATTATAAGGTAAGGCGATTAATTCGATACAAACCATAAAAAAATGACCAGAAAATGCACCTTAGTCACAGTGATTGTAAAATTTGATGCAAGCAGAAGAAAGTGGCTACCAGGCTGTGAAACTGAATCTGTTGGGCTCCGCTAGTGTTTTTTTTTATAGGGGTGTAGATGGATGAGATTGTTGCGGCCAAAGATGAGTGTCAATGAGATCCACACACACAAGATCCAAGATCCAATATTATCAAAGTTTTGATGTTGTCTGATGTGTGCATGCCTGAGAATCCTAGCTCCTTGTATTCCTGGTAATAAATGCAATGTTTGGCGCCCTGAAGGTGTTCATCACTTGTAAAATAATGTACCCAAAAGCCAAAGTATTTTGAGTCTGTTTAAACAAATTTTGCCTACGACAAGGAAGGTCTGCTTGATGCGTGCATGCATGTTTGATGCGTGCAATTGGAGAGAGAGAGATAAACAGAACAAAGCTCCTCTTGACAAGTCAAGATCAAAGCCTTTTAAAACCCTTTATTCACAAACCAACAAAGAAAAACATAGCTGAAAAGTATACAGTACTAGAAAGCATTGTAAAGAGAAACGCATTTCAAGACATCCAGTTGGTACCTGCCACCATTTCACCACACAAAACCGTGCAAGGTAGGCACAGTGAGGAAGACAGGTGTCAACGTTGAATGTCAATTGTTATCCATGTACAAAATACGTTTAACTTAACTAATCAAATTTTATACTCTGATCTTCCCAAACTAGAAGTTGATTATAGCGATAGGCCAAACCATATCGATACTGTATCAGGGCAACTGCCATACTGATCAGTTTGATGGTTATGGTCTTAACAACTGAAACGTACTGCTTATGGAAGTGAGCTGTATCATATAACATTAACTGCACACATATAAGTAGCTTGGATCGGTACACAAAGTTTGGGGCAAATCCATGCCATACCAAATCTTGTACCTGTAAACAAGTAATGTACGGTTCTTGGGACTTGAGCAAATCCATGCAATACAAAAGTCCGCAAGCATTCTTATCGTTATTTAACAATATAAATTACGATCATAACTAAAACTGCAATCAACCACTATATTCACATATGAAGACAATAGTGTTTATAATTGTTTACTTATGAAATAGATACGGGCAACCTTTTTTTTTTTAAACTGTAGAAAAACTGCATGCTGCATCAATGAATGCTAGAGAAAGTGTATGCGAATAAACGAATGTAAGCGACGACCGGTATGTATTATGAATGACAGTTTCTTTTGCTGCCAAAGCCTCTTCTTGTAATAGACATCCACTTACATTTGCGAGGAATACCAACCTGAATGATAGACTCTAATGATTCTTGTGAGCTGGCCATTTTACTATCATCAATACGAGATAATTTTTTACCAGCTTCGCAAGGGGTGATGGAAGGTTTGCACTCTGTCATATGAAATCTCTCCAATATCTCGCCCACATACTTGTTTTGACATAAGCTGATATCACTGCTAGTTTGCCATACTTCGACACCCAAACAATAGTGCATAAGATCTAAATCTGTCATCTCAAACTGCTTGCATAAGTTGGCTTTGATAGAACGAGTGAGGTTCTCATCATTTCCCATGATAATGATATCATCAACGTAAAGTACAATCAAGGCAATGTTGTCATCATTCATAAGAACATAAAGGTTTGGATCTGAATTTGTTCTTACAAACCCATGAGAAAGAAAGTAATTGTCAATGCGTCCATACCATGCGCGTGGCGCTTGCTTAAGGCCATAAAGTGCTTTGTGTAGTTTACATACCTTTTGTTCTTGCCCTTTTGCGATGAAGCCCTGCGGTTGGACCATGTAAACTTCTTCCTCTAAGTCACCATTCAAAAATGCGGACTTCACATCCATTTGATGGATCTTCCACCCAAAATGAGATGCTAAGGCAATGATAAGACGTAGCGTAGTCCACTTAGCCACTGGAGCAAATTTCTCTTCATAGTCAATTCCTTTGCTTTGCTCATAACCCTTCACTACTAGGCGTGCCTTATGCTTTGCTATCGTGCCATCCGCATGAAACTTTGTTCTAAACACCCATTTTTATCAATGGGTTTCTTTTCAAGTGGTAGATCAACCAACTCCCATGTATCATGCATGTGGATGGATTCTATCTCCTCTTCCATTTGCCCTTCTTGATGCTTTCACCACTTGCATGGTCTTCATCTTCATACCTATGCGTCCCATCAAAGATCACATCTTTGCTAATGTGAATCTTGTTCATTACAGGATCAAAACACCTGTATGCCTTCGTCCTCTCATCATAACCGACCAAGATACACTTGATTGCTTTGGCACATGTACATAGGCCTTACATCCAATGACACGAAACTTGTCGATTTTTGGCCTTATTCCTGTAAATGTTTCTTCGGGAGTCACATTTGGAACCGCAACGGTAGGGCTCCTGTTTTGCAAGAACGTTGCCGCACTGCACGCTTCCGACCAAAGTGAATCGGTCAAGCCCATTTGCTTCATCATGGAACGTGCACTCTCCATAATAGTCCTATTTTTTCTTTCAGCTGCACCATTACTATGCGGCGTGTGTGACTGTGTGAATTGACTTTTAATGTCGTGTTCTTTGCAAAAGTCCTCAAAATCATCAGATTTGTATTCGCCCCCTCTGTCAGATCTTAGCACTTTAATGCGTGCATCCAGTTGGTTCTCTACCAAAGTCTTGAACTCCTTGAAGCGAGCAAAAGCATCAGATTTTTTTTTCAAGAAATAAATCCATGTCCTCCTAGAGTAATCATCTATGAAAGCCATAAAGCCGCATGGGTCGTTGTGAATGAGTTCCAGTTGTTTCTTAGCTCTTGCAGCTCCACCTTTCTTGAATGTCTCCCTGTGATGCTTTTCCATGATGCATCCTTCACATATTGCATGATGATCATCCTGCAATGCCGGTAACCCTATTACCATCTTCAGCTTCGCCATCAATCTCAAGCTCCCATAGTTCAAATGACCAAGTCTTATGTGCCACAACTCAGATTGAGATGCTGTTGAGATAGCCAAACCATATTCTCCTGGTTTTGCAACATCCAATTTATAAAGGCCACAGTTACTATCTCTATAACCCTTCGCCACCACTTTATGGTTGTGGTTCATATCCCTCATAAGGCATCCATCCTTGACAAATTCAACCTTTAGATGTTGATTTGCCATTACACCAACAGAAAGCAAACTCTTTTTGAGTCCAGGAACATAAAGCACATTAGGGATGTTCTTGATTTTACCATCAGAAAACTGCACAGGTACATTGCCCACACCCTGTATTTGGCATTCCTCCCCATTGGCTTGAGTGACCTTATCCCCATCATGGATTGGTGAGAATTTCTCAAACCAATCATGTTTCCCGGTCATATGCCTTGTGGCGCCTGAATCTATGAACCATCTGGCACCATCATCAACTTGGGAAGCCAATGCCGATGAGAAGACACTTGTCTCATCATCTTCTCCATCATCTTCGGCAATGTTGCCTTGTTGAGTTACTTTTCTCGCCTTTATGTCCACTTTCTTCTTGTAACACTCGCGTGCCCAATGACCCGGTTTGTGGCAATAGTAACATTTGTCTTTCTTCTTCTTTTTCCCTGTTGATGACGACTCTCTCTCATCATCATCATCCTTGGATATCTGCTTGCCTTTAGCAAGGAAGGCTTGATCCTCCTGTGGGGTTTGCCTTGACTTCACCACTTCGTGACGCTGCTCTTCTTGCAACATGATTCCGTGGAAGTCTTCAAAAGTAGGCAACCTCTCCCTCGAAGCAATGCTACTCACAAACATCTGTAGCCCTTCCGAGACACCGCTCATTGTGGTATGTACCAATTCAACGTCGTAATTGGTTTTCCAATTGCCACAAGTTGATCTCCCAGCTCCTTTATCCTGGTGAGAAAAGATCCCACTGATTCACTTTCTTCCATCCTTACTGCGTTCAATCTCAACTTCAAGAATATGGCCCGAGCTGGATTGCAAATTTGAAATTGCATTCTAAGAGCTTCCCAAGCTCCCCTAGCTGTCGTGGCATCACTTATATGAGTGATTACATGGTCTTTCACTGAAAGATTGATTAAGGACAATGCTCTCTGCGCCTTTTTATCAAAGGCCCTCATGTCACCTGGAGTGGTATTTGGCCGGACTTCAATACCTGCCACAATCTCTCATAACTCCTTCTCCATCAAAATGCTCTTCATTTTGAATTTTTCAGATGTTATAGTTAGAAGCCCCATCAAGTTTGCTTGCATCGCCCAAAATTGCCTCATTGATGTTTGCCATCTCCAAACTGCTTGAAACTCCACCTGTAGGCTATAAAGCATATGCCGAAGCCAACCGTGATGTCAGAAATCACAAATAATGACCTACAATTTTTGGCTTACCAGGCCACCCACCACTCTTTCGCCAAATTGAAAGCCAAACTGGCGTCGCTTTCCGAAATGCTTCTCATCACCAACTCCCAACTACCTGCTGACAATCCCCTGTCTCTGAATCTTCTTACAGTTTTGAGCTATTCCACGAATCTCCACAGACTCGGTTTTGTGTTTCCTAGCCAACAAACCGTCGTGAATTCGTAGCTCTCTGTTCTTGTCCGGTGATTCAAGCCACCAAAGGCTCTGATACAAAGTTAAGAAACACAGTTTAAACACCCAACTGGATCAATCACCACAACACAACGTCAAGTGCAACAAGACAAGACAACAGAATTGCTCTCCACAAATTGTATATTCAACTAATAAGTAAGTACAAAGATAAGTCGCTTAAAAGCACTCAAAGGGCTTGTAAAAAAAAGATGGCCCGATAATAAGAAAGCACTATATAAGTCAATCATTGCTATTTTAACTGAAGAGAGACTGAGAGCATGGGAGAATAATGAGAAGCCTACTACATCCTTAATAGGTAAGGCCACTTGTGGAGGAAGCAATCAATACCATCCGTAGGATGAAGCACAATCAATCTTAGCCACTGAAATTGTAATAAATGCAACTAAAAGTTCAAACATTTCTCACCAAAAATCTTTTGTGGGTCATACACCTTTCCAAGCTCATAAGTCCTAACAAACCAAATAGTATAACGTAGGGACCAAATAGTATAACGTATAATGTCTTTGAAGAAGGCTGCCCATGTGGAGCCCAAGTGGCAATTCCACTAATTTGGAAAATACAAGTGAAATTTGCCCTTCTACTAGAGGTCACCATCAAAAGGTGTCTCACTCTCAATTATTTAAGGGGGGTCTATGCTTATTTACAATATTACTAGCTCCTACATGGTCGTTCCTTCTCTGGGATTCACCATGTAAGCTCATAGTAAGGTACAGTACCATTCATGCGAGAGAGAGAGAGAGAGAGAGAGAGAGAGAGAGAGAGAGAGAGAGAGAGAGAGAGAGAGAGAGAGAGAGAGAGAGAGAGAGAGAGAGAGTAACAAGATTTCACATAGTCCCTCTTGACAAGTCAAGACCAAACCCTTTGAACCCTTCAATTTATAGCATAACAGGTAAAAATACAGCTGTATAAAGTATAAAAGTACAGAGTACCATAAAGCGAAGCAAGTTCTAAGACACCCAACTGTTACCTGCCACCATCCCACACAACAAAACCACACAAGTTAGTCGCGTGAGGAAGACAGGTGTCACAGCTTAGCATCAGTTGTTATCCATGTCTGAAACAAGATTCACTACTTTATCAACTAAATTGCATTTATAAAAAGTACGTCCAATCTTCCCAATCATTCACTTCATTGTTAATCAATACATTCTGCTCTTTAACATAGCCGTATCAGGGCATAAGCCATACCGATCAGTACAAGAGCAAAAGACATGTATTAGGTTCACATTTACATTTTCCATGTAAGCAACTATACTTCACTATACTGATGGATAGAGAAATGACTATGGTCACAGGTTAGGTACTAGAGCACTTCCGTGCTATACTAGCCCCCATGGATATCCCGTAACTATTTTTCGAGAGCCCAAACACCGAACAACTTGGGCAAATCCATGCCATTCAAGTGTACCATTGTCAAACTCTATATGAGTACGTGACCTTACAAACAACACTGGGACATCGGATGCAAGCGAATTTAATTAAATAAAAAATACAAGTTCATGTGTGTATAATTCTTCAAGTTACACTCTTAGAAGCCAATCTACTCCTCATCAGGGGCAGCAATCATCATAGTTTGTATCATACAAATGTAGCGATCATCCAGAGCAACCAATTATAGCAAGTAACAGCCAATGGAATAGCAGGAATGCTCTTATCAATCACATATAAGCATTCATCATTGTAATCACTGGAATCCATAAGTAAAGACAATGGTCCATCGCACTTTTTCCATCCTTATATACTGTAAAATGTGTGAAATAATACATGCATGCAAGGCCATGCTTCATCACAGTATTAGTATGGATTTAATACTCAAAAAGCAGCGATGGCTAGCGACCCATTCCGCTACATAGATAGCGCTGGCCAGCGACTACTAATCACACGTAATCAGTGATACTTTTAGTATGCACCTGGATCGCTGTCCAGCGCCAACTATAAATCAATCAGTGATAGAAAAAAGGTGCCCACTTTTGCTCCTTGAGGCAGCGCTTGATTGTAAGGATGCCGAATCACAGTTTTGCAAGCAAAAACTTGCTACTACACAATGGTAATCACAGCAAGTTGTAAACATTCATTCCTAATCGTAAAGTACAGCACAAAACCTTCAGTATCAGTGAGCTAGATAGCGTTCTCACCTTAGGTTGCAGTATCGTTCACACGATTGCACTTCCAGTAGCATTCACGAGTATTCCTCTTCAATAGCAATCATCGTAAAGAAAAGCACCAGTAGAGCAGGGCTGAAGGAAGGAGAGAGAGAGAGAGAGAGAGAGAGAGAGAGAGAGAGAGAGAGAGAGAGAGAGAGAGAGAGAGAGAGAGAGAGAGAGAGAGAGAGAGAGAGAGAGAGAGAGAGAGAGAGAGAGAGAGAGAGAGAGAGAAGCAAGAAAGTATGAGGGAAAGTGAATAGGGTTTTGTGACTTCCCTCTTTATAGAATCAGAGGACACTTAGGTGTACTAAGTGCAAATAGCTGCCCACCATTAGATTGACTGTTCAGAATGTGCACAGATCTTGGCCCTTGGAAAGACTACCAACTTTCCCACCACTTTTTAAAAAAAAAAAAATTAAAATGGGGTCTTCTATCATAGCAAGGCATTTTTCTTCTGCCCTGACTAGTAAAAAGGGTTATTACACGACATTTGCATTCTACAGAGGTTTGCGAAGTAAATAGAGTAATATATTTACGTAACAGAGCCCATGAAGAAAGAGAGAGAGAGAGAGAGAGAGAGAGAGAGAGAGAGAGAGAGAGAGAGAGAGAGAGAGAGAGAGAGAGAGAGAGAGAGAGAGAGAGAGAGAGAGAGAGAGAGAGAGAGAGAGAGAGAGAACCCACCAACCATACCCAGAGTCAGCAAAGTCTCTCAGGGGGCAGTTAGCACCCCTGAGATGGAGTGCTAACTGCCCACCAAAAGAAATTTAGCATTTTTTGGTAAAGTTAACTTAAGCCTAGGGAACAAGTCGCGTAAAAACAGGTTATTTAAAATCTCATACAGTCTTTCTCTCATGAAGCCATTATTTTGAAAAGCAAGAACAATGTTTTTTACCTCATCCATAAAGGTATCCAGCTCGCTACAACAATACATGCAAACAATAATTTGAGCGACAATTACTTTATACGAGTTCATATTCGGCCTATTGGCAGTTGAGTGTATATACTGAAAGAACGAAAACAGAAGTTCCTATCTCTTGTCAAATTTTTTCATATGAAACTTTCCTGATAAAGAATCAAAGGTAGTGGTAATACTCAAAAAATTAACCGTGATCCGAAGCGTTTTCTTTTTCCATAGTGAGGTACTCCAAGGGATAGATCCATAAGGCATTATCATTGATACGAGGTTGCATCTTGTCTAGGAATACAAGAGCATCTGTGTTGTTTATGAAACAAATATCATCAATATAACAGAAAGTATGCTTGAAGGCACATAGGTATTCCACTTTTCTAAGTCTGGCCAGTCTTTTCATAAAATGTATTTCAAATAATGACAAATACCAGTTACACCATTCAGGGGAATAGGCAAAACCCATAGGAATACCACAGACTTGTTTCCAAGTCCTATTTCCTAATCTTACTATGCGATTGTCAATTAGTATATCATTATAATGGCAAAGAGGTTCTATGTCAATCACAGTCCAATTATCAATCTGATTGGTCACCCATTTCCAGTCAAATTGCTTAAGGCTCGATTTCCACTGATAGGCAAGCTTTTTGTTTTTACAAGACTTGAATGCATACCTTATCATTTTCCGTATTATAATTTTTAGCCCATCCGGACCATTAAGAGGGATATTTTCATAGCATTTTGCAATGTCAGTGGACCACATGGAAGTGATTTTATTAGGCACATTAAGATAAAATTCAATAGATGAGTCGCACTACTAGAATAGGTTAGTATCCACATTTAGGATACTCCTATATGAAATTGCCTTAAGACCTGCTCTCTCCATAAGGAGAGGAGTCAGTATACCAAGAGCTCCAGAGATAAACGTGGCCACCTTTGAAAAATAGCAGTCATGTGCATTTGTAATCCATCTGAACGCGTTTTTGTGTAGTTTAAAAGTACAAAGTAAAAAAGGTAATTCTTCTTTCCCTATAAAAAAATCGGGTATTTTAGTAGCAAAAGTATCTTGAATTTTAACCATAGCCACATCTAGTGTATTGTCATTTTCAATTGAAAACGGGGCAAAATCAGGACTAGACAGTCTAACCAAAGCCAAACTTCTTACAAAGTAGATGCACATAAAACAGGGGTTATGTTGTGCCTTATCCACACCATCAACATATAGATTGGTAGTAATCCAATTACGTTCATCAATGGCATTTGTAAGTTTGTTACTCATAACTCTTTTTCCATGTAACCACTTGGCATTTCTCAAAAAGTTTGTAACAACATCTTTGCAAATCAAGGCATGTTTCCTAACAGTTTCATGATCAATATCTTGATAAGTAGTTAAAAAACTTGCCAATTCAAACCATCCACGATAAAGGTCTAAAGATACCTCATTTATATTAGATTGGCGCAATGGGATATGATTAAGCCTTTGTTCAAGTCATTCTTTAAAACTTTGCTTCTAATAATTCCAGTATCCATCGAGACAACATGCCCAAAAAATTCAGAAATGGACTCTTTAAAATGTTTATTGTAAGCACAAATACAAGGTGGGATGTTGTCAACATTGAAATCACAAAAAACTTGAAAGGGTTTATACCAATCATGCTTCAAATGTGGAAAATAAGACCAACCAAATACGATAAGCTCAAAAGTTTCATCGATATGACCAAAAATCTGAAGTAAGATTTTAGCATATAATTGCTTAGCATCAATCCTCTCAAAACATCTGTTATAATAATGGAAATGCAGAAAAAAAAACTTCCCTCTGTCTCTTCTAACCACTACTCGTCGTCTACCAGTATTGCTGACCTCCAATGTCCTTGTTTCTTCTATGTCTTCCTGCACATGGATCAATCACGGTAAAAGTTCAGCTTTCTGATAGGAAGATCCCCCTTTCCACCACTACTTTTCCCTTCTTTGCCTTTGTTTGGAAAGTGCTTCCTCATCCTGTTATTTTCACTTTTGATATGGCTGAGCTTGGATTGTTCAGATTGAAGGAACCCATTTTTTTGCTAGTATCTAGGAAGTATTTGTCTTGCAAGGTAGAGAAGCTAGGTTTTATCAAAAGGAGTTCAATTTTTTGAATGTTTTTAGCATCGCCAAGGTGTGCAAGGAGCTTAGCAGTAGGGTTTATGGAAAGTTCAATGGCAGCATCAATCATGTATTGTCAGATAAACATAACGACAAGGTGGGACTTGACAACCTCTCTAGCAGGTTTATGCAACCAAAGGAAGAAGGCATTAAGCTGATTTTGCTAAGACGCACCAGGAAAGAAAATGGAAAGATTATTCATTATATACCAGATAGAGTGATCAAACCAAATGATGGAAGAATTGTTTTTACATTTATCACTGCATCTGCACTTAAAGAAGGGTCTTTTCTAGTTCCAAATTCTAGCTTGATGAAGGTTCATTCTATTAAAGCCAGTGTCAAAATGGCCTCTAGTTCTAGCCTAGGTTTGTTCAAAAGGACATTTTGAAAGTTCAAATCGGCTCATCTTGATAATAGTATCAAAGGCAATAGGAGTATCAAAAGAAGGATTCTGATGCAAAGCAGCAAGCTTGCAAGCTTGGACCTCTTCATTGGCAAGAGCGATCCAGAGTTCAATACAGATAGGTGCAAGGAAGTTTACAGAGGGAAGGCCCCAAAGTTTATAAGCAGTCTTTGCAGATTTAAACTCAATGATACAACTAGGTACCAATGGTACTTGGCAACTATTGGCTTGACAAAATTCAAAGGCAATCTAGATTGTTTTCCCACATCATAGATTTCTTGTGAGAAAGACTCTAACTGAGAAGCACTATCTTCATCAAGGTCCTCGGTAAAAATCAGAGGGTGCGGTGAAGTAGGAGCAGTAGAAGGGATAGGGGTATCAAGAGAGGAGTCACCATTTTCTTTTTCTAGGCAAGCAAATACTTTCCGTACAAAATTTTTCCTCGGTAGCAATTCGTTCAACATAATTAGAGAGGTCCATATAAATCTTCTCAATCATGCTTAAGGGATTCCTTCTTTTTAATAAAATTTGTATAAGTATTGATCCAATCCATGATGTACATCAAATCAATAAGACAAAGAATTTTATCATCTGGGCCAGCAGTATTACAAGTAGTCATATCATCAGTAATCAAATTGTGAACTTCAACAACTTTCTTCATGCAACATATAATGGTCTGAACAAAAGGACTAGGAGGAGGAAGGGATAGCCAAGAGTCACCACATCATGAAACCATCCTGTGGACTACATCATACAATAGACCTTGTTAGCCATAAAATACAAGTAAAGGTAAAGGTTTGGTGCTACTCCAACCAAAGGGTAGCCGGGGTGGCATCAGAGATGCTAGAGAGAGAGTAACAAGATTTCACATAGTCCCTCTTGACAAGTCAAGACCAAACCTTTTGAACCCTTCAATTTATAGCATAACAGGTAAAAATATAGCTGTATAAATTATAACAGTACAAAGTACCATAAAGTGAAGCAAGTTCTAAGACACCCAACTATTACCTGCCACCATCCCACACAACAAAACCGCACAAGTTAGTCGCGTGAGGAAGACAGGTGTCATAGCTGAGCATCAGTTGTTATCCATGTCTAAAACAAAATTCACTACTTTATCAGCTAAATTGCATTTATAAAAAGCACGTCCAATCTTCCCAATCATTCACTTCATTGTTAATCAATACATTCTGCTCTTTAACGAAGGCGTATCAGGGCATAAGCCATACCGATCAGTACAAGAGCAAAAGACATGTATTAGGTTCACATTTACAGTTTCCATGTAAGCAACTATACTTCACTATATTGATGGACAGAGATATGACTATGGTCACAGCCTTAGGTCTAGAGCACTTCCGTGCTATACTAGCCCCATGGATATCCCGTAACTATTTTTCGAGAGCCCAAACACCGAACAACTTGGACAAATCCATGCCATTCAAGTGTACCATTGTCAAGCTCTACATGAGTACGTGACCTTACAAACAACACTGGGACATCGGATGCAAGCGAATTTAATTAAATAAAAAATACAAGTTCATGTCTATTTTTAACGTACATAAGATCATACTATTCTAACATTATTAGTTATTACCTTTAGAGGAAGAAATTTCAGTATAATCATGCATGGATAAGACTTCCTGTAGTAACGAGTAAGGCTACCCACCGTATTGGTGCAGTTTAATATTGCATCATACCTGAATGATAGAGATGTCATCTCTTGCGAATTATCCATCTTCAACTGTTTTAACAAATCACCTACATGCTAGAAGATTCAAACCAAAAGTATTGTGTTAAGCGTAAAGTACTTCTGTCACCCACATTAACCCATCATTTTGTTGCAGATTATTAACTTGTCATTAAACTTATTCAAGAGCAGTTCCTTCCCCACAGCATCCACAACATACCGATAATCATGTTCTGTGTATACGTCTTCTCAAAGAAACAATCAAACCAAGCATTCTTCAAGTTACACTCTTAGAAGCCAATCTACTCCTTATCAGAGACAGCAATCATCATAGTTTGTATTATACAACCGTAGCAATCATCCAGAGCAACCAATTATAGTAAGTAATAGCCAATGGAATCTCTTATCAATCACATATAAGCATTCATCATTGTAATCACTGGAATCCATAAGTAAAGACAGCGGTCCATCGCACTTTTTCCATCCTTATATACTGTAAAATGCGTGGAATAATGCATGCATACAAGGCCATGCTTCATCTAGTATCAATATGGATTTAATACTCAGAAATCAGCGCTGGCCAGCGGCCCATTCCGCTACACAGATAGCGTTGGCCAATGACTACTAATCACACGTAATCAGTGATACTTTTAGTATACGCCTAGATCGCTGTCCAGCGCCAGCTATAAATCAATCAGTGATGGAAAAACGGTGCCCACTTCTGCTCCTTGAGGCAGCGCTTGATTGTAAGGATGCCGAATCACAGTTTTGCAAGCAAAAACTTGCTACTACACAACAGTAATCACAGCAAGTTGTAAACATTCATTCCTAATCGTAAAGTACAGCACAAAACCTTCATTTTTAGCGAGCTAGCATTCTTCATAGCTTTCTCACCTTAGGTTGCAGTATCGTTCACACAATTGTAGTTCCAGTAGCATTCATGAGTATTCCTCTTCAATAGCAATCATCGTAAAGAAAAGCACCAATAGAGCAGGGCTGAGAGAGAGAGAGAGAGAGAGAGAGAGAGAGAGAGAGAGAGAGAGAGAGAGAGAGAGAGAGAGAGAGAGAGAGAGAGAGAGAGAGAGAGAGAGAGAGAGAGAGAGAGAGAGAGAGAGAGAGAGAGAGAGAGAGAGAGAGAGAGAGAGAGAGAGAGAGAGAGAGAGAAAGAAAGTGAATAGGGTTTTGTGACTTCCCTCTTTATAGAATTAGAGGACACTTAGGTGTACTAAGTGCAAAAATAGCTTCCCACCGTTAGATTGACTGTTCAGAATGTGCACAGATCTTGGCCCTTGGAAAGACTACCAGCTTTCCCACCACTTTTTTTTTTTAAATTTAAAAAAAATGGGGTCTTCTATCATAACAAGGCATGTTTCTTCCGCCCCGACTAGTAAAAAGGGTTATTACGCGACATTTGCATTCTACAGAAGTTTGCAAAGTAAATAGAGTAATATATTTACGTAATAGAGCTCATGGGGGAGAGAGAGAGAGAGAGAGAGAGAGAGAGAGAGAGAGAGAGAGAGAGAGAGAGAGAGAGAGAGAGAGAGAGAGAGAGAGAGAGAGAGAGAGAGAGAGAGAGAGAGAGAGAGAGAGCGCACCGTATAGCGAAACAATTTTCAAGACTTTCAGCTGGCACCTACCACCATCCCACCACACAAAACTGCACAAGTTAGCATAGTGAGGAAGACAGGTGTGAACGTTGAATGTTAGTTGTTATCCATGTCCAAAATAAGTTTAGTAGCTTAACAACTTATTATATTTGATAATAAAATGTAGTCCAATCTTCCCTATGTAACACATAATTATTAGCAATAGACTTTCCCATATTATCACTGTATCAGGGCATTCCGCCATTCTGATCACTCTTATGGTACTAGTCTATATCCATTTATAAAGTAAATACTTTTGTATTCGAAAAACAACTACATTATATAAGTTGCAATTTGCAAACGAGAGATAGCATGGAACGGTACTCAGATATGGGGCAAATCCATGCCATACCAATATTTGAACCCATAATTGGCATAGTACCATTTTCGAGACACTTGAGCATATCCATGCTTTCCAAGAGTACGCCAGCTATCGCCCAGTTTCATAAAAATTCAAAATTCTGAATCTCTTATTATATTATTACCAGTACATATTTTAGCCAAGTATTTCACCTAACATTTGTAATAGGATTAGGGCATCTCTGTGTCATACCAATCCCTACAAATGTGGCAATCCCCTGTACAAATCCATGTACCTTAAGGGCACGTAGGTTATCAATACTTGGATTATTGTTCTTAAAACTCACTTATTGCAAAAAAAAAAAAAAAAAAAAAAAAAAAAAAACCCGGCAAAGTCATCATATGTGTAGCCTGAGTTTGTATATGGGTGTTTATCATTGCTAAACGAGAGGTATAAATATGATAGTTTAAGCTATTCTGTTATAAGTGTAAGCCATTACCATTTCTTATGACCATTCCTACACATGAATGTTTCCAATCTATACCCCATTATCTTTTTCGTAAACCAACACACGAGGCGAAGTGTCGCAATACTAACCTTAATAGATGTCGCGTGAGAATCTTGTGAGGAAGCCATATTTGTTTACGACCGATACTTCCTTCGAAGACTGGTAATAGAAGTTTTTTTATTCTAGTTTTTGCCACAACAATAATAGCATGAAAAGCATTGCTAATCATATTACATTTCCAGATAATTATACAAACAAAAGTGTGGTCATCGCTGTCCTCTCAGCGCCGAAAGGGCCTCATAGTTATGTGAATAGAGGTTCAATCAATCACGTAATGTGATAGTAAGGTAATCTTTGCCCCAATGAGTTTGTTCATGATCAATAAAACATACCAATCAAGCCACATATGCAGAGGGTTGCATGAAGCAACAGCGTGCTGTCAGTGCATTGCCAACATGTAGTTTCATCATACATTTGCCACATGAAGTATTCCAATCAAGCCTCATAATGTGTATGAGATTGCATGTAGCAATAGCGCACTGCCAGTGCACTATCAGCATGTGGTTTCAATGTGCATTGCCATATATCTTATGTAAAATGATGGAAACCTCCACAACACATTGCCATGAGGGGTATTCCATCGCGTTTTTCACCTTAATCCTACCTCTGATCAAAGTGGTAAACATGGATAGTATGTATGGTTTTCTCATAGGGTGCTGGGTCACATTCAAGCGCCCTCCTTATGCCATCGTTTATACATTAAACAAAGCAAGTAAAAGTGAATCTTGCTTATGTTATCATAAATAAAAAGCAATAGATGTAAAGGCATACCAATCCGTGTGATTGTGTCGATTAGAGAGCCATAGATGGGCGCTTCCAAAAGTAGGCCATCATGAGGAAGAATGAGAAGAGGATGAGAAGAGAGAAGCAAAGTGAGGGTTTTGGTAGTGATGTATATCTTATATAGACTTTTCATGGAGTGAAAATTGGAGGGAAAGTATACATTTGAAATTTGAAATTTGAACTTTTACAAAAGAAATCTTATATATCATATGGTAACTAAATAAGCCCATTTATCATGGTCATAAACACACTGAGATGGTAAAGCTATATAGTTTCGAGCATTGTGCATGAGAGAGAGAGAGAGAGAGAGAGAGAGAGAGAGAGAGAGAGAGAGAGAGAGAGAGAGAGAGAGAGAGAGAGAGAGAGAGAGAGAGAGAGAGAGAGAGAGAGAGAGAGAGAGAGAGAGAGAGAGAGAGAGAGAACCCACCAACCAAACTGCCCACCAAGAAAGAATAAATACCTGTAGGTAGCTCAAAAGATAGTCCGGGAAAAGTTTCTTGTGTCAGCAAACTATCTATGATCAAACATAATTTGTCTTTTAGAAAGCCATTTTTTCTGAAAAGCACCAATAAGAGTTTTAACTTCCATTAGAAACGCCTGTTGCTTATTATAGCAATACATAGCCGCAATAACCTGAGATATGATGATTTTATAGGAATTATGCGCTGGTCTATTGGAAGCCAAGTGTATGTATTGCAAAAATTGAAAGGGTAAATCTCTTCTTTTGTCATATTTAGAAAGGAGTACCTCACCTTTTATCGGATTAAAAGAAATGGTAATGTTTAAAAAGTTTACCGTGTTCTTGGCCATGTTGCTTTTATCTATATCGAGATATCCCAAGGGGTAAATCCAGAATGGGTTGTCCGGTATCCTAGGCTGCATTTTGTCCAGGAACTTGTTGATAAAGCATATATCTGAAAGAGAACTTGAAATCATTTATAAATTTTATCTGTCTCAATTTCGCCAACCTTTTGATAAACTACATTTCGAAGTAAGAGAGATACCAATTACACCATAAAGGCAAGCAAGAGAATCCCATAGGGATCCCCTGATTTGTCTCCATGTGTGATTACCAAGTCTAATAATGCAATTATCTATCAGCATAGAATTCCATGCACATTTTGTATCCATGTCAATAGCATTCCATTCATCAAAAAAATTTCTTGTTCCAGGACCATTGGAAATCCTTGACTTTCGATACCCATTTATAGTGAAGGGTTTTTCCCTTTGTGAATTTGTAGGCAAATAGGATTAGATTCTTTAGAACCGTCTTCAGCCCATTCGGCCCATCCAAGGGTATATATTCGTAACATTTGGAAATATCCATGGCCTCTATGCAATAGATCTCCTTTGGTATATTGAGATAGAAGTCAATAGAGGATTCACACTGCCAAAGTAAAGTTGTATCTCCATTTAGGTAGCTCTTGTATGTTTTCGCCTTTATGCCTGCACCTTCCATAATGAAAGGATGCAGCATACCAAGAACCCTTGTTAGGAATTTAGCGAGTCCAGAAATATAGCACTCATGGGCATTTGTGATCCATCTAAAAAAGTTTTTATGAGCTTTAAAAGTGCATAAGAGGTAGGGAAGTTCTTTTGAATATATGAACTCTTCAAGTATTCTATTTCCCAAAGTATCCTTTATATGTTCTAAAGAGTGATGAACAAAATTATTTGATCTGTTAGGAAAGGGTTCAAAATCTTGACTATCAATCTCTTAATTGCAAGTGTCCTGACAAGATTAATACAAATGAAACGTGGATTATGTTGCGCTTTGTCTATGCCATTGATGTACAAATGCTTGATTAACCATTGTCATTCATTATTGGCATCTATCTTTTTTTGTAAACTAACAATATTTTCTTGAATCTATTTTTTTCTTTTTAATAAGTCAATAGTGGCAAGTCGACATATATCGGCATGTTTCAAAATTGTATCATCATCCATCATTGCACATTTAGGTAAAAGCTTCATAAGTTTAATCCAACACAGTAAATGCACGTATGTTGTAACATAATATGATTAAGTCCTTTTTCTAACGATTTTTTGAGGTACATACTTCTAATTATATTGCAATCCGTTGTAAGTACATGATCAAATTTATCCGAAATGAACTTTTCAAAATGTTTCAGAGAAGCACAAGAACATGAAGGTAGATTTTCAATTTCAAAATTGCAGAAACATCAAACGGAAAATACCGTTCACTTTTGATGTTCGGCATGTAAGACCACCAAGCAAACACAATATCATGGAAGGACTCATGTATAAGGCCAAAGATCTGTAGTAAAATGCGAGCATAAAAGTGTCTCACATGAATTGTCTCAAACATTCTATTTGTAGTAGCATAAATGTAAAAAGTTCTTTGCCTTGTCCTTATGCATGTTGAGTTCTAGTCAATCCACTGCATTCCTAGTAAGAGTCCTTCTGTCCAGAACCTCGTCATCATGTGAGCCAGTTAATCCCTGTAAAAATTCAGTTTTTTAATCGGTAAATCTTCTTTTGTAGCACTGCCTTGTCCCTCCTTACCTTTGTACCCTATAAACTTCTTTCTTTTTCCCATATTTTGTCTAGACACCACCGAACTTGGATTGTTTAGGTTGAAAGAACTGGTCTTTTTATTAGAGTTTTGAAAGAATTTATCTTGGGGAGTAGAGAAACTTGGTCTTTTGAGTAGGCGTTCAATTTCTCTGATGTTTTCCGCATCACCAAGGTTGGCAAGTAGTTTGGCAGAGGGGTTTGCGGCTAACTCTATAGATGCATTAATCATGTGTTGGCGTATAAAGAGGAAAGTGAGGTGTGACTTGACCACGTCTCTATCAGGCTTGTGTAGCCAAAGCAAGAACGCATTCAACTGATTTTGCAAGGATGCACCAAAAAACTTACTCAGATTTTTTTATTATGAACCAGATAGCATGATCGAACCAAACAATAGAAGAGTTATTCTTGCACTTGTCACCACATCTACATTTGAAAAAGGGTCTCTTCCAGTTCCAGATTCTGGCCTAGTGCATATTCATTCTACTGAACCTGGTGTCAAAGTGTCCACAAACTCAAGCCCAGGTTTGCTCATAAGGGTAGGGCAATGAGAGGGTTCAAAAAGTTTCATGCAAATAATATTGTCAAAGGCGATAGGTGTCTCAAATGAAGTGTTCTTATTTAGAGCGGCAAGTTTGCAAGTCTCTACATCTTTATCAGTCAGATGTGCAAGTAAAATCCAAAGTTCCATGGGCATGGGAGCTAGAAATTTTATAGTGGGTAGGCTCCAAAGTTTGAAAGCAGTACATGCAGATTTGAACTCAATAGTATGGCTGGGGACCATAGGGATTTGACAGTTTTTAGCTTGGCAAAACTTGAAGGTAGATTGGTCTCCAATGTCACAAGTATCTTGCAAGAAGATTTCAAGTTACGAAGCACTATCTTCGTCCATCTCATCTAAGAAAAACAAGAGGGTGTGGAGAGAGGGGTGTATCAGGAATGGTAGGCGTTGGTTCGGCAAACAAGGAATCATTTTCTTTTTCAAGGCAGGCAAAGGCTTTTCTTATTCTTTGGTTATAAAGTCTCTCTTCCCTATGTAGCACATAAGTATTAGCGATAGGCCTTCCCATATTATCACCGTATCAAGGCATTCCGCCATTTTGATCAGTCTTATGGTACTAGTCCATATCCATTTATAAAGTAAATACTTATGTATTTGAAAAACAACTGCATTATATAAGTTGCAATTTGCAAACAAGAGATAGCATGGAACGACACTTAGATTTGGGAGCGCTTCCAAGAGTAGGCCAGCATGAGGAAGAATGAAAAGGATGACAAGAGAGAAGCAAAGTGAGGGTTTTGGTAGTGATGTATCTCTTATATAGACTTTTGATGGAGTGATAATTGGAGGGAAAGTATACATTTGAAATCTGAACTTTTTCAAAAAAAAATCTTATATATCATATGGTAACTAATAAGCCCATTTATCATGGTCATAAACACACTGACATGGTAAAGTTATATAGTTTCGAGCATCATGCATGAGAGAGAGAGAGAGAGAGAGAGAGAGAGAGAGAGAGAGAGAGAGAGAGAGAGAGAGAGAGAGAGAGAGAGAGAGAGAGAGAGAGAGAGAGAGAGAGAGAGAGAGAGAGAGAGAGAGAGAGAGAGAGAGAGTCCACCATCCATCTCGCAGTTAGTGAATCCCTTCGGGGGTAGTTAGCTCCCCATAAGGGATAGCTAACTAACTACCCACCACCAAAAGACAATCAATATTATGTGACAGTGAGTAAGACAGACCAGGAAATACCTCGGAGATGAGTAACTTATTAATGATAAGACATATTTATCCCTCATAAGTCTATTTTTTTGAAAAGCATCAACCAAAATTCTGACCTTTTTTATGAATATATCTGGTTTGTTACAACAGTAGATTGTGGCAATAACCTATAAAACAATAACTTATATGAATTGTAGATTGGTCTATTCGAAGCCAGATGTATATATTGCAAAGAAAAAAAAATTAATTTCCTTCTTTTGACGAGTAGATTAAGTTTATGGTATAATTCACTTGTAAATATATCAAGTTAGAGAGATTGCGAAAGCAACAATTTTGTAATACATTGATCGACATTATCAATAAATCATTGCAATTTACAATATTGTTATTGGTCTTTTTTTTGTGTGGAATGAATTTTATAATTTCAATTATGTATAATGTAGTTTACATATTGAATGCACTCCATTGCGTTTTTGTATGTGCAATGTTGCACCAACAAGCACAATGTTGGAATCCGAAATGTGCAATGTGCAATGTTGGATTCCAAAAAGCAATGTCATACAAATCAAAATGCAATTCTGCACAATGTAATAAGGTATTGCAATTCATAATGTGCAATGAAGTAATGTAGGAATACAAAGTATCTCATGCTTGTTATTCATCCAATGTCGAATGCAATCGAAGAATGTTGCCTCAAAAGCATTTCAAGAACATCACTCCACTTTTCTCCATTGTGAAAATTGGACAAAAGTATTAGTGCCTAACTAGCACCTAAAACCATCTAGACTATGCAAGAAAAATGTCATGTTGATGTTGTTGGTGTATGATGTGAAATGTTTGGTCTACGATTGATTCTGATTGCAGCGGACATGACGGAAGCAGAACACGAGAGGCGATTACGATGTAAAACGATGCCTCTACCAACAGTAAGAAAATAATGAACACAGTAGTAACTGCGATTTCAGGAATGTGGATTAACTAGGGAACGGAATCAAAATCTTGTTATCCCTTTGGGTTATCAGAGTAGGAGTCTGAGACTCCCTTAACAGTAGGATTGCGAAGCATTAGGCACGGGTGATGCAATCCTCTATCTCTGATAACCGTGTTTGTGTGCAAGAGAGTGAGAGAGACAATTGCATTCAATCAAGAATGTAAGGATTGAACAGCAGCGAATTTGTATATATATATAAGAGAATCGAAACACAATACAATAGCGCTGATAAGCGCGTGCTCCTAATTACAGACTCCAAACAATAGCTACAGTTCTCTCTCTCTCTCTCTCTCTCTCTCTCTCTCTCTCTCTCTCTCTCTCTCTCTCTCTCTCTCTCTCTCTCTCTCTCTCTCTCTCTCTCTCTCTCTCTCTCTCTCTCTCTCTCTCTCTCTCTCTCTCTCTCTCTCTCTCTCTCTCTCTCTCTCTCTCTCTCTCTCTCTCTCTCTCTCTCTCTCTCCCCTTGGTCTACGATTGATTACGATTGCAGCGGACATGACGGAAGCAGAACACGAGAGGCGATTACGATGTAAAACGATGCCTCTACCAACAGTAAGAAAATAATGAACACAATAGTAACTGCTATTCCAAGAGCGTGGATTGACTAGGGAACAGAACCAGAATCTTGTTATCCCTTTGGGTTATCAGAGTAGGAGTCTAAGACTGCCGTAACAGTAGGATTGCGAAGCATTAGGCGCCTTGGATGGCCATGCGATCCTCTATCTCTGATAACCGTGTTTGTGTGCAAGAGAGTGAGAGAGACAATTGCATTCAATCAAGAATGTAAGGATTGAACAGCAGTGAATTTGTATATATATATAAGAGAATCGAAACACAATACAATAGCGCTGATAAGCGCGTGCTCCTAATTACAGACTCAAAACAATAGCTACAGTTCTCTCTCTCTCTCTCTCTCTCTCTCTCTCTCTCTCTCTCTCTCTCTCTCTCTCTCTCTCTCTCTCTCTCTCTCTCTCTCTCTCTCTCTCTCTCTCTCTCTCTCTCTCTCTCTCTCTCTCTCTCTCTCTCTCTCTCTCTCTCTCTCTCTCTCTCTCTCTCTCTCTCTCTCTCTCTCTCTCTATAAATCACTAACTCTAAGGAGCTAGCTATCTAAGACCTTTTGGTCATTTTTGATCACTCTGAGCATACAGATTGTTCAACTCAACAACACCTCTCTATCCCCCTTCTCTTCGCTCAGATACATATTTATAGTTGTCAGAGTCTTTTGATTTATTGTAATTACAGCTTACAAGATGATTAACAGTCGTTTAAACAAGATCTGTGGATCCGTTATTGGAGTGTCGTGAAGGAGGAGAGGTACAGAGTAACGTATCCTTCATATGCGTCGTAGTGCAAGGATGTAGGCCATGATGGCCGTAGTCTGTCCGCAATCGCTTGAACAACCGCTGGTTGTTCAATCAGCTGTTGATCGTTTGCTTTGTAGATGATCGTTTGCTTCCTTCGTCGATAATCGTAAGTGATAACTTACGGAGCTAAACGATGAGATGGGTCAACTGTTGTTTGTTGACTTCGTAGGAACTCATAAGTCATCGTCGCTGGTCAACTTCGTTGATAACCATAAGTAGGGAGCTTACGTTTAAAAATGGTTGAGGAGAGTTGGCTCTGGTCATTTGTAGGAGGTCGTAAGAAGGTCACTTGTAGTGGTCAACGAGATTACTTTCGTTGCCATCGATGATTCCGCCTACAGTTTTTAACGACTCCCTTGTGGTTTGCCATTTCTTGTGGTTTGCGATTTGAGTCATGCTTCTCCGTAAACAATGGTTTAACGGTTCCCTTCGGTCAGATCGTAATCTGGCGATGACTTTGCAGTTCTGCCTAATTCAACTTTACGTGTAATTCTGCAAACTGATTCTGAGAGTAGAAGGAGGGCGAAGGGATGATGAGTAGGAGAAGATTAGAATTCCAATGGATGTTTGCTCAAGAACTATTCAAATCAGCGCAAATTATGGCCGAAAGTTGGTGCATGTATAGTGCATTAAGATGTGGCTCTCAAAATGGAACATGAAGAGACACCATATCATCTTTTTCTCACTTCAAGATCATAATTTTCTCATTTTAGTTTGACAATACTACCTCTCTTTGGTAGGAGTTTATGAAAGCAATGGTGAAGAAGCTCAAATTTACTCAAGGCTCCTCATTTCATGCAAAAGGCTTTGATAGACATCCTAATTCAGTGGAGATTGTTTTGACAATGGGATGAAGAGAAGGCAATTAACATTTCTAGTTTTTGGATAATTTTGAGTAAGGTGCATACATTTGAAAGTTTGAATTTACCAAGCTTGAGAAGCTATAGAATTACTTTGTTGGGACGTCTAGACAATCTCTTATACATATTAACTATCTTACAAAAATAAGCTCATACGCACATGAAATTATCTTGACGTGATGGGAAGATGCATAATGAGAAAAGGAACGATAAAAGATCTATGACACAAGACACATTATCATACAACTTTGTCTCAAACATCTACCTTGTTGAATTTTTTTTGGGATAGTAGATCCATTGACTGTCACTCCAAACAACCCATAAAATTCTTCTCTCATCGACTTTCACTCCCCAAGCCTACTAAGGGAGCCGCTAGCAGTGGAGTGGGACACGATTCTTATATATGGTCCTCATAGCTACATAAATTTTTTGTTTCAATGATAAATGAGCCTTAATTTTCTTGATGCAGTTATTACAAGAAAAAGTATTGGACTTGTGGCAAGAAATTTTCATGTGTGAACCTCCTATTTCTAATGTAGATGATCTTAAGCATTCAAAATCAATCAAGGTAGCTTTAATTTTTGTATTCATTGATCTCCTTGTATTATAGTAGCTAGTAGCCCCTAGGTTTGGAAACAATGGAATGATCAAGTCAAAGTTTTGCTTAACAATCAATTGTGGGGCAATGGTTATCTAATGAGAAATATATCACATTACTTTTCTCCATTGTGATAAAGTGGACAAAAGTATTCGTGCCTAATTAGCACCTAAAACCAACTAGACTATGCAAGAAAAATGTCATGTTATATATGCTCCAAAATTGTTCAAATTAGCCCAAATTGTGGCCTAAAGTTGGCCTAGGTAGAGTGCATCAACATGTGGCTCTCAAAATGGAAAATCAACATGCATCATATTTTCTCATTTCAATTCAACAATAAGGCCTCTCTTTTTTAGGAGGCTATGAAAGCAATGGTGAAGCAACAATAACTTAGAAGCTCAAGTTTACTCAAGGCTCTTCATTTCATGCAAAAAGCTTTGAGTTAGGCATCCTAATTTAGTGGAGATTGTTTTGACAATGGGTGAAGAGAAGGTAATTAGCATTTCTAGTTTTTGGATAATGTTGCTTAAGTTACATACATTTGAAAGTTTGAATTTACCAAGCTTGAGAAGCTATACGATTACTTTGTTGCGTACAACATGCTTTATTCTTACTAAGCATTGTATGAAATTGTGCTAAACATGTTCAACTAAATTTTAAAACTTTTTTATAGGAGCTACATGTTCTATGATAGAGCCATGAAGTACCATTCTTCTCCTCACTACATAGCCAATCTTTGAAAAAATTTTGTCATCTCTTTGTAGTAGCTTGAAACCTTCTAGCCTCACCTTTGAAATGATTATATTTGGTGACATGACTACTTGTTTTTATTGAAGATGCTAGAATGTAGCATATATGTAGGTTTGGATGTATTTTATTAATGGCTTAATGCTCTTGGGACATAGAAGCACTCTTGTTTTATAGTTCCTACATACTAGATAGGACAAGCTTCTTACAAAATTTGTGAAGCTTGAGATATCTACTCTCTAATCTCTTACACTAACACGTTAAAGAGTTCTTTTGAAATTAGTTAGTCTATTCAGGTCAATCTTGGTTTATTGATGTCAATGAATGAAAGACTCACATCTAAGATTAATGCTTTTTTTATGTGCTTTTAGGTAGCCAAACCAGAAAATAAACCAAAGAGGCAAGAAGAAGGAACAAGGAACATAGGGAGACAAAATAGACATCCAAGAGTTGATGGACCAATAGTAAACCAGAAATAGGATTCTAGATGAAATACATATTGTTCTGTATTTTTTATATAGACGTCTATCACATAAAAAACAATAAACTTCAAAACAACTTCTCTTCAATCCCCCATGTCTACTCTACCCTTTTCATGCGACACATAAATTATGTTCACATCCCCTCCCTCCTCGAGTCCTTAACTTTTTTACATCTTGAATTGAGCTAAGTTTGTTGCCATGCCATCAAAACCACAGGGGTACCTTGCTAATCCAAATATAGCAAAGTCAAAGATAATACAACATATGGTGGCAATCTATCCTATGATTAGATCCTATAAATAAATCTCCATGAACCGATGATACTTGAGATATCATTGCTAACAATTCCTCTTCACTCATACATCAAGCTCAAGGCTTCCCGTTAACATTTTCTTTTTCATAATGCACTTAATTTTGTATATGAGTACTTATTTGAGAATATTATTATAAGATAGATCATAGGTGGTGTGGAGACAAACCTGTGCTTAGGTTTACATGCATTATGTGAACATTGTGAGATTTGATAGGTGTGCATGAGGAGTCATTATTTTGTTTGCGTACCATATAGTAACAAGATAGAGAATCACGTATTGGGTCAGCCATCTCGTGTATGGACTACTTTAGTACATAAGTTACTAAAGAATATGTTCATTACTACGATATTGGCGTCATGAAAGGGACAATGTCGATGGACAACAATAGGCAAGCTACAAACAACTTGTGAATCTAATAGCAGCAAGGACGTGGAACTTATGGCGGTGTGACGTCGTTAAAGTGTTGATACACTACAATACAATACAAGGCGGAATAAAAAAACAGAAGTCTTCCCATGTGGTTGAAGATACACCGACAAATTACCATTCCATATTGACATTGGTCTAGAAAAAAAGGACTAAAGTGTAAGCTGTCCAGGACTAGCAACTTTGATACGTCAACGTGAACGGAATGTCATTTCAAGAGACGGCTTCGCTTTCTATTAAATAAAGAAGTCTATTTACAAACAATCCCAGAGCATCCAACATTTGTCCAAAATAGTATAAACCTTGTACTAAAAAAGGTAGTGCCAACCTTTTGATACAAAAAAGGACCCCGTGTCACAAAAGTGGCGACCAAAACGCAAATGACGAGTCACAAAGTGTTACAAAAGTGGTGACAAAAACCATATGACGAGTCACGAACTATAACAAACGTGGTCCAACATAAAATGTAGATTTTTCATGGGAAAATGAAATGCTTCATAAGTCGCTGTATATATATATGTATATATATATTTATATATATGGGTGAGATTATGCGTTTAGTTTATACATCGTTGAGCTGGCTTATCATGTAGAGAGCAAATCACCCTGTGGATGATATAAGCCTACAATCAAATGAGGGCCAAAAGATTGGAGGACACCGCCAAAAGGTGTTGACCTGCTTGAAATACAAAGTAGAATGTACTAATTGCCAAAATGTAACACTTTATTGATGTCGGAAATTGTAACTTTACGAACTAGTCAAACACCGCCTTCTATATAAGAATGAAGAGACATACAGGAGATGGAGCCGTTACTCTCCCAAAAAACATTTCACAACTTTCCTTACTCGAAGCATCACATGCATGTACAGCAAAGACCTACAGCTGGTTCGGAAACTGGACACGTTCTCGTACATACGGCTAATTCGTGAACGTAAAATTATATTTTCTCTCAAAGAACAAACACTGTATATTTTGGGGATGTCGGTGAATGCTATGTACGATGATTGATCTATCTACCAGTGACTGTGCCACCAACAACTTGCAGCCACTCCACAGGTAGTGCGGTCTGCTGGGCTTGGTCGGTTGAACGTTCTAGAGATATTTCCTTTTTATTTTTGGAAATTCTGGTGTGGGTGGGTGGGGATGTGTGTGGTGATGTGTGTGGTGGCTTTTTTGGTATGCAAGGTTCTAAGTTCTAACATTGGTGAACCCAGGTTAGTTGTGAACTAGCAATGCAATTTTGTCCCGCTAGCATAGGGCGCGGAAACTCAAAAGCAGAAAGGATGAGTAACGAATCTAATTAACATGCCATTGGAAGCGCAGAGTGCAACAAAAATTAGGATGATTAATGAATTTGATTGACATGCCATTCCAAGCGCAGCTTATAACAAAAACGTGGTAAAGCCAAAAAAAGAGCAACATGAATTGAAGCTACTAAATATTTACAAGCAAATGTTTTTTTGAAGTTTTGTCATATGCAGGATCGTCGTTTTAGGTACCAATATTTGCGCGAGCTTGAAGGATGACCAGGCAAGTTGTTGCAAAGTTTCATGTTCTGAGATTTGTACATTTTGATATAAAAGTTCTCTAATCTATTTGCAATTGAACGATCTTCGACAAATTCTAGTATGTCAACATGAAAGGCATAAAAAAAACTAGAATGTGTCTTGGACAAAAGCATTTTCTTGGGTGGTTTGCGAGCGTGTTCGTGCACACGCCTATTTAAGTCGGTAGTTTGTCCGATGTAAATCAACTTGCCGACATGTGATGCTATTTTGTATAGTGTGATGTGCTTGTTCGTGGCCTTTTTAAAGGTGGAGGCGAGGCGTCCTGCAAGAAAGATGCCTCTTTCATTATGAAGTTTTTCATGGTGGAACAAGATTTGTGTGAAATTGAAGAACATAGATTATAGTTTTGCATGCATACCTCGATGCTGGAAGATGGTGGTTGAGTTGTTTGTTGCGAAATTTGGAGATCCATGGGCTGCTATTTGTCAGTATGCAATGAATATTTAGATGTGCAATAAGTTGCACGCATAACGCAACGTAATTTAGAGTTGTTGCAAATTGCAAACCTGTGAATTAGTCGCTGCAACGGTTGGTGTGTCAAAGATCTCTCTCTCGAGGACTTTCAACACAGTATCAATGGAGATTGGGCCATCAGTGAGGCGCACTCCTGTTTATGAGATGTGCCCAAGCTGTCTGCCAAGATCATTTTGAATAGCAGTTAATTCTGCACGAGTCATTCCTCCAATCAGAAATTGTGATATTATATCCAAAGTACAAATTCCGGATTGCATAATATCCCTTGTCACAGTGGGCCTCGAAGTGCTGAATAGCAGCTCGATTTGTTTGTATCGAGCTTGGAATTTAAATCACAAACAGCTTGTAAAAATGCTTTAGAAATCCTGAAAACAGAATATGGAAATATTTTCATAACAAACACCATAAAATAATGTGCACAAAAAGAAAAGAAATACAAGTTTGTACCTTCTATAGGATCTCCATGATATTGATGCACATAAGCTTCTCTAGCATGCTTTTGTGATGTAATAAAGGTGCTCATTGTGTAGCTGCTATGGAAGCCATTTTTGTATTTGCTCGGTTCAATCCCACATGCATTCAAGAGAAACATCTGTCGTGTGGAGGGATAAATACGTACCTCATCCAGTTGCTCGAAGGTCACAAGTTGTGATGTTCTTGTTTCCTCTTTCAGTTTCCGAAATAGCTATCAAAGAATTTTCATGTGTTGTCATGTCGATGACCTGTTTTCAAACAAAAGGGGAAAATGGCAAAACATGTGCTTTATGTATGGAACACGGAAAATAAATACTAAAAACAAATTTAAGAAAGGGCACGCACCTGGTTCAATCTCATGAAAGGCATGACATCGAAGTTGTATTGGTAAATGAAAATTACATTGGTGAAATGGTTTCTTGGCTTACAATATGTGGCACTGGATCAAAATCGTCAGGAGTCAATTTACGTGTGATGAATATGTGTTCTCGTTTGGTGACTCAGGACAACATCACATACATTAGGCCTGGACTGAATGTTTTTTGAATATCAAGTATGGCGGTGCCATGGATTGTTGCGCCTTGTGATTTATGGGCTGTGATAGCATATGCCAATGTCAATCGGAAGGTACATTTATAGTAGGTTTTTCAATCATATCTAATTTTGTGCACTGTGGATGGAGTGATTTTTATTTTTTTATTGGTTGCATCGAGTTTTATCGTAATAGAGTCTATTTACTTGTCATTTTTAGACCAAATGAAGTCTTCGATTGTTCTCGTTGCTCCATAATGGCACAACGCCATTTTGTATGTCCAAATTTGAAAGAATCATTATCTTTGCATTCTTGGCAATTTCTTCTAGTTGGTGGAATATATGATCTTCAAGCCATGATTTCAAGTCCATGTTGTCTGCTGCATTTGTTTTCATGGGCACTTTCGTAATGTCATTTTCTTGAAAGATTTTTTGCAATGCATATTTGTTATATTTTCTTACATTTTCTTTGTGTGTACATATGATAGTGACATCAGAGTTGATCATTTGGAAGAGTTGGTCTTCTGGAACAATTTGTGTGTTTAACGTATTGTCAATCTCTTAGACATTCATCTGACACCTTATTCGAAATCTTATCGTGTTAAAAAATGATAGGTACAAGGTGTCAGATGAATGTCTAATGGAGTGACTCAAATGCAATTGAGTAGCCATTTTCCAATATACAGATGTCGAAATGTGACATATTGAGCATAGACTTTCTGTTCGATGTCTGCATATTGCTGGCAATTGTGCATGATCACCGACTAATAATAGAATATAATTTTTAAAAAGTGCATTGCATGGGGTGGATTTTATTTGATTTATTTGATGCACAACAAGCCGTAATGTCTGTGCGGTCATCATGGACATCTCATCGATAATGATATATTCAGCAGCAAGTATTGTTCTAAAACGTATGTCAGTTGGCATTAAATTTCGTACGTACAAGCCATTGACAAGGATGGAAAACATGTTGTGCATTGTTGTTGCACGTTTGCTAAGTCTTGATGCAGCGGCACCAGTAGTAGCACAAAGCAACACGGGTCTGTTCAATTTGTCAAGGGAGTACGCTAGATACTTTATGAAATGTATTTTTCCACTTCCAGGTGTACCCGAAAGCACAAAAATACCTGAAGTTTCTGATAACAAAAGTGAGTAGATATTTTCTTGTTCCATTGTCAACGAGGTATTTTCAAAAGATTCAAATTCGTGTACAATACCCAATGCATCCTTGGTATCTTTCGCCAAAGATGTCACATTGTCATCTACTTGTTCAGATACAACTTGAAATAGAGAGTCACATGAAAATGATTTGTGTTGCAATAGAATGTTCATGATCTATTGTCGCTGCTCATCTTGCAGCATCTGTTTATTTGTATAATCCTGAACATAGCATTCAATATCTTTCTCGCTTTGAATTATTTCACGCAATATGCATTCCGTGTAATAAGATCCATCGTTGTTGACGGAGCTCAAAAGCTCTCTTTCTTTTCGGAATTCGCATTTTTCCAACAATATTTAAAAAAAAAATCCTTCACTTTGATATGCTGAATGGTAATTTGTGAATCTGACTTTTGTATAGATAGTATCCTAGCTAATCAATATATAGTTCTTTTTGAAGAGATCTTTTCTTTTTGGTCACAACGAATTGATGCCAATAGTTACAAAAAGTAATGTTTTCGAGGACTTCAGGCCTGTATGTGTAGATATCAATTTGTGACGCATTTCTGGTGGTGAACTATCAATGTATTGGATTGCTTCACTTCTCTTGATGATAGGGACTTGCAAACACATGAAACTAATTTCTGGTAATGATATCGGTTTTGTCAAGACATAACTAGATATCAATTTCAACACGTTTTCATCTGAATGATTCAATCCTATTCTTTTGGCATCTGCAGCATTCAGGTTCAATGATCCTATAGGTTCTGATTTCATTGCGTATTTTAAAACATAGTATGACCAACCCGTGTTTGTGATTCGTTGTAGATTCATGTGTGCTTGCCATAACAAAAGCACTGTCGGGTGATAGGGGACCACATTCCGATCTTCGTACCTCGGCCGAAAATATTTCCATTGTTCAGTTTTGGTGTCCAACTCAGTACAAGATACACGTGGGTCAAATGGAAATCCATATTTACAAGTCTTTGCAATTCTGGGACTACTTTTTATTGCACAAGAGGATCGGCAATGGTGTATCTGTTTTCGCACAACAAGCTCGTATAGTTGTTTCCGAGCTGGGTTCAATGGAATCTCAAATTTTTTGTTGTTTGATTCGTATTTGGCAGGAATAAATGCACTGATTTCATTTTCGATTCTTGTAACATCTTTTTTTTTCACCCATAACATGATGTGCGCATGCACAAAACCCCTATTTTGGAATTCATAGCGTAACATATAATGTTTGACATGGCCTAGAATTGCCTTTTTGGAAAGAATGAATGTTTTCATGAACATGTCTAGTTTCTTAACGAAAAGCATTGAACATTCAACTGGGCAATTTCTCCAATCAAAATTCTTGTTGTATTTTCTCACAAGCTCTCCTATTTTTGCAATCTCCACCCATCGCAGCTCAGTGGTTTCATCGCTTGTCAATGTTAGAAAGAAATCTGGCAAGCCCCAATATCTCACCATTGCTAGCAAGTCCTTGAAATTCCGTCTATGCCATGATGGTGTTCCAGGGATCTCACGTGGCAAAGTGAATTTCAAAACGTTTTTGAAAATCTCTTCCTTATTTGCATGTGGATGTTTTGTTGCAAAATCAATTATGTGTTTTTGCAACACAATAGATGGCAGTATTGTTGTGATCAAAATCGGTTGTCTTATTTGATACATGACAAGTAAATATGGTGGAAATAACGTAAATGGCTCATTTTTATGTAATCTATATAACGTATTTTGCCATCATAATACCCCTGCCCAAATGGAAACAAGAATGGAAAGATTGCATTTTCTAGAGTGATAAATAATTTTTCTCCAAGCAGGAATGGCAAGCCAGATATGTTAGTTTTGAATATTGATGTCTCGTTTCTTCCATGTGTCAAATCCCTTATTTGTAAATTTGAATATGTATATATGTCATTTTTTTTAATGTCATGTGCTTTGCTACAAGGCGTTATGTCTTTTAGCAATATGTACACTCGTTCAAATGGATCACTTTGCATGTTTTGAAATCTATCCATTTCTGTGGCCAACATTTTTTCAACTGATGCTAGAGATATGAATGGCAAGCTCTGACTCTGAGAGGCATATTCATATAAACTCAAAAATGTTTGCAAGATTGGATTATACAAAACATTCTGTTCTAAAACATTTCGTATCTCGATTGTATCATGATTCCTATTGTATCTACTCAAATTGCAAGCAATAAGATTGTCAAATAGTGATCTTTTTTCAATACGCCCTGTCACAAACGAGTTAATGCAGCGCATGACATCTACTGAAACATCTATGATCGACAACAATTGCAAGTTCGATACATGTATTTTTAGAATGGTTTGTATATATGTAGGAGAGAAAAAGACTATGTATTTGATACGATCTGGATAAAAGCCTTACATAAAGGACATGTATGCCAACTCGTTTGGTTGTCATTTGCATATGTATACTCCCACATAAATGTGTTGGCTATTGCATATGGTGGGATAGCTCGACCCATATTCTTAGCTTTCATGTCTTTCTTTTGGTTGAAAAACGTGACATTTCCACATATTGAACAACACTTCATTAAGCCAAGGATTTCATCACAAATATTTTTTCATAGATTTTGAAATCTAGTGATGTCGAACCACCCATCAGAGTAAGGAGCAAATGCTGTTTTCTTTTTTTCCATGAATTTTTCTTTGGTCGCTTTGCGTCTTTCATTCAATGTGCGGCTTGATCGTAAATGTGATGGTTTTTGCATTGTCTATAATAGATTTATAATGGGAGATGCAAAGGTGAATCAAAGAATTGGGACCAATTTTTAAATTTTTGTAGATATCAATTTGCAAGCTGCTATCTTCTGCTTTTTGCCAAAGTATGATATGCTAAATTTTGCTAAATGCTATCTTGAATTATCGTGCAAATGACAATAACATGAAACATCTACCATGTGTTAGTGAATGTCCAAATAAATATAAAAAAGTAGCAAGCCTATGTACAACGAAAACAAGATTGTTTACGAGCTACTAAATTGGACAATCATTGACTGCAAAACAACAACTATTCCATGCATTATCATCAATTTAATTAAACATGTTGCACAGCATTTCATTTTTCAACACTACTAGTATTTGTTAGAAAATGTTAGAAGCTAGGTGCTGTTTTTCTAATCAATTACGATCTAGCCTAACAAGAGGTCGGTTTTTCTGTTCGCGATTATAATTCAGGAGATTCATATGTATCTCAAATCTATGAAGCTAATTTACTTCTAAAGTCGAGGTCTTGTGATGACTTGTTGTCAAAAGAGAGGGATTTCAGAACTCTATCACTTGTATTGTTCTATCGACAATTCAAGTAGGGCCAGGATTTTTTTTACGCATTTGAATGACCTTTTCATCTCAAATGACATTGTTCATAATGTAACATTGGATCGAATTTGCAGACATTGACGTTCTATGATTGTCATTTCTGAAGAGAATGAAGTAATCCCTTTTACACTTGCAATCTGTAACGAATAATAATAGTTCAAATTTCAATTCGGAAGCAATTTTAGAAATGGAATCCTAAATGGATATAAAGGTATAGTTTTTTATAAAGGGATCCGAGTCAGTGCCAGCAACGAATTGTAAAGGTTCAGATAGATTCAAAATTGGTCTTATCAGTTCAATTCGTCGCAGGAGGTGAATCATTGAGGACTCTCTCCAAATGCCATTGGAGAGCCACATGACCTTAAAGTCTCATGTGTGGTTTTGGAATAGCGATGTTAACAGCAATGTCAACATGGACTATAATTATCTAGCAGCTTGAGTACAGTTGCTATAGTTGAAGCACAATCTAAATATGGTTTTTGGGGATGGAATTTGTCGCGTCAGTTCATAGGTTTCATAGCTTTCTTAATTTCCTCCCTATCAGAATGTGAAAGATTGCCTTTCGACTTACTAGAAATAGAAGAGAAATTGGTTACGGGTTACCAAACCGAGTATTGGAATTGGTTGCGGGTTATCAGATTGAGTATTCACGTATTAAATTTGACTCAGTCTATGTTGTTTCTTAACAAAGCTTACTAAGTTCCTCATTAGCTGTAACGATTTTTTATTTGGACGAATGAAATATTTCCGTCTCATTCGTACTAAATTTTGACTAGTTGGGATGGAACGTAATCAATGAAAGTAGTGGGTTTTACAGTATCACAATACAAATCATAATTACATTAGCAAAAGCTTATTTGGTTTTGTTTATTTCTATCGCAACGACAGGGACTTTACCCAGAGTAAGAATGGATCAACTGGTAGATCTTGGTTGGAAATTCTTCTTGCCCGTTGCTTTGGGTAATCTATTACTAACAGCTTCTTTTGAACTTTTTCTACCATGAAATATTCATTAAAATAAACTCTTTCAAATGTTCAAAATTGATTCAATTTGTAAGGTGAAAGACACAAACCAAATAATTCATTCCAGGATATTTAATATGTTTTTTATGGTCAAGGGACTCCAAATCTATGGTCAACAAGCAATACAAGCTGCAAAATACATTGGTCAGAGTTTCATGGTGATCCTGAATCACATGGATCATTTACCCATTACCATTCAATATCCTTACAAAAAATCAGCTCCATCAAAGCGATTCCATGGACGTATTCACTTCGAATTCGACAAATGTATTGCTTGTGAAGTATGTGTTTATGTATGTCCAATTAATTTATCTGTTGTTGATTAAGAATTCAAGAAAAACATAAGAAAGAAGCAATTAAAAAGTTACAGCATAATTTATTTTGGATTTTGCATATTCTGTGGAAACTGCGTCGAGTTGTGCCCTATCAACTGTTTGTCAATGATCGAGGAATTCGAATTTCCAACTCATGATTGTAATGCATTGAATCGTGACTAGACTGCTCTGGGACATTTGCCCACATCATTGATTGAAGATCCTACAATTAGAGCTATTTTAGGATTAACTCAATTACCTAAAGAAATTCTAGATGGACAGTCTGATTCGCAAAATGTCACCAATTTCTTGCATTAAGTTCATATTCAAAAGTAAAAATAGAATTTATTTTTTAATATAATCTTCCAGTACAATAACGCATACAACTCGCATTTCATTTATTTGGTATGTAGGGAAAAAAAAAAAGTATGAAAGCGAGGTAGTTCCTTATTCAAGTCAACTGGTAAATCTGTGGTACAGAGGATTCTATTTCATTGTGAACATTACTGATTTACCAGAACCATTTCATAAGGCTATTTTGGACGTCTTATTTCATGTGTTGGTCCAGATGCAGGGGCTTGGTTGGGTGCACACCTAGGTTTTCCACTCTTGCGATTCAACAATGACTTGTTTATCATTGCCCTTCGTACCAGATTGGGACTTCCACATCCGATGTTAATAGGTCTCTCTAAGTGTTCGTGTGGGCATGTCTTGGATTCCTTGGGTACTCATCTTAAGCGGTGTCCCTTCGATGGAGATCATATAGTGTCACATGATTCCATTCGTGATGTTCTTGCTGCTATTGCTCATGATAGTGGTTTTCATGTTGTTCAAGAGCAGACGCACATTTTACCAGGGCCTTCTTTGCAACATGTCGACGATGTGTTGACTTTGTTCTCTCGCATGAGGGAATTCACACTCTCAGAGATGTTGTTATTTTTTATCCGCCTCGTCATGACCTTCATCGCTCTTCCACCATGCAAGGGGCTATTGCATCTCACGCAACTCATGAAGAGAAGGAGCAAGATTATAATAAATGTGCACTTGGTGAAGATTTCATCCCCTTTGCTTTGGAAACATATGGATGTCTTCATAAAAAATTTAATGATTTTTTGTCATTATGTGCGGAGCTTGTTGTAAAACGCCACGGACAAGGTATTACGTTACCATCCGTCATGTTATCTTTTTTACCGTCAACATATTTCTATTGCATTGCAACATTCACAAGCACTTTCAAATTTTTGGCTAGGTCAATTTGCAGGAGCATATGTTTCAAAACTACTTGCATTAGCTATTAGTGACACTATTCTAGTTAGTGATTTACATCAAGCAGTTGGTTTTGAGTAATTAATTTAACATTTTAAGTTTTACTAAAATTTTCAGATTAATTTCTCTTTGTCGTTCAACATAATAATTCTATATACTTTCATCTTTTGGTACCTTAATGGTTTTTCCATCCTTCATTAAAAGTAAGGTTTACTTACAAACTCAAAAGTAACAAAAACAAATAATGCACGTTCCATGATCCATGCCACATATATTTTAGGCTTTTGCTAATGACAGAGCTACAAGGTAAAAAATTTGACCCACTTGGAAGCAAAGCTAATTTTAGATGTCATTAGCATAACTTGAAATTCTATCTTTGGATTGAGCCAGCATGTATCAACTGTGTGCCCGTCTCTTCTGCATCTCACGCAAGTCTTCTTTTCTCCACCTTGCTGCTTCGACCTCCCTTTGCTCTTCCAGTTGCCTTTGTTGGTCCCCTCTGCTTGTTGATCACGATCCTGCCTTGGATTCGACTCCCTCTTAGGCTTGAATTGCTTCTTGGATTTTTCTTTGTTGCCGTAGAGGGCCTGGTCAGAGCCATCTTTGTGATCAAGATGTTCTCTAGCCTCGACTTCCTCTCGAATCTCAACAATTGCCTTTTCGAAGTTCATTGTAGGATCTTTCGCGAGCAGGGTTCTCATCGTCTGGACAGATCTGGGTAGGGCTCTCAACATGTAAGTGAGCTGCTTCTCAACTGACACTGGGTTCTCTGCTCTGGAGTTATGTAGTGATACAAATAGATCCTTCATCTTCCTTATGAAAGAAGTGAGGTCTTTTCCATCCCACTGTAAATTTGTCAGTTGATCTTCTAGCATCATTATTTGACTTTTTGATTTCGTTTGAAATCTCGTGAGTAGTGCATCCCACATCTCCTTTGCTCAAGCGTGAGACTATCTTCGATGGATGAAGATAGCAAGGCTACTGCCTTGTCATTTTTCTCCCTCCACTCACGTAGCTCTTTGCTTGATGTCATAGGCATTTCCTCTGTGCCATCCACCCAGCTTAATAAACCTTCGCCCTTGAGTATCAATGATGTTCTAACTTTTTAGGCTAGAAAATTAGATCATGAAGATTCAAAAATTGTACAAATCTTGCTCTGTATGTTGTTGATTGAAGCCATTGCTTCTTAGGTCTATTCTCTTGTTGGTGGTTGTTTGTCTGAATGCTTGGCCTCCTGGAGCTGATAGCTTTCTGGGCTACATCAGATTATGACAAGGTAGGCAGGCTCTGACACCACTCATGTGAAAAGACTCGCAAAATCAAACAACAATTTGGATGGAGTTCGGATCTGATCGCTGGTCACTGCCAGTTGTATCGTTCCTACAATCCTCCAGAATGTAGTCAGGCACTACTGATCTACATTTGAAATCAAATTAACACGACATTCAACAAAGATTCAACCAAAGTGCAGAATTAAATGAACAAGAGTGAATTAGACATACGAATAATAGTAGACTAATTTACAATCAAGATCAGACATGAGAAGAGTGACATATGCTCAACAACTACAAAATCATCTATTGATTTTCTAATTTTTCAAGCACTACATGTAGATCCACGCAGTGCATTGGCGTGAGAGAAATACAGTTCTCTCACGAGCAATGCCTCGCTTACTAGCGGACTTGTTGGATCTCTATGGATCCTGCTTACAGAAACATGTCTCGCATGCAGGCGGACTTCTATTCTGTATATTTTTGTCTTGATTGCTTACTAGCATCAGACTACTTCATGTATATGTCTATGTGTCAAGTATCATCCAAAAGGTATATAGTCACTCCGTGTAACTTCTAGATTAGAGTAACTAAACATCTACAAGTAATCAGAAATTACAAGAGTGGCAGATTAGCCATGACCTAGAGTGTATCTGCTGATGTCATGCTATCAGATCAGATTATCTGTACTTCTGGGTACTTGCATAATCTTGCTGGTCCTTTTTGGAGCGTGAGGGTAGAAAAGGTGTCGTGACATTTTTCGTGTCACGTAGTTTGACTTTCTCGTCGTCTGACTTTCTCCTGTTGTACCACGAAAGATTCTCTTTCGCGAATCTTTCGCATTCAAGATGTTCACGAACATTTTTGCTTCGTGTCATTTGACTTTCGTGTTCGCGAACATTTTTGTCAGACAAAGGGCTGAAAGCTAGCAAAGGTTTGTAAATAGAAACGTTTTGTTTCTTCAGTTCCCTCTCAAAGCATGATAGCTTTATGACCCCAAGACTGCTCCTCTATCTCTCAAAAAGTCCTTTGTCCAGGGCTTTGGTGAAGATGTCAGCAACCATGTCTTTCATTCCGATAAAGGTGGTCTGCATCATCTTCTTCTCAATTAGATCCCTGATCAAGTGGTACTTGATCACGATGTGGTTTGTTCTCGAATGGAACACAGGATCTTTTGTCAGATGTATTGCAGATGTGTTATCCATCTGCAAGACCAGAGGCTCATTCCTTGTTTCGCCCAATTCGTCTAGGAACTGTCTGAGTCAGATTATCTCGTTGGCCATCTTTGCTGCTACAACGTATTCTGCCTCATAGGATGACTGAGCCACAATGGTCTGCTTCTTGCTAACCCAGAGCACTGCCGCTCCTGATGTGATGATGCACCACCTGAGACACATTTACAAACGTCCTTGAGGGATGCCCAGCTAGCATTACTGTAGGAAAGCATCCTGAAACTTGCATCACAACAATAACACAAGCCATAATCCCTCGTTAATTGAAGATATTGCAAAATTCATTTTGCAATGTTCCAATGTGTTGAGCTTGGATTCGTGCAGAATTGGCTCATCCTGAACACTGCATAAGTGATGTCAGGGCGTGTGTTGTCTATCTGCAAGGTACATCAGTGAACCTATAAGCTTCTTGTAAGGTGTGAGCTGCATCTGTTCTCTCTCTTCTTCAGTCCTCGGGCAATCATCGTTTGTCAGCACCGTTCCTGCGAGCATTGGAGTATTCGCTCCTTTGCAGTTCAGCATCCCAAAATCCTCTAGGATATTCTGGGTGTATCTGGACTAGTGAAGGTATAGCTTACCTAGCTTCTCCCAGATCCATGATCTCGAAATGTTTCAAGATGTCTTCCTTCACTTTAGCATCAACTTTTCACTCTTGCAAAGTATCAGAGTGTCGTCCACATACACAGCCACAATGATGATCTGCCCATCTGTGACTCTGACATACAAATTGGAATCAGCCAACAGTGGCTTGAATCCTAATGATTTTGGGCTTGATCTTTCTTCTTGTACCATTGTCAAACTAACTAATTTAGACCGTAGATACTTCTATGCATTCTGCATGCATAATCAGGAAGTGAACTCAAGACATAACCGGGGGGTTGATCCATGTAGACCTCTTCGTCTAACTCGCCATGCAAGAAGGTTGTCTTCTCATCCACAATGTGGATCCTGAGGTCACGACCATAAGCAGCTGCATATTCAAATAGTAGACGTAGGGATGAATGTTTGACAATAGGATAAAAGGTTTTAGAGTAGTCAATACCATCTCTCTGAGAAAATCCCTTCGCTACCAGTCTTGCCTTGTATTTTATGACATTCCCATCCGGTCCATACTTGAG
Source organism: Diphasiastrum complanatum (assembly GCA_029204225.1). NCBI lineage: Eukaryota > Viridiplantae > Streptophyta > Lycopodiopsida > Lycopodiales > Lycopodiaceae > Diphasiastrum > Diphasiastrum complanatum. The sequence continues at coordinate 3,645,022 of CM055098.1, forward strand.
CTTAAAAACCCATTTGCATTTGATAGTCTTGCACTTATGTGGTAATGGCTGCAATGTCCATACCCGGTTCTTCCTCATGGATTCCATCTCTTCGTTCACGGCTTGGATCCATTTGTCCTTCTCTGGACATTCAATCGCTTCCTCGAAAGTCTGTGATTCGCTATTGAATCCACAGAACTCCTCTGATGTAGAAGTAGAGCTTCCTGACATGTATCTTGTTGGCGCTCTTTGTGGTCTTATCGACCTTCTAGGAGGTCCTCCTGGGACAACAATGCCTTTGCCTTTGTCCGCTCTGCTACGTCCGGAACCATCCTGGTTTACAGGAACTGTAGCAGTAGGCTGCCTCTCGAATATTTCGTCTTCGGATTCATCACTCGAACAGGAAGTGACTCAAAATTTTTCGTTTTCGTGTTCGTCTTCTGCTCCGTCTGTCACTGGCGGCAGGTCATAGTACTATCTCTCCAAAACTTCATAGCTGACAGGATTGTCATTGGCCATTGTCATGCTCTCATCAAATGAGACATCTCTCATTCTGAGATCTAGATCAATAAATCAGCATCTATCAATCAAGAGCAACCTTTAATCATTAATCAAACACAAAGTACAGCCCCCACACACATGTGGAACAGTACATAGTACGACTTGTAGACTGAAAATAAAGTACAAATGACTTTGACCTTGCTTGGAACCAAAAAACAACAAATACATAGAGTAGAAACTCAAGTCTTGCCAATGAGCTCTCAAAAATAATCTAAGTGTTCACTATGGAGAGTCTCCTACATACAAAAGCAAATTTCCAGCATGTAATAAGGAAGTTAACTTGGCTTTCTTGCCCTAATTTGCCAACCTAGCCTCATTCCTAGAGTCATGCCAAGTAGGTGTTGGGGAAACTATTGATCAGCCCTGATAGCACTCTGTTGGAACACTATCATTCGTGAAGGATTCATTAGCACAAGATGTACTAGAGTTATCTAGGGGATGTCGTCCTTCCCAACAAATAAAAACAATGACAATAAATTGTAGTAGGATCTAGATTTGCTAGAGAAGTGAAGAATAGAGCTGTTCTGATTTATGTTTATAATGAATATCGGTGTAGGTGTCATAGACAACCATAAAGAATTGCGAATAGATTAGACATCTATGAAATCATGTGATTATTCGTTAATGATATTCGTGACAGTGGAGAGAGAAGACTGAGAGGTATTTAAACATTTAGCATGAATGCAATATGATAGAAGAATAGCGAATCTGGATAGTAAATGTTGTAGTAACAACAATTAGATCACAAGACAGTGATATTGAGCGCATGATCCTACTTACATAAACAATTAGTTGTTATAATTCAAAATACTTTACTCTCTCTATAATCTCTAACTTTGAGGTGTCAAATACTGAGTTACTAGATTTTTGGTCTTGAGATCTCTCTGATCGAAACTGTTCTGTCACTTGTCTACTGTGTCTTTGCACTAATCACTCATTTCCTTATAAAATTGTTTGATGATCTTATGTTATTCTAATTTTACAAATACAAGATCATTAACAATTTTGTAGTTGATCAATAGACCGTTTATTCAATGAAGCATGAAGATGTAGATAGGTACTGTATGTTCAAATCATTTATGATTTTGTAAATTATGACTAAACCTCAAAATTTTCCAAAATACCCTTCAATTAACCAATGGCCTAACTTTTTTTCCATATCGGGAATAAGTACTCAAATTTACCACTGATAATTAGATCTTTATAGTTTTCGAATACTCTTTTTGAAATTACTGATGTCCCATACCACCAACTCTTCCTTCAAGAAATCCCTGATAGCCTTCTTCGATATTCTAGAGATCCGAAGAATCAATCTAGAATCCCTATACCAAGTATAGGCACATATCGGACCCAACCATTACAAAGAAGGCTGCTCATTGGAGGCTACTCAATAGATTGGAAAAGTTGTTGAGATTGGAATAATAAATTTTTTCCAAACTAGGGACATTGAAATTGAGTAAGAAGACTTTTGAGATTTCAAAGCCAATTCAACAAAATTGATAAGAGTCTACAACATATGGCTAGAATCCGTTTTGCTTGGGAAATCATTGATAAACTTACAAGCAAAGGTATTTACTTTTGCCTCCAATGCATGTTAAACCTACTCAAGAGGAATTGGATTGGTTTCTAAAAAATCTCAGCTTGAAATTGGGCACTGAAATTTTTGATAGAAGTATGCTAGATTGGGCTCTAAATCTCTAGCCAAAAGTGGTTTTTTTCCATAAGGAATGCATGCTGATTTCTCTTACAGAAATGTTGTCCCATGAACTTTAAATGCATGCACTAGTTTAATGTTCAAAACTTCTTTCAACCTGTTGGGAAGATACCACTATTGCCTAATGGAAAAAGCTAGAATTTAGATTGAAATTATGGCTGCAAGAGGTGCGTTAGAGGCTGCCACATCAGTGTTGAATTCATGTCCTCCATTATTGCTCGCCTTGTGCTAAAACTAGTTGCCAATAGGGTCAGCATTGTTACTGCCTCATACTGCTCTTCCACGTTTTGTTTGAAGGACGGTTTTCAAAGCCAACAATTCTGCAGATTTAAGGGGGCCTTAAGTTTTTGTAGGAACTTGCTATAAGTCCTTTCTTATGACCATGATTATAGGGCTATGAGAATCCTTTCTACTTGAAGCCAACATTTTGCTGAAATAGATAGCAATTGAAGCATACCCACCATGGGCAAGGATAGCTATGGCTTTGATGCCAATATTAGATGCCAAGAACCACAATTAGAGCTAGAATATCTCGATCCACCAGCCATCGCATCCTCTTTATAGAGAATGCATAGTTCTTGGAGACGGATCTAAACATCAAGTGAACAGTATTGGTTCATAGGACCCCTGCCAGATGCATGATGGCCTACTCGAAGGCTCCAAGGGTACTTTGGGCTGAAGTAGTAGCTATAGCCGCATACATCCAGAACAAGGTAGGGAAGTCTGGTGTCCCTCACATGACACCACACGAGTTATCGCAGGGTCTCACGTCAGAATCTTTGGCTGTGCAGCTTATGCACATATTTTTGATAAGCTTCGAAAGAAGCTTGATGAGAAAGCTGAGCAGGGATTTCTGGTAGGTTATGACAACAATTCGTCATATTACAAACTCTACATGCCAGACATGCACACTGTGAAAACAGTGAGAGATGTTAGATTTGATGAGAGCAAGAAAATGACCAATGACGATTCTATCATCTATGAAGTTCTGGAGAGACAGTGACAGAGGGAGCAAAAGACAAACACGAAAACGAAGATTTTTGAGTCCCTTCCCATTCGAGTGACGATCTGAAGACGAAAGATTCGAGAGGCAGCCTACTGCTACAGTTCCTGTAAACCAGGATGGTTCCGAACCTAGTAGAGTGGCAAAGGCAAAGGCATTGCTGTCCCAGGAGGATCTCCTAGAAGGTCGATAAGACCACGAAGAGCATGAGCAAGATACATGCCAGACACCTCTGCTTCTACATCAGAGGAGTTCTGTGGATTCAGTGGCGAACCACAGACTTTCCATGAAGCGATTGAATGTCCAGAGAAGGACAAATGGATCCAAGTCATGAACAAAGAGATGGAATCCATGAGGAAGAACCGGGTATAGACGTTGCAGCCATTACCACATAAGCACAAGACTGTCAAATGCAAATGGGTTTTTAAGCTCAAGTATGGACCGGATGGGAATGTCATGAAATACAAGGCAAGACTGGTAGCCTACTCTAACAGCTTCTCTCTTGTCATCAAACATTCGTCCCTACATTTATTATTTGCATATGCAGCTGCTTATGACCTCAGGATCCACATTGTGGACAAGAAAACCTTCTTGCATGGCGAATTAGATGAAGAGGTCTACATGGATCAACCCCCAGGTTATGTCTCGAGTTCACTTCCTGATTATGCATGCAGAATGCATAGAAGTATCTACGGTCTGAATTAGTCAGCTCGACAATGGTACAAGAAGAAAGATCAAGCCCTGAAATCATTAGAATTCAAGCCATTGTTGGCTATGTATGTGGACGACACTCTCATACTTTGCAAGAGTGAAAAGCTGATGCTGAAGTGAAGGAAGACATCTTGAAACATTTCGAGATCGTGGATCTGGGAGAAGCCAGGTGTTACCTAGGCTTGCAAATTGAAAGGGACCATGAGAGAGGTAAGCTATACCTTCACCAGTCCAGATACACCCAAAAAACCCCAGAGGATTTTGGGATGCTGAACTGCAAAGGAGCGAATACTCCAATGCTTGCAGTAATGGTGCTGACAAACAACGATTGTCCGAGGACTAAAGAAGAGAGAGAACAGATGCAGCTCACACCTTACAAGAAGCTGATAGGTTCGTTGATGTACCTTGCAGACAACACATGTCCTGACATCGCTTATGTAGTGTTCAGGATGAGCCAATTCTGCACGAATCCAGGCTCAACACATTGGAAGACTGCAAAACAAATTTTGCAATATCTTCAATTAATGAGGGAGTATGGCTTGTGTTATTGTCGTGATTTAGGTTTCAGGATGCTTTCCTATAGTGATGCTAACTGGGCATCCCTCTAGGACATTTGTAAAAGCATCTTAGGTGGATGCACCATCGGCAGTTCTCTAGGTCAGCAAGAAGCAAACCATTGTGGCTCAATCATCCTGCGAAGCAGAGTATGTTGCAGGAGCAAAGATGGCCAACGAGATAATCTAGCTCAGGCAGATGGATAACACATCTAATGAAAGATTCTGTGTTCCATTCGAGAACAGAACACATCGCGATCAGGTACCACTTGATCAGGGATCTAATAGAGAAGAAGATGCTGCAGACCACCTTCATCGGAACGAAAGACATGGTTGTTGACATCTTCACCAAATCCCTAGACAAAGGTCATTTTGAGAGACAGAGGAGTAGTCTTGGGGTTGTAAAGCTATCATGCTTTGAGAGGGAGTTGAAGAAACAAAACGTTTCTATTTACAAAGCTTTGCTAGCTTTCAGCCCTCTGCTTGACAAAAATGTTCGCGAACACGAAAGTCAAATGACACAAAGTGAAAATGTTCGCGAACATCTTGACGAGAAGACACAAATGCGAAAGATTTGCAAAAGAGAATCTTTCGCGGTACAGCAGGAGAAAGTCAGACGACAAGAAAGTCAAACAATGCGACACGAAAAACATCGCGACACCTTTCTGCCCTCATGCTCCAAAAAGGACCAGCAAGATCATGCAAGTATCCAGAAGTACAGATATTTGATCGGATAGCATGACGTCAGCAGATACACTCTAGGTCGTGGCTAATCTGCCACTCTTGTGATTCCTTATTAGTTGTAGATGTTTAGTTACTCTAATCTAGAAGCTACACGGAGCGACTATATACCTTCTGGATGATACTTGACACATAGACATATACATGAAGTAGTCTGATGCTAGTAAGCAATCAAGACAAAATTATACAGAACAGAAGTCCGCCTGCATGCGAGACAAGTTTCTGTAAGCAGGACCCACAGAGATCCAACAAGTCCGCTAGTAAGCGAGGCATTGCTCATGAGAAAACTGTATTTCTCTCACGCGAACGCATTGTGTGGATCTGCATGCAGTGCTTGAAGAATCAGAAAATCAATAGATGATTTTGTAGTTGTTGAGCACATGGTACTTTTTTCATGTCTAATCTTGAATGTAAATTAGTCTACTATTATTCGTATGTCTGATTCAATCTTGTTCATTTAATTCTGCACTTTGGTTGAATCTTTGTTGAATGCTGTGTTATTTTAATTTCAAACGTAGATTAGCAGTGCCTGACTACATTCTGGAGGATTGTAGGAGCGATACAGCTGGCAACGACCAGCGATCAGATCCGAACTCCATCCGAAGTGTTGTTTGCTTTCGCAATTCTTTTTGCATCAGTGGTATCAGAGCCTGCCTACCTTGTCATAATCTGACGTAGCCCAGAAAGCTATCAGATCCAGGAGGCCAAGCATTCAGACAAACACCCATCAACAAGAGAACAGACCTTAGAAGCAATGGCTTCAATCAGCAGCATACAAAGCAAGATCTATACAATTCTTGATTCTGCAGAATCTAACTTTCTAGCCTGGAAAGTTAAGACATCATTGATACTCAAGGGCGATGGTTTATTCCTCTGGGTGAATGGCACAGAGGAGATGCCTATGACATCAGGCAAAGAGCTACGCGAGTGGAGGGAGAGAAATGACAAGGTAGTAGCCTTGCTATCTTCATTTGTTGAAGATAGTCTCACGCTTGACCTGGCTACACTCTCCAAGGAAAAGGAGATGTGGGATACACTGCTCACGAGATTTCAAATGAAATCAAGAAGTCAAATAATGATGCTGGAAGATCAACTGACGAATTTACAGTGGGATGGGAAAGACCAATCGAACAGAAACTGATCAACCGCCTACATTTGTGTAGACATGTGTGCAGCATCAACATCTGACACAGTCAAGGTGATCCTAGATTTAGGAGCCACCTTGCACTTCAAAACATCAAGACGAATAATGTCATATTTCAGAAGTGCTGATCCTTCAAGGTTCATAGTTCTTGGAGACGGATCTAAACATCAAGTGAACGGTATTGGTTCACTGTGGCTCAACACCAATGGCAGAGACAGGCGACTCGAAGACGTTCTGTTCATGCCTACCTTGCAGCAAGAGTTGCTTTCTTTGGCAAGAATAGCATATGCGTGTGACATTTTCAAACAAAGCAGTTAACGTGATTGATGCCAGTACCAGTACTCTGATCACTCAAGACAGAAGGAAAGGTAATCTATATCACCTGAAGGTACGCCTACCTACGGATCAGGTGCATCAGACTCATGATGACTCGCCAGACACTCTGTGGCACAAAAGACTATGCCACATGAACTCAATGGCACTTTACCAAGCAAGCCATCATGGAGCGATAATAGGGGTCAACATCTCGAATGCAGCCAATTCGACCACCTATGATGCATGTTTGAAGGGTAAGATGTCGCGCACTCCACTCGTCAAAGACTCCTACAGAACAACCATGATTATGGAGTTAGTGCATTGTGACATTTGTAGGCCTTTCAACGTGATCACAGTAGGAGGTTCAAAATATCATATATCCTTCATTGATGGTTATAGTAAATTTGCCAGAGTGTACTTTATTCAAAATAAATCTGAAGCACTTGATAAATTTACAGAATATGTGAATTGTTCTGAGAGATGTACAAGCAACAAGATGAAGCAAATCAGGTGGCAAATACATCTCGAATCGCTTCACTGACTTCTGTAATGATCGTGGCATCATTCACAGAAGGATTGCAGCTTACACACCGCAGCACAATGGTGTTGCAGAGAGGGAGAATAGGACCCTGATGGAAGCTGCCAAATGCATGATGGCCTAACTTGAAGGCTCCAAGGGTACTATGGGCTGAAGCAGTAGCTATAGCCGCATACATCCAAAACAGGACAGGGAAGTCCGGTGTCCCTCACACGACACCACATGAGTTATGGTGGGGTAGAAAGCCCAACCCGTCTCACGTCAGAATCTTTGGCTGTGTAGCTTATGCACATTTTTCTGATAAGCTTCGAAAGAAGCTTGATGAGAAAGCCGAGCAGGGATATCTGGTAGGTTATGACAACAATTCGTCATATTACAGAGTCTACATTCTAGACATGGTAATTTTAGGCAGGCTCTGTGAATTTCACACATGTGGAGTGCCCACTATCTCAAATACTATTGGACCATTGATGCTTCCACCTCTAAATTCTAATGGACCTCTTGAACTTTCACTTTTCACACATCAAACTAACTAAAGACACTTGTCAACAACCTATTTAGCACGAGTTTCACCTCCTACACTACTTTGGCTCAATAGAGGCATTACATGTGCATTTGACCAATTTGCCATTTCTGCCAATTTTTGACCCTATCAACATTCTACACAAAGATGCTTGACCATAAAACTTTATGAGACCCCTATGACAAACATTTCTAATTTATTTTACAATTATCCACATGTGGGAACGATGCTCCACACATGTGAGATTCACTCACAAACTTCTAGCATAAAACTACCAGGCTAGATTTTTGCCAATTTCTCACACTCCTCAAAAAAAATAGCTTCAAAAGGTACTAGATCACTTGAGAAGTTTGTAAATTTTTTTGAGTGGGTCCTTTGGTATGCATAAGAAGTGAAGATCAGCCAAGGGATCCATCATAGCAGCACCCTCACCATATCCATGATAAGATTTCTTTGGTAGAGATCTCTTGCCAATACCTTTGAACAGTACTCCACCAATATGCCACTATGATCATGGGCTTCCTCCATGCTTGATGATGGTCTATAATTTGAAATCTCCACATGCATGATGGCTGCACCATAAATATAGAGAGATCTGAGGCTTCCAAGCCTCATAAGGATCATAGAGATCAAGATTATAAGATGTGAAAAAATGATGATCATCAAGATTATGCTTTTGAGCTTGACTAGTCCACACACAATGAATTATATCCATGATGGATCTAATCTTGATATCAAATACTATCTTGATTTTTTTTAGGCTAATTATTCTCTCCTCTTTTCCATGTAAGGTGAGCCATAAAGACTCGGCCATGCATCTTGAAGGTCTTCTTGAAATCATATGAAAAAGAGACTCCTCCTCACAACTCGGCCCCATCACAACTTGAATACCTTCAAAAGAGATAACTAGTGATGCTTCTTGAGAAGCCTTGATCTCGGCCACTTCCAAGGTTGAATCTTCATGCAATATGACATCTCTATTCATAACCACTTTTGAAATAGAGAGTGTAAAGACACTAAAGGCCCCCTTGATGGATGAGTATCCAATCATGATCCATGAGCTTGGATCATCCTTCCTCCTTGTTTCCAAGGGAATATGTGCAAAGCAAGAACTACTAAGTTCACTAAGGTGATCAACCTTAGGCTTCATCTTGAATAAGAGCCTCGATACTCCTCAAAGCTTTGATCTTCAATGAGAATCGCTTTTCAACATATGCTTTGAATAATAGGGAATAATCATACACCATAAAACTTGAAGAGAGAAAATATGTGCATCTTGTGTGATCAAGAAGGATCTCACCATCCTTCTTGATCACACAATTGTTAATATGCAAATTGACATCAAGGCCACTATCAAGAAGTTGGCCAACACTTAAGATGTTCTTTGTGAGCTTTGGGACAAAAAGAACATTGTTGATAAAGAGACCTTTAGAAGATGCAAGCTTCAAGGGAATAACCTTGAGAGGAATCATCATCCTCTTCATCTTGGTCAGTGGCTTTGTCATTAGAGAAGTGTTGGTGTTGCTTCTTACTCCTCTCTTTGTGCTTGGCAAATAGAACTTTGCCATCATTATTATGATTGAGTGATAGCTTGTCCATCCTCAAGATTTTGTACTCTTGTCTTGATTCATCACAAATAAGCACACTTTGAAGGGCCTCCAAACTTGGTAGCTCCTCCTTAATGGCATAGGAATGGCCAAGGTTGTCATATTCATCTCTCAAGCCATTGAGAATGACTTGGACTAGCTCACTTTGATTGATTGAATCACCAATGCAAGCAAGCTCCCTATGGATATCCTTGACTCCAAAAACATAATTAGATGCACTCTCATCACTCTTTTGACTACTTTGGAAGATTTGATTTCTAAGAGTGATGAGCCTAGAGGCGTTCTTAGCCTCATAGATAGACTTGAGACAATTCCAAGATTGCTTGGCTGTAGTACAATCACCAATCTCTCTCAAAATCTCATTAGAAACATTCAACTTGATAAAGTGGAGAGCCATCCTAGCTCTCTTATTGTATTTTTGTACTTCTTGAAGGACTTGAGGCTCCTCCTCAATCCCAAGTACAATATCTATTACATCTTGGAGTATCAAGATTGACTCCATTCTAACCTTCCAAATAGAATAGTTGGAGGTAGATAGTCTTTCACTAGATTCCAATAGGTAGGAACCCATAGAAGCCATGAAATAGTAAAAACTCCTTGTGATGAGACACTAAAATGTTGCTACTTTCTCACTATAGGATCCCATAATGATATGCTATCAACTCCTATGCAAGATCTTGCAACAAACTGTGAGATGATTCTCACTAGCTCTACCAATCTCTCCAAAACTAGATCTACTTCACATCAAATGATGGAGTATGAGCAAATATAGGATCAAACACTAGAAATCAAATTTGACTCAAATACAATGATATTGCATGAAACAAAATGGCTAAGATCTCAGAATAGTGCCTAGATCACAAATAGATGAGATTGACAAGCATACAACAATGATTTAGGATTCTCTCTCTACCTGAGAGAATCCTACCAATGGCTCTCAAGTAGAGAGAGAATGCTAGAAAACAGTTTGATCCAAAATCTCACTTGATCTCAAAATCAATTTTCATAGAATGAGAAGTACAATTATACTAGTAGATCCATGAGCTAATTCTAACTCAAACATGCATTGGACCTCTTAATTACAACCTCTTAATCCTATTGGACCATTGATGCATTCACCTCTAAATTCTATTGGTATTTACAAGCCGATCTCAAATCCTATTGGACCATTGATGCTTCCACCTCTAAATTCTATTGGACATCTTAAAGTTTGACTTGTCACACATCAAACTAACTAGAGACACTTGTCAACAACCTATTTAGCACAAGTTTCACCTCCTACACTACTTTGGCTCAATAGAGGCACTACATGTGGATTTGACCAAATTTGTCATCCATGCCAATTTTTGACCCTATTAACATTTTACACAAAGATGCTTGACCATAGATCTTTATGAGACCCCTATTTCTAGTTTATTTTACAATTCTCCACATGTGGGAACATCTTCCACACATGTGAGATTTGTTAGATTTCTTATGCTCAGCCTTAAAACAAATCGTTCAAGTAATGAGCATCCTAAAAAACCGAAGGCCGACAACATATTTTTAGGCCTTCACATTTTTCTTCTTTGAGATTTTCTATGACTTAGAAATCATTTTCAGGCACCTTCGTCTTTTTCGCCTTTTTCACTCCTTAGCGAAAAATGGGACACATTGGCCAACTGGCCAGAATACCTTAGAAATCATTTTTAAGGCACCTTCATCTTTTTCGCCTTTTTCGCTCCATAGCAAAAAAATGTGACACTGGCCACGTGGCCATAATACCTTAGAAATCATTTTAAGTCACTTTTCATCGTTTTCGCATTTTTGCTAACCGACTTCGCCAATGGATGAGTAATCCTAAAATACATGGACAAACAAATATCCCAAAGGCAGTTGACGGTTACCAACTTTTGTACATATGCAAAGACTGGCATAAATAGCCTTAAAGGCTTGTAAGATATTTCCTCTCTTGTAAATCTCTATATTAAAAACAAGCTATGTAAGTGTTAATTTTAGAGAATTCTCTTTCAATCAAAGTTATCTGTAGCCAGCGTTATCATGCTCAGCACGCTGAAGTTATTACTTCAAGCCATTGTACTCACTGTTGATATTTTTATCAGAGTGCAATTTTTGTCTCACTACTAGGTCGTTCATTTGCACAAACTATATGAATTCTTCAACTTGAATATTTTTGTTTGCTAACTGTTGCGTTTCCATTCCTACACACCTACGCTCTGAGCAACCTAGCCTCCGCTGCGCTCACGACCACCGTTTTATGACATGGTATCAGAGCAGACATTTCAGTAATCTGCATTCTTACTGTGGATCATCAGTCGTGTACTTCTTTTTTTGGATTTCCGTTTTCTTGGTACTGCTATTCTTTGGCACTATTAAAACTGATCTTTGATACTCATGTTCTTTGGTTCTATAGACACCTCTTGTTGTTTGGAACTGCTTTGTAGTTTTTACTCAACTGATATTTTGCTCTTTTGGACTTTTGGGACTATTGGTACTTGTAGAAGCTTATAAAAAACTATTCATTTTCTATTTGGTACTTATGAAAACTTGTGTAAGATATATTTTGGTACTTTTGGTACTCTATATTCTTTTCAAATAACTTTTCTTTTTGATGTTTGGTCTTCATGGAACATTTTGTACTTCTAGTGTGCAGGATGTATTGTTGTTTGTTGCACTTTGGTGCTTTTGATAGTTCTTGTAGTTTTTAAACATTTCTTCAGTTTGTTGTTTGTAACATTTTGGTACGTTTCGATCTACCAGCATTTAGTTGTTTGGTGCTTTTAAATATTTTGAAACTTTTGGTACTTGTGATATTTCAGGTGTTTTCAAAACCACTGTTTTGTACTTTGAGACTTGTGGTAATTTGTGCACAATTGATTATTTTCTCTGTGGTAATTTGGCATTTTAAAAAGCTTATAAATAGCTATTCAATGTGCAATGTGCAATAGCAAGAAAATTATGTTTGATTGCATTTTGATGTTTTTTGAAGCCCTCGACTACCAAAGTTTGATACTGTTGCTACATGTTCATTTGTTTTTTTGTTTTAAGATCAAGCCTCGAAGTCGTTTGCCACTGATACCATGGTACTAATGATGCAATATTTGTATTGAATGTTTGTATACGAAATAAGTGTCCTAGTCGTGGGCCATTCAAACATAGATAGTGTGTGACGTTGGTACTCGTTTCGGCCTATACGAAACATTTTTAGTATTTTTACCAAATTGGTAGTGTTTAAGCATTAGTTGGTAATTTTACAATTTTTGTATTATTTTGGTCGTGTTGTCATGTTGGTGAAACTCTCGAATACCAAAGATTGGTACTATTGAAACTTATTGTGTAACAATTTTGATACTCTAGACTACCAAAATAGGTTCTTTAACACCTCGTGTCTCATTTTCATTCTAAAATCAGCCAAATTGGTCTACTAAAATTTATAGTGTGTACCATTATTATTCTAAAATCTACAGCATTTGGTACTATTTTTTTTAATGTTTACGTGTTCGTGAAACTTTTGAGTACCAAAGATTGGTACTATTTGAACCTATTGTGTAACAATTTTGATCCTCCTGACTACCAATTAAGGTTCTTGTACTTTCTACATGTTTGATACTTTGCTACAATAAGATGCTTTGGTACTTTGGTACTACCTATATATGATCTTTTGCCATGGGTATGATAGTGACATGTTTGTACTTTCAACCATTCTGGTACTTTGGTACTATAAGAAGCTTTTAAATAGCTCTTCGACATGCAGTGTGCTTTGGTAATCGTAATGTGTAGCAACAATGGAAATTTGGTGAGAATTTTATTGCAATGTGCAGAAAGATACTGAAATGTTAAATGTTGGCGAAACCCTCGAGTACCAAAGCTTTCTGAAACTCTATAGTACAAATGCTTGTTTCAATTGGTACATATCAATTTTCAATTTAGATAGTTCAGATTGTGAAGGATTTCAGATCATTGAAGATCCAATCCATGTCCCTGATCTTTGGTTACAATAAGGAACAAACCAACAATCCTGCCAATGTAGAAAAATCAGCATCTACATACAAAATGAGATGCAAACTCTAAAAAATACTGATCAAACATGAACCAAAACATAAAATGTAATTGTTGTCCATACAATTACAATACGTTACTGTATTTCACACGTATGGCTCCAAAAATAACAAAATATGAGCATTCTACACACAAGATTGCAAGATAACATCATGAGAGTGCACCAATAATGAGTAGTAGAACCCAAAGAGAACCATGTATAATGATAAAATGAGATGTAGAAGAGAGAAGATATGTCTCTCCATGAGTTACATCCTTTTATAACAGGTCCAAACCCTATTTGGCCACTTGGCTTCCCCTCCAAAATGTAAACCCTACTACTTTTGGGTCTAGATTCAATGTACCCAAAGTTCAAATTTGAATCTTTCTCAAAATTGACTACCAATTTTCCCATGCTTTCAAAAAGTGTTTATTGAATGTATTTTAAACTAATATAACTTCAAATATCTCTAAGTCTAAAATGAGTTTTGGCCTCATATTGACAATTTACCAAAATATGACTAAACCTGTTGAAATCTCTCACACTCCCTCTTCAACTAGTTTTGGCATAGTTTTAACCATACTACTTTGATTCAACTTCAAAATGATCTCCATCCTAAGTATGGATCTCCTTTCTAAGATTCTAAAGTATTTTTCATAATTGATATAGAGAATAGTGTCCAAATTGGATGCTTCACTATTTCTTATATCAATTTTACACATTAAGATATAATTAGAACATGAAAAACCAAATAGAATGTGAATGAAATGATTCCTCCATGTTTTAAACTTTGAACTATCTGGAAATTTACAGCAACCAAACCATAAATGTGAGTGATGACCATTTGCTTGCTTGTCTCATCCAACTTTGTCCTTTCTTGACATGTCTTCACCATAAAACTCCATCTCCATCTTGCCACAAGAAACTATCAAACCTTGGAAATCCATGAGTAGGTGAGTACATCAATGATGCAAATCCAGCACCACATGACTCCGTAAACCAAGCAAGTTGCACAAGTCCATCTTCAAGATCTACTTGACACAAGAAAATGACCATGAATTCACCAAAAATTGACAATCTTCAAACATTGGCAACAAGTAGCTCAACACTTGAGAACTTGATCATGGATGAGTGATATAATGAACCTCCAATAGCTTCATTTCCATCAGCAAAATCGGCCAAGAATGCTAGTACAACTCCATCAATAAGATATTGCAAGACAATGTAGCTAGTTTTACCATATCTTGACAATTTGCACACATCCACATGAAATTGCTCAAACATGAGATAGAAAAAGTAAAGTAAACTTAAACAACACTTCCTTGCTGATCCTTTGACCTCACTTGAGTCTTGAATAACCTGTAAAAATAGATCCAAAACATCTTTTCCCCTTTGATGCTCTTGACTAGCTCCAAATTGCCACCTTTTCTTTTGTGTTGTTGAAGCCCTTTGAGACCAACCTCTCGATCTTCCTCTTGACCATCAAAGTCATTGAAAAAGCTTTGTTTTCCAGATCCATTACTTGATTTTCCAGCATGAAAACCATGAGAACTCATATCCACTTGCATAGCACCATCTACACAAGAAGATCCTCCAAAACATGATGTGAGTAAAGCAAAGTGAGTCACTTCCACTTGCTTACCTTTCTCTTGATCATCAAAGATATGAATATCTTCAGACCTGATAGAACCATTTGATCTACTCTCTTTATGAAGACATGTGACTCCACTTGCTGCAAAAATGGCTTTCTTGGACTCTTCACAAAAGAATGTAGAAGAACCATCTCCTTCATGAATGCACCTAGCAACAACATCTTTTTCCATATGATCAAAGAAATTATTAGCAACTTTTTTCCAAGGAAGAACCTTCACCTCCATTGATGAAGTTAGCTCTTTCCTTACCTTTTGCATGCTTGCAATTGCCATGGAGAACCATTGAAACACCATCATTATCCTCATAACTAGACAAGTTAGCACAAAGATGAACATCTCCAAGAAGCATATGAGATCTTGACCTAGATCTAGCATAAGGAAGCTTGTTAGACTTTGCATAAGATCCACCAATCTTATTGATGCTAAAAGTTGAGCTAATCTCCTTTTCCATTCCATCCTTTTTGTTAGCCATAACAAAAGCATCAAGCTTGAAAAGTCTACCTTGTCTATTGCCCCTAGCAACCAAGATTTCTTCCTTTGTAATGAAACAAGCATCACCAGGTATCCTTTTTCTATCATTTGACCAACACTTAGCAAATTTTTTGAAAGTGAAGGAATGTAAAGAACACCATCAAGTCTTGCTTTCCTATTAGTATAATGACAAATAGGAATTGAATCAATACCTTCAATCACACACTCACCACCATTGGCCATGTGAATTGCTTTCTTGGCTCCATCAAAAGTGACCAAAGAAGTAAAGAACTCCTTGTGACTAGTCATGTGTGAACTAGCTCCACTATCAATCCACCATGAATCTTTGTCACCTTCACTTGATATTGGACTTGAAGAACACATTAAAAGAGAATCACCATCATCTAGATCCTCATCATTAGTAGTAAAGTTGATTTACTTGCTACCTTCATCTCTTTGCTTCTTCAAACATTCATTTGCAAAATGCCCTATGATTTCACAATAAAAGCATTTCAACTTAGACTTGTCTTTTTTTTTTTTTTTTTGCCAAAAGAGGAAGTCTCACCTTGATCTTGTCTTTTAGACCACTTGCCTTTGCCTTTTCCCTTGAACTTGCCTTTGATGAACATAGCCTCCTCTTCATAATGAGATGTCGATGTAGATCCACCTCCTCTTTATTGAAGCCTATACTCCTCATTCACCAAGATCTCTTGCAAATCCATAATACTTGGCAGCAAAGTCTTTTAATAGCTAAACTTTGAATAAGATTAGCATGATCATCCAACAAGCCATTAAGTATAACTTGAACAAGTTTTACCTCCTTAATGATTTCATCAATGCATGCTAACTCATCATTGAATCATTTAACCCTATAAACAAAAGCATGAGTACTCTCTTCCTCCTTTTGCAAACTTTGAAAGATTTGCCTCCTAAGAGTAAGCACTCTTGATGTAGACTTGGATTCATAAAACTTCTTCAAAGCTTCCCAAGCCTCAAAAGATGATGTGCACTTACCAATCTCCTTGAGAAGCTCATTGGTAACATTCATCTTTATTATGAGTGGAGCCTTCTTTGCTCTCTTGTCATACCTCACTTGATCTTGAGGTGCTTGAGGCCTTTCCTCCACACCTGCAACAATATCCATCAACTCATTCATCTCCAATAAGGACTCCATCCTCACCTTCCAAGTAGAATAGTTGATTGAGATAAGCCTATCATGGCTCTCCAATATAAAGCCTCCATTTGTAGCCATGTTGAAGTGACCTGATCTTCTTCTTTCAACATGTTCCAATGCACAAAGCACTCTCTTGAGTGTCAACAAATGAACTCAAGAAGAAATCACAAAGATATGGAACCTCTCAAATCTCTTCTAGCACTTCTAACTAGAAAATCAACACATAGAATAGTGAAATCTTGATCAACCTATGATCTATACTCAATCTAATGATTCTTGCCACTTACTAAGATTGAAACACACTAAAATGAAGTTTAGTAACCTCACAAACTAGAGATTCAATCAAAATTAGGATTTTGACAAAATCACAAAAAATTGAATATCTCAAATTCTACATGCAATTTCTAAAAAACTTGATATATCTTCTTGTAGTCTCCAATGAGACCTTCCTAATGGACCAAAAGTTGGCTAATTCTAGTAAACCAAATGTGAAATTGGAATTGATCAAGTATATAACCCTATATTGAGTTTTGACCTACAAAAGATCCATTCTACACATGCAAAAGTGCTAATTTTTGAGTAGAAATCAATCTAGCAATGCCATATTTAGCATTGCTCTTTAAAGATGGCTGATCCTTTCATAATCTGAAACACAAGAGCTCTGATACCATGTGAAGGATTTCAGATCATTCAAGATCCAATCCATGTCCCTGATCTTTGGTTACAATAAGGAGCAAACCAACAATCCTGCCAATGTAGAAAAATTAGCATCTACATACAAAATGAGATGCAAACTCTAAGAGATACTGATCAAACATGAACCAAAAGATAAAGTATAGTTGCTGTCCGTACATGTACAGTACCCTATTGTATTTCACACGTGTGGATCCAAAATAGCAAAATATGAACATTCTACACACAAGATTGCAATATAACATCATGAGAGTGCACCAATGAGTAGTAGAACCCAAAGAGAACCATGTATAATGATGAAATGAGAGATAGAAGAGAGAAGATGTGTCTCTCCATGAGTTACATCCTTTTATAACAGGTCCAAAAGATATTTGGCCACTTGGCTTTCCCTCCAAAATGTAAAGCCTACTACTTTTGGGTCTAGATTCAATGTACCCAAAGTTCAAATTTGAATCTTTCTCAAAATCTACTACCAACTTTCTCACACTTTCAAAAAGTGTTTATTGAATGTATTTTAAAATAATATAACTTCAAAAAGTTTATCTTCAAGTCTAAAATGAGTTTTGGCCTCATATTGACAATTTACCAAAATATGACTAAACTTCTTGAAATCTCTCACATAGACTGCCAAATTTGGTTATATTTATTTCAAACTTGTTACTGTCACGTAGTACCTATTTTGGTACTATTTTTTTCAAGGGAAACAACAAAGCCCGTAACATCAATAAACATCCAAGTTTTAGAGGGGTTCTGAAATCACTTATGTCGTGTAACACGATAAGACTTCTTGAATATAGCTCAGTGGTAACGAGAATACTCCTCAAGTTCACTTTGAAAATGTCAACAATGACTTTAATGCAGAAGGAATCTTTAAGAATTTTCGAGTGAACCAACACTATATTGAGCTAAACCAGTGTGTTTTTCAATGTATCCTGAAATATAATTATAATTTCTGACATGGTTACAATAGATTTTGCTAGAGAGAGAGAGAGAGAGAGAGAGAGAGAGAGAGAGAGAGAGAGAGAGAGAGAGAGAGAGAGAGAGAGAGAGAGAGAGAGAGAGAGAGAGAGAGAGAGAGAGAGAGAGAGAGAGAGAGTCAACGTTCCCAATTCTAGGAAGCGGTGTAGCCCTTGTTTTCTCCCTGTTGAAGGCATGGTCTTATTAACGGTTCTTTGCTGGACTTAAAACATCCACAAGGAAGGCCATGTCATTGGGGAGGGAGCATTGTGGTGACATTCTGAAATAGGATACAACCGTATGGTTCCGAAATTTTGACTAACACTCTTCAAGCTTTCTTTTTCTCACTTTCTCTCATTTGATTCATATTGCTATGAATTTTACACATAGATTAAGTTTGGTTTAATGTTCAAGTCAGCTTGGATCAACTTATGTGGTAATTTTTAGGCAAATTATTATGTTCTTTTGGTAAGCTATAAGGTTTTTAGGCCACAGGTCGAGCTGTTCCAAAGATTCAGAAGGGCTCACCCAGAAGTGTAGATATCTCTAAAATGCTTTGAGGCGTTGAAGTCTTATTTTGTTCGAAAACTGAAGGAGCGGTGCACCTTATTGTGGTGTGTACCATATGCAAATGATATATTTTGAGGAGACATTTAATCATAGACAAAACACATTTGGTCATCACAGAAAGGATCATGTCTGCGCATATTCCATCTACTGCAAAATTTAGAAATAGGATATTTGCAAGGCAAACCAATCTGTTTGTCCTAGCATCAGCAATATGTGGGAATCACTTTTATGTGCAAAGTCTCCTAATTCAGACTACCATGCAAAAAATGCTTGTTCGGGGACTGCAGTAAATGTGGCATTTGCACGTTGCCATTATGTCCCTATGAGACATCAGTGGACAGCAGGGAGTTGTCTGTGAAGATCTTTACAAATGTTGCGACATGGTTTGTTGATGAGGGCAGTTCTATCAAGAAGATAAAGGATTTGGTACTGCAAAGAATGCAGAGCACTACTTTTGTTGACCTGAGTTTAGCACATCTGAAAAACTTAATCAAGCATAACTTTGTGTTTCGGTAGCAGTCACAACAATTTAAAGACTGTTTGCTAAAATTTTCTTCAGATATTGTTGTTTTAGTCATTGACTTTGCAGAGAATAATGCATTCAAGATGAAAAATGAGATATAGTCCATGCACTCGTGGTCTAATCAGGTCACATGTATGTCAGAAACTCTACAGGTGCAGCTAACGATAAGTTGTATGACACCCTATTTGTACAGCACTATCTACTACTGCATGACAATTGGTTGAAAGAGAACGAGTATAATCTGAGGTGTCATTGGGTGTGGTCAAACGGTGCGGCGTCCCAATTCAAAGCTCAAAGTCCTTTTCTCTTCGTGGCCAGGTATATTTGTTGGGGTTCTCACTATATATTGTTGTTACTCTGTAGTTTTCAAGTTTGTTACTTCAAATAGTACCAAAATTGGTACTGAACTATAAGACTTTAACTACATAGTCCGTCTTGTAGTACCAAAACACACTGTTTTGGAGTACCAATTTTGGTACTATTTGTCTAAAATCTATAGTACCAAACTGGGTCTATACAAGACACCCAAATATAGTACCAAATTGGTACTAGACATGACACCATGTTCGGAACTACGGGTACTATTTGCAAACACAGTTTATTGCAGCCTACATATGAGAGCATATACAATAGCATGTCATACGAAGATGATAGCGATCAAGAGGACTTGATTAACGCTTGAGATCGGGATTCAAGTAATCATAGGTTTTTTGAAGTGTCTTATATTGATACATTTGATATTTTCATAGTGCTCATTTTGAAATTGATGAGTACCAATTTGGTACTTTGGATCACCAATTTATCAATATTCTAATTTTTTTTGTTTATAAGTTTAGGCTACGTTTCTTGGTACTATCTGTGTCTCAATTATAGTGCTTTTGGTATTGGCTGAAATTGCCTTTTCCATTTGAAAAACAAGCACTGCTTGTTTGAAACTTCAAAGTACATGTTCATAAATTATTTTTCGTTCGATACTTGAGACTACCAAATTTGGTACTACTATTGAAGTACCAATTCTGGTACATTTGTAATTGTCTAAAATTGCACTTAAGTCTCAAAAAAAGGTACTTCATGTGGATCTTTAACACCTTTAAAACCCCTTCACTCTTAAGCAAAAACTAAAAATCATCCAAAGAGCACAAACTATTACTAGAATAAACTCCACCCCACCCAGATCATCATTCATAGATCATGCTGAAATATGCATGTGAACACATACAAGCGCCAATATCAGAGATACAATCATGCTATATAAAGAAAAATAACCAAAGAAGCATATTGAAATTCCTTGTAGTTCTACAATCTCTTGGTATGCAACTCTCATTGGCCCCAATTTTCAAATAAACACATTTGGCAATGGAATCATCAGAGTTGATCTCCTTCTTGAAGATCCACTTGTTGTCGATAACTCTCTTGTGAGTGGGGAAGTCAACCAGTGTCCAGGTCTGGTTCATCAAAAGTGAGTTATACTCACTTTCCATAGCTTCTTGCCACTTCACAACATCCTTAGAGTTAATAGCTTCGGCTAGGGTCTCTGGATCTCCTGATGAAGTCCAGAAAGATTGAGGTATCCTCTCAGGAACTATTTGTCCTTGAGAATCTTCGGACAGTTAGTTGACCAGATTGCAATGGTCCTTCTTCTTTAAGTTGTCCAGATCTGTTTGAGCTAGCTTGCTTTGGTCTGTTGACAGGTACTATCGGCTGCTTGGCTTATATAGCTGTAGCGGCAGGTTCCTGTAGAAAAACCATCATGATTGGAAAATTCCATGTTGCATAAAATAGGATGAAATGACACAACATCATTTATCGATGGTTGTTTGAAGTTATAGAATGTATCTTCTTTGAAGATTATATCTCTAAAGACAAATGCTACATTGTGGATGGATCATAAGCTTTATAAGCCTTATGTTCATCAGAATAACCAATGAAAATGCATTTATTTGTCCTATGGTCCAGCTTCTTTCTAAGCTGTTTAGAAACATGAATGAAACATATACAACAAAAGATTTTTAAATGGCTGACACTAGGTACAACTGTGCCCATGCCATGCTTGATAACGATTCTTGTTGTTGACAGCTTTAATGCTGGACCGTAGTGGATCGTGCAAGAAACTCTTCTGCATATATTGAAAGAGAGCTAATCACGACATCAAGGAGTGTTGTATCCGCATCTACAACGAGACAAAGAAACAACAGCAATAACAACCAAATTATACTAATGCGGTGGAATTTAAGGAGCACACCTCTGATCTTCGAAGACAAACCATCAGAACTGTTAATGGCTTACAACAATAGCGATGCAGACTACGATAGCTGGTATCTCGACAGGTGGCGCTAACCAACACATGACTCCTCAAAGAGAATGGTTTACTAAGTACGTGGCTTATAGCAGAGATCGATTCATCTACCTCAGAGCAACACCATAGGCAAAGGGACTGTCAAGATTGCATTCCAAAATGCATTCTCTATTTTTGTTCCAAATGTCCTCCATGTACCTCAGTTATCTAAGAACTTGTTATCGATTTATAAGATGACTGGTGAGGGCTACATTGTTACTTTCTCTTTTGAAAAGTAGCGTACAATCTTCAACAAAGATACTACTTTGACTACTTGCAATTCAGTTGGAAATTTATACATACTTTCTGACTCAATTGCACTAGCTACTACTCATGAAAATTTAAACGATCATGCTTTATTGTGGCACAGTTGTTTTGGACATGCTGATACAAGATCTCTTTCTTACATGTGCTATAATAAGTTAGTTGATGGATTGCATTTCCCTCTTTTATTAGATAGGAAATCATTTTTTTTGGCAGACACTCTAGAAGTAGATTCCCCAGAACACACTCCATCAAGACAAAACATCTATTAGATCTTGTACATAGTGATCTTTGTGGTCCAATGCCAACTCCATCCTTAGGAGATGCACTCTATTTTATCACCTAGATGGTCTACAGTCATGTTCATAAAGCATAAATTAGAATCCTTTGAATGCTTCAAGAAATTCAAGGCCATGGCTAAGACCCAAACATCTACAAAGGTGAAAGCACTTCAATCGAATGGTGGCGGTGAATACATCTCCAATGAGATATCTGACTATCTAGCTGAACATGGCATTTGAAGACAACTTGCAACTTCCTACATGCCTCAGTAGAACAGAATTGCAGAAAGAAAGAATCGAATGCTTCTTAACTCAGCTAGATCCATGCTACACCAATCGCACTTACCTACGAAATTATGGGCAAAAGCTACTGCCACAACCTGTTATGTATATTTGATTGAGTATGAGGCTTCTGCTGCTGCACTTGATTCTTGGCTTTCAAATAGTCTTTTTTCTTGGTGTATAGGTCTAGGGACTTGTCTTTGCCGGACAGATGACTGGTCTTTCTCCACATTTTTTCTTGAAGAAGATGACTGATGACCTTTTGAAGAGTCAGGTCAGGTTGTGTGGAGACCATCATGACAAAGTGCTCACTTTGGTAAAGAAGAAAGCAAGGTCATAACAATATCATCATCTTGAATAGCACATCCTACAGCTGAGAATTGATTTAATAAAGACTTGAAGTTGTTGATGTGAAAAGTGATGGCTGTAGAAGCAGACATTCTAAGTGTAAAGAACTTCCTTCTAAGGTGCAACCGTGTGGTTACATCTTGAGTCTCATAGAGATTCGATAACAAATCTAGTGCTTCCTTAGAGGACTTGCACGTGGTAACGTGGGATATTTGGGAGTCAGCCAGATTGAGGGTGATCGATGCCAAGGCCTTTTGATCTTTGATCTTCCATGCCTTCACTAATTGATGATCAATGTCTTCTTCTGGTTTCAGGTCAGACCCATCTACAACGTCCCAAAGATCTCTATCTATCAACATCATCCGGAGTTTCAACTTCCAGATATAGAAGTTAGATCCATTGAACTTGTCAATGACCCTAACTTTGTTAGATGAAGAGTTACCAGTAAATGATAAAGATGTTGTTGTGTGCAATAGCGTTGCACAAGACTTATCATTCGTAGATTGGGCAGACAGGTCATAGAGGTGGAGATAGTGACTAGGAAGTGTTGGAAAGAGGTGATCATGCAATAATGACAAGTTGAAGCTCGTGAACGACTTATCGAATGTAGTGGAATGAGCCTGCTTTTCTAATGCATGACTACGCCTATCAATTTTGAACAAAACATAATGACAAGAGTCACGTTCAAACTTTTAGCAACTAGCTTTAAAATCATCAGAGCCAAAGTGATTACGTAGCCAAACAATGAAGAATTTTTTATTAGACAAAAGCAATATGAGATCACAGAGATTTTGACATGACACTAAATGCAATAAAGGATAGATTGATTCAGCAAAATGATGAGCACAAGACAATTGTGGATAGAAACCGTTTCCTCTAAACTATCTTTGAAATCTCTGTTTGATTTGCACTTCCGCTGATATGCAGTAAGCGCTAATAGAAAAACTCTAAAAGAACTCTAAAGAACTGAGCTAGAATGCTCAAGAGTGTTCAAGCTTGGAAGCTTGAGAGAGCTGCTAAATTTTACTTCAATGCATTGCATGAATGAATATAATAATAGACATATGATCAACTATTTATACTAAGCAAAAATGGGTGTCCAATAGGATAGTTGATTAGGTCATAGATCATAATGGCCAATTGACTGTAGTGAGCTGGCATCCGTCCAGATAGTACTTCCTGGAAATTCACTTGTGGCTTCCACTTGTGAGCGATTTGCATGTACTTTTGCAGACTGTGTAGAAACATGAATAAATCTGCAAAGCTGGGCAATGTAGTGGATGAAGATAAAAAATGATTAGTCGATCATCAAGAGAATAATCAATCCAACACTCTCCGTTAATCTGAATCCATGAAAGCTTTGACCTTCAAACTTAGTTCTGCGCAAAATGTCTTGTGTGCATCCAAGCTTAATGCTTTAGTAAAGATATATGTTGTCATATCTTGCATTCGACAGTACTGCAAGTCAACCTCTTTGTCCGGAGCTTTGACCAACGATCAATTGATGCATTTGTATACTTTAAATTGTAAAAAAGAATGTGCTGGAAGCCAACGATTTTCGGTATGCTAGTATTTTTTATTTTTGTTTGATATACATAGCCACATATTGCACGTTGGGTTACACAATGGTGGATGCACAATTAACAACCAGTAATCACTGCTGGACAGTGATTGAGATTGATAATTAGACATTGATCATAATTATAATTTCAGTCAGGGATCATAATTTGTTTGTATCTCATGCTTTGAAGTGATACTTTCTAGTCCTTTCTATGAAGCTTTCTTTGTAATTACAGGATACCTACAAGCACTCTTACTTTATGCACTTATCACTACTATTGATAGAATAAGTCTACATGAAACCATAGTATACCCAACCTTTGGTTAATACCATAGCAATTCAATCACTAGTCTAGTTATCTTTTTATCGATCAGTGGTTGTAACTCTACTACAATAATTTTTGTAGTCTACATTTCAAGAACTTTACTCTTATCTTTCGATAATATTAAAGCATATAACAATCATAGGTATGACATCTTCGTGCTCCTATAGAACTAATTAAGATATCTTGGTTTCCTATGTACTGGATATGATTAATGCCTCTTGGCATACATTTCAACTGTAACTTCTATGTTATTAGCTCATCAATAAGTCTTGTTGTTGTAATGCATGAAGAAACCATAGTAGCAAAAATATCATGGCATCTTTTCAGGATTACACTTCCATCACCACCCAGCTATGAGCTTTGTCATAAGCTAGCAAAACATATCAGCACCTCGACTTAATCATAGACATCTTAAAAACAATATTCTACTTATGTTCGCTCTTCCTTAAAAGGTAGTTTTCCTCTTGCTTTCTTTTTTTTTACACGATGTATTTCGAACAAGTATTAAACCAACCCAACACATAAGATCGTACCCGTCTTTGGCCTATGATACTCTTGGATCGCATGGATTTGTGCAAGGGTTGTTATAGTCTCTGATGTTAGGCTAGCATGGATTTGTCCTAATATATTCATTGAGACTATACAAGCCAAAGACTCTTTACTTGTTTCTTAAATATGGCAGCCTAAATAAATTCACAATTTCTGCAGATGCTCTTTCAAGTTTACACTAGTAATGGAGAAGAGGCTATATTTATCAAAGGCAAATTCAAGTGCAAAGAGTCTTGCAAGTGGTCTAAAGGACAAGATCACGGTGAGTCTTCTTCTTTTGATAAGAAGAAAGATAGGCCTAAATTGAAGTGCTTCTATTGTGGCATCAAGGGGCATTTTGCTAGTGATTGCTACAAGAAGAAGAGAGATCAAAGAGACAAGCAAGGTAATCTAACTCTTGATGAGGATGGTGTTGATGTTCATAACACAAATGACGTAGTTTTTGTGATGTCTTCATGTTTGAGTTCTATTGTTGGAGATATTGATCCATGGTGGATTGATAGTGGAGCAAGTTCACACATGAATTTTCACATGGAGTATCTCACTTCTTTATTGGCATATGGAGGAGATAACAAGAGGGTGATCTACATGGCCAATGATGGTAACTGTGCAATCAAAGGGATTGGCACAATTCCTATTTCTCTCTCTACAAATAGGAATGTTCATTTTAAGGATGTGTGGTTCATACCTACTATTACTAAGAGACTACTTAGTGTGAGTCAATTGCTAAGCAAAGGTCTTAAGGTGGAGTTTGATGGAGATGCTTGTATGATCAAAAGGAAGGACGTCTTGATTGCAAAAGATAAAAGGCAAGGGAAGTTATTCAAACTAGATGCTTGTGTTATTGCTAACCAAGTTGGATGTGTGGCAAGGGAGCAAATATCCATGCAAGAGGCTTGGCATAAGAGGAGGGGGCATCTTAGCTTCAAAGCATTGGAAGCGATGGCTAGAAATCAAGTTGTGATTGGTCTTCCAAGATCCTTAACTAGCATCAATCATGTTTGAGAGTCTTGTGCTTTGTCAAAGTCACATAGACTGCCTTATAATAGATCCACTAAGCCTTTTCAAGTTGTACATTCGGATATTCATGGTGTTACTACTATTAGCAATGGAGGAGCTAAGATCTATGTTACCTTATTGATGATTTTAGTAGATTTTGTTGGGTCTATCTACTAAAGAGCAAGGATGAAGTGTATGATGTCTTTGTGAAACTCAAGAGTGCAAGGGAGAACCAATTTTTACCAAGGATCAAGTGCTTGAGGAGTGACAATGGTGGCGAGTATATCTCAGCCAAGTTTAAAGCCTTTTGTGAGGAGCATGGAATCAAGAGGGAGTGCACATGTCCAAGGACACCTCAATAAAATGGAGTGGCCGAGAGGAAGAACAGGACCTTGTGTGAAGGTGCCAAAGCTATGAGGTTAAGTGCCAATCTCATGCAATAGGATGGAAAAACACCTTTTGAGATGCTATTCAAGAGGATGCCAAGTGTCAACTTTCTTAGAACTTTTGGATGCACTTGCTATGTCAACATAACTCTTGATGATAGGACAAACGAAGATCCATTTTCAAGGAAAGGTATATTTGTTGGATATACTGAGGTAAGTAAAGCCTATAAGGTTTACATTCCTACTACTAATAAGGTGATTATTAGTAAAGATGTCATTTTTCATGAGGAAAACATTCCAAAGGTGTCTTCAAGTAATGATGTTGTGGATGGATCTAATGCTCTTGATGTTGACGACATGGATTCTACTATATATGGTGATGATGTAGGGTCTTCATCAAGTCAAAAGCCGAGGAGGACATCAAGGCAAAGGCAAACACTTTCAAGGTTCACATATGATAAGAAAGGTAAGCAAGTGGAAGTGACTCATTTTGTTTTTCTCACATGCTTTGATGAATCTTCTTGTGTAGATGATGCTATGCAAGTAGATGGATGTTCTCATGATTTTTAAGCAACTAATGGATCTGTAAAATAGGACTTGGTCAATAACTTTGATGGTCAAGTGGAAGATCAAGAGGTTGATCTCAAAAGACTTCAACAACACAAAAGAGAAAGTAACAATTTGGAGCTAGTCAAGAGCATCAAAGAAGAGTCAAGTGGCAAAGATGTTTTGGATTTATTTTTGCAGGTGTTTGAAGACTCAAGTAAGGTCAAAGGAACAACAAAGAAGTGTTTTTTAAGTTTAGTTTACTTGTTATATCTAATGTTTGAGCAATTTCATGTGAATGTGTGCAAATTGTCAAGATATGGTAAAATTAGTTACACTGGTTTGCATCATTTTGATGTTGGAGTTGTATTAGCATTCTTGGATGGTTTTGCTGATGGAAATGAATCTATTGGAGGCTCATTATATCACTCATTCATTATCAAGTCATCAAGTGATGATGGCATCTTGTGGCAAGATGGAAATGGAGGCTCATTCATGGAGTTTTATGATGGAGACATATCAAGAAAGGACAAAGATGGAGGAGACAAGCAAGCAAGTGGTCATCACTCACATTTATTGTTTGGTTGCTGTTATTTTCCTGAGAGTTCAGAGTTGGAAAAATGGTGGAATCATCTCATTTATAGTCTAATTGATTCTTCATGTTCTAGTTACATCTTGATGTGCAATTGATGTAAGTGAAGCATCCAATTTGGATACTATTCTCTATAATCAATTATGGAAGCTACTTTAAAACCTTAGAAAGGAATTCTGTACTTAGGATGGAGATCATTCTAAAGTTGGATCAAAGTAGTATGGTCAAGTTTATGCTAAAACTAGAGGGAGTGTGAGAAATTGTCAACTAGTTTGATCTTTTGTATTTGGCAATTGAGGCCAATGTGCATTTTAGACTTAGAGATAGATATTTAAAAGTTATATTAGTCTAAATATTTTTGAATTACCACTTTTGGAAGTGAGGAAAAGCAAGTAGGAGAGTTTGGACCCATTCAAATTTGAATGATTGGTACATTGAATCTAGTCCACATTGTGAGTAGGGTTTTGGATCTAGAAGTTTCTATGGAGGGAAACCACATTCAAATAGGGCATAGACCTGTCATAAATAGTGTACAAGCATGGGAGAACATGATTCTCTCTCTCTTATCTCATTTCATGCTTATACATCAGTTCTCTTGAGTTCATCTATCCATTGGTGCACTATAGTGATGATATCTTGCAATCTTGTGTGTAGAATGCATTGTTTTGTTCTGATTTGGATCCACACATGTGAAACCTGTTAAGGTACTATTATTGTATGGACAACAACTTCATTATTTCATATATTTGATGTTTGATCAAGATCTTTTTGAGTTTGCATCTCTTTCATCAAGTAGATGTTGGTTTTCTACATTGCCAATGGTGCTAATTGTGTTGTCTTCATAGCCAAAGATCAAGAAATCGTTTGAAACTTGGTGATTAAAAAAATCTTCACAATTACCTCCCACCAAATGCATGAGAGAATCCGGCAAGACGCCATTGAAGAGCCCAAGCTTGTACGACGCACCACAATACTTCAAGGATTATGAAATGGATGAAGTGGTAGATGTCATGTCCAGAGCCAAAAGGAAACGGATCAAGAGTACCTTCCAAGGGGCCAATGTTTATGAACGTCATGGCCGTACTAAAGAGATAGATCTAGTGGAGGAGGGAGAAGACAACTGCATAGTGTTTGTTGGAGAAGATGTAGAAGGAGACAAACTACATGATCAAAAATCCCTTCTGTGCAAATATTGTGACTATCTAGCATGGAATTACGCTAAGCTAAAGGGCATATCACCGGATGTAGTTGTTCACACCATTCCTTTGGTCGATGAAGCAAAATCCATCGTTAGTAGGCCAAATTGATCTAATCATAACTACGCCTAGCTGATTCAAGAAGAATTGAAAAAGATTATTTAGGTAGGATTCATCTACGAGATGGAACACACAGACTGGGTATCGCCAATTGTGGTGGTAACTAAGAAACATGGAAAACTTCAAATTTGTGTGGTCTACAAGAAGCTCAATGTCTTTACTAGCAAGGACCATTTTTTTCAACCCTTTACAAAAAATGTGTTAGAAAGGATAGTCGGGGTAGCTATAGCCTTTTAGATGGGTTTAGTGGGTATAATCAGTTGTCCCAAAAGATCAACACAAGACATCATTCTCCACTGAGTGGAGAACAAGCTTACTAATGAATTGCCAAATAAGGCCATGGAGCTAAATTAGACTAGAATAGTCATTAGGATAGTTAAATACAAACAACCTCGCTATATTTGTGAATAGCGGACTTGTAATAATGGTTTAAGGCCCAAATTAGCCAAATAAGGCCCAAAACTCATACTAGAGGCACAAATGACCACTATAAATAGCTGAGGTCGTGCTAAATTTGGAGGCTATTGTTCATTTGTAATTTTGAGTTTTAAGAGATCTTGGAGCTTCTCTTTGAGAGCTTTCTTGATGGAGAAAGTGGTTCATATGCCTAAAATCACATGAGAGCTATGATCATGCTCTAGAATCAGGCCCCTATCCTTTGAATGATCTCCATTAATTAATAATGGAACCTTACTTTGCCTAATTTGGTGAAGTTTTGCTATCTTTTTGTTTCTTGATTTCTTAAGTATTTTTCTTAATTTCTTGCATTTTCATTATGATTTGATGTTAATGAATGGATTAGATGTTTGAATGCTAAGATTGACACATGACAATTTTGGTATTAGAGCATTAGATCCTTTCCCCATCAGATTTGGTGGTTTTGTTAAATTTGGTATAGTTTCTTGTTCTAGTTTTCTTGTTTTTTCAATTTCCAGCAAGTATTGGTTGAATTTTTGACCGATTAGGTTTCGTTTCTTGTTTAGTTTCTGTTTTAGATCAGTATATCTTTTAGCATTTTGGAGGTACTGAGATTTTGTGATTTGGAGCTATAATGACCAAGTTATGGCCATTTTAGTGTTTTCTTTTCAATTTTAGTTAGTTGTAGTTTTTGCAGTCTGTTTTGTTCATTTTTGGATGAATTTTTGGCCAAACTTTCTGACTGTAATTCTATAGGATTGTATATCTCACTCTTAGCTTGAATCTGAGCCAATTTGCAGCCAATTTGGTTAAAAATTGAGGGAGATATGACATTTCCTGTGAGGGAGGTCAAATTTTAGCTTTGGTAGGGAATCTGGGAGAGAATCACTTCAACCTTTCATTCTTGAAGTTCTATTTCTTTGTAGATTTTTTCTCAGTTCTTTCATTTTGAAGTTTCATTTAAATAACAAAAAATCTAACCCTACCCTCGTCTACCCTAACCCTACCTTTGCACCGCCCTAAAACAGACCTAACCCTACCCCATTTCAGGTTGCAAAACGGTCGAGAATATCCGCAGCTGCAGTTTTCTCTGGCAATTTCATTACAGGCTAGAAGTTCACACTCCCTGGACCTTATATCACGAAAGCATTCCTTCCAATTTGTCATATCATATCCATTTGGAAGGGCCAAAGCAAAGATGGTCTCTCAGAGATTTTTTCATCTCTATATTTCCTCCTCAGTTTCTCCATTTTGTGTCATCTTGCTCATCGTGAACCGACTAGAAATCTATTATCACGGTCTCAACAAAAGAAGTATCAGTCATGCGCCGCAGAATGAAACATCATTGCTTCCTTTGCTACTTCATCCAAATCAGTAGTAGCGATACGCTGGCTATCTGCAGTGAAAGTGTCAGTGACCAACTCCTTGGTAGCTTGCACGGAATGAGATATTGTCTGTTCCATAGACTTGAGTAATCTAGCCTCTTCTTTCGCTGCTTGTGCACAGTTTTCATTTGCTGTTGCACCACCAAATCCACCACTATATTTTCATTTTCACCCGTCTGCACAAGAACTGAATGCGCATCATTCCCCGTTCGAGCTCCTAATGCTAATCTTACATCTAAGATCTCACCATCTGCGGATTCAAAAGAGACAGAAGAGACTTTATGTTCAGCAAATGCAGCTCTGCTCTGATCTTCTGAAGGATATCGTTCATCATCCATGCTTTGACGCAGCAAATCATCCATGATCTTACGCTGTTGATACAAATCTAGTTCTGAAAACCTAGCAAAAGCTATAGAATCTACCCAATTACAGCCATTTTCCCCTTCTCCACGCATTCCACATTCCGATTCCACTATCAATTGTACTCTGGGTATTGTTCCTCAGGAGAACATGACTCCAGCTTGCGTTGCACCCGAGCCATCGTTCATCACTACCTCGACCGAATATGTTGATTACTACCTCGACCGAATCTGTTGATCACTACCTCGACCGAATATGTTGATGACTACCTCGACCGAATCTGTTGATCACTACCTCGACCGAATCTGTTGATTACTATTTCGATCGAGGGTCACTTCTGGACCGAGCCGATCTTTTATTTATATTTTATTATACTCACCTCCCATTTTGATGCTCACAAAAAAAAAATTGTAGTTAAATCCAAACTTTTTTAAATCTAATTTATAATTTTTTTTTTTAATAGGCCCCATCTCAAGATTCCCGTATTTTAAATTTTCGAAGTCCTATATCTTTTCTGTGTGACGTCAGATTTCAGTACTGCAAGAACGAAAAGTACTGCAAGAACGAAAAGTGCTCGGTTCTCCAAGCTCAGTACAATAACTTTACTTCTGTAATCATTCCTCCAATTTTATTTTATTTTTTCTATTTGTTGTTATTTTCGAATTCTTTGAACTCTCGTAACTTCTCCGTGTGACCTCGGATTCCAGCGCCGTAAAAAGCAAATTTCATCAGCTCAATAAGATTGACAATGTAGAAATATCATTTGTAACATCTTCAAAAGTCTTTGTATTCACTCTAATCGAAAAACCCATGCCTATTGTCACTACTTAACTGCTAAATCCGATTTTAATATCACTTCAAAATTCTCCCCAAGATTACAATCCATGATAACAAATTCAGTTATTCCACATCGAAGCCAATGGATTGGGATTCTGAACAAGAGGATGACAATCAGTCGTATTGTGATGACAGTTATGACAATGATGTGGACGAATATTGGGATCTAGGTGACGATTACAACGAAGATTATGACCATTGTGATGACATCACTGATGATGATCAATATCAAGACCAGAACGACGATTTTGCTAATCAGTATCAGGACTACAACGACACTTCTTAACTTGACCATCACTCTAAAGATTTCAACAACGATCAGCAAGGTGAAAAACAACACGGACCAGACATTGAAGATGGCTATGCGGATGAAGCAGTTGACCCATTCGATGGTCAGGATGAACTAGAGTTCAATGATGGTGATTATCAGGGTCAAGATCAATTCCAGTTTGCTACTGAAGATCAGTTTGAAGCAATATGTGTGGATGACCAACAACATGTGCACTATGGAGCAGAAGACCAATATGAGCCCATGGATCAATTCTATGATTTTGAATAACTCAAAAGATGACATCACCATGGTGCAGAACAACATTTCGATCATAATGAGAATGATAACGTTGATTATGAGGCCTATGAGGATGCCTATGAAAGTGAAGAAATTGATGGAAATGAAGGATGTTCTCTCTATGCCACTACAGGTATGGTTGGTCCTTCTCCTGAAGGGTACATCATTTGCTAACACAAATGATTTTAAGGAGGGAAGGAATATTATTGTGGCAAGTGGAGCGACAATTTCCAGTCCCCATGTCAAATTTGTGGGAAGTCTAACACCATCAACTCAACAACAGTGGGTTAGCACTCATGCAATATCAAGTAATAATGTAAACCCTACTATCAGTAAAGTGACCAATGGAACAAAAGAAATATGAGGTACACTTTAAACTACCATACAAGATAGTACTGAACAAACGAAACAAACATGGCAACAATTACAAAAAAGATAAGAGCGAAGATGGGAAGAAATGTACCAGAAGAAGGTCGCTCGTTTGGACTCTATTTTGCAATCGGTTGGTATTCCACAACAACCAATTGATATTCAAACTACTAATCCTGAATGGTGTACCACTATTGATGTTTATAAAACAATGTTCCCTCTAGTCCAAGGGAAAACTTCCATGCCAAAGGCATTTAAATATCGATCGAGATGTTTTGAGCAAACAAGATTATGAATCTTTTGATGAAGCTGATGGTTTCAAGGAAGAAAGAAAAATTCTTAATATCGATCTATCTTCCACGAAGACAAATCAGTATCAGCAAAGCACCAATGGACAGGTGGATGAAGACCAATTTGAGAATCCAGATCAAGTCTTGTCCAATAGTTGTAATGACAAGTTAAAATTCCGTTAGGATCTAGTGCAGTATGCAGATCACATAAATCAATCACCATAGCCACTCCTCACAAGCTCTCAAAGATGGCACAGCAAAAGCTAAGTGTTTTCCAAGGAAAACTGTACATATAGATAACTCACAATCTGCATGAAAAGACATGTATACTAAAATTGGCCTACCACCTGCCAAACTAAGGTCGACGGGCCCAATATGGCCAAATTTGGCCAACAAACTCGAGACATGCCCCCAAGTATAGCAAGTACTACAAGTAACACTGTACATCTAATTTCCTATCTTTATGTGGCTACTCACCTAACCCAAGTAGCCGGCTACGGGATAAGTGGCCGATCAAAATATCCATAGCGGGTCATGTCCCGGAACACAAGCAGATATAGTAAACCAAACAAACTGTACAATAAATACAGTATCACATTTGAAGCTTATACTAATGAATCAGATCAAAACTAATTTCTAACTATTAGTATGATACAATGAAGGTCACATGCAAACTTTGATTCATGCCCTTTGATGATTATACATCCATACTCTCCTTATTCTATCTTACTGAATATATATATATCAGTTACAAAGATCGTGGCTAACAAATGTGTAAGTCATGATGTGGAGATTACAAGGTTGGATAAACCCTTTAATGTAAATTGTATAGATAATAGTCGTGACTGCATGGTAGTGAGTTTGAATGGTGACGTTGTCTATATTGGATTTAGCAGATGATCATTCGAATGTTGAGTCGAGTCGATTGTTGAGTGTCGAGTCAACTGTCATTGAGTTGGGATTGACTATCGAGTTAATGTCGATGGTGAGTCGTGAGACTCGAACTCGAGTATTGTCAAGTGTCGAGTTGACCTTGCTCTACTTCGAATATCCATGTATTTATGTAGATTGTTTGACTATGCGAGTAAAATTGCAGACTGACTTGGAGAGTGGATATTTACATAGTTCATGAGTACTTAGAAGTTAAATTCAGCTGAGTAGGAGTAAGATTAGACCCCAACAAGAGCCATGGAGCTCATTGGCTTCCTATCCATTAAATGAAATTTTTCGAGGTACAACTAGCTCAGTTGAGATCAATAATCTCTATATTTCAAAATAAAGAGCTCTCTGAAATGAATACTTGTTTCTCCCTATCTTAAGCCTCTACTTCTCGTGGCCCCCTCTCCTCCTTTATACTTCATACAAGGACAACAAGTGGTGGTCTATGGAAGAAGGGAGAGATCATTTTTTCACTCTTAGCCAACTTTGGCCTTGTCACAAGTAGATGAGATGACTTTTAAGAGCATTGGAGCCCTCGGGACAAAGTGCACCCAAGTGGCCCATAGGTTGCACCCAATGGTGTGCAAGTGGCAAAGCAATGGAAAATCATTGGACCAAAAATTGCTAGTGGCCCACAAATGGTTTGTAATTGGTCCAAGTGATATACAAATGGCCTAATAGCTCTCATGACTTTTCAAATGCTCTCCAAGATATTAAGAAGTTTTGGATACGGGGAAGTGAGACTTTTGGCCTATATCGATAATTTTGGTTTTGTTGGTCCATGTCTCCTCTCTACCATTGCCTTCAAATTTTGACGGTTACCTGCTAGACTTATGATTTATAGGCAAACCTTGGCAAAAAGGATCTATGCAAGACGTTGAGCATCTTGTGTTTAGTATGCTAGAAAAAATACACGGTGGATAAATCTAGGGACCATTATGTATTATCGCCGCGGGTGGCAATGACTACATGATTGAGAATTTGAACAAGTTCCTCCCATTATTGGTCGAGGGGCTAGCCAACTGCCAAATAACTTGGTGGCATGGCTCTACCATCATGCACGGTAGAGCCATGTGTATGTTCCCACAGACAATGCCACCCGATTGCCACGAAAATTGCCATGTGAGGCTTGACGAGTGAAGATCGAGCCTCGCTTATGTGCGTGACAAAGTGTCCATAAATTTAGTTGCGATATCAAAGACTTACAATGTGTAAAGAACATCAAGATTATATCAAATTGAAAGTATACCAATAGATCAAAGAGTTATGTCCACTCTAGATGCTATAATTTCAATATATACAAAGCTACAAAATAAACTAGTTACAATGGTGAACTAGATATTTTATTTCAAGAGGTCTTCAAGAAATTTCAAGAGAACTATTTCCAAAGGACAAACAAGGTGATTCATATGAGGAGAAACTTTGCTTGGGATTTCTTCTATTGAGGGCAAGGTCCCTCATAAGTCTAAATCCCTCTTTACAATTCTTTAATCCTTCACCTCATGAATCCCAAATACAACTTATGTTAAAATGATTAACTTATGAAAAGAAGGAAGAATGGAAAGAAAAGCTATGAGTGAGTAGTGAGTGAGTGAGAGAGAGAGAGAGAGAGAGTGTGTGTGACAAGTTGGCTCACCCCTCCGGTTGTTGTAAGAGCATAAGCATCACAAGTTTCTTCAAATAAGTGGGTGGGTATATTATAAGATTAAATAAAAGCATTTGAAAAAGAAAATATTCAAGGAAGAAAGAAGTGCACACAAAATGTGCAAAATGGAAAACGATCCTCAAGCAAATTAGTGATGTTGGAAATCGTCACACACACCATTATTTCTTGAAAGTGACGGTGCACTTGTGGCTACCAATCCTTAATGACACGTGGATGTCAATTTATAGTGAGACGTGGCCTCGTCTTTTTTTCTGAATGGGTTCGGACTGGCCTCAGAGGAGGAGGTATTCGAGACAATGATGTAGAAGCCAGAGAGTCGGGACGGACGAAACATTGACCACCATAATAATCAGGACTTCGGACGGATGAGTTCTTATGACTTAGGGGCCTAATAATCTCCAGAGTCCATACCAAAACAAAAATTCAAATGCATGCAACAGGAGTCGGGATTCAGGAGGCTACTGGATGCTGTTGCCTGTTTTCCTAATTCCTGGACACCCTGGTCCGGTCCCTGGAGTTGCTACATTGACTCATCCTCCACTGCGGTCTAGAGTCTAGAGACCTTGGATTTTGTGAGTCTCCAAGCAAATTGGCAAAATAGGAGTGTGCCTTCAACAAGCCTAGCCTGCTAGTGGGTCATGTATGTATCGACGAGTCAACGGCTCGCAGAGGTAACTGCCGTGAAAGTTACTGGGTAGGCGTGTGCGCGTTGAATCTACCTGGAAGGGAAGGAAGAAACAAAAAACGTTTCAAGCAATACTAGGCGTGCCTGCTAACCCAACCCAGTTATTATCCCATTAGCAAGTGCTTGACTATTACCATTTTCCCCTTGTAGAGATAGTGCAGTCAATCTCGTGGTAAGGAAGAAAAACAACTCGAGAAATTTGAAGAAAATAAATTCCTTCCTTTTCCACCGAAATTTCCTCTATAACTTCTTCCTTAAGATTTGTCCAGACTCTATAGGTATTCAGCAAATTCTTTAATACGGAAACAGCCGCCCCCGTTCCTGCTTTGTGTAGTTTAGAATCGCGACTCGCGAGTGATTATAGTTAATATAAGGTGCGTAATATTTACGGTACAGTTTTCAAGTCTGGAGTGTGGACCAAGTACGCAATTTCGCCAGGGAAGGGCCTTCGGCCCAGGGCTCTAGCCCGAGGTGGAAGGGCCGGAACAAGCGAGGAGGTGAACTTTACGACGTGACAGCTTTTTATTTTTTTCAATTTTTGCTTTTTTACAAAGCAAACGGAGGTGCCT
This sequence comes from Diphasiastrum complanatum, assembly GCA_029204225.1. Lineage (NCBI taxonomy): Eukaryota > Viridiplantae > Streptophyta > Lycopodiopsida > Lycopodiales > Lycopodiaceae > Diphasiastrum > Diphasiastrum complanatum. The sequence continues at coordinate 3,682,360 of CM055098.1, forward strand.
CCTAGCAAAAAATGTTAAAACGGACTGGCGGAAGGGCCGAGGAGCAAGACCTCCTCCCGCCCCCCCCCCCCCCCCCCCCCCCCCGTGTAATCGCATCTCCTTTTCTTTTTCCAAGAATTTTAAGTGCATCACATGTCGGAAGGTGCATGTTAAAAGAAAATTGACTACACTCACCTTTTGCCCGAAAAAAAGTGCGTGTAAAAAAGTTGACAACAAAAAAACAAGTAAAATAGAAATTACGATAGGGAAGGACAACTTCTTGGGCATTCCGCTCGAGGAAGGGCTTTCGCCCTCAGGCTATTAACGCCCTTTTTGGGTGGAATGCCCTCGGAGGGCGACCTATCCCCCCTATAAATTTTTCTTACATGCACCTTTTGGCATTCGGAATGTGCATGTAAAAACTTTTGAAAAAAAAAGGGGGAGGGGAACATATTTCACGTAGGGAGACACCTTCCCTTTGTGAAAAACAAAAAATTAATTTTATGTTAACTAAAGCAATCTTCTTTCATAACAACTATGCATAGAATTGAAATGCTAATTTTCAAGAATCAAGAGACCAAAGCCACCAAAATCTATGGCTACTGATCGTTGGAGTTTTTAGTTTACTAGAGTTTTGGCGAGGGGAAGGACGCCCTCCGAGGGTGAGCTTTATTTAAGTACCCATTACTCTTTGAATTTATTTTACACTCACCTTTAGAGCGGAAGGTGTGTGTAAAAGAAGGAAAAAAAATTTACACGCACCTTTTGGCATGAAGACATGTTAAAAAAAGGTTGTCACAAATTTTTTTGTCTCACATATATTATATTCTAAACCTCCACCATTTTCTTCATTAAAATGTCAAAAATGATTTTAATACCCAATACTCTAATGGGAGAGACTATTTCAAAAATTCTGACAAAACTTACCCTATTTCCTATATTGAGCAGAGACTGAAGTTGGAAAAGAGAATGAAAATTTTAATATTATGACTTTGTGTGAAATTTGACTTTTCAGATTTGCCTTTCAAACATGGACAATTTTTACTTGCGTTCGTCGATTGGAATTTGACAGTTTGTTTTTGACTCTCCTTAAAATGCAATTAAGCCTTTGACGTGAACTGCAGCTTGGTTGCAAATGCCAAAACTGACTGGACTCGAGATTCAGTGGACGACCGTCGATCGATGCTTTGTAAAAATGCCATGTCAACGGAGCTACATACAAAAAATTATTCCAATCGAGAAAAGCAACAGACGAATAAGGCATGAGAGAAGAGTCAAATGGCGACTGCGCTAGTCACAGAGACAAAGAAGTCATTGTGAGATAACTTGGAAGATTGAAACCAGAACAGTGCATCACAGTGTTACACGCAAGCTGTAACTGCGACCTCTCTCTCTCTCTCTCTCCCTCTCGTGTTTTTTGTGAAGTAAGATAGTGCGTTGCAGCTATTGACGGCAGAGAGTGTCTGGTGGATGATATTTCCAATGAACCTGAGAAGAGACCACGTAATTTCCCTCTCCTTTGTGCAGCATCGACCAAGGCAACACAGCGAAAGTGCCCGTCACGCCATCTCGGTCCTTAACCAGCTTTTGAACGCCCTTCTTAATTGTCTTCTCGCTTTGACAGTCTACTTTCCTAGTGTATATAAGACGTATACCACCTTAGTTCAAATAGCTGTATTCTTCTGCTGATTGCCTCACCTTACTACACTTTAGATCATCTCAGTACTTTTGGTTATTGCAGAAACTTGATATCGCTTCTGTAACTATCATCTGATTCCTTTGATCTTTATCTTATACAAGTTGTTGTCGAATCCTCATACAATTAGCTGCTCCCTGCAAGTGCTGGTCTAATCAGAAGTTACAAATCAGAAATAATGACGGGACTTCAATGCCTCGTACTTGCGCTGCTAGTAGTACTTTGTTCTATAATCTTGCAGGTATGGAGCAAATTCGTCATGTTTGTGGGTCAATACTGGTGGAAGCCAAGACTCATGAGGAGATTGCTGATGAAGCAGGGATTGGCGGGACCTCGTCCAAGCTTCATGGTTGGCAACATGCATGAGATTGCGAAGATTAAGACTGAGGTGGCTGCAACAGACATGGAAGTTGGGGACCATGACATTATGGTCAGAGTCTGTGGTTACTACTGCCAATGGGCTGAAAAATACGGTACACTCACTCATTTCCGTGGTGCTGATATTTTCCAAACTGCTAAATTTGTGATTCCTAGATCTCGTTTGCTGCATCATGATTCCTTATTCGTTCTCCTGATAGAAACGTGCTAAAAGTTGCTTCTATAAATGATCCTATTGAAAAAAAAAGGGTATATGAATAATTGACGAATCCAATAAAACAATAGGCATTGATCTGGAGCAGCGCTTAATCGGAGTTTAAAGTTATTACATTCTTCAATGCAGGAAAACGATTGGTATTCTGGTGGGGGATTGAACCCAGAATTACAGTCACAGAACCAGAAATAATCAGGGAAATTCTCGCTACTAAGGCTGGCCACTTTGGCAAGTCACCTTTACAACAGAAAGGAGGGACCGCTCTTCTTGGAAATGGCTTAATCATGGCAAATGGAGAAGACTGGGCACACAGAAGACGTATTGTTAGTCGTGCTTTTCAGCTTGAGAAGTTAAAGGTTTGCACCGAGCCGATAATTAATTCTGAGTTTCTAGAACGATGTCCGTTGGCAGTGATGATAGACTATAATTATTCTTCAATTGATTAGGAACAGTCAAGTTTTTTATTTTCAAATTAATCTGATGCTGACGTTGAATTACAGGGAATGGTACCTTCTATGGTCCAAAGTACGAATCAAATCCTAGAGCAATGGGATGCGTTAATCAGAATGAACGGAGGACAAACTGCGGAGATTGACGTATATGAGCAATTTGCCATTGTAACAGCTGATGTGATTGCTCGAACTTCATTTGGGAGTAGTTACGATCAAGGGAAAAAAGTTTTTGATTTATTAAGATCGCTTCAAAAGATTTTTGCGCAGTCCAATCGCTTTGTGTGGCTTCCTGGAAGCAGGTAACTCCGACTTGAACCCTTCGTGCTCTGGCTTACCATTGACTTCTAGTACTCACTATAGCTACCGAATAATTTACTTTGGAGGCCTGATCGAAAATGTCCATAAGGGAATGTAACTGCCCCATTTATTGTCCTCAAATATTGTAGCTACCAATAATCAAATCCAGGTATGCAAGATCTGTTAATTGCTATATCGATGATCATTGTGGTTACTAGCTAAAAAGCAATATAATTGGAATCGTTAAGCTTCTCGTTAAGCTGCAAGTGCAGAAATTCTCGGAATTGACATATTTCTTATGGGATTCTAACTGCATAATCTCAACTTAACTGTTGCTACAGGTTTCTTCCGACTCCCACAAATCGAAAAGTTTCCGCTTTGAAAAAAGCCATAGCGAAATCACTGAACGAGATTGTAGACGTGCGTCGTCGATCCATTGGCACTGGGGTAGATGCTTCATATGGAAATGACTTGCTGGGTCTTATGCTGGCTGAGAGTGCTGGAACAACTTCAAAAAGTTCTACAAAAAGCTTCAAATTCAGCACGGAAGAGCTGGTGGAGGAGTGCAAAACCTTTTTCTTTGTTGGACACGAGACGACATTGATATTGTTGACATGGACCATGATGCTGCTAGCTTTATATCCAGAATGGCAAGACAAAGCACGTTTGGAAGTCCAAGAAAACTTCAAGGGGGGAGAGCCTGATGCTGACATGCTCAGTAAACTCAAGACGGTAAGATTCAGATTTCACTAGCATTGTTCCACGCTATTGAACTTGGATATGACAAAAACGAGCAAGAGAATATAGCATGCATATATGCACATAAGAAAATGTTAGTGTATCCGACGGAGCCTCATGGATTGCTGTTTCAGGTCTCTTTTGATTAAGGAGTTAGTACTTTTGACGCAAGCAAAACTGTCTATATACACTTGAATTTCCTGATTTTTCGAACGTGTTTGATGCAAAACTTTACAAAGTAGAACCCAATTTCTGTAAAGATTAGAAAGGTATCTTTGTATTAACTTTCGTATGGACGGTGTTTGATATGCTCCTGTTTTCACTATGATTATTTCAGGTTAACATGGTACTCAACGAATCGCTGCGGCTATATCCTCCTGCGCCAGTTCTAGTGCGCGAATCATTCAAAGACATGAAGCTCGGTGATATGTTTGTTCCCAAAGGCTGCACATTCTGGATGCCCATTCTTGCAATTCACCATGACTCAGAATTGTGGGGACCTGATTCCAAGGAATTTAGGCCAGAACGATTTGCAGAAGGTATTTCAAAAGCCTGCAAAAGACCCAATGAATTTATGCCCTTCTCGTTTGGCCCAAGAGCATGTGTCGGCCAGACATTCGCCATGATGGAAGCTAAGACTATTTTGGCGATGGTGCTGCTGCGTTACAGATTCCGTTTATCTTCCTCATATCGACATGCCCCAGTTACTTCCATCACCATCAAACCAAAATACGGCATGCCACTAATAGTTGAACATGTGTAGTTACGAGTACAACATGTCACCTTTCTATGCTGACATTTTGAAATTCCAATTTTTTTTGGTGCCTATTTGCGCCAATTTAGTAAATTTTCAAAGCATATAGTATGTTGACATAGAGAATTATGACGTTGTTCACGATCCCCTGTGTTTTTAAAGGGACGATCATGAAGACCACATACGGGGGAGGACAAAGCTCGCTTCTCCCATTTGTCAAATCTAATGAGATAAAATATGAAACTTATTTGCCATCTCTTGAGACTTAATCACAGGAGGTTTCTGACACCTCTGGAATCTACCGCTTCTTGAACGATTAGTTTTGCGTTACAGTTTTGGCTCCCATCTGTTAATTCTAGGATTCATGAGCTGTGCTTTGCAAAGAGCTAGGCTCCACCTTTAATGTGCAAAGGATATGCTGGCCTTTCACTTTATTTGGTTGCATGAGTCAAGGGTGTTGGCTCAATTGGTTATCTGGTCTCAAGTTTTAGCCTCCCCTTGGAAACCAAGAATCATTTAATTGCATGAGGCTCAAACTTTGCAAAAAATTGAACTTTTGAGGAAACCATCTTTGAGTCACAATAAGACTTGAAACTCATAGTAACGCATCTTTTGCCATCTCATGTCCGTTACCTTGGCATTCTTGAAAATTGTAAAAGACTAATATCTACCTTCCAAAATATTTTCTTTGGCAAATAGACCAAGTTTTTGAAAAATCTTGGCTATTACATGAAGTTTTTAACCTTTTTAACTTGAAAGGTAAGAATGGCCCTCAAAATGACAAAGTGCGCAATTTTTTCTCTCTCTTTGAGATTCATGTTGGCCTTTGAAGAATGAGCTAATTCCAATGGCCCACAACATCACCTTTTAACCCTTGGACTGGTCACTCCTTCCAAGGGCCCCTCCTGTTTTGTGAAGACAATGCTCATGTGATGCAATAGTTTACAAGCTTATAAAAGTATGTGTTTGTTATACACAACCTTCCACAAGAAGTGTGTGTAATTTTTGAAGTCATTAATCGCATTTCATATAATGAAATCATTCAGAATGGTATCTATCTATTTTGTTTTATACAACCTTTTGCATGGAAGGTACACAACTTTTTGTGTCAAAGGTTGTGTATAATTTGACCTATGCAAGATTATCATAAAACAAGAATGTAATATATACTACAAAGGCACTACCAAAAATCTCGAGTTGCAAGGTAATTTTTTTTTCTCTTTCCAAATCCAACGTTGTCTTGGAACTCTGACATAAATGGTTAGCAATCCATCTTCTTACCTCAAGGATTAAGCTCTAAATGAGTAGAGATATGACAACAATAAGAATTATATATAATGATTTTGTTAACACAAATAGATTTATTTGACTACTATTGTTGGTGAAGATGTTGGTGTGTCACTCATGTTGAGAGCCTAGGGATGCATTCAAGAAAAGAGAGGTTTGCAATTGTTTTTGTTATTTATGGCTTTATATGAAGCTGCATTTAAAGTGGGGGCATGCATGCAATAAAAAGAAAGTCTTGTTGCTTTAGAACTTGCGTATAGAGATGCATTTAAAGGAACGAGTTCTTGCAATAAAGTCCTTAGAAATGTGGCAACACTTTTTGTGCGCACATACCCTTATTGTTTAAGACATTAACTTCAATGCTCACTTTTGCTTAAACTCCATTGACCAACTTTAACACGTAGTGATGCCTTTTGCAAGGCAATTGGCAAAAAATAAAATTTCAAGCCAAATTCCATTTTGGAGAAGCTCATGGTAGATCCACTTTGCCTAGAAAAGGACCTTCTCCATTGGACTATAGCTCTCAATGGAAGGGCCTTGAAACATATATGTGGAATACTCAAATAACTCTAAAGAGGCACTCAATCTGGCCCACAAACACCTTTAGACGAGTCCAAGAGGGATATTACTCTTAAAGTATGTGGGGCCCACAAAAATCTTAAGAGAGCTCTTGCTCTTAAATATGTGGATCCCACAAACATGCCTAAAGCATGTGGGGAAAATAGGCTCCTTAGGCTCTTAAAGTATGAGGCCAAAAGGACTTCAAGAGGGCTATTACTCGTAATAAATGTGCAATACATATAAATCATAACTGCAATTCAAAATTTCATCCATGAGGCCTACTTATTTTAAAGACTCCAATTGTGAGAGCCATACTTTGAGGGTTGAAATTACAACCAAATTAGATTTGTAGGAAAAATGAGATCCTATCATATGCCCTAGGTAATGATCCCCAAACTCAATTTGAGTGATTGATTTAGGTAGATTTGAGCTAACACACATTATGAATAACCAAGAGTCCTTGGTTCGGCTTGCCCACCTAGGTCCAATTCTACGCTCATGCTTCGATGGATGATATGTAAGCCTAAGGCCTACTGAAGATTAGGAAAATTTTATGTTCAAGAATTTACATTGTTGTTCATTCTTGAGGTAGATCAACTCATGCGAAGATATGCTATCCTCAAGAATTTTACCTTGTTTGACGAAATCTGCCTACTTTTTCATGTACGAGTAGATAAAACGATATGGCCTTTGCCATATAACATTTCATAACAGTGTCAAGTGCCATACCTAGCCAAGCAAGCTAGGAAATGGAGGCAACTACCACACCTGTGTTGAAAAGAACCAAAGATGAGCATTTACCACAAGCTACCACAAAGCTCATATCAAAGTGAAGTTGAAAATGAGATGGATTCCATTACAGAAGATGGAGAGTACATGGATTCAGGTGATGCCCACATGAGACCTAGCAAGCCCCAAGATCCCAAGGCTCACAGTCACAAAGGAGGAAGAGGAGATGGAGCTCCTAGTTCTCTCAATTGCAAATGACCCAAAAGATCCCAAAAGTGATGTCTCTTGCCTACTTATAGGCAATCTCCTAACTTGATGTACTCTTGATTAGCTTTCAAAATATCATTCATATGCTAAACTTGATCCACAACTGCTGGAACTACAACCTCTGACAAATCCACACTAATAGGTGTAATGGTTCGTGGCCATACAATGCAAAGAAGGGTGTCATGCTAATCGACACATGTGGAGTGCTGTTATAACAAAATTCAGCTGACTACAACACTCTATCCACTTTCTTTGATGATCTGAAACAAAATGTCGTAGATAGCACTCCAGCAGCCACTGGTTGACCCTTTCCATTTGTCCATCAATTTCTGGATGAAATCATGTACTTAAGCACACTTTAGTGCCCAACTTGTTCATTAAGACCTTCCAGAAAGTGGAAATAAATCTGCCATCTCTATCACTCACTATCTCCTTTAGTATTCCATGTAATTTGAAGACATTTTTTAAAATTATCTATGCTATTTGGGTTGCACTGTCATTAGTTTTGTAAGGTAAGAAATGTTATGCTAATACTTGTCCACCGTTGTGTAGAAATAGATAGTGGATGCAATAAACTTGGTTGCTTGACATGTTCCACCTTATTCACTTGACAAGAAATATATTCTTGCACATATGTATATATAATCTTGTTCATACCAGCCCATTTGAATAGCTTTCTGATTGTTTGATATGTCTTCAACATTCCACTATGCCAGCCGCTCGGAGATGAATGTAGCTCATATAATACTTGTGGAATAAACTTAGATTTAGGAGCAAGTACAACTCTGAAATTATCATAGAACAATGTTTGTCCTTGCCTCCTATAACGAAGATGAACAACACAATTAGGATTTTGTAATTCCTCCCAAATTTCCTTTAAATCGAAATCCTACATGTACTCTGCTTGAAGTTCCTTTATCCAATTAGCATTCAGCGGAGTTACTATAGAAATTGTTCCAAATCTTAATTTCAACCAAAACATTCAATGCTCCTCTGTGAGAGGGTGATCCAAGATTTCTTGTTGATGTTCCATCAAATAGGCTATATATTCTTCTGTAGAATTTGATGATGCCCCCCCTATTAGATTTCTTATGCTTTGCCTTAAACAAATCGTTCAAGTAATGAGCATCCTGAAAACCGAAAGCCGACTACATGTTTTCGGACCTTCACATTTTTTCCTTTGAGATTTTTTTGCCTTGACTATTTTTAAAGCACCTTCGCCTTTTTCGGCCCTCCGCGAAAAAGGAGACACAATAGCCAGAATGCCTTAGAAACCATTTTTAAGGCACCTTCATCTTTTTTGCCTCTTCGCAAAAAAGGAGACACACATGCCAGAATGACTTAGAATCAATTTTAAGGCACCTTCACCTTTTTTGCCCCTTCGCAAAAAAGGAGACACAGTAGCCAGAATGCCTTAGAAACCATTTCTAAGTAACCTTCGCCTTTTTCGCCCCTTCGCAAAAAAAAGGAGACACACAAGCCAGAATGACTTAGAATCAATTTTAAGGCACCTTCGTCTTTTTCGCCTTTTTCTCCTTTTCCCTACCTTCGGCTTTTTTTGCCTTTTTCCCTACCTTCGCTCTAAGGACACCTTCGGGATTTACATGCCTTCAGTCTAAGGGCACCTTCGGGTTTTTCGGCTCTTTCACGTTTTGCTACATTGGCTGACCGACGTCGCCAACTTATCAACAACCCTAAAAACAGCTGGACAACTAACTTATCCCAAAGGCGGTTGGCGGGTGGTGGTTACCAACTTTGTACATATGCAAAGACTGGCGTAAATAGCATTAAAGGCTTGTAAGATATTTTTTTCTCGACACTTGTAAATCTATATATATTAGCTGATTCAAGCTATGTAAGTGTTAATTGAGTTAACTGAATGTCTCTTTCAATCAGAGTCTTTATCTGTAGCCAGCGTTATCACGCTCAACAAGCTGAAGTTATTACTTTAAGCTATTGTACTCACTGTTGATATTTATCAGAGTGCAATTTTTGTCTCACTATTGCATCGTTCATTTGCGCATTCTGTATGAATTCTTCTACTTGAATAATTCTGCTGCTAACTGTTGCATTTTCGTTCCTACACGTCACGCTCCATCCTCGAGCTTCTGCTACCGCTCACGCGCCCCGCCGTTTTACGACATGGTATCAGAGCAAGCATTTCTACTGCATTATTAGTCTTGTTTCTATCAGGACGTCTTTCTAGCAAACGCGCAGCCAACAATATTTCGACAGTCGTTGTTTCTACCAACGATCTCGTTCAACCATAATGCTTCTTGGTTTCCAAGGGGAGGCTCGAACCTGAGACCAAAGAAACTTTGGATGTCTAACCAACTGAGCCAACCCCGTTGTAGATGGATCCATCATCTAGTTCATCTCTCATAAACAAACTCGATGGAGATAACTACCATCTCTGGAAATTCAAGATGAAGGTTTTACTTCTAGCCAAAGAACTGTGGGACATCGTTGATGGCACATAGCTCAAACCAGAAGGTGATGCAGTCGTCATCACCAAGTGGAGACTGAGAGATGGCAAAGCATTTGCCATTATTACCCTCAACATCAAGGACACTCAGATCATCCACATACGTGCTGCTCAGACCGCTAAGGATGCATGGGACATCCTAACAACTCTCTACAACATTAGAGACATTAAATCCAAGCTCCATCTGAGGAAGAAATTCTTCACCCTCAGAATGTCTAAAGCAGATAGTGTTTCGAGCCACCTCAACACCTTCAAAAATCTTATGGAGCACATGAGTGCAACAGGCTCAGTCATAGAAGATTCTGATGCACTCATGACTCTATTATTGAGTCTACCTGAGGCCTACAAAAATTGGGTAATGGCAATTTCTACCTAGGAGCACCTCACTCTATCAAGAGTAATATCATTGCTTCAACAAGAGGAGATCAGAAGATCAGCATCCTCCTCAGGCTCAGGATCGGATCCTCAATCTCTGTATTCAAAAAGTCAGAAGTTTAGATCCAAGAGATCTACAAAGTCAGGCTCTACTGACAAGAAGAGCAACATGCAGTTTGGATGAAATTCCGGTTCAGGATCGAATTCAAGCTCTTGATCATTCCAACCAGTGCAGAAACTTTTCTGTAGATATTGTAAGAGGACTGACCACGAAATCAAGGACTGCCAAACTTTGAAGTACAACAACGAAAAGAAGAAGCAGTTCCAACAACAAGCACATAGTGCTACAGCCAGTCACTTAAATCAACAACAACAAAAAGAAGAAGATGAAGTAGCTTTCATGACCAAAGTCGGAGAACAACATGATATGAATTCCTGGTATCTAGACTTTGGAGCAACTCAACACATGACTCACCATCGCGACTGGTTCAAAGACTACAAGTCATTCATCCACTCTCGAGCTGTGCAACTTGGAGACAACTCATCACATTCAATCGAAGGTGAAAGAACAGTCAGAGTAGAATTCAAGAGGTGAAGTCAAGTTGCTAAATTTGACGTTCTCCACATTCCAAATCTGACCAAGAATCTGCTCTCAGTTAGCAGGATCACCGATTCAGGTCAGAAGGTCAAACTCGATACAGAAGGCTGCACAATTCTTGACAAATCTCGAAAGGTTCTAGCCTACGGAAGAAGAAGTGGCTATCTGTACAAACTCACTCAGCCATTGCTATTCTTCTAATAGTCAAGCTCTTCATACAGCCACTTACTTAGAATTTGCTTTGCACAGGAACACAGATCATGCTACACAATAACACAGACAGAAAACACTCTCTACAACAAGCTCATATAGCAACTGTATTTCTCATAATGAAATTACACTGTACATATAGTTGTACACTCAGGCAACCCATGCATGACCCAGGTTGCCGTTGGCGGGACGCGTGTCCTGTCGACTTGCCTCGTGGCGAGGCCAACTTGTCCTTATCCACTGATAGGACCCACAGTATAGTAACACAGTGATTCTAACTTTAATTTTAACTCTCTCTCCCTTAAAGTAGAGTCACTTTTTATACAGTCATATACATAGCTTTAAAGTCAACAAATTTTAAGTACAGAAAGCTTTGATCTAAACTTATCAAACTTTTCTCCAATAAGTGGCTTAGTGAAAATATCAGCTAGTTGATCTTCTGTGCTACAATGAACAACATGAATTTCACGACTCAGCAGCCTCTCACGTATGAAGTGATACTGAATCTCAATGTGTTTAGTTCTCGCATGGAACACTGGATTCTTTGCTAGCTGAATGCCACTCTGACTGTCGCTATGTAAAGTCGTGGGATTTTTCTACTTCATGCTTTCTACTTCATGCCAATTTCTTCCAAGATTTGTCTCAACCATATAGCTTCCTGTGTAGCACTACACATTGCCTTATACTCTGCTTTTGTGGTGGAAAGAGCAATTCTACTTTGCTTCTTACTAGACCAGGAAAAGCAACTACCACAAAACTGGAATATATATCCTGTGGTGGATTTATGATCATCATAGTCAGCTCCCCAGTCCGTATCCACATAGCCACACAACTCAGGTAAACCATCATGCTTCCTGTAAATCAAGCCATAATCTGAAGTGCCTTTCACATAACGCAAAATGCGTTCAGCTGCCTTCCAATGCGTTTCTGTAGGTGCTACCATAAACTGACTTACAATGCCAACAGCATAGCATATATCTAATCTAGTCGTGGTAAGGTAAATCAAGCTCCCTACTAATTGTCTATATAGCGTAGCATCAAATGACTGTGACTCATCAAGCTTAGAAAGCTTTTTACCTGGTTCAATAGGAGTGTTTACTGGTTTGCAATCCTGCAACCTAAACCTGCGCAACAACTCTTTGACATATTTCACCTGTGTTAGACCCACTTCATGTCTTTTTTGCCACACTTCTACTAAAAGGCAGAAATGCATCAGGCTGAGATCTGTCATCTCGAATTGTTCCCCATGAGGTCTTTCTTGATCATGTCTATCATCTCTTGATTATTTCCCGTAATAATCAAGTCATCAACATAAAGAGCAATCAAAGCAACCATACCATCAAAGCATAAGACATACAGATTTGGATCAGAATGTGTTCTCACCATCCCCTTTGAACGAAAGTAGGATCCTGCTATACCATGCATGTGGTGCTTGTTTAAGACCATAAAGCGCTTTCTTCAAGTGACATACTTTATTTTAGTGTCCTTTCATTACAAAGCGTTCAAGTTGATCCATGAACACTTCTTCTTCTAACTCACCATTTAGAAAAGCAGATTTCACATCCATCTGATGCAAAGGCCAACCAAAATGTGAAGCTAAACCAATAAGTAGACGTAGAGTATTCCACTTACAAACCAACGCAAAGGTCTACTCACAGTCGATGCCTTTATTCTGTGCGTACCCTTTGATCACCAATCTTGCTTTGTGCTTTGCTATACTTCCATCTGCATGGTACTTAGTCTTGTATACCCATTTGCAACCAATGAGTTTCTTGCCAACTGGTGATTCTACTAAGTCCCATGTGCTATGCTTAGCAATTAACTCCATCTCCTCTCCCATGACCTTGACCCAAATGTCATCATCCTTCGCTTCACCATAAGTCGAAAGTTCTTTGCTTTGAATAATGCTAGATAAGAAAGCATAATTTGCTTCATACCTTTCAGGTAATATCTTCTCTCTTGTTGATCTTTGTAGCTCCCCCTGGTTAGATGATCCTAAAAAGTCATCTATGTCGCGGCTCTCTATCAATCTCTCAAACCACTTAGGGAGCTTTCTGTCAGGTGATCAGCTTCCTGGTGAAAATATATCCCACAGTACATCCTTCTCCTTGTGTTTGTCACCTGCAACTTCAATCCTTCTTGCACCAAAAGGTTTGTCCCTACCTCTCCAACATGTTTCTTGAGGTTGAGTAGTAGTATCTTGAGATGTATCCTCATGTTCATCACTCGGAAGGTCAATGAAAGGATCATCATCAGGTGGTATTCTCACTATACCATCTTTCCCACTGGATGTGTCTATCTTCTCAGTATCCTCATCTTCATACATCTTGGATTCATCAAAGATAACATCACAGCTTATATGGATTTTGTTTTCGACTAGATCAAAACATCTATAGCCCTTCACACGATCATCATATCCTAGGAATATGCACTGGATAGCTTTTACATCAAGTTTACATCTCTCTTCCTTAGGAATGTGTACAAAGGCCTTACATCCAAAGATTCACAATTGGTTCACCTTTGGCTTCTTCTTCGTGAATGCTTCCTCAGGCGTTATCTTTGGTATGGCAATGGTAGGACTTCTATTTTGAAGATAGACTGCCGTGCTACATGCTTCTGACCAAAAATCTTTTGGTAGTTTCATCTCAGCTAGCATAGATCTGGTACTTTCCACAATCGTACGATTTTTGCGCTCAGCTACACCATTGAGAGCAGGAGTATGAGCTTGCGTAAATTGTCTTTTAATCCCACATTGATCACAAAGATCATTGAAGTCATTAGACTTACTTACCTCCATGATCTGATCTTAGGACTTTGATCTTCCTACCTGTCTGAATTTTGACCAATGCTTTGAAGCTCTTGAAGTTATCAAATGCATCTGATTTCTTCTTCAAGAAGTAGATCCACGTGTTACGTGACATATCATCAATAAAGGTCATGAAATATAAGGCTTTACCTAAGGACATAGTCCTCATAGGCCCGCATAAATCTGTGTGGATTAAATCCAGGATGTTCTTTGCTCTTGCAACACCCCCTTTATTGAACTTCTCTCGATGCTGCTTCTCATATACACAAGATTTGCACATCGATTTCAAGTGATCTTCTATGGTAGGCAATCCTGTTACCATCTCCAATTTTCTCATCAAACTGAGGCTTCCCAAGTTCAAGTGACCAAGCCTCTTATGCCACAACTCAGTTTGCAATGGAATGGACGATACAAGTCCATGTTGCCCCTTAATTGTAGCATTCAACCTATACAATTTTGTATTGGGCTCTCTTACTCCATCCGCAATAACTTTGATCTTTTGGTTCACATCATTCACAAAGCAACGATCATGGGCGAATTCTACTTTCAACTTTTGATCAGTAATGACTCCAACAGAAAGTAGATTTTTCTTCAAACCTGGTACATAAAGTACCTCCCTGATCATTCTGCTTTAGCCATCAGGTAGTTGGACTGAAACAGTGCCTGTCCCCTTGATCATGCACACCTCACCATTTGCTTATGAAACAGATGTTCCATTATCCAACACCTTCAAACTATTGAGCCAATTCTTGTTACCTATCATGTGTCTTGTGGCTCCTGAGTCAATATACCATGCTTGATCATCTTGATTAGATGACAATGCATATATGAAGATGCTAGAGTCTTCAATCTCACCCTCATCGACAAGGTTACCTGCTTGTTTTGGTTTCCCCTTGCCTTGTTCCGCCAAAAATTTGCAACATTCACTCTTCCAATGTCCCTTTTTACCACAATGGAAGCACTTGTCTTTCTTCTTAGTTTTACTGGAAGATCCCTCATCCTCCTGAGATTTGGCAAATTGCTATTTAGACTTCTTCTTGCCCTTGCCCTTGCCTTGTTTTTGGCGTGTCGCAAGTGCCTGATCATCAGCATTTTGACGTCTAGCTTTCACCATTTCTCGCCATTGCTCTTCCTGCATCAAGATTCATGTGAGCTCGTCAAAGGTAGGCAATCTTTCTCTTGATGCTATTCTGCTTACAAACATCTGATAGGATTTTGCAATGCCGCACAATGCATTGTGCACCAGCTCCACATCACGTATACGCTTGCCAATAAAATGCAGTTCATCTCTCATTGTCTTGATTCTGGTCGTGTACGTCTGAATGTGCTCTCCTTGCTCCATGCAGGCACTATTCAACTTTGACTTCAGAAACATGATTCTTGACATATTTGACGTTTCGTACTGCTCCTTTAGCACATCCCATGCATGTCTGGGTGTAATAGCATCACAAATGTGGGTAATGATGTGATCATTCACTGACAAGTTAATGAAGGTCAAAGCTTTCCTCATCTTTTTGTCGAACACTTTGATGCCTGCTTCATTTGGCGGCCTTCTCTCATCACCTGTGACGACTTCCCACACGTCTTTCTCCATCAGTATGTTTTTCATTTTGAATTTCCACACTGCATAGTTAGAAGTCCTGTCCAATTTGCTACTTTCACTCAAAATGGACTCTCCCATGTTTGCCATCGCAAAACTGCTTGAAACTTCTGCCTTAGGCTAAGAACAGTATGTCGAGGCCAACAGAGATGTTAAAAGTTGAAAATAATGACCTGCACTTTTTCCCTTGCCAGGCCACTCGCCGCTTTTCCACCAATTTGAAAGCCAAATCGGCGTGGCGTCGCCTTCCGAAATGCACTCAGTCGTCAACTCCTAACAACGTGCCCACTGGAATGGTGAAATCGCTTATGGCATACTCCAAACACTTTCTCTGCTGCAATCACTCTGTTTTGTTGTACCGTACTTGCAGGTGTGCCCTTCGTTTGGAGGTTATAGCCTTTCGTTTGGGGGTTCAAAACGGGCAAAGGACCCAAAAATAGAGACTTTTCTAATTTTTGAACTGTTTCTTCACAATGAAGAAACTTCACTCTTCACTTGTGAAGGGACCCCACTCAACTTTCAGTATGAAAATTTTTAATGAAGTTGAAGGCCAGAATGCACTTCACTTCTTCAGGGCCCTGTTCAAAGCCCATCCAATGGCTTATATAGCAATCCAACCACCCACATGAAGCTCATCTCTACCATTGATTATCTTGTATCTGGATCCAACGCTCTAGATTTCATTTGGGCATTAAACCAAAACCCTGGAGCCACGACACACTCTAATACACTGAGTCGCCACCCTCCTTCACATCACGCGATCTGCCTGTGGGCTCTTCTCCTCTTGCTTGCTGGCTATGGCTTCACCAAGGTTTTCTCTTGCCTTGCAAAACGCGATTCAGCACCTTCTCTGATGCGAGGCCGCCCACAGCCTTCTGTGACTCAGCTTAGCTGAGCAAGGTGCCCTCCTTCAAACTTTTACAGCTCCAAAAAGAGTTTAGAATGGAGAGAAATCTCTGATTTTGTGCTTCCAAACCCCAGACCAGGGTTTTTCACACAAATCGGTTCTTGGCTTCCAATTCACAGCGTTCTAATAGGCCTATCCTCTTCCTCTGAGGTCGCCGTACTGCTGGAAAGCTAATGCTTCAATCCCTTCATCAAACGGTATCCGATTGAATGCACACTGACTGCAAACACCAAATAGCCTGCTTCGGAATTTCAAAATTCCGTTTTTTGAGGTTCTGATTCAGCCGACAACCCTTGTCTCTAAATCCTCACATAGTCTCAAGCTCACAAAGCTTCTGTGTGCTAAACTCTCATCACCAGTGTTTCTCTTTTCATCTTCAACCCGCCGTAAACCCCGAACTCTCAGAAGACAGTCTCCCGAAGCTCTCTTCAATGACGACATTGTACTATGTACACTCCCTGTACGGCTCTGATACCAACTTAGAATTTGCTTTGCACAGGAACACAGATCATGCTACACTGTAACACAGACAAAAAACACTCTCCACAGCAAGCTCATATAGCAACTGTATTTCTCAAAATGAAATTACACTGTACATATAGTTGTTCACTCTGGCAACCCATGCATGACCCAGGTTGCCGTTGGCGGGACGCGTGTCCCATCGACTTGCCTCGTGGTGAGGCCAACTGATCCTTATCCACTGATAGGACCCACAGTACAGTAACACAATGATTCTAACTTTAATTCTAACTCACTTTTGAATCAACTGATATGTTGTGGCATTTCAGACTTGCCCATCTTAACTACAACAGTATTCAACAAATGTCAACTCAGAGTCTAGTACAAGATCTGCCGTCAGTCAGCAAGCCAACTTCTCCATGCGAAAGCTGTATTATCAGCAAGCATGCAAGGAGTCCCTTCAGCTCAGACTCACTTCATACATCCAAGGGCTTGCTTGACCCTGTACATAGCAACATTTGTGGCCCGATGCAAACTGCTTCCACAAGGGGAGCTCTCTATTTCCTAACCTTCATCGACGGCTTCTCTCGAAGGACTGCAACCTACTATCTGAAGAACAAATTCAAAGCATTCAAGTTCTTCATGCAGTTCAAGGCGTCTGTAGAGAACCAGACCCAAAGGAAGATCAAGGCTCTACACACATACGGAGGGGGAGAGTATCACCTTAGTCCAATGGTGTAGCTGAGCAGAAGAACATGTTGCCCATGCTGCTCATCCAAAAAAATTCAGGGCAAAAGCAATTACTATAGCTGCCTATTTGTAGAATCGATCCATCACCAAAGCCCTGAATGGCAAGACACCTTATGAGGTGTGGACAGGATCAAAACCATCACTCAAACATATTTGAGTGTTTGGATGCATCGCTTTCGCTCAGATTTCGGAGGATCTAACAAGAAAGCTAGATGACAAGAGCCAGAAAATGATTTTCATCGGCTATTCCCCAAATCACAAGGCATACAAGCCTACAATTTGGATATCGAGAAGGCATTCACCAGAGATGTCATTTTAGTGGAAGACCAGTTCATCGACCACCAAGGAAAAGCTGCTGATAATTCTGACTCACGGATTGAACAACCAGTCAATTTCCGATCCAGAGAGTCAACTGCAAAATCTCGACGCTGACTCAGACAATGAGTCAGAACCTCAACGAGTCAACCTACATCAGAGGACCGAAGTTCAACCCAGAAGGTCGAACAGGTCCAGACAGCCTCCATCCAGATTTATGGATGATCCGGCCTGCTACTTCGTGCAGAAACAAAACGCAATTGGAGATTCTAGACAGAAGCTGTTACTACAGCTGCCTATTTGCAGAATCGATCCATCACCAAAGCCTTGAATGTGTAGTAACAGCCGCCTATTTGCAGAATCGATCCATCACCAAAGCCTTGAATGGCAGGACACCTTATGAGGTGTGGACATGATCAAAACCATCATTCAAACATATTCGAGTATTTGGATGCATCACTTTTGCTCAGATCCCTGAGGATCTAACAAGATAGCTAGATGACAAGAGCAGAAAAACGATTTTCATCGGCTATTCCCCAAATCACAAGGCATACAAGCTCTACAATTTGGATACCGAGAAGGCATTCACTAGTAGAGATGTCATTTTTGTGGAAGACCAGTTCATCAACCACAAAGAAAAAGCTGCTGATAATTTCGACTCACGGATCGAACAACCAGTCAATTTTGATCCAGAGAGTCAACTGCAGAATCTCGTCGCTGAGTTAGACGATGAGTCAAAACCTCAGCGAGTCAACCCACATCAGAGGACCGAAGTTCAACCCAGAAGGTCGAACAGGTCCATACAACCTCCATCCAAATTTATGGATGATCCGGCCTGCTACTTCATGCAGGAACCAAACACAGTTGTTGAGGTGATGTCTACTCCTGATGTTGACCAGTGGAAAGCAGCAATGGACACCGAATTTGATTCTCTTATGGAGAATCAAACATGGACACTCATTGAGCTACCAAAGGACCGAAAACCAATTCCATGCAAATGGATATTCAAGGCAAAGTACGATGCTGAAGGAACACTAAATTGTTACAAGTCTAGGCTAGTCACCAAAGGCTTTTCCCCTATTCTAGATCTAGATTATTCAGAAACCTTCAGCCTAGTCGTCAAACATGCATCGATCCGCCAACTCCTCTCCTTTGCAGTCGTGACAAACCTTGAAGTCCATGGACCAAATGCTTTCCTCAATAGAACCATCGAAGAGGAAATCTGCATGACGCAACCAGAGGGATACGAACTCAACGGCAAGCAACAACATCTTGTTTGCAAAATCCACAAGGCACTCTACGGGCTAAAACAGTCACCCAGAGCTTGGTTCCAGAAGATCAACGCATTTTCGATAGAGAATGGTTTCATTCCAAACTCTACTGAATTCAAGATGGTAGATACAGGACTCTTAAGTTCATACTTGGAATAGAAGTTTCTAGAGGTAGTGAGATGTTGACACCAGAAAATCAACTTCTATATTTGTATTTCTATACAACCAAGGCCCAATCTCATGGAACAGTCGGAAGCAGGCCTCAGTTGCATTATCATCAACGGAATCCGAATACATAGCTGCCACAAATGCAACCAAAGAGGTGATCTGGCTTAGGCAACTGCTTGCAGACCTCAACCTTGCACAAACACTTCCTACAACAATCTATTGTGACAATCAAAGCACAATAGCGCTATCTCTCAATCCGATATTTCACTCTCGAAGCAAACATATAGAAATCAGGTATCATTACCTTAGAGAGAAAGTGCACAGCAAGGAGGTAGACTTAGTTTTCTGTAGAACAAACTACATGGCAGCAGATTACTTCACAAAGAGGAGCAACATCTCGGATTTAACGATATGTTAAATCTGAAGATCAAAGTTTTTCAAGATCCACGTTAAGGGGGAGTGTTAGATTGTTTATGCTCAGTCTTAAACAAATCGTTCAAGTAATGAGCATCCTAAAAACTGGAGGCCGACTACATGTTTTTGGACCTTCACATTTTTTTTCCTTTGAGATTTTTTTGCCTTAACCATTTTTAAGGCACCTTCGCCCTTTTTTTGCCTTTTCCTTCCCTTTGCAAAAACGGAGACATCGTAGCCAGAATGCCTTACAAACCATTTTTAAGGCACCTTCATCTTTTTTTGCCTTTTTCACCTCTTCGGGAAAAAGGAGACACACAGGCCATAATGACTTAGAATCAATTTTAAGACACCTTCGTCTTTTTAGGCTTTTTTGCCCCTTCGGGAAAAAGGAGCCACAGTAGCCAGAATGCCTTAGAGACCATTTTTAAGACACCTTCATCTTTTTCTCCTTTTTTGCCCCTTCACAAAAAAGGAGACACACATGCTAGAATGACTTAGAATCAATTTTAAGGAACCTTCGCCTTTTTTGCCTTTTTCCCTGCCTTCGCTCTAAGGATACCTTCGGGATTTACATGCCTTCAGTCTAAGGGCACCTTCAAGTTTTTCGGCTTTTTCACGTTTTGCTACATTGGCTGACCGACGTCGCCAACTTATCGCAACCCAAAAATAGCTGGACAACCAAAAATCCCAAAGGTAGTTGGCGGTTACCAACTTTGTACATATGCAAAGACTGGCATAAATAGCATTAAAGGCTTGTAAGATATTTTTTCCTTGACACTTGTAAATCTATATATATTAGCTGATTTCTGCTATGTAAGTGTTAATTGAATTTTTCTTTCAATCAAAGTTTTTATTTGTCGCCAGCATTATCACGCTTAGCAAGCTGAAGTTATTACTTCAAGCTATTGTACTCACTGTTAATATCTATTAGAGTGCAATTTTTGTCTCACTACTGCATCATTCATTTGTGCTGATTCCAATTCAATGATATGATCTACAAATTTAGTCGGTGGTTCGCCTTTAGGTAATTGCTCAGCAAACACATCCAAAAATTTACCCAAGATCTTCTTGATCCTTGGACCTTTTACTTCTTTTTTCACCTTGGACAAAGCTTTAGTCTTCACCTCTTTAACTTGTCCTTCGACTTCTTTTATCTTTAGCACAAACATTTCCACATTCATTCTAGACAGAAGTTGAGCCTTCTCTATAGAAGTTAGTTGTAAGGTTGAATGCTGTTGTATGGATTTAACATCACTATGTGGCTCATATTGGTGTTTTCATTGCCTAAAGCTCATCACTCCTTGATGAAATTTGATTGTCACATTTCCCAAAGTTTTAAACCATTCCACTCCTAGTATACCATTTATTGGAACCAACTCCAAAGCTTGTTCTAAGAGTGTAATCTCTGATTTGCAAATTAACCATAGGAGTGATGTTGTTATAAGGAATGGTTACTCCATTTGTGATCTGAACTTTCATCTTACTAGAAGAATCCAAAAGATGCACCACAACTCCAAAGCGACCGACTATTAAAGAAATTGTGTGTGCTACCACTATCTATTAAGCAAAACAGTTTTTTTTTGTTGACTAATGCTTGAACATGGAAGGTTTTATTTGAGTGGGATCCATTGAAAGCATTTAAAGATATGCCCAATAACTCATTCCACAAAAGTAAGGCCAAGATGCCACGTGGAAATACACTCCTAATGTAGGTTAGGTCAATTCAAGAGAGTTGGTCATGTCTTGGTGGTCATCCCTACATTATAGGACCTACACCTTGATTTGTGATGAGATTTTGACCAAGTAGCTATCTACCAAGCATGACTCTAGGAAATAGACTAGGGTTTTATTTTAGGACAAAAATAGTGAGTTAACTTCCTTATTACATGGTGGAAATTCACCTAACTTTACAAAGGAACTCACTTTTGCTATGTATTCCAAGATCCATAGTGATAAGATAGATTGTTTTTGGAGCTCATTGGCAATCTCGAGCTAGTTCACTATGTACATTGAATTTTTGTGATCCAAATGAAACCAACTTGATTTCTACTTCAAACTTTGTCTACAGGCTGCACAGCAGGCTGCTCTTCGCACATGCCAACTCGGATTTCAGTTTATGATCAATGCTTTGATTGATATTGCTTGTTATTTGTCAAATTGCCAATCTAGATCAACTTTTTGATGACTAGTTTTTTTATAGATTGTTAAGCAAGCATTCAATCACTCTCCATTTTTAGCAAGTATTGGAGCTAAAAACTAGTATGGAGAGGGTGAGCTATACTCTACATTTTGGTGAGGGGATTTGATTTCCAACTTGGCGGAGATCTACATCTGTACTGTCCACACGTGTGGGCACCTCTGAACTTTCATTTATTGCATGATATTCACTTAATCCATAAAAATTCAATTTGTGAGTTCTTGATGAGAATTTTGGTGATCTAATTAATCTAGGCTGAAATCAAGACCTTTTCAAATGATTTACAGGTCTTGAAAGTACATCAAGGAGAGTGATGGAGATTGAGTCATTTTTTTGAGTTGTTACTCAGAATAAGGGATGGTGTTCCGATAAGAATTTTGAAAAGGGTAATGACAGATAGTTTTTAACTCTACTTTAAAACTAGTCTTGATGTAATTGTCTACTTTAGTCATACTTATGTAATTGTTGACTTTTGAGCACTGATTATACATTGTTAGAGCTGAAACAATGTACGACTTTTTACTCATGATATGGACAAAATTAGAGTCACCTAACTTGGCAATGACTACTTGTTGTGACATGGATAACAACTAAGAATATGTGTAGACACTTGTAGTTCCCACAATAATGTCCTTGTTCTAACACAATTGTTGTTGTGGATAGATGCAGGTGAGCATATTCTCCTCAACTTAGCTTTTGTTGGTTGTTAGGTTTGGTCAATATGATATCTTTGACTGTGATGACTCTATACAAATTCGATTTACTTTAAGATTCGTATGCTTGGTATTGTAGTGATAATGTGCAATTTTGTGTAGATTTGTAGATTTGTTGTGTGTGTGTGTGTGTGTGTGTGTGTGTGTGTGTGTGTGTGTGTGTGTGTGTGTGTGTGTGTGTGTGTGTGTGTGTGTGTGTGTGTGTGTGTGTGTGTGTGTGTGTGTGTGTGTGAACAATGTGTGACCTTATTTATTGGCAACAAATTATAACACTTGAAAATAGCTCATTAAGATTTTTATCACATTGGATCAATAAGTTGATCTTTAAGACAATATAAAAACACATTGTTGTCAAAATACCTGCCAGCAGAAATGTAGTTGGATATTTAAAATGAAATACAAGTCGAAAACAAGCAATGATCAAAGAAAAGCTTGACTTGTCATGAGAGGATTTTCGCAAATACAGAATGCCAACTTTACTAAAACTTTCAGTCCGGTAGTGAAGTATATTTCAATCAAACTTCTATTGTCATATGTTGCTCCAGCCAATCTGGAGATGCATGAGATGAATGTACAAATGGCTTATTCAAATGGAGTTATCGAAGAACATATCTGCATGATACAGCCCGAAGGTTACGTTATTGAAGGTATACCTAATCGTGTATGTAAACTCCATAAAGCACTTTATGGCTTGAAGCAATATGCTAGAGCATGGTTCTAGAGGATCAACATTTTTCTTATTGATCATGACTATGAATCAAACACTTTAGATTCTAATGTCTACTTCAAGTCAGCACAATAGTCTTTTATTATTATCACTTTGTATGTGGAATACAGACTTCTCTTTAGTAACAATATCGAACTAATAAAAGATGAGAAACATATGCTATCTTCAAAATTCGACACGACAGATCTAGGCAAAGCTCAATACTGCCTAGGTATTCAAATCCAAAGAGATAGGAAGCAAAATTTGATCTATATTACTCAGCAAAGATATATTTACAGTATATTAATTAGATATAATCTGATGAATTGCAAGTTAGCTCACTCACCAATGGAGCTAGGACTCAAATTGTCGAAGGACCAGTGTCCTTAGATGATTGAAGAGGAGCAGATGCATGAGTACCCTTATCATTCGATGGTAGGATCTCTTATGTATGCAATGATCTGTACCAACCCAAACATAGCTTTTGTTTTCAGTTTCTTAAGTCAGTTTATGGCTAAAATTATACATTGGAAGGCTCTCATTAGAATTTTGAGATATATACGAGCAACTATGGACCTATGCATTTGTTATGGAACTATCGATAATGATAAACTCAATATTCTCAATAAATATTCAAATGCAAGTTAAGTAGGAGATGTAGACACTCGTAAATCCACATCTAGATTTACATTCTTCCTCAACAATGGTCTGATTTCATGGAATAGTCGCAAGCAAACTTCGATAGCTCTATCATCTACCGAATCAGAATATATCACAGCCTCTCAAGCTACAAAGGAAGCAATGTGGTTGAGAAATTTACTTTCGAACATTTTTCTGAAACAATATGCTCCGTTCTTGGAAATTCACTTGCTAACCAGCTTGGGTAAGTTGTTATATTCATAATATATGGAACCAGCCTTCAACACCTTCAATAGTTCGTTATCGTCAAAGCAACTTGTTAAGCAATTCCCATGTATTTCTTAAAATTACGTAGAAACATGAATAAAAGGGTAGAGTTGGGTAAATGTATGGATGTAGATTAACTATAAGGTTATGTGAGAATAATTCAACACTCCCCCTTAATCTGAATCCGTGAATGCCTTGAATTTCAAACTTAGTATTGCACAAAATTTCTTATGTAAATCCAAGCTTAGTGCCTTAGTAAAAATATCCGCTGTCATTTCTTGCGTTCCAGTCCTACAATTTTACCTGTTTGTCAAGAACTTTGCTTCTGACATAGTGATACTGAATTTCAATGTGTTTACTCCTGTAATGAAATCTAGAGTTGGTGATAAAGCAATAGCACTTTGATTATCACAAAATAAAATTTTGACAACACATTGTGGCTAAGCTCCAATTGTGACCTATGACCTAATTAGTTGCTCTAATTGGATAAACCTAAGCATAATTCCTCATTAGTAAAAATAGCTTATTATTGGAAGATATTCATATCATATAATAGAATTTCTACTTTGAATATTGCTAGCAGCGCTTACTGCTTATCAGCGGAAGAGCATCAGACAAAGTTATCAGTTACCCAGACAAAGTACGGGGCTTCCTCTGTTATTGTTTTGTACTCACATCATCTGATTTGTACATGCTACTTATTGAATCAACGTACTTTCTTATTGCATTCAGTATTATGTCGGAATGTATGCTAGCTTCTCTTAAGTTATTTGTATCTATTAAATCTCTTTTCGATCAGTTTGAATTGTCGAATATTTCAATACTACAACATTCTATATCTATCGATGCTACTTTGTAATTGTTTGTCTAAGAAATCACTTTAGTACTAATGATTTCAAATTTAGTTACTAAAAGTACAAACATGACGATTGTCACGATAGCTTTGTTTGTTTGCATAGTCATACATTAGAAAAAGAATTATTCTGTAGAGCCCAATAGTTCATTGTTATACTTCAATTTCGTTACTATCCTGGAGAAGGCAAAAAAGTTTGGTCACTTGTGTAGCATGTCTAGCCATGATACCTCCGAGTGTAGACACAACCCTTGAGTACAAGTGGCTACATTGTGAAAAATGTAAAAGCGATATATATTATCTAGGATCTTGACTTTTGGGGTCCTAGGCCTCATACACTTCCATGTACACTTCTAAATATGTTAGTGGTCAGGTTTTGAGCCCATTATGATCTAGAAGAGCTCGAGTTAGTGTAGGTTGCTTACACTTGGCATGATGGTAGAGGGAGGATTATGCACCTCGTAATGTTATTTAACCATATGTCCCAATAGGAGCAAGAGGTGTACCAAAATGGTCCAATCATTGTAAGAGTTGATTTGAGAGCATTCCAATCATTGAGCTATGTTCCCACATATCTTGGATCTCGAGCGATTCTATACACATTTTCTTCAATAACTTAGCTAGTTACATGGATATTTGAATGGGCATAATGGACGAAGAAGATGTTGTGAGAGATTGCACAATTTTGGAAATAAATTTTTTATGCAAAGCATTCAGTTTTTAGAATGTGAGTTTACGCATATTCTCTTCTCCAAAAGACCTTTGAAAAAAATGTAGAAGTTAGAAAAATTCATGAATTATCATAAATGATCATTTTCAATACAAAATAGAATCGATTTAAATGCAAGCGTTCCTTAATTTATTAGTATCTATATTTTTGAAATCATTGTTCATCTTAGGGGTGTCAATGAAGACATGGTTAATGTCAGAGTGAGATGGGTCATGTACGGAGGTGGAGAACCCTGGATATTAAGAATGGTAGCTCAAGACCAGAGGTCGTGTAGCACTGTCAACATTTTCACACATGTGGAGACTTCCAAAAACATGTGATTGATCTTTTAAAAGGTGTGCGATTGCACATGAATTTATCTCTTGATTGATACAAACAATCTAGCTTGAAAATATCAAGGCAAGAGCACACAAGCATGCATTCTACCATCCAACAACTACCATTCACGTGGTTTTATGAGAAAAACTAAGTATGAAAACTTGTTGCTCTCATGTAGACAGAGAAAATACAAGGCTTGCTCTCATGTAGTCAAGAGAGAACATCGAAATTTTTCTAAGTGTTGGAGCTCCGCTCTCACTTTCATCCAAAAAACTAAGTGACAATGCAAGTTCTCACGTGTCAGAGTGCTAGGATTTCGAGGATACAAAGTCCCAGTTGTTTACATATCCAAGTTTCTCTTTCCTTCGGCCCAATAATAAAATCGATCATTAGTAGATATTGAAATTCCTTTGGCTCTCTTTTCTATAAAGGGGGCAAACTAGTAGAAATATCCAAATGGAGATGATACAATGTCATCGACAAAAAAATTACAAAAGCAATCACACGCATCAAAGTACTAAAAATAACATTCATATGCACTAAGCAAACATGTACTTATAGTTAGAATTAAAGTAGAATCATTGTGCTACTATTGTATTGTGGGTCCTATCAGTTGATAAGGATCAGTTGGCCTCAGCACGAGGCAAGTTGACGGGACACGCGTCCCGCCAACGGCAACTTGGGTCATGCATGGGTTGCCTGAGTGAATAACTATATGTACAATGTAATTTTATTCTGAAAAATACAATTGCTATGTGAGCTTGCTGTGGAGAGTGTTTTTTTGTCTGTGTTACTGTGTAGCATGATCTGTGTTCCTGTTCAAAGCAAATTCTAAGTTGGTATCAGGGCCATACAGGGAGTGTACACAGTACAACATCGCTGTTGAAGAGAGCTTCGGGAGAATTGTCTTCTGAGAGTTTGGGGTTTACAACGGGTTGAAGACGAAAAGAGAAGCACTGGTGCACGGTTTCTAGTTTATAGAGGCTTGCCAAGCTTAGCAAAGGGATTATTAGCCTGTGCATAGCATCAGACAGGGAAAATTTTGGTGAAAAATTGACAATTTTGAAGCCAGTTGAATGTTGAAACCGGGTTTGGGGTTACAGTTTTCTACACATGACTGATGATTTCTTCATTGTTTGTGCACTGTTTTGGATGTCGTAAGGACAGGAAGGAAGCTAATTACATTGTCAACTAGTCGTGGAGAGATTCTGAGGTTTATGTCAGAGATTTGTCTCCAGACAGTTAACCTAGCAGATTTGCAGTAAAAAGTGAAAAAAAAAAAAAAAAAAAAGCCACTTTGTCAAGTTTAGCTAAAATCACTGTTTCTCCACAGAATTTCATAATTGAACACTTTACAGACTTGGTATCAGTAGGGCGACCCTGCTCTAGGCCTCATATCATGCTCAAATTGATCCAAAAACGAAATTGATCAAGCAAAAATCAGTCTGGGGAGGTGCGATCGTAGACAGGGAGGAGCGTCAAGTTCACGCGCGACGAACGGGGGTAGCAGCTTAGCATTAAAAAGTGTATAGTGGCCCCAAGAATGGGTTTCGGCACATAGGAGTGAATGTGACCAATAGGATTGGACTCCTATTGGATCAACGATCGTGATAGATTGCTCAGGGAACAATCTGGACCACAAGATCGTAGTGGACCATTGGATGAAGTGGAAAAGGTCTTGAAGGGTCTTGAAGTGCATACTGGCCTTCAACTTCATTAAAAAGTCTCATACTAAAAGTTGAGTTGGGCCCCTTCACAAGAAGAGTGAAGTTTTTTCAAGGAGAAGAAACAGTTCAAAAACATGGAAAATCCCTATTTTTGGGTCCTTTGCCCGTTTTGACCCAAACGCAAGGCTATAACTTCCAAACGAAGGGCACCTGGACTGTACCTGCAAGTACGGTACAACAAAACAGAGTGATTGCAGAGGAGAAAGTGTTCGGAGTGTGACAAAAGTGATTTCACCATTTCACTGGGCACGTAGTTGGGAGTTGATGACTGAGTGCATTTCGGAAGGCGACGCCGATTTGGTTTTCAAATTGGTGGAAAAGCGGCGAGTGGCCTGGTAAGGGAAAAAGTGCAGGTCATTATTTTCAACTTTTAACATCACAGTTGGCTTCGGCATACTGCTTTTAGCCTACAGCAGAAGTTTCAAGCAGTTTTGCGATGGCAAACATGGGAGAGTCCATTTTGAGTGAAAGTAGCAAATTGGACGGAATTTCCAACTATGCAGTGTGGAAATTCAAAATGAAAAACATACTGATGGAGAAAGATGTGTGGGAAGTCGTCATAAGTGATGAGAGAAGGCCGCCAAATGAAGCGGTTATCAAAGTGTTCGACAAAAAGATGGGGAAAGCTTTGACCTTCATTAACTTGTCAGTGAAGGATCACATCATTACCCACATTTGTGATGCTGTTACACCCACACATGCATGGGATGTGCTAAAGGAGCAGTTCGAGATGTCAAATCCGTCAAGAATCATGTTTCTAAAGTCAAAGCTGAATAGTTCCTGAATGGAGCAAGGAGAGCACATTAAGACGTACATGACCAGAATCAAGACAATGAGAGATGAACTTCATTCTATTGGTAAGCACGTACGTGATGTAGAGCTAGTGCACAATGCATTGTGCAGCATTGCAGAACCCTATCAGATGTTTGTGAGCGGAATAGCATCAAGAGAAAGATTGCCAACCTTTGACAAGCTCACGGGAATCTTGATGCAGGAAGAGCAATGACGAGAAATGGTGAAAGCTAGATGTCAAAATACTGACGATCAGGCACTTGCGACACGCCAAAAACAAGGCAAGGGCAAGGGCAAGAAGAAGTCTAAGCAACAATTTGCCAAGTCTCAGGAGGATGAGGGATCTTCCAGTAAGACCAAGAAGAAAGGCAAGTGCTTTCATTGTGGTAAAAAGGGCCATTAGAAGAGTGAATGTCGCAAATTCCTAGTGGAACAAGGCAAGGGGAAACCAAAGCAAGCAGGTAACCTTGTTGATGAGGGTGAGATTGAAGACTCTAGCATCTTCATATATGCATTGTCATCTAATCAAGATGATCAAGCATTGTATATTGACTCGGGAACCACAAGACACATGACAAGTAACAAGAAAGTTCAATAAAGGTGGTGTTGCAAGAGCAAAGAACATCCTGGATTTAATCCACACAGATTTAGGTGGGCCAATGAGGACCATGTCCTTAGGTAAATCCTTCTATTTCATGACCTTTATATCTGATGATATGTCACGTAAGACGTGGATCTACTTCTTGAAGAAGAAATTGGATGCATTTGACAATTTCAAGAGCTTCAAAGCATTGGTAAAAAATCAGACAGGTAGGAAGATCAAAGTCCTAAGATCAGATAGTGAAGGTGAGTACAAGTCTAATGACTTCAATGATCTTTGTGATCAATGTGGGATTAAAAGACAATTTACGCAAGCTCATACTCCTCCTCTCAATGGTGTAGCTGAGCGCAAGAATCGTATGATTGTGGAAAGTGCTAGATCTATGCTAGTTGAGATGAAACTACCAAAAGATTTTTGGTCAGAAGCATGTAGTACGGCAGTCTGTCTTCAAAATAGAAGTCCTACCATTGCCTTACCAAAGATAATACCTGAGGAAGCATTCACGAAGAAGAAGCCAAAGGTGAACCACTTGCGAATCTTTGGATGTAAGGCTTTGTACACATTCCTAAGGAAGAGAGACGTAAACTTGATGTGAAGCTATCAAGTGTATATTCCTAGGATATGATGAACATGTGAAGGGCTATATAGAGATGTTTTCATCCAGTGGAAAACAAAATTCATGTAAGTCATGATATTATCTCTGATGAATCCAAGATGTATGAAGATGAGGATGTTGAGAAAATAGATACATCTAGTTGGAAAGATGGTATAGTGAGGATACCTCCTGATGATGATCCATTCATTGACCTTCCAAGTGATGAACATGAGGATACATCTCAAGATACTAGTACTCAACCCCAAGAAATAGGTTGGAGAGGTAGAGATAAACCTTTTGGTGCAAGAAGGATTGAAGTTGCAGGTGACAAACGCAAGGAGAAGGATGTACCGTGGGATATATTTTCACTAGGAAGTTGATCACCTGACAAGAAGCTCCCTAAGTGGTTTGAGAGACTGTTGGAGAGCCGCGACATGGAATACTCTACGACTACTTATTGCTTTAGCTTCAATTTGGTTGGCCTTTGCAGCAGATGGATGTGAAATCTGATTTTCTAAATGGTGAGTTAGAAGAAGAGGTGTTCATGGATCAACTTGAAGGCTTTGTAGTGAAGGGACAGGAAAATAAAGTATGTCGCTTGAAGAAAGCGATTTATGGTCTTAAATAGGCACCATGTGCGTTGTATAGCAGGATTGATGCCTACTTTCGTTCAAAGGGGATGGTGAGAACACATTCTGATCCAAATCTATATGTCTTATGCTTTGATGGTATGGTTGCTTTGATTGCTCTTTATGTTGATGACTTGATTATTATGGGAAATAATCAAGAGATGATAGATATGATCAAGAAAGACCTCATGGAAAAATTCGAGATGACAGATCTCAGCCTAATGCATTATTGCCTTGGAGTAGAAGTGTGGCAAAAAGGACACAAAGTGGGTTTAACATAGGTGAAGTATGTCAAAGAATTGCTGCATGGGTTTAGGTTGCAGGATTGCAAACCAGTGAATACTCCTATTGAACCAGGTAAAAAGCTTTCTAAGCTTGATGAGTCACAGTCATTTGATGCTACGTTGTATAGGTAGTTAGTAGGGAGCTTGATTTACCTTACCACGACTAGACCAAATATATGCTATGTTGTTGGCATTGTAAGTCAATTTTTGGCAGCACCTACGGAAACGCATTGGAAGGCAACTAAACGCATTTTGCGTTATGTGAAAGGCACTTCAGATTATGGCTTGATTTATAGGAAGCATGCTGGTTTACCTGAGTTGTGTGGCTATGTGGATGCAGAATGGGGAGGTGACTATGATGATCGTAGATCCACCATAGGGTATGTATGTATTCCAGTTTTGTGGTAGTTGCTTTTCCTGGTCTAGCAAGAAACAAAGTACAATTGCTCTATCCACCACAGAAGTAGTGCAATGTGTAGTGCAACACAGGAAGCTATATGGTTGAGACAAATCTTGGAAGAAGTTGGCATGAAGCAGAAAAATCCCACGACATTACATAGCGACAATCAGAGTGGCATTCAGCTAGCAAAGAATCCAGTGTTCCTTGCGAGAACTAAACACATTGACATTCAGTATCACTTTATACATGAGAGGCTACTGAGTCATGAAATTCATGTTGTTCATTGTAGCACAGAAGAACAACTAGCTGACATTTTCACTAAGCCACTTGTTGGAGAAAAGTTTGATAAGTTTAGATCAAAGCTTTTGGTACGTAAAGTTTGTTGACTTTGAAGCTATGTATATGACTGTATAAAAAGTAGACTTTACTTTAAGGGAGAGTTAGAATTAAAGTAAAATCATTATGCTACTGTATTGTGGGTCCTATCAGTTGATAAGGATCAGTTGGCCTCGCCACGAGGCAAGTCGATGGGACACGCGTCCCGCCAATGGCAACCTGGGTCATGAATGGTTTGCTTGAGTGACCAACTATATGTACAGTGTAATTTCATTTTGAGAAATACAGTTGCTATGTGAGCGTGTTGTGGAGAGTGTTTTTCTATCTGTGTTACTGTGTAGCATGATCTGTGTTCCTGTTCGAAGCAAATTCTAAGTCTTATTTGGTACAATATCACCAATTTTGTAACATCAATTCCATGATTTTACTTTCTTCATGATTCAATTTGGAGATGCTGCTCATATTTTCATTGCAATGTGGAGATTGTGCTAATCTAACCATTGGAGGGAATGCATATTCAAATTTACAAAGCTGAACTAGGAATAGTTAAAGTTTCTTAATTGTGACTTTAGATCCTATGGTTAGAGCATTGGGAGTTGGGAAGGCTTTGGGAGTGGCAAGCAAATAAACAATACTGTTATTTTTATTATCCTACATGGCATGTCTTGTAGGGTCGTTTAATATATGAAACTTGATTAATGATTTGAATATTTATTTAGTGTTTATGACTTTTGCTTTGTTGGAGGCATGACAAGACTCCAAGTCTTTGTTTCACATCAATGATGATTCATCCTCCCTTGCTTTATGCCATTCATCTGCATCAAATTTGGTAAGGGCTTTAGATATTGTAGTAGGTTTGTCATAAATTTTTTTTTTGTTAAATGCATCTGTTATTTTCTTGCCTTGGTCGAGTAGACCTTCTGGGTGCAGTGACATGTTGTTGTACAGATGGATGCTATATCACCAATATTTGACATAACTGAAATATTCAAGTCTAGTGGTGAAGGCATTTTAGGTTCATTTCTAAAATGAATCAGTGGAGTATTTGTGACATACTCTTGCCTTACTTGTTCTTGCTTGAAATCATAAAAAATTTCTTCAAGAAAGACAACATCTAAGCTAATTGAAACTAACTAGTAGATATATCTTAAATTCAGTAAGCTTTATGATATGTTGAGTAGCCAATAAAAATACATTTACAGTTGATAGAGTCTAACTTATTTCTAAGATCAATGGGTATTTGCACAAAGCAAAGCACCCAAACACTCTTAAATGTTTTAGGCTTGGGCTTGTACCCATAATAAGCTTTAAATGGTTTATTGGGATTCCACTACTTTTGTGCTTGAATAAAATTTCCGATAGCAAGCTGCAAATTTGCTTCAGCCAAAAAAGTGATGTTTATTTAGTGCTAATTGGTTATAACATTGGTTAATGAGGAGAGACTTGCTAGATTGTTACTAGGTTAGCCAAAGCTGAAACAAGTGTCAATATTTTCATATTGTCAACAATCCATGTTATTTATTCATATTTTAAATAACACATGCTATTTTGTAGAATTATTGGAGTACTTATGTCATGAAGTCTGGTTCTTGATGAGAGATGAGTACTCTCTATCCATGGCTTCCCTCCATAGATCATAATCAGGTTGACTAAGTGCTTCTTTGACAGTAGGCGGCTCTCAAATAAGGTAAGCCATAGATTATTTGATAAACCTTATAGGTGGTGGTTTGCACTCTATTAACGATCTTCTAGGAGATAAGTGAGGTTGATCATTTTGTTGTTGTTGACCTACAACATCTTTTTTTGATTCATTGGTAATAAGTTGTTTGTTTAGTATAGATGAGTTTGGACCTTTGATAGGATCAGTTAAATTGTGAGCAAAAATGTTCGATACTTCGAGAGTGTCCGACAATTTGACAGTGCCTTTGTCTTTGAGGTCGATAAATTAATCTTTGATAAAGACGATATCTCAACTAGTGGATATCTTTGATTCGATGGGATCATACAGCCTATAAGCTTTGTTTGAAGTAGTATATCCAATGAAAATAGATTTAATACTATGGAAGTCGAGCTTCTTCCTTATATCTTGCGATATCTGCACGTAAGTAATACATCCAAATACACATAAATTAGATAGTGATTGTTTGGATCCTGTTCAAACTTCATAAGGTGTTTTGTCTAAGAGGCCTTTAGTTAAACATCTACTATGGATATAAGCTACAGTGGAAACAGCTTCAGCCTAGAAGAATTTCGGAAGTATAGCAAAGAATCCCAATCATAGATAAAAGTGATGGAGAATGCACATTTGATTGATCTAGATCCAAACTATTAGAATCAAGACTAGTTGCCAAAACTGGCTTATATTGGCATTTAACTCCACAAGAGGCGCATATATTTGATCAAACACTCCATTGAAAGGTGCAACAAGCTTCCTAGATCTATAATCAACTTTAGTACCATGTTCCAATCAAAGCAATAAAGGCATAAGATCACTAAAGTCTTCTAGCAATTTGAAAGCTTATAGACACAATCCTATCACTCATGAACCAATCTAGAATGATGGAAATTTAGATTCTAGTCTCAACCTTGCAAAATCACTCCTTAATCTATGATTTTTGGCAATATCTCTCTCAACTTCAACATGCACTCACAAAATCAGAGAAACTCATTCAATGCACCTAAATCAAGCTTCAAATTTAATTTTTTGGCTGATCTAGTCCAAGAAAAAATTATAGGGATAGGATCCCTATAGAAAAAGCTTGAATTTGCACTAAAAATCTCTAAAATTGGGTGTGTGAGTGAAATTATACATAAATTTGAATTTTCTGAACCAAAACTGGATATGTACGGCCTCACACGTGTGAAATGTACTCTCACAGCCCACAACAAGTTATGGTCCAAAAAAATTGAGTATAGCTATCAAATCCAACTCGCCACATCAAAATTAGCTAGTTTCCATAAACTTGCTAAATTGGGCTTAGTTTTGGATCAACCCCATCAATATCAATAAATCCTCTTGTACTTGGCTCTGATACCATGTGGAAATCTACAAAATAGGACCAAGAACGGATCCTAAAATGATCCACAAGAGGGATTGGATGTTAGATACAATTGATCTATCAATCTTCACAGGAGTTAGATCAATCTAGATCAATTCTAGGCATGGAAATATAAGAAGAGCAATCAATAATGAAGGTAAATGTACTTGCTGTTTCACACGTGTGAAAATTGTTAGAGTACGGAGTCCAGCCTGAAAACAAGTTACACTATGATAGAAACTCAAATCAATCAAAACAATTGAAGACAAATGGAGAGATTGACACAAAATTGCTTCCAAAATCAAGATTGGTGTTTCATGTTGATTATGGCCAAATATGCCTCTTGGAGCTCGTTGTACTGATCATGCATCAGATCTCACACGTGTGAGGATGCTCTGAATATGATGAATCATCATGCAAATTTGACACTTGGATCAAACTTTCTATTTTGTGCACTTTTGGTCCATTTTCCTTCTATGTGGAGAACTATTAAGAAATCTTCTATAAGTCAAAACTCGCCTACTTCAGCCTTTTCCACATGTGTGAGCAGACCTCTACACATGGGATGTGACACCTAATCTAATGATGTGGCTCATGCAATCAATAGATTGATGCCATGTGTCATATGACTAGAAAACTAGATTTTGGCCTTCTTAGCCACTAGAACTTGAATCAAATCAAATGCACAACCTTTATGATTATGGTACATGACAAGTACATTAATCTCACATGTGGGAACAAGCTTCACACATGTGTAATCATCCTATATACATAGATTTGGCCTTGACCAAGCATAATTAATGCATTTTTCACAGGATCAGTTTTTCGATCACAAGGGAAAAGCTCCACAAAAATCCAACCCAATAGTTGAAAATTCAAAATTTGACCCAAGGGTAGAATAGTCAAAATTCGACCCAGGGTCGAGAAATCCAAAATTCGACCCTAGGGTCGAAAACCAAAAAATCAATATTGACTTTGACAGTGAGTTAGAACCTCAATAGAACGAGCAACATCAGAGGGTCAAAATTCAACCCAGAAGATCAAATCGACCCATACAGCCTCCATCCTGATTCACGGATGATCCGGCCTGCTATTTTGTGCAGGAACCAAACACAACTCATGCGGGTATGTCAACACCTGATGCTGACATTCAGTAATGAGCATCCTGAAAACCCTGTATATACTTATTCTTGGAAAAACACAAAAAATTATGAAGGCTCGAATTTCCAACAAAGGATCAAAAGATTCAGGATCAAATTTTTCTGACCCAAGCATATTTTCCAATCCAATGTCATTCTTGTCAAAGAGGTCTAATAAATCTGACCCTTACATAGATCCGACCCAGTGTATAAATTCTAAGCCTTTGTAAAATTCTGACCCTTTGTATTGTCAACTCAGAAATCTGACCCACGTCGCGACGTTGACAGGCCGCCTACTTCAATGTACTGATTATCTGACTTCCAATCATCAAGGAAGATCTGGATAGTCAATGCACTGATCAGGCTATCATCCTTCAGGCGTTTTGTTGCTAATAGTTAAGTTTAGTTTTCAGTTAGTGTAATCAGGTATCTATCAATGAACTCAACTGAAGCAGTTTTGTGCCTACAATTTTTGCGCCCAGCTTCAAGCACACATTGTACTCATTTTTTATTATTATCAGATGGATTTTTGTTCCACTACTATTTTGTTCTATTGCGCATTGTGATTTTTGAATATCCTAAACTCGTCTTTACTGCTAACTGCCGCATTTCCGATCCACACCTTCTCACCACGTCCACTACAAATATCGATTTCTCTTATTTCCTACACATCCTTCCTAAAATTCCCTTATGACGATCGTTCTGATCTTCCCCGAAACTCCGGTCGAAGGAATTTTGTTGATTCCTGCCATCCGGACCACCTGCACCCTGTACGGTGGTGTCCCTTCTCATGCTGTTTTTCTTGGTGAAGATGCCGACGTTGGCTCCATCGAAGCATATGGCTACCAGTCTCACAATCAAGGATACACTAGTGAGAGCCTAGTAGGTATACTTATACCCTCCAAGGCCCATGCACCACTAGTAGTGCACTGTGACACCTTACTAGACACCTATGTAGCCTATCTGGGCCACGTCATTCAGATCCTCAATGACTCACTGATAGACCCATACAAATCCACCATCATGAGTTTAGGCCTACAACCATTAATTATGACCTTATACAAATAAGGGCCCCAATTCCCTTATAGTCACAATTATCTTACTACTTTTTGGTCTGCTGATCCCTAGCATGGACATGCTACTCGAGACCAGTCGTGGGCATGACATTCTTCTCCCCTTATTCAAGTTTTGTCCTCAAAACTTAACGCTAGGGAATTTTTCCTTAAGATCTCTTCCTATTACCAGGAATCATTATCGTATGAGTGACTCTTCCATCAAACCAGAAGCTTTCCATTTTTCTTGGGTACAATTATGATAGGCGACACCATTCCATATGCTCGACCTCATAGATGAACCCAGCCTCTATTAGGAGTTGTAACTCTTCCTTGATATTTGCTCGGTATATGGGATTGCATCTATAGGGCCGACTAGCTACCGGGGTAGCATCAGGTGTTAGGGGTATAGGATATATGGCAACTGTGGGACTCACTCATTTTATGTCTTTGTATGACCATGCAAAAACATGGCGATACCGTCAAAGCTGTTTCTCTAAGACTCTACGCTGCTCTCGATTAAGGTGAGATCCAATATGGACAATTCGATCCTCATTTTCATTAGGGGTTTTTAGTTTTAATGTGACCGTCTGGGCTGGTCCATCATAAGGCACATCCCCCTGAGGTTCTCATTGGGCTTGAAGCAACTGGATAGTAACATCCTCAATCGTATAGTCCTTGAAGTATTGTGGCATATCGGGCCCCTCTGGTGCGTACGACACTTTAGATTTGATTTTCCTCGCGGACTTGGAAGTAGAGGGTTTGGTAGCGGATGGTGGAGTTGTTGGTCCAGAAGGCTCATCATCACGTACATGTGTCCAATCTTTGGGTGGTTCCATTATGATAGAACATTTCATTTTCTCTTTCATAGACAGCTTGCGTTTCAAGGCGTCAGCAGAAAATGATGGTTGGGCTTTTCACATAGGGGGTCTAGCGTCAGGTATGTCATGTAGGAGAGACTCATCTATCGCAAAAAGGGTCTTAGTCTCATGGATATCCCATTGGATAGTAAGTGTTTTAACATGGTAAGTCTTCATTGGATCGGTCCTAATCTTGCTTATTGTTGTTAATGGGGATAACGGCTTAGGAGATTCCGGAATAAGACGTTGTGGTTGTGCTCCCATATATTCTAAAATTGCCATGTCAAAAATTTCCTCCAAGTCATGGGGTGGATGAAAGTGTAAAACGATTTCGTCATGTACATACAATGAAACGGATTCATTAGTCGGTAGGCAAGCAACGTTTAGCAACTCATCATTGTGTGGAAGAATTTCAACATATCGAACATTAAACATAGGTGTATTTAAAGTGATTGATGATTCACCTGGCCCCTCTTCGTGATCTGAGCTACTAGTATTGATGGCGCAGTATTCGGTGTTGACACAATCAATTGTTGCTAAACTATGACTCCAGTTGATGATATCTGTAGGATGTGTGTAGTGTCCCATTTCTTGATTTCTTGAGTTTCACAGTATGGTTCTAATAGGGATTCAGTAGTGGAAGATCCATCATCTATGACACGTGCTGGTTTGTTCTTCCCGACCGAATCAATGGTGACTGACTGGTATCGATTACTAAATGTTAGTTGGCCCTTATTCCAGTCGTGCACTACGCGGGCATTAGAAAGCCAAGGGCAACCAAGCAAGAGTTTATAGGAGTGGGCGTTATTGTTGGCAATGTCCAAAACAACCAGATCAAGTGTAAATTTCAACCCAACAATTTTGACCAATACACTTGGTATCACACCTTGTGGTCGGACAACACTTTGATCGGCCATTTGGAGCTGACAATTAGGCCTATTCAAGTGATCTTGTAGTCCCCATTCTTTCATTAAGTATGTGGATATGATATTGACTCCCGATCCCCCATCCAGTAAAGCAGATACTACTCGTGAGTTTGCGTGGGTGGTTGGGAGTTTAATGTTTCCTTACTCACTTGATGGATTGGTGAGATGTATCAACTAGATAAGATAAAAATGACAACTCTTTGGACATTCTTGGTTCATAAAACACAACCAAAACTGGCACAGGCTGCTAAGGTCTCAAAAACTAGTTGACTCAGTCAAGGGTACAGTGTGCAAGTTCTAAACCTCAATATTTTAATAAAAATTTAAGGTCCTTGTGGTTCAGACAAAAACTTTTTTCAATTTCTTTTTTGATTTCAACCCTCAAGCAGATCTGTCTCACTGTGGGCGAGTTTTGTTGAGTAGAGTAGATAGCCATGCGAGTTCTATTTATGGCAACAATTTCTTAAGTCACTCAAAATGATTTTTTTACTCAGAAAATTTTTGCATAGGATATATGCGAGTTGGAAATTCACTAAGAAATCTAAAAATAGCATGGGCAAATTTTAGTTATGGTTCTCAATATGTGTGCAAGTTAGGTTTGACCAAAATAGCAATAATTTCATTGACTGCTCAAAATTCAAACTTTTTCCACTGTAGAGAATTTGCACAGGTCATTATGGTTTTTGAGCCATAATGACAATGGGCAAATTTTGTTTTAATATTTTTTTGAAAAAGTTTGGTTTGAGATAATGTTTTTGACAAGGATGAGCTCCAGAGAACTCCCATACTGTACCGATGGATTTGGCACTGTGAGATCTGTATTCCTGAAGATGGGCGAGTTTATCCGAGGTGATTTGGTGTGTGATCGTTGTCAAGTACAGGCCAAAATAGCTAATTGGTCCACTTTTTGTCCTTATAGAAACTCACACAAGGGGTATTCAGAAAGCTGATATTATGTTCAGGTTTTGTGCAAGTGCGCGAGTTCTGTTGGTGAGGTTTCATGCAAAAATTCAACCAAATTCAGAAAAATTGCTAAGAAAATACTTAAAATTTTTTCCAAGTTCCTTGGTTTTTTCCCCTATCCAAAATGAGGTAGTACAATAGGTTTAATGGAAGAGGGATTAGTGAAAAACAAGATGAATGAGAGAAGAAACAAGAAAACCAATGGAAAGGCAAGGAAAAAAAAAGCAATAGAAGTAATAAAATGAGCGGGAACGGCGCCAATGTTGTACTTTTAGTTCTTCTCTAGGTTCTACTATGGCAGTCTCCCATCTAGTAGAAGTAGAAATGATCTTAAGGTCATTGTGTAGGGTGAGTATGGATAAGATCCACTCAAATCTATTGGTTGTCTAGATCTCTTCTAAGGTGGTCTCCCTACTAGAAGTTATAACAAATTAGAAATGTCATACTATGTTCACTATGGCGGTCTCCCAACTAGTGATTCCTTACTTAAGAAATAATCAACACTAATTAACTCCACGGAGGGAATGTGTAACAAGGTGAGAGAGAGAAATATCCCATAAGCACATTCACCATAAAACATAAACCAATGGGAAAGCCTTGTGGGGCTCGAGCACCTACCACAAGGTATTCTATCACCAATGGTGAACACAAGTAAGCAAAACAAGATTACACAAAAGTGTTTCTATTAATCCAATAGCTTGTACAAGTGTTGTTGGAGACCCAAATCCACTTCCATATATGGAAAGAGTGGTGGGCCTAAGCTTAAACATGCTTATGGAACTAAGTCCAAACTTAAGCTGATTAACTTGTGCACTTGCACTAACTTAGAAATTAAACTTAACTTGAACTTAGAAATTAACTTAACTTAGGAAAGACTTTCTAAGTTGAACCATTACAAATGACTGTTTGTATTAGTTAAACTTAAATAGTAAAAGGTCTAAGTATAAGGTTTTCCTAATCTGAATACTTGTGGGCTTACAAAACACATGCCACAGTAATTTCTATGTTGGGGCTAACATAAGGGACAACATAATCAAAATACAGATATCATCTGATCTTTTGATCAAGCAGGTAATCCTTCTCTTAAATGATCAAGTATAACTAGAATCTAAACTATGATTTGTCAATCATAATTCATCGGATTCTTGTCCTATACTCAATAAGAGAACGTGATGCCCTAGCATAGGCAACTCAATCAAGGACAAATATACTTGTCAATGAGATTGCCTTCCAGAAATATGCTCAAAGCATTTTCTCCCTCACCTGATTTGTTCTTTCCGTCTGACCAATAGTCAGAAGAACTTAAGCTCAGAGTCATCTCTTGTTTAGTGAATACGGCCGACCAAATGTGACCAATAAACCTTGGATCATGATCATTCATATTGTCACTTTGTAATCCGTAAAGTCTAAATAGCGCATTAATCTGGTATATTTTGGAAAGAACGGAAAGAACAAATCCGTATATTCTCCAATCACGACTTTCCAAATTCCCGAGATCATACCATATAGAGTGCATCACAATTCTTAGAAGACACATGAGTTGTTCCAAAAAGTCCTTTCCAACAGAAAAGTTTCAAACTTTTGCAACTCACTTATGGTGCCTATATAAGGATTGTAATTCAAAAACGCCCTTAATTTAGCTAGCCATGGCACAAAGTGTCATTCCAAAGTTAGGGTCCAATCTAGAATTTATTCTTAAGTTCTAATCTAGAATAACTTAAGAATCATCGGAACTTCATTACATGAAGCTCTATCTTTTGGCTACTATCAACTATCAACTCTCCTGAGTCTTCCGGGATAGCATTCCATCACTTCCAATCGAGAAAAGATAAAGTCAAAAGTTCTCGTGTATTCTATGCATATAAACCTTTAAATGAATCCAAATTTGACCCTTAAAGGTTGCGACTTATAAGCAATACATTTTAACAATAATATCCATAAATAAGATCATATTGTTGATTTCCAACAACTAACTCAGAACTAACACTCCTGACTAGGTTAGATGTATCAGATTTAGAAAATATTTAAATGTCTATGGTATGGTACCAAAACACCACATTTAATTCTGATTCTAAATCTATCCTAGGTCAATAAGCAATTAATTCACAATGAAAAATTACTCTAACCTAGCGAGGAATTGTCTCTATACAATTCTCATCAATATGCCTATGTGTTCACGACTAGTTTATGCATGCAAATAACTTAGTCCAAGGAATCCTTTGTAGATCCACAAGATTAAAAGTTTGTATAAAAGGTTTATGATCACACAAAGATTCACTACATAGCATATCTCTACAGACATCACCTAATCTGTGCACAATACTTTCTTAACCAAGAATCCTGTAACTTGATTATCCTCTAAGAGAGAATATTTCAACTGGATATTACCTCAAAAGAATATATTGTTAGTGTGAATTTCATTCCTTGCATTAACTCACGGATCTCAGTCCTCACTAAGATCAAGTTGATTACCACCAGCTAGGTTCATATTTCAATAGACCATCATCTTGCAATAGAATTCCCTAGTTCTGACACAAAACAATCGGACTTGTAATCGGCCACTCTTCTACTACAAGAGTGCTTTCTAATTTCCTTATCTTACATCTTCAAACCAGATTTCAAAATATCCTATCATTTTTTATTCTTGAAACAGGTCCGTCATCTTATTCATATAATAGATTCCTCCTCGAATCTATGATAGATGTTTCTCCTAAATAGCTCTCTTTTTTCCTACTACTCCCCCTTTTTAACAGGAAACCATACGAGTTTCCAAGAGGTGCATATCCATCTAGATTTGCCCTAGGAGAAGTTTTAAAGAAGAAGTCCGGGAAAAACTTTAAAGTCAAGAAAGGTGTTGTATTATCGTAACCAAATACTGATAATGTCCCAACACATTTTCGTGAATGACTTATCAAAAGATCTTCTTCGTTACCAACATTGAGAATTGACCCGTAAATCAGAATTTTTGAAGATTTACATAAGAAACACAATTTAGAAAACGTTTCTATTAACCATTCCCGTGACATTGTCCAAGGTCAATGGGTAATAAAAATTACCTTCCAAGGAATCACAAAAAAAACGATTTAATCAATGTTTAAGAAATTCACCAATATATATATTTTTATATATAGAAATAGTTTGCGGATTTCTGGTTTTGTAAATTTGAGATATCCTTAAGGGGTCATGACCAATATCTCAAATTTCTGACAAAACACCCGTTTTATGACCCATAGTATTTGGCATCGATTAGATTTACGACCTTACTATGGTCAACTGATCCAGTTAGTTTTAGATCTTCAATTTGGAATCGCCTGTGTCCCATACCACAAGTTCTTCCTCTACTTCAAAATCAAAGTGTCTCAAAATCCAGACTTATATGAAAAATACATAAATCGATTAAGACTAATACCACAAGTACCATTGAAGTTCTCAGGAATTTCACATTCCAACTTCAAAGTACCAATTCCAACTCACTGAGGAATGAGTGGGAAAAAAACTCATGATTTTTATTTGCTTCACTGGTTTTTACTTTTATAGCGTGTAGGTACGCCTAAGCTTCAAGCATATCAAAAAACAGCTTTTTTCGTTTATTTTTAGTCTTTTCCATCTCAGGCTTTGAGGCCATTTGGCCTTGAGCACTTTTTCGCAAGGCAACCACGGTGCTATCATAGGTCTTGGCCACACGGATAGCATCTTCCAAAGATTGGAGGATATACCGTTTGCACTCGTTTTGGAAATCGGCCTGCCACTACGCCAAAAGCAAATTTTCAATCAAAATCATCAATTGTGACAAAAGCCTTATGGAATTCCTGGAGGAATCCAGCCCAAGTCACTGGTTTCATGGGTAGTTCCCTCCACCATGAGGAGGCCTTGCCCTCAAGAAACAACAACATTGATGATATCCACTTTTCCTCTGGGACATTGAGCAAGCTAAAATAGCTTGATTAACGGTTTACCCAGTCATCGACAACTTCGGGGCATTTTTATTGCAGGAAAAAGTTTCTGGTTAAAAGCCCAAGCTGTATGAATTATTGGCTTGTAATTAATTGAAGAGATTTTGCATTTGTTTGATTCTCATTTTATTGCTTTGATGTAGGGGTTCATCACTGTCGGTGATGCCGGGCAAATTTTTGCGTCCCCCCCCCCCCATCGGAACATCAATCCTTGTCCCTTGAAAAATGACCTAAAATTCCTTCTAATTGAAGATCAGTTTTTTGTCGTAGGTCTCGCGGAAAAAAAGGAATAGGTCCATACGGAATGAAAGCAATAAATATTCCCAGAGATGCTATACCAACTGAAATAGTTGCATTTGTTAGAAATTCCAATAACCAATTCTCATAATTTATTTTAAAAAATTTTGTAAGTGAAAACTGAAAAATTAAAAATTTACATTCAATTAACATCACTGCGGGTATAATTGTGTGAAAAGAAGCAATGTTAGTTTTTAATAGAGCCGTTTGCTTATTAAAATTATACCAATGAATTTCATAAATAGTGTTTAAGCAATAAAAATGTCAAAAAGAACCATGTCCATGCAATGAAATCTAATTCACACAACGTTCGAAGCCATTACGATTCAACTGAAAGTTAACTACATTTCCATGGAATGGATGATGGACAAACGAACCCAACCAAACCTAGATCGAACAGATCTAGCCCCCAAGCTATGGATCAATCTCATTAAGGAATGAGGCATCACACCAGTTCCTCAATGACTCACTGATAGACCCATACAAATCCACCATCATGAGTTTAGGCCTACAACCATTGATTATGACCTTATATACATAAGGGGCCCAATTCCCTTATGGTCACAATTAACTTGCGGGTTGTTGGTCTACTGATCTCTAGCATGGACAACATACCCAAGACTAGTCATGGGCATGACACCAAAGTACCTTATTGACAAAACCAGAGGTTTTCCTGGGTCAGAATAACCATGAATCAGTCTATAATAAGTATCCATGACTCTTGTGAGTGCAAGGATCTTAGTTGTCCTATCAATAATTCGACATAAACTACTCTATTACCTAAATCAATGATTCTACTTGCTAACGATAGATTTGTAGAGTCTAGGTACATGTAAAACATTCGATAGTAGCTTGGATTGATCATGTTGGGATATCAATGTTATAGTACCTTCACCATCGATAGTATGAGTACTATCGTCTCCAAGATGAACTTTTGCAATACTAATAGAAGTTCTTCTTCTTTGTCGATAATTGTTTTTGACTTTGTAGTGGCTTTGATTCAATGCCGGCTATTTAGAGTTTTTCTTCTTCTGTCGTTTCAAGCTTTTGTTGACATATAGAGTATGAGATGATCAAGTCGAAGAGGTGTCTTGAATTTTTTTATTGTCTTCCTATGGAGTAAACCATGAAATAGACCTTGTTAGCCATAAAATACAACTAAAGGTAAAGGTTTGGTACTACCCCAGCCAAAGGGTAGTCAGGTTGGCATCAAAG
This sequence comes from Diphasiastrum complanatum, assembly GCA_029204225.1. Classification (NCBI taxonomy): domain Eukaryota; kingdom Viridiplantae; phylum Streptophyta; class Lycopodiopsida; order Lycopodiales; family Lycopodiaceae; genus Diphasiastrum; species Diphasiastrum complanatum. The sequence continues at coordinate 3,727,303 of CM055098.1, forward strand.
ATGCTAGAGAGAGATTAACACGATTTCATATAGTCCCTCTTGACAAGTCAAGACCAAACCCTTTGAACCCTTCAATTTATAGCATAACAGGTAAGAAACAGTGTTGTATAAAGTCTAACAGTACAGAGTACCATAAAGCAAAGCAAGTCTTAAGACACCCAGCTGTTACCTACCACCATCCCACAAAACAAAACTGCACGAGCTAGTTAAGTGAGGAAGACAGGTGTCATAGCTTAGTATCAGTTGTTATCCATGTCCGAAATAAGATTCACTACCTTATCAGCTTGATTGCAACTATAAAAAGTATGTCCAATCTTTCCAATCATACATTTCATAACTTTAGCAATACATTCTACCCTTTGACAAAACCGTATAAGGGCAGAAGCCATATTGATCAATATAAGAGCGAAAAAAATGCATTAGGTTCACATAAGCATTCTACATGTAAGCAGCTATCTTTCATTACATATATGAAAAGAGACATGACAATGGCCACACAATGCAAGGTACTAGAGTGGATCCATGCTATACTAGCTAGCCCCCTGGATTTTCCATGAAAAACATTCGGGAGTCCAAGCACTAAACGACTTGGGCGATATGCTATGTAGTGAATCTTTGTGTGATCATAAACCCTTTGTACAAACTTTTAATCTTGTGGATCTACAAAGGATTTTTTGGACTAAGTTTATTGGCATGCACAAACTAGTCGTTAAATCATCGACATATTGATGAGAATTGTGTAAGACAATTTTGCACTAGGTACAAGTAATTTCTCAATGAGAATTGTTATTGACCTAGGTGGAATTAGAATCAAATTGAATGTGGTGTCTTGGATCCACACCTATACATTCAAATATTTTCTAAATCTGATACAACTAACTGAGTCAGAAGTGCTACTTATGAGTTAGTTGTTTGAATCAACAATACGATCTTACTTATGGATATAATTGTTAAAATGTATTGCTTATAAGTCGCAACCATTAGATTCATTTAAAGGTTTATGTGCACGATAGTTAGAACTTCACGTAATGAGGTTCCGGTAAATCTTGAGTTATTCTAGATAAGAAATTAAAAATAATTAAATCTAGATGCATTCTAGATTGGACCCTATAGGACTTTGGAATGACACTTTGTGCCATGGCTAAAATAAGGGCATTTTTGTATTACAATCCTTATATAGGCACCGTAAGTGAGTTTGGAAAAGTCTAAAACTTTCATGACAGAAAGGATTTTTTGGAACAACTCATGTGTCTTCTAAGAATTGTGATGCACTCTTATGATTACTAGGAAAGCATCTGATTTTGCTTAGGTAGCTGTAGAGCATCTGTTTATACTTTACGGATTACCAGAGACATTGTGAATGATCATGATCCAAGGCTTACTGGTCTCTTTTGGTCGGCCATATTCGCTAAACTAGAGACGACTCTAAGTTTAAAATTCTTCTCACCATTGCTCATACGTAAAAAAAACAAATCAGGTGAGGGAGAAAATGCTTTGAGCACATTTTTTCGAAGCATATTTTTTGGCAACAATCTCATTGGGAAGTGTATCTGACCTTGATTGAGTTGCCTATGCATGATTGTTTGGCCCTTGATTGCCTGGAACTCTGCACATTGGAGTGGATTCCAAGCTTTTATTGCTTCAATGGTGGTTGTGCAATTGGAAAAGCATGGATTTTGTATCGCTTATGTAAAACCAATTGCTTATTCTGTTGATATGGGTAGGATGAGAACCTTTCAACCTTGTTGGGAAGATGGATCTTAGTCTTGAAACCTTCCGTCATCTAGTCAAATATTTGCATAAAGATCCTTGACTGTTTCGGATCTAGGTTGAATGTTGAAGTTATTTGTGTGAGCTAGAGAAATGTGAATAAATGACAACATTGTGAACATCATTTCCATTTGAATTTCAATATTATGGGAAGTTCTTCTTACAATTTACCTCCAAGAAGGTCTAATGAATATACTAGTAGAACTTGAAGATATATAGGGCAAGTTTTGTTGATCACTGGATTGTGATATCTTTTGCAGTCCAATAGAGAATCCGTCGTGGAAGAAGATCATAGACTGCTTCTGATCTTGGTTGACTGTGTTGGATTTATTTGCATGAGCTTAGTATGGAGGAAGCCCATAACTACTTGATTGGTGTTGAGAATGCCTCCGAACTGATTTGACCCATGTTTATTGTTTGGTGGCAGAGTGGTGATTGTTCAGCTGGAAAAGTGTTGATCTGAAATTGCTTTCGTAAGCTCGACTACTCACCCACTACTTTCCTTGAGCAATCATTTCAGACCTGCCATCTTCAAGGGAGATCCATTCCTTTTCTCGCTAGCTGGCTCCCAATTGATTCGAATGCTAGCCATCTTATTTTACAACCATAAGGTATGGGTCCAAGTGCTTTCTCATGTCCTGAATGAGCATGTTTTGTTCCCAAGACTCAATCAACAGAGCATATTTTGTCGATGTGATTGTCCCTCCATAGTTTAGCCTGAGGTGATCTGCTTCCGTTTGCAATGGCTGGTTTACATGCAGCTCCAATGAGGGCATCTCTTTATTCCAATGCCATTGAGCTCCAATAGATAAGTTGTGCGCACAAGCTTTGACTGTTGGATTGGATGATTCCTATGAGTGGACCCGCATATATTCTTGCAGCTGATTCCTATGAGTGGACCCACATATATTCTTGCAGCATGTCTTTGTCGGCCATTGAACATAATTAAGCATAGCTCTCTCTCTCTCCACGTTGGTTGTGGGCTTAGCGCTTGGAGTAGCTGCTTTCTCTTTCTATATTGTGATGGGTCTATCTCTTCCAGTCCTCCTCTCTCCAAGGCTATATACTTCTCTGAAACTCTTCTTAGTGCTCCTTGGGGAGAGGTACCTTCCACTGTTATTTGACTTTTGGGCAACCAATATGGATTCGTTATCTATGCTTTGAAGCTTTTCTTTTTTCCTTTCCCTAATCTCCTTTTCTTGGATTGTCCTTTACCTCAAAATCAGGTAGCAATCCTTCTACTCCATGTACACCTTGTGGCTTCACTTGTTGTCGGCTTCAGGAGTTGACATCTTCCCTTGAGGCTTTGGAGTCGCTATCTTTTTGTCTTTTGGCATTGTGGCAGCTTCTGGTGATGTAGTGGTAGTATCTTCTATAAAGGGCTTGGGCTTGAATATGGTGGGCCCAACCCCTTCTTCTCTTTCCCTGGCACTGTGGCTGCCGATGGTGTAGAGAGATCCTTCTTTGTTGGGAAGTTGCAGTCTGTTTGTCAGCTTCACTAGAACTAGTGGAAGGCTTTGTTGGCGTTGACGTCTTGAGATTGCTTCTGGTCCGATGGAGTGGATGGTGAAGTCATTTGCTTAGGAAGTAACAATGTCTGCAAACAACTTTTGCTAATACTTCAATGTAAAAACTTGAGCATAACATTAAGAGGTCTTACCCATAATAATGCTACATAAAGAAACACACTAAATCAAACGACATTTTATGAACAAATAGGCAAATAACAGACAACATAGTGGACAGTACGAGAAGGATTAAAAAGGTGTAGCCATACACAGAGAGGATTTATAATATTTCTATCCGTTTTCTTTACAAAAGTAGTGTGAAATGGCACAGGGCCATGGCAACATGAATGCAAGTGTCATTCATATAGCATGCGACATACCACAATATCAATCTCAAGACACAATAATAGGATAGTTTGTCATCTAAATTCAAAACTACTAGTTCATGACCACTGGGATTCTAGCACTATCAAAGGATAGGCCTAACAATGTTGCTACAGAGAAAAGACTTGACTATAGCTTAGCAACAATGCGGTTGGATCCCTAGGTTAGATAGCCTTTTGCGATGCTATACTGCCATGTCTAGTGGTAGGGATCATTTAACTTATTCTGATGTGTCAAAAGATAAGCCTCAAGACCAACACATGTTATTCTTCATGGTAGACAGGTCAGAGTCATCTACACGATTTGACAAATAGTAATATGGTGACTTGCTACACCAGGTTGTTGTCGGAAGGACTATGGAGATGTGACTGGCCTAGGCTAGAAGCTCTGGTTGAGGATGAGAATATGTCATAGGATAATTTCCAAACCAGGATGTCACAATATTATCCCTCCCCAACTTCAAGTCATTGGAAGTAATGGCTAGAAAGCAAGTTGTGATAGGTCTTCCAAGTTCCTTAAAAAGTATCAATCATGTTTGTGAGTCTTGTGCTTTGTCAAAGTCACATAGAATACCTTCTACTAGATCTACATCTAGATCTACAAAGCCTTTTCAAGTTGTACATTCAGATATTCATGGAATTACTACAATTAGCAATAGTGGAGCTAAGATGTATGTAACTTTCATTGATGATTTTAGTAGATTTTGTTGGATCTATCTACTAAAGAGCAAATATGATTTGCACAGACTGTAAAATTATTAAGAGTTCTCTTTTACGAAAATCGTTAGAAAAAGGCCTTAATCATATAACTCTAAGACAAGCTTATGTGAACGAAGTTGCTTTAGAGCTTTTATGATGGATGGTTTAAACTTATGGACTTCCTACCTTCTTATGATTCTTTAGATGGTAATACAAAAAAGGAACATGCTACGTACTGTAAAAGAATCGCTTTAAGTCGTATTAAAATGGTAAATGGCTTCATGGAAATACCGGCCAAATTTTTCAGAGATAAAATTCTTGAAATGGTTAAAAGAGTAACATTGACAAGGCTGAATGTTATCTATATCAAAATGGCAAAACACATCATAAGAAAAATACCATTCACATTTAACACTTGGTAGATAAGCCTAGCTGAAAGTAATATCATAAAAGAGTTCGTCAACAGTACCAAGAATTCTACGTAAAACATGAGCGTAAAAATGTTTCACATGGATAAACTTAAATATTCTATTTTGGTAGCATAAATGTAGAAAACGTCTCCCTGAGTGGCTACTAGTGGAAAACTGGAGACGTCCGGTTGCTGAAACACTGATTTGTCTTCTAACACTATCGTTTTCATCCTGCACATCGATTAGGATCTGTAAAAAATCAGCTTTTTGATTGGTAAGTCCTCTTTGTTGCCAGTGCTCCGTCCTTCCTTTGCTTTGTAATCTGAAACACGCTTTTTCTTCCTTGTTCCTAAACCGGAAATGACTGAGTTCAGATTGTTCAAATTAAAAGAGCCCGTCCTTTTGTTCGAGTTCTGGAAGTACTTGTCTTGGAGGGTAGAAAAACTAGGACATTTTAAGAGGCGTTCTATCTCCCGGATATTCTCAGCATGTCCTAAAGGTGCAAGTAATTTGGCGGAGGAGTCCTCAGCAAGTTCAATAGAGGCATCAATCATGTATTGGGATAAAGAGGAAAAATGGTTTACAAACACCATTTATAATGAATTGCTTTCTTGATAGATGGAAGATCTACCAATTGCCATGTATGATTTTCAATCAATAATTTGATTCCACATAAGGATCCAAGCCTCCCAACTCTTATTGCTCTTGCAATCATCTCTCCATCCCTCATGATACAACAAACATTCACATCAAACTCAACTTGAGATCCACTATCCAAAATTTGCCCAACACTTAACAAGCTTATAGTGATGTTTAGCTGAGCACATACAATCCATCATCAAGTTTCAAGGTCTTGGAGGATCCAAAAACCATTGAAATACATTTTACCCCTTCTATCTGATTTGCTCTTATGTCAATTTTGCTTGAAAAAGTATCTCGTCTACTTCACGAACATTAGGACACTTAAGCTTGAGCTACAAATCACTTTTTTCATATCCATACACTACTTTAAGACTAGCTTAGTCCCATATTACTCTCCACTTGAGATTTGGTAAAGATCAAAAGAAATTTGAAGGTAAACTACTTTCATGCTATTGACTACATTTGACAAAATCAAAGGCTTTGGCATAGTTCACCATCTTTTGAGTCCCAACATGTATGCTCACCACTCAAACCTTGCATGCAAGGGCTCTAGGTCGCTGAACCAAGCTGCATGCCAGCCCTAGTGCCGAAGAGAGAGGCTGAGCATCCACTAGCACTCACACTACTTCATGGACCCGACCATGCCTATCACTGTCTTGCAGTCAGGCTTGATGAAAAGGTTGCATTGCACTCGACGCAGTTGGGAAGGCTAGCTAGCCCCTTGTCGAATCTTCCCCATACGTGCAAGTCCGCAAGGCTCCATGAACCCTTCCCCTTATCGATGCAACAATGGGAGAAATGCCTGGGACATGAGGTTAAATCTCAACGGATCGTAGCAGCAAGACTACTTTGCCACTTGCAACATCCCATCTCATATTGAAGTCATTTGCAAAGGATTCATCTCCCTGATTGCTTTTAATTGAACTACAAAGCGCCCATGCATGGCTTCTTCCACCGATGCGGGTGAGCTGTCGACACGTGGTCTTGGGAATGCACAAGGTGGGTTCCCTACTATTATTAGTCGAGTAACAATCGAGGAGGTAGAAAGTGTCGCTTCTAGCCTGGATTCTAACTTAGATGTGTTCAGTCATAATCCTACACATGGTAACTTTGCACCACTGGCTTTTCAACCAAGCACAATGATCCATTATCTGAATCAATGATTCCTCTCATACTAAGCTAAAATACTATTGTGGCACCTGGCAACAATAGGGTAAAATTAACTTATCTCATGATAGTCTAAACCTATCCAACGTGAACCTATTTTTGGGTGAATTATCCAACAGTTGGTGAATTGAATGTCATAATGATGGGAAGAGCCGACATTGAAGGATAAAAAAGCAATGTCGCTATGAGCGCTTGTCTGCCACAAGCAATGCATTTATTCATGTGGTAACTTTTTTGACACCTCTAGCTACAAATTCCAAAAGACTAAAGGATCAATATGCCATGCTTTCATAGTTTGTATTCATACTGAAAATCAAAATCATATCAACCTTTATCCTTTTGTTCCACATGAGATTTTTATTACCATTGAGCTCATCTTAGGACACCTGTGTTATCTTTTAACAAATGTGCCTCCCCAACCAAACTCCCTACTTGACAATGTTATCCACCTAGATCGGCATGCCGAAGCACACCTTGAGACTAGAAACAGGGCCAAAGCCCCACCTCCACCTCATGGAGTAAGTAAAATAATGCTAAAAGTAGTGGTAATTCACATGCACTAGAGCTCCCACTTATTCTACACCTCTCAAGTCATTCACAAAGTCTTCAAGCTCAACGGGGTCTTAGTTCTTTGTTGTTTCTTCTCAAGCCCATTCCCTTGGCTATGGTTTTGCTAGATAGTACATAGATAGGGACAATGGTAATCTCGTTAATCCATTCATGTGTGTCACCAATTAGATGATGAGGCACTTGGCTACCTTAACAGTTCCATAGTTACTCCTGTCGTTTACCCATGCTTAGTTCAATATTTTCACTTTGCATTTAGAACACTGGGCAAAAATCACATTGCATCAACATCCATAGGGACCATCACAATGCTTTGTTTAAATTAAATAGTCACATGTCCCTTATCTGTACATGGTTTCGAGTTGGCTGTTCACTACTAGGGAGAGTCCTCCTGGTTAGGAGGGGAGATGCCCGATTAGCAACCAACCGGTCCGCCCTGAACTCAAAAACTTATGCATGCTACCGATAGCCTACAAAGTCAAGCCGTAGATCCCCATACCAGCCCTCATAGCCAATCCTTTTCCCAAAGTTACGAATCTATTTTGCCGAATTTCCTTACCTATTTTTTTTTTTCTATTATCAACTAGCGATTGTTCAGCTTGGAGACCCGATGTAGTTGTGAGTATGAACGGGCCTGTTAAATAGTTGCACCTCTAGATTTTCAAGGGTTGTGGAGGGTGCACTGGACACAACAATATACACGGTGCTTTACTGGCCGCCGGACCTATAGAGAGACTTAGAAGCATGCATGCATATACCATGCAGTAGGCATGAGGGTGGGTGAGTAATGCCCATGTAGACACATGTATGATAGTAGGGGACCATGCGATCCTTCAATAGTGGACTGGGACTCCTAATGCATCATTAGCCCATGCATGTAGCATGTATGCTTAGTGTCAATAGTAATAGCCACCTCAAACACATACTGGGCTAGGAGGGGCATTCTATAAGAGGATGCACTGGCTGGGTGGATCAGACTAGCTTTAAAGGCCTTCCATGTGGTTATGCTATTCCTAACAAAAATGAAGCCAACATTTGGTTACAAATTATTCTACACTAGCGTCGTTGTGCCCACATGCTTGCGTGGGCACTTTGTAGGTATTGCAATTAAAAGCAATCAGGGAGACGAATCCTTTGCAAATGACTTCAATATGAGATGGGATATTGTAAGTGGCAGAGTAGTCTAACTGCTACAATCCGTTGAGATTTAACCTCATGTCCCAGGCATTTCTCCCATTGTTGCATCAATAAGGGGAAGGGTTCATGGAGCCTTGCGGACTTGCACCCACGGGGGTGACAAGGGGCTAGCTAGCCTTCCCACCTGCGTCGAGTGCAATATAACCTTTTCATCAAGCTTGACTGCAAGATAGTCATAGGCATGGTCGGGTCCATGAAATAGAGTGAGTGCTAGTGGATGCTCATGAGGCCTCTCACTTTGGCACTAGGGCTGGCATGCATCTTCGTTCAGTGTCATGGAGACCTTGCATGCAAGGTTCGAGTGGTGAGCATACATGTTGGGACTCAAAAGATGGTGAACTATGCCAAAGCCATTGATTTTGTCAAATGTAGTCAATAGCATGAAAATTGTGAAGTAGTTTACCTTCAAATCTCTTTTGATCTATACCAAATCTCAAGTGGAGAGTGATATAGGACTAAGCTAGTCTAAAAATAGTGTATGGATATGAAAAAAGCGATTTGTAGCTCAAGCTTAAGTGTCCTAATCTTCGTGAATTAGACAAGATTTTTTTCAAGCAAAAATGACATTGGTGAAGAGATCAGATAGAAGGGGTAGGATGTATTTCTATGGTTTTGGATCCTCCAAGATCTTGAAACTTGATGATATATTGTATGTGCTTAAACATCACTAGAAGGTTGTTAAGTATTCGGCAAATGTTGGATAATGGATTTCAAGTTGAGTTTCATGTGAATGGTTACTTTATCGAGAGGGATGGAGAGATGATTGCAAGAGCAATATGATTTGGGAGGTTTGGATACTTATGTGAAATCTAATTATTGATTGAAAATCATACTTGGCAATTGGTAGATCTTCCATCTAACAAGAAAGCAATTGGCTATAAATGAATTTTTAGAATCAAATATGATCAAGATGGATGATCAACAAGTTTAAGACATGACTATGTGCAAAAAAGGCTATGCACAAATCTCTCTCTCTCTCTCTCTCTCTCTCTCTCTCTCTCTCTCTCTCTCTCTCTCTCTCTCTCTCTCTCTCTCTCTCTCTCTCTCTCTCTCTCTCTCTCTCTCTCTCTCTCTCTCTCTCTCTCTCTCTCTCTCTCTCTCTCTCTCTCTCTCTCTCTCTCTCTCTCTCTCAAGTCCTAACACACAAGATACTATCCTAAGCATGCCAATACAAGCAACAGACAAGGGAACGGATGGTGGACAAACCAACCCAACCAAACCTAGATCGAACGGATCTAGCCCCCAAGATATGGATCAATCACATTGAGGAGAGAGGAATCACTCGAGCAGCATGTATCTACCAATCACAAAATCAAGCATAAACTAGTGAGAGCCCAATAGGTATACTTATACCCTCCAAGGCCCATGCACCACTAGTAGTGCACTGAGACACTAGTGAGAGCCCAATAGGTATACTTATACCCTCCAAGGCCCATGCACCATAGTAGTGCACTGTGACACCTCATTGGACACCTCTGCAGCCTATTTGGGCCATGTCATCCAGCTCCTCAATGACTCACTGATAGACCCATACAAATCCACCATCATGAGTTTAGGCCTACAACCATTAATTATGACCTTATAAACATAAGGGCCCCAATTCCCTTATACTCACAATTAACTTATGGGGTGGTCTACCAATCTCTAGCGTGGACACACTATCCAAGATCAGTCATGGGCATGTCATTCTTCCCCCCTTGTTCAAGTTCTATCCTCATAACTTAAAACTAGGGACCTCCTTAAGCTCTCTGCCTGTTCCCAATAATCATCATCGTTTGTGTGACCCTTCCGTTGAACCAGATGTTTGGTAACTATACGATTTCTCAATCATTAGTTCTTATATCCAAAATCTTTCCAGGTTGAATCCGGGACACACCTGATGATTCATCCAACAGGTCCAATTAGTCTCCAAAACAAAGATGCTCTCCTTCACATAGACTCTTATTGAGTCAGCTTACGTAAAAAAAAACGATCAGTCTTTTTCAAGATCTGATACGTTTCTATTGTAATGCTTGCCGGTATGCATTGAACTAGAATCCTTCGGGATTCTTCAATACACTCAGACCTCCATTTGAAAGTCCCGAGGCGATTATTTCATATTAGCATAATGTCGGTTCCTATATTAGGTACACTAGACATTCTCATGTGCTATCCATAGCATTTCTTGCATATCGTGTAGGAGATCCGCTAGCTTCTGAAACATGATGGTTTGAGTCTCTACCACAATTGGTGATCTAACTATATTTAAGCATGAAAGGGCTATAACCAGTAGCCAAATGCTTACTATAACTTAATATCCATCAAGGATAACTTCCTCTCTGAGGAGATTGCAATCAAAATGCAGATATCATCTGATCTTTTGATCACGCAAGTAATCCTTCTCTTAAATGATCAATAACTACAATCTGAACTATGATTCGTCAATCATAATTCATCAGATTCTTGTCCTATACTCAATAAGAGAACATGGTGGCGATATTTCAAATGCAAGCAAAGGCTATTTCATTGGAGACATGCACTATGAGCCATGATTATCCTATGACAAAATTAGGAAGCAATACAATACACCTCACTAGGGCCTACCACGTTTTACCTCCTCCACCTTCCCGTACATAAATAAGCTTGAAGCCTTACCTCCTTCCATTCTAACACCCATGCTTCAAGTGTTTGTCATCACCAATGGATGCGCTGATCATGTGAAGTGTTATGGGAAGTAGTTGGTGTTAAAAATGTCACTTCCAACTTGATGTACTTGGTTAACCTTGAGATATTTGATCATGATAGGATCTCACACATGTGGAGCCTATTCCCACGTGTGAAATGATGTACATAACTTACTTTTATAAAGTTAGATTGATTTTAGACGCATCTACACAGGTGCGAAATTGACCTTTGAGTAGAATCTAGAAAACAGTCATTTTGGTCAAACCTTTTGTAATTAGATTACACTTCCATGTGAATGAGTAAATGCTCCCACATGTCAAGATGCTATTCACGTGTGTGGATAGGATTGTAGATGATAAGATAGAGAGATTCCATTAGATCCTATTTTATGGAAATTTTCCTCTTTTTGTAGAGACTAGTTTTTGGCTCCTTGTTAGTGTGATAAATCAACTTTGGAAAATGAGCATATATGGCTCCCATTGGTGGATTTGAATGACTAGGCACTCTTCACACGTGTGAAGGCTTGCTGGACAGTACTCAAGTCATGGATGTACTTGATCTATAAAGGGATCAACCAAATCAATGAGAAGTTGATGAGACATTGGCAATTTCTAGCATTTGCTTGTGATTCTCACATTTGTCTTGAGTTTTTATGATTGGAATGCATTTGTATCTAAAAGTACTTCACTCTCAGTTTACAGTCCGTACTGGTACTGTCCTCCACACATGTGAGGCCGCTCTTATAGTTTTTGATCATTTGATCCATTGCTCTTGATAAAATCATAGTGTAATGTATCTAGATCAAGATCTAACACATAAGACTTGATGGATCTTTGGATTTAGCAATTAGTAACTCTTAAAGATTGTTTTGTACAATCATAATTGTCCTTTTTATCAGAAAAATCATAGTTGGTTCTACAGTAAAATCTTCATCGATCCTGCAAATGCGCAACGTAATTCAGAAGCCGCGCTCCAACAAGAAGACAAAATCTTCAAGGCAACTAGCTAGCTCTCAGACGTGATGGTGCAACAAAAAAAAAAAAAAAGGATGCAACAGGTGATCTCAGAAGCCCACTGCCAACTATGTATTTCCATGAATCAGAGTAACAGCACATACAACACTTCAACCCAGTGCTTTCCCTTCCCTGCCATTTCATTTCCCAATCATAATCCTCTCACTTCCCTGCCATTCATCTACTAGTGTCAATATTGCCACCCTTGTTATTGCTTAAGATAATCTAGCTTGTGCAAACTCTCTAATGGATGATCAAAGCAAGATAAATGAAAATGATCTCAACAAACCAGCTCCAAGATTCTGCAAGTTTCATCGAGCTGTTCAACAATTTTGGAAGCTTACCCTCAGGGCATTGTGCGCGACAACATCCAGCAAAGTGTGCAACTACTTAAAAAGCCCACCGCACCTTATTGCGACCTCATTGAGTGGGACCGCCAATGCTATAAATGAGGGGGATAATGTTAGCCCCAAGGAATCTCTTGCATTTAATGGCGGCATTAGCAGAGTTTCTGTGGCATGCGTTTTGTAAGTCCACAAGTAGACTCAATTTTGTAAGCAACAATGCTTAGGAACCTTAGACCTAGACCCTTTTCCATTTAAGTTTCACTATTACCAAGAAATATCTATAATACTTTAAACTTAGAAAGTCTAAGTTTAAAGTTATTTCTAAGTTTAGAAGTTCTAAGTTTATTTTGTTAAGTGAACTTCGTACAAGAAGTCACTTCTTGGAATAGCTTAGCAATAAGCTTTGGGAGTATCCCATAAGCATCTTAGCATATGTGCCTGCCACTCATTTTATATATAGAAGTGGATTTGGGGGCCTTAAGTAACACTTGTATAAGCCCAAGCTTTAATAGACTAATCTATTCTTGCTTAACTTGTGTTCCCACTTGTGGATAGAATACTTGGTGGTAGGTGTTCGAGCCCCACTAAGCTTTTCTCAATTGGCTTTATGTTATTGTGCTTGTGTTTATGAAATTATTTCTCTTATGCACTTATAGCTAAAGGATCTAGATTTGGTAGACTCTAAAAAAAAAACAATTTTCTTGCAATTTAAAGGCTTTGAGATGTGGTGGTGGTGGTGTAGAGTATGTCTCCAAAAAAATTAATGATTATTGGGAGCAAGAGGGAGTTAGAAGAGAGTTCAGTTGTGCTTATTCCCCCCAACAAAATGGGGTGGCTGAAAGAAAAAATAGAACTTTTTGTGAATGTGCAAAAGCTCTTAGAATAGAGGCATATCTCCCAAAGGATTTTTGGGGAGAAGCAATTTCTTGTGCAAATTATTTTTGTAATAGAATTCCAAATCATGCTCTATATGGGAAATCACTTTATGAGATGTTGTATAAAGAGGTAGATCACCTTAGACTGTTTCAATGTATATGCCTTGTTCATGTACCTTTAGAAACTAGGAAGAAAGATAATCCTAGTTCTATCAAAGGAGTGTTTGTTGGATATTCATCTACAAAGAAAGCTTACAAAGTTTTCATTCCATCTAAGTAGAGATGTGAGTAGAGAGGTGATTGTAACTAGAGATGTGATCTTCCATGAAGATTAAAAGATCAACTTGGATGAGGTCGAGATCAAGCCTATCTATGGAGCATCTTCTATTAGCAATCTTGATGCCAATCAAGATGTGGAGGAGGAGCATCTTCAAGCTATTACATCAAGAAGATCTATGAGGGAGAGATTCAAACCAAGGAGGCTCACATATATTGAAAAAGGCAAGCAAGTGGAGGATGGCACCTCATATCATGCATTTTTCATCTCTCATGATGAGCCAAGCAATGTCCAATATCCACTCCATTCAAAGGAGTGGTATGAAGCTATGTCAAAGGAGTATGAAGCCCTGATTTCTAATCATACTTGGGAGATCATGGATCCACCCATCAACAAGCATGTTATTGGATGCAAATGGGTGTTTAGATTCAAATACAACAATGATGGATCCATCAACAAACTCAAAGCAAGATTATGTGCCAAAGTTTATGCTCAAATCCATGGTCTTGACTATGACTTTTGCACCTGTGGCCAAGATGGTCACCATAAGGATTATTATCTCTATTGCATGCTATTTTAAGTAGAGGATGTTCCAACTTGATGTCTCTAATGCCTTCCTCAATGGGTACCTTGAGGAAGAGATATATGGAGCAATCTGAGGCCGTTATCAAAGATGGGGATGAATCCAAAGTATGCATATTGTTCAAAAGCCTTTATGGGATCAAGCAAGCCCCAAGGTCTTGGTATGCAAGGCTTAATTCATATCTCTTATCACTTGGATTCAAAAGCCTTTATGGGTTCAAGCAAGCCCCAAGGTCTTGGTATGCAAGGTTTAATTCATATCTCTCATATCTAAGTGCCTATGGCCCATCTCTGTACGTAAAGTTTGTAAATAACAATATTGTTATTCTCATCATATATGTCAATGATATCATCTTGTGTGGAAATTGCATGAAACTTGTTGATGAGACAAAAATTGCTCTTGGTAGTGAATTCAAAATGCAAGATCTAGGTGAGCTTCACTACATCTTAGGCCTAGAAGTAGATCTTTTTTAAGATCATGCATTTATTAGTCAATCTAGATATGTTCTCTCCATGATTTCTATATGGAAAATTGTAAGAGCATAGATACACATATGGAGCATGTTGTAAAAGTTCCTATCAAAGGAGATGAAAGATCCTTCGAGGACATCACCCTTTATAGGAGTCTTATTGCCTCCCTTATTTGGTTGACTATTACGAGGCCTGATTTGAGCTTTAGTGTGCATAAGTTGAGCCAATTCATGCAAGATCCAAAGATCTATGATTGGAAATCGGCCAAAAAGATCTTGAGATATGTATCTTCCTTATTGTGGATTATTTTACAAACGTGAAGATCTATCAATCGTTGCCTACTCAGACTCAGATTTTGCAAGTAACAAGGTGGATAGGAAGTCCACTAGTGCTTTCACTATTTTTGTTGGAGGAAATCTTGTGCCTTGGTTATCCAAGAAACAAGACACCATATCTTTGGCATCATGTGAGGTAGAATATAAGGCCCTTAGAACTACTACAAAAGAGGTTTTGTGGATCAAAAGACTGCTTATGGAGCTTAAGTGCATCAAGGATGGAGATCTACCTATCATCAAGTGTGAGAACATCTCAACTCAAGCTCTTGCCAACAATCCTATTTTTCATGCAACGAGCAAACATATTGAGATTGCACACCATTTTATAAGGGAAAAAGTTACTGGTGGAGAAATCAATTTGAAGCATGTTGGATCTTCATTCTGTATTTTCAATCTTCTTACCAAACCATCGCTCAAGAATACTTTCATAAAGTTTAGATCTAATCTTGCCTTGATTCCAAGATCCATGTTAAAGTAGATAGATTTCTTTTAAGGAGTGTGAAATTGAAAAAGTCATCTATCTTGAGATTTGGGGGTCCTATTTCGAGGCCAATTTTGGGAGTGGATTAGCTCATGGTAATATAGGCTAGTGACACTTGGCTTCATGCTAAAGGGTGAGCGACATATCACCTCTTGATTCTATTTGTCAATATGGACCAATCACATTGTGAGGTGCACCAAAATGGTCCAATCATTGTAAGAGGTGTCAAATAGGAGGTCCAATCATTGTAAGAGATAATGATCTTAGGAGTTCAATCAAAATGCTTCATTCCACACTCTTGGATCTCGAGCTACTACTAGTGAGAGTGTAGGAGAGTCCATACTTAGTTTTTTGTAGCAAGACCTTGACGTAGCAAGCTCCAACACTTAGCTTTTTTCTTACATTCTCTCTCTACCCGAGAGCTACATGTTGTATTCTCTCTCTACCCGAAAGCAAGCCAAATCTATACTTAGTTTTTTACATGGAAAGTGTCCTTCCATTATGTGTGATGAATGGTTGATGTTTGTGTTGGAAATAGGCGAGTAATGGAATAGCGAAAACTTCCTACTTCCAATGCATAACTACGCCTATCAAAAATTGAACAAAGTAGCAGTGATGGAAATCATGTTCAATCTTTAGCAGCTAACTTTCGCTTGATACTAAGTGATTACGTAGCCAAACATAAAGTATTGAATTCTCAGACAATTTCTATCAAGTTACAAAAGCAATACAGAGATGCATGCATTCTGACATATACTGAACGCAATAAGGAAATAGTATTGATTTAGAAAAACAAGATCAGAAGCTAATGAGTGCAATACAATAGCGGATAGAAATTGTGCATTCTAAGTTGTCTCTTAGTAATTGAGAATAAGTCTGAAATAAGCAACTTTGCTGATAGGCTACTGCACAATAGCAACTCTAAAATAAATCTCTAAAATACTGAGCTAAAATGCTCAAGAGAGTTCAAGCTTGGTAGAGAGCTAACAACAATACTTTTTTATTGTGAACGATTTGTTTGATGAGAGCGCAAGAAGCGTCACGTAATAACACTCAACTCCTTCACAATTCACAACATTGATTCTTGACTTGAAAAGAGATGTATGGACAACTGATTTATACTGAGTGTTTAGGTCTTCAAATGCGACTGCCAGTTGGCCGGAGTCTGCTGGCATTCATCCAGTTCCTTCTCAGATATTGATTGCTGATAAGCGGTGACAATTGTCATAAACAGTTTTTCTACATAAATGAAATAAAACTATCACTCTGCATTAATGAACTAAAACTGCCATAGGTGACAATGTCACAAAAAAGACGATAGTGTCGGCTTTTGGAGAAATGCGACAGTGTCGCAAAATCTCATGTCATTAATATTGGGGTAGTCCCACACTTTGCCAAAGTCACTTCCATAACATTTGAGGCACTTTGAAAAATGCGACACTGCATTTTTACTCGCAAATTCTGACAAGTGAAAAATGCGAAAAGGCAACACTGCATTTTTACATGTAATTCCTAACAGACGATGTCACAAAAAGACGACACTGTAATTTTTGACAATGTTATTGACTGTGGCAAAAAATTGCTTCCTTTGTAGCTTGTGAGTCTATGATAAACTCTGATTCTATGGAAGATAGAGCTATCGAAGATTCCTTGCGACTGTTCTAGGAAACAAGACCATTTGTTGAGGAAGAATGTAAATCCATAAGTGGATTTACGAGTGTCTACATCTCCTGCCCAACTTGCATCTGTAAAACCAATGAGTAAATTGAGTTTGTCATTGTCAACTGCTCCATAATAAATGCAAAAGTCCATAGTAGCTCGAAGATGTCATATGACTATGATAAGAGCCTTCCAATGTGTTACACCAGGGTTAGTCATAAACTGACTGAGAGAGCCTCCTTGAATGCTTTGACCTTCAAACTTAGTTATACACAGAACCTTTTGTGTGCTTCCAAGCTTAATGCTTTGGTGAAAATATCTGCTGTCATATCTTGTGTTCTACAGTACTGCAAGTCTAGCTCCTTGTTGAGAAATTTGCTTCTGATGAAGTGATACTTGAGTTCAATGTGCTTACTCCTGGAATGAAACCTAGGGTTGGTTGACAAGACAATGGCACTTTGATTATCACAAAATAATGTCGTCGGAGTATATTGATTCAGACCGATATCTGAGAGTAAGTTCCTCAACCAAATTGCTTCCTTTGTAGCTTGAGAGGCTGCGATATACTCTGATTCAGTGGAAGATATAACTATCGAAGATTGCTTGCAAATGTTCCAAGAAATTGGACCATTGTTGCGGAAGAATATAAATTCGGAAGTGGATTTACGAGTGTCTATATCTACTACCCAACTTGCATCTGTGTAACCACTGAGTAGATTGAGTTTGTTGTTCCCGACTGCTCCATAACAAATGCAAAAGTTCATAGTAGCTCGAAGATATCTCATGACTCTGATAAGAGCCTTCCAATGTGTTACACCAGGGTTAGTCATAAACTGACTGAGAGAGCTGACTGCAAAAGCTATGTTTGGCCTGGTACAGATCATTGTGTACATAAGAGATCCTATAATAGAATGGTAAGGATACTCATGCATCTGCTCCTTCTCTTGAATTTTTTGAGGACACTGGTCCTTTGACAATTTGAGACCTGGTTCCATTGGTGAGCGAGCTAACTTGCAATTAATCAGATTATATCTGACTAACATGTTGTAGATGTACCTCTGTTGTGTAATGTAGACCAACTTCTGCTTTCTGTCTCTATGGATTTATATACCAAGGCAGAAATGAGCTTCGCCTAGATCAGTCATGTCGAATTCAGAAGATAACATTGTCTTGTCTTCTTTTATCAGATCGGTACTGTTGCTGAAAAGCAATGTATTATTTATATATAGAGTGATAATGATAAAAGACTGCTGCACTGCTTTGAAGTAAACATTAGAATCTGAAGAGCTTGGCATGTAGCCGTGATCAATAAGGAAAGTATTGGTCCTTTGAAACCATGATCGAGCAGATTGCTTCAAGCCATAAAGTGCCTTATGGAGTTTACACACATGATTGTGTTTACTCTTGATAATATAACATTTGGGTTGCACCATGTAAATGTCCTCTTCAATGACTCCATTGAGATATGTTGTCTGTACATCCATTTGATGTATTTCCAAATCTGCTGCAGTGGCAAATGATAGCAAAAGTCGAATAGAAGAATGCTTGACTACTGGGCTGAAGGTCTCAGTGTAAGCGACATTGTATACCAAAGAAAAACCCCTGACGACAAGTCATGCCTTTCTCCTGTTGAAACTTTCATTTGCATTGTACTTGATTTTGAAAATCCATTTACAATCAACTACGTTTCTGCTAAGAGGTAATTCAACAATCGTCCATGTCTGGTTCTTGATAAGAGATGAATACTCTTTATCCATAGCTTCTTTCCAGAGATATGAATCCGGTTGACTGAGTGCCTCTTCGACAATCATTGGCTCATGAACAAGGTAGGCTGTAGACTCGTCAATATACCTGATAGGTGGTCTGCTAGCTCTTGATAATCTTCTGAGAAATAGAGGAAGTTGATCATTTTCATCATACTGTAGTTGCCGAACTACAACATCATCATCTTTTGATTCGTCATTGATTTGTTCGTCAAGAGTAGATGAGCTTAGTCCTTCAATGGGAATAGTTGAAAGTTCAATATGTCAGGAGAATCTGACAGGTCGGCTGGATGGGCCGTGCCTTTTCCCTTGAGGTCTTGAAACTGATCTTCGATGAAGATGACATCCCGGCTAGTGAATATCTTTGACTCGATGGGATTGAACAACTTGTAGGCTTGATCTGAAGTAGTGTAGCTGATGAAAATACATTTGATAATCTGGAAGTTGAGCTTCTTCCTAAGATCATGACGAATCTGCGCATAAGCAATACATTAAAAAACTCATAAGTTTTATAAAGAAGGTTTGGTACCTGTCTAAACTTCGAATGGTGTTTTGTCTAAGAGACCTTTAGTAGGACATCTATTCTGAATATAGGTTGTTGTTGAGACAGCTTCAGCCCAAAAGAACTTCGGAAGTGTTGCATGTGAGATAACCTGCACTTTGCCGATTCAACTAAGGTTCTGTTCATTCTCTCAATAAGACCATTTGACTGAGGCAAATATGAGGTAAAGTATTGTTGCTCAATGTCGTTGTTAAGGTAATACTCCTTAAATTCGGTGGAGATGTATTTTCTCCCGTTATTTGACCTCAATGCTTTGATTCGTTTGCCAGTTTGATTCTCAGCATGCTCTTTGAATTGTCTAAATTTGATGAAAGCCTTTGATTTATGTTTAATGAAATAAACAGCTATTTTTCTGGAGAATTCATCAATAAAGATAATGAAGTACTTTGCATCTAGCAATGAAGGAGTTTGCATAGGTCCACATATATCTATATGAACAATGTCTAACAGACCTTTTACTGCATGCCTGTGACTTGATCTAAATCCTAGTCTGCTTTCCAAAGATGCAGCTATGACAGACAGGGAGATCGACCTTACCAGAAAGATAGTCGAGATCAAGAACCATGGATTGCCTGGACATGTTCAAAACAGATGCATAATTCAAGTGTCCTAAGTGATGATGCCATAGTAATGTTTTATTGACAAGAACAGAGGTTTTCAAGGCTTGACTAGAATCAGAATAACAATGTGCCAATCTATATAAGTAACCTTGCCTCTTGCGGAGTGCAAGAACCTTATTACTCCTATCAATAATTTTGCATTGATCAGATTCAAATTCTAACTTATGACCTAAATCTGTAATTCTGCTTACTGATAATAGATTTGTAGAGAGTTGAAGAATTTTTTTCGTAGATGTAACCTAGTAGTTACTTCCCTTACGTCATATAGTGAGTTCAGAATGTCCCAAACTTTTTTTGAAGTTTTAGCTTCAGCTATGTGTCCAATTTGTGTATCTGATATATTGAGGATAATAAGCACGAAAGCTTTACCATCCTTCGATTTCCACTTTGAGTCTTCTGTGTCATCTTCAAATTTTACTTTTATACCTATAACAACATCCCATAACTCGTTGGCTATCAACAAGGTCTTCATCTTAAATTTTCACAAATAATAATTGGATCCATTTAGCTTGTCTGCGATAAGACCAGTTTTTCTTTGAGAATCCATCTGGAACTGAGTCTGTCGATCGTATCGATGACACTAAGATGTAGTGATGCCAACAACAGGAAATCAATTATCTGATACTGAAAGGATGAAAGAAACTGAAGAGTTTGATATCAATTTGATATCGCGAAAGATATCAAGTATTAAAGCTTTCGCTCTGATATCGAAATAGTATTAGGCTCTGATAGAGATCACAAGTTTGATACCGTGACGGTTCAGATAAAGAAGTAGTGATCTAGCACTGATACTATGATGGTGTGCTCTAATACCATATTAGAATGCTCTAATAACATTTCGTAAATAAGTGAGTAATGGAATAGCGAAAACTTCCTACTTCCAATGCATGACTACGTAGGCCTATCAAAAATTGAACAAAGCAGTAGTGATGGAAATCATGTTCAATTCTTAGCAACTAACTTTTGCTAGATACTAAGTGATTACGTAGCCAAACATAAAGTATTTGAATTCTCAGACAATTTCTATCAGTTACAAAAGCAATACAGAGAGATGCATGCATTCTGACATATACTGAACGCAATAAAGAAATAGTATTGATTAAAAATAAAAAATAAACAGATGATAATGAGTGCAAGACAATAGCAGATAGAAACCGCGCACTCTAAGCTGTCTCTGAGTAACTGAGAATAAGCAACTCTGTTGATAAGCAGTAGCACAATAGCAACTCTAAAATAAATCTCTAAAAGACTGAGCAAGAATGCTCAAGAGAGTTCAAGCTTGAAAGAGCTAACAACAATACTTTATGATTGTGAATGATCTGCTTGATGAGAGCACATGAAGCGTCGTGTAATAACACTCAACTCTTTTACAATTCACAACATTGATTCAGGACTTGAAAAGAGATGTATGAACATGTTGGAGGGTTTGCGGATCCCAAGGCAACCCTAACCCTAGTTAATAAGTGAGAGAGATTTGGCACCCTGCGTGTGTAAGTCCAACCTGATGATCACATAGTTATTTGATTAATTAGAAAGTCAATAAAAGGACTTTAGGCCTTGTGGCGGGACTTTTAATGTCGCATGACCTAAATGTCAAGTTAGTGAATAAAGCTGAGTTTTCCTCCAATTTGGATGGTTCCCACGCTTTTTTAAATTTGAATAATTAGGGAGGCAGAAATGGACCAATAGGATTCAGAGGCCAGGGTCCTCCTCTCTATTATAAAAAAAGACCAACTCGAGTTTCCTACACATGTACATATCTTCATTTTAATAAAGCATATTGGTTCTCTTGTGAAATGGATTTATAAATGTCCTTGCTCTTTATCACTTTTTCTCCATCTCTTATACTTTTTATTGTGTTTGCTAATTATTGGATCTGCTTGTTATTGAGATTGCATGTTTTTATACTTTTATGAGAGAGAAAGAGTAAGCTATCTTCATTGTGGATCTAGTGTTAATGGATGTAGTATTGATGTTTAGGGTTAATGGATGTTAGAGTTAGATGTAGATCTTCCATTCATGCTCAAATCTGAAGTATGCTATCGCTCTCATGGGAACGAATCTACATGTGACAACTAACGTCATCTCCTCAAGGCTAGATTGATTAGATCTTGGGTTAAGGATAGGCAAGGAACAATTTTGGTGCCGTTTTCGGGGAGCTACGCCAAATGTTCAGTTTGCAGCATGTTGTTGGATGGTTAGCTTGCATTAGGCATCTTGTCGTGGCATGAATAGTGTTAAAATCTGCATTTAGAGTTAGTTTGGGAGTGATTTTGCCTGATTTCTTGTTTGAAATCTTATCTGATTATGGAATAGAGAAATCTATTCATATCACCAATCTTAAGATCCATTTGGATCTAAGATATCAGAAAAAACAACAAAGATCGGTCAAATCTGCTAGATTTTGGTCAAAAGGAGTCAAAAACCGTCATCAGAGCTGATAACTTTTTGCCCTCTTTCAAGAAACATTCGTCGAGTTGCAGACGCCTTTGGTTTTGATCACAGATTCTTCAGTTTGAAGGGCGAACAATCCTTCCCAGCAGATTTCCAAAAACATCAGAAAAACCATAAAAAAACATCAAAAAATCACTAAAACCCTAAAAAATACAGAAAAAGAATCTTTGTCTGATTCACTGTGCATAGGTGTGATTCAGATCTATCTACTGCCAGGTCGACGAAGAATGATATAAGAATTAGAAGGTTTCTTAGAGGATCAGTTGTCATATTGTCATATTTTTGTCAAAAAAGTCTTTGTTTTGCAAAAATACCAATATTACTCGTGATTTTTCGCCAGAACCTTCGTCGAGTTTCTAGATCATTTAATTTATAGTAAATTACTATTTTTGAGTTCGACGAACATTCATCCTATCTAGATCATAGAAAATCTTTATTTTTACCCTCATCAAACTACAAGTACTGTGTTTTTGTGTGTCAGAAACCTTCGCCGGTTCTACTCTAGCTTTATCTGTGTCAGATTTTGAGTTTGAGAGTTTGGCGAAGGTCATTTCCATAGAATTTGTTAGAAAAACCTGATTAGAGAGTTTTTTTTTTTTCCAAAAAATAACACTATTGAACCTTCGCCAAGTGAATCTTCGCCTAGGAAACTTTCGCCAATTCTATTTTTAGATTCTTATTTTCCAGATCAAGTCCCTGTCAAATTTTGGGTCAAATTTAATACATTTTGATTTTAATTCTGAGAAATTTTTCATTTTTGAGAAGTATCGATTGGTTGAATTTCGAAATCTTTTTCACGATATAGGAATCTTATTCTTGTCAAGTGAAAGAGATCTAGCAGATTTGATTTGAGATAGTTTTGATTGAAAATCTAGATTCAATCTCATTGTCTGCTTGATTTAATCTATAAAGATGGCTGCCCCTAGAGGTGCTCCTCAGGAAGTCAATCCAATCATTGTTAGAAGAGCACCTCGTTTGGATCTACCCAAATACAATGGATTAACAGATCCAGTTAGATTTCTTGAAATCTATTCTAAATCTTGTGAAGTCTATGGCGAAATTTTTTCCCATGATAAACTTAAGCTTTTTCCTATGGCCTTAATAGGCGCAACACAAGATTGGTACTATAATCAAGATAAAACTGAGCGTATAGTGAGAGACTGTTAAACGAGCCCTTATCACACGGTTCAAGCCTCAGAAGTTTATGGAAGACCCTTTCCTACTTTTAAGTAAAATTAAAATGGGAAAGCTAAAAATGGTTCGAGATTATATTAAACGAGTAAAACGCCTCAGACCTGAGTGCGAACCTGAGCTAATTAACGAAAATGCCATGATTATGTGGTTCTTGTCAGGTTTACCTAAAAGGATAAGACGTGAGCTGAAACGCTATATGAGTACGCACTTTTGCAAAATGCTATGGATGATGCAATTCGGGAGGAGTATGAAGATTCAGACGATGAGCCGAATATCAGTATGTTGCCTTATACAACAGGGTAGACCACTACGACATCCACCACTATTGCATCAACGAATGTCAAAGCTATTGCAAAAATGATGCTCAATGAATTCGAGAAACTCGAAAAAAACCAACAGAAATAAATAAAAAAGTTGCAGTCGCAATTTGATGAGAAGATCAAAGCATTGAAAGATTTCGATGGGGTAAAACCCATAAAGTGGCTAATAGGGAAGAGGAGTAATTATATTTTGTTGCATGTGGTGAGGGGGAGGGGGAGGGGGAGGAGGAGGAGGAGGAGGAGGAGGAGGTATTTTTTGTTGCATGTGGTGAGCGGGACTGGTATGAGTGTATGAGTGCTCGGAAGTTGTTGTAGCCACAGAGCGAGAGAATCTATATCGGTTTTGTGCAGGCGGCAAAACCCGTACATAATTATGCGTGTTTGATCTGACTGAGCATAGCAGAGGAGGGAGACGTGATGTGGCAAGGTCCGACTAGTAGTAGCAGACGCCGCTCCCGGCAAGTAGCGGATGAGCAAGGAGAGGGGCTGCTGCTTCGATCCTCAGCAGCTGCTGCTGAGGTGGTGTCTCGAGTGGGATTACCGAAATCTCAGATGCCAGTACCAACGCGAAGTGAGGGTGACATGGACGACGATGATTCCGCAACCGAGTCGGAGGGAGAAGGCCCCAGTAAGCATGCGTCTATGGCCTCTATTTCTACAAATGCGACGATTTTGAGTAAAACAGTCAGAAAAAAGCTCGATTCGAAGTCCAGGGGGTCAGCTAGGAAAGATATGGCAACTGAGGACTTGAGAGCCAACCGTAAGAAAGTAGAAGTCTTGTCTGTACATATTTTGCCCAGTTTTGAGTAATTCACGATTTTGAAAATAGTAAGTTGATTTTATGGCTTTCGGTTCTGATGCTTAGCCCTTTGTGTCCCGTTTTCTGAAAGGACTATGATGCTACAATATCAAACGATGCATTCTTAGATGGTGCTTATAGAAAAATGCATGGGCATTATTTGCAATGCAGCTTATGGCAGATCGGCAGGTTATATTATTGAGCCACCGATTCTGGTGGATCAAAGTGTAAGCAACAGGAAAGCAATGCTGAAAGAACTTGCATCACAATTTCATTCAGAATGTGTTGTGTACTGTCAGCAGCTTTTGGTTCTTCAAAAACAATGGAGACAGGTTGGAATTTTTTTAACCTCCTATTTCACCATGCATTCTTTTCTGGCCGTTTTCTAAGCGTACATCTTTCGATCTAGTCAGATCTTTGTGAAAATCCTTACGTTGTTTATTGGTAAATGTTTGCTGCTATTGAAAGCTTTCAAGACAATGGAGGCTCTATAGCCAAAGGAAGGCATTTGTGATAAAGTCCATTCCTTCGATGCACATTAGACACTTGTAGAGCTCTGTAAAGGATGCTTCGCTGTCTTATATGTCAGAACCCTGATGTTTGCATAGGCTCCTTGGAGTGACATTCTAAATGCTCTCTGATCGAAATCCTTGTTTTACATAAATAAGTGACAATGCTGTTTTGTAGCTGGCAAATTTTTACTCTGAAACCATGGGGGCATCTAGTGTTCGGGTAGAGGAATAGAATCTATGAAAGAGTGCAAGCAATTTTGCCTTGAGAAGGTTAAATATGAGGCAGATTGTGACAAGCTATTGTGCTCCTATGTTATAAAGATCAAAACCCCTTCTCTCTTTTAATTTATTGTTCACTTGCATGAACCTTAGGTTCTGAAATGGATATGATATACACACTCCAGTACGGTTCTGGAATTTCCTCAAGTTCTGTTTTGGAACTTTGAATGGAATACATTTTTTTTTTTGCTTGATTTGCTAGTAAGGTTAAGAAAACAATGTTTGTGGCAAAGTTTAGCTTAAAAAGCAAACTGTGTAGCTACTAAGGATGAGCTCCAAAGTTCAATAATTGATTGCTTGATTGCCGTGGATTTTGTACTGCGTAATATGTTAAGAGTCACTACTTACTACATCAATGTGTTCCGATAACTATGCCCTCAAGACTCAATTTATACTGTAGAATTTGTAGATGTGAAGTCTACTATTGTGTGTGTGCATGTGTGTGTTGGCAGTCAATTGTCTATTGTACTCTGTACCAAAGTTCCAGGTGCCGTACCACGGCACCTGGTACGGCACGGGTTTCGTAGGTGCCGTGGAACTCCAGTTTTTTTTCAAGTCATTTTTTGGTTTAAAAACCTAAAAAAAAGAAAAACCAGGTGCCGTACCACGGCACGTGTGCCGTGGTACAGCACCTGGCACGGCACTTGGACCCCACGACATGGGTGTCGTGGGGTACTTTGCTCTGTACTATCTTACTATATGAATGCAAGCACACTTTTGTTAACTTTTTAGGTAATTTTTGTACCATATTTTTTCCTAATAGGATGTTTTTGAGGCACTTAACAGATCATCATTTGGATATTAAGTTCGCCTGCTGACAAGATTTCAAAGAATTGCAATTCGAAAGTTTCGATTTGATTCTGCTAAGCAATTTTTTGTTACCTGAATTATAAATTTGTCCCTTGGAACTAGTTTTTTCTCTGGAAACTACATTTTTTCCATTTATCGAGTCTGTCCATGACCACACACAATTGCTCATGACCACACACATTTGCTCATGCTGTTTAGCTGTATGTGGAAGTTGCGTGATGAATCAATCAATATGCTCTCCCATCTCTCCTTTGTATAGCAAAAGATGAAGCAAGTTGGGAGTCCTATGATACGGCTTGATACTTTTTCCATTTCTCACCAAACTCGATGAAAGAGATTACATATTCTTTTGTACCTTTTCAGACAAGCAATTCTTTGACAAGGTCCGAGGTTTTATGTTCTACCACATCACTCGAACAAGGGCTCTCGTGCATTTCTTAAACAATCTTACTCTTTTGATTGGGGTCATCAGGATTACAAATCTTATTGTCCAGATACCAAAGTCTTGATTCAAACTTGATAGGAACATCTAGTTATGGTCCTTCAAATGACTTGATAGACTTTGGATTAGGAGCTATTTTCTCCCTAATTGGTTGCATCAATTAACTTTCCTAACAAGATGTGGAATGCGCAATTTTGACCTTGATAATCCATACACATCCTGAAAAATCCATCTTTCTTCTTCACAAACAAAATTGGAAAAGCGAAGGATGAATAAATTAATGTATCCTAACCCAAGATACTGATTGAGTATCCTTCTCACCTCTTCCTCACCCTTAAGGCTCATCCTATAAGGGGGTTGATAGATAAGTCTTGGCCCTTGGAACCAACTTAATCTCGTGTTTCACATTTCTATGAGGGGGTTACCCGGATGGGTCATCTTGAACAATAATTGACCTAAACTCTTGCCCAACAGACTAATCTAGAGCTTGAAGCTCACTAGGGTCTATTGCAGATGTTAATTGTCTCTTGTTGGAAATGGTGAACTCAACCAACCTTTTTCGACACATTCTGCGAACAACTGATAGTTCGAGACACACCATCGACACCTACAATTGGACAGAATGACATATTCACATGACCGTTGAACAATTGCGTTTGAGCGACGGAACTGTTGAGTAATTCGAGTTATCGAATTCGAAACTTGGCAATCGTGAGACGCAAAATGTCACGATCGGTCGTAGGCAACGTTACAAGAGTTAACACGTAGTTAGCTGGTAGTTTAATGTAAACCTTTATTGTAATGATTAGCTAAATTATCTTTTAATTCCCCTGGCGGAATATATGTATGAGAACAACGAAGAGAGAAATAGAAGAAGAATAGAGAAGTGTAAGAGGAGCTTCAACATCACTGTCGACTCACTCAAAAACAAAAGGAAATACTAAAGACATTTTGTTCTTCCAACATTGCTTTGCGTTGCATGCATTTGATTGATTGTTGTGTTGTCTGTGATTCGTAATAGTTGATCTAGATCCTGCAATTTCCGCACATCATTACGCACACTTCCGCCCACATGGTTTCAGAGCAGGTTCATTAGATACAATATGGCTACTACAATTCAGGCAAAGGTCACAATCAATCTTGATGGCGCAAACTACCGCATATGGAAGTTCAAGATAAAGACACTTCTAGAAGGCGAAGGGATCTGGTCAATAACCGATCTCACAGAGCCAAAACCTCCAGAGGGAGATCCAAGGAGGGCGGAATGGGTAAGGAAGGATGAGCGCGCAATGGCGATCATTGTATCCTAGACATCTTCATGCAGATTGAAAACTGCATCAGTCATGCACCTCCACAATTAGTTGCAGAGCCTACGATGGGATGGGAACGAGCTGTATCGACACGTAGAGAAAATCAAGGTGATTTTCGCACAGCTCTCTGCATCTGGACAAGAGCATCAAGACCTAGCACCCCAGCAGTTGATGTACTTCATGAAATCACTACCCTCATCTTATCAGCCGTTGAGAATGCTCATCTTAAGTTTATCCGAGATGACATTCGAAAGAGCAATCAATCTCGTAGCAGACGAAAGATTGATGAGAGATGAAGGAGAAACAGACGGAGACCAGGAGAGGCCCTTTTCACAAAGGGAAAGAAGAAAAACAAAAACAAGCCCAAGATTGATGAGACTCAAATGAAGTGATCAACGAAGGGTAACAACAACAAAGATACTTCTACCTGTGCACACTGCAACAAGCTGGGACATACAACAGACAAATGCTGGTTCAATCCAAATATACCTTGTAGTCACTGCAAGAAAAAGGGGCATTTAGCATACAATTGCTGGTTTAATCCCAAAGGAACGCATAAAGTTGAAAAGGCGAATGTCACTGAGTCTTCTAACGGTGGCAACAAGAACGACAATATGTTCACAACTGTCGATGAAGGGTCTACGACTTACTCGCAACAAGATTACGACATAGTGGTTGATTCATGAGCCACATCTCATATCACTTGCAACAAGAATGTTCTGATGAACTGGACAACACAAGAACAATGATACTGGGAGATGAAGCAAACACGATGTCGAAGGCATCAAAAGTCTTCAGCTTCGTACACTGTCGGGACATACAGAGCTACAAGGAGGCTATATGTACCCACATTGAGGAGAGACCTACTCTTTGTATCAAGGATAGCAAATCTTGGAATACGAGTTCTGTTTAATGGAAATGCATGCAGAATGGTCAAGCACAGATCGAATAAGCTGTTGACTGTCACATCAAGACAAGGTAACTTGTATAAAGCGAAAAGCATTAATATCTAGGATAGTGTACTGAATGCATCCGAAATTGAGAATCATCTCTGGCATAAACGCATGTATCATCTGAATATGAGGAGTCTGTATGACATGAACAAGAATGAGCTTGTGAATGGTCTTACAGTTACAAGTCCAAACTTAGAGGGAAAAAAAACGGTCAACGCAACAAAGGAAACCACCAGATTACTATGAAATTGGTGATTAGGGTTCTAGTCTTAAAACTTTAAATGTCTTCTCACAACAAAAAACACCTCACTTTTCTCTCTCTATAATATTTACACTTGTTTTCACTTGCCCAAGGATGTACAATGCAAAAGTGATAAAATCCAGGAAAGTAGAAAGCTAATTTTTACAAATAGACAAGATATAGAGTGCTCCCTTGAATCTAATTGTCGGCTGCCCAATGAATTGGTATAGAAGAATCCCTCAAATCGCTGACAAGCTGCCAACGATGGCTGCCCGAAATGATATCAATTCCTTTTCCAATCTCGACCTATATCCAAGAAAACATGCCAAGTTTGAAGATCTTTTGCTTGCTGAAATTTCAGCTCCTTGACTTGAAAACCGGACAAATAGAGCTCTGAAATCACAGCAACGGTGTGGCTGCAAAAAAGTGCCCAATAGGTATTAGGTGCCCAAAGCTCCTCCAACTGCGTCCAAAAAGGTCTCCAAGAGAGCAAGAGTAGATAGAGATTCAAAAGTGCTTCAGTTTCCGCACATATTTTGACCAAACTTGCCTTCAAATTATATAGACAGGAAAATGTCTCACACATTAAAAGAAGTTGCTTTTTGAATGGATATTGCCAGTTTGGTTCAGCTACAAAGATCTGAAATTAAATCTCCTGATTGTTAATGGGCTGTAAAGGAACTTAGATAGGTGCCCAAGGTTCTTATTTCACCTAGAAAATTTTGCAACAACAACTATAATAGGAATCTATGAAGAACAGAAACTCCATATAGGAAATGTGCTACACCTTCTAGTATAAAATTTGATGATCGCAATTTGTGGCAGCCTCAAAACATCTTGAAGATGGGTGATGAAGGTTCCTTCTTGAAAGGTGCACTCCACGACTTGGAAGCCAATTGGTTGAAGGTAAGCAAAAATCAGTGTAGAAAATCCACACTCCAGCCATGCTCCTCTCTTCCTTGATGTGCACAACGTAGCCTTTTTCTTTGCTGAAATTTCCAGCCCTTTAGGAAGTGTGATCCACTACGAGGAGACATGCCTACTTTTAGCCTTTTATCTCTCCCCAAAATCTCAAGGAAAAGAGGCAAACAAATAGTGGTTTTTGCCACTTTCGCTCTCTAGAAAGGGCTATTTTCTTGAAGTTCTGATATTGAATGACCCTGTGCTTAGCTCTCCAAGCTCCGCAAGAAACCAACTAGCTGGTGAAAGATGAAATCATAGCCAAAACCCTTGTGCTAGTTACATGCTATCCCTGTCCTGGGGCACATGGCATCTATGCATGGGTAGCTAATCCATGTAAACTAGCCAG
This sequence comes from Diphasiastrum complanatum, assembly GCA_029204225.1. Taxonomy (NCBI): domain Eukaryota; kingdom Viridiplantae; phylum Streptophyta; class Lycopodiopsida; order Lycopodiales; family Lycopodiaceae; genus Diphasiastrum; species Diphasiastrum complanatum. The sequence goes on from CM055098.1 coordinate 3,757,918, forward strand.
ACAAGTGGCCTTCTGGTCCACTCTAGCTGGCTAATTTAGTCACTACCCATTGGCCCCCACCTGTTAACTTGGTTACTTGCACGTAGGATCTACACGCCTCGTCACACAACTGGTACCGCACATGTACTCACCGGGTTGCCTACAGTGACACTCCCAATGTTGGAAGCTTTTCTCTTTTTATCAAAACAGAACATTTTTTATCAAGTATAGCATTGAGACCAGTTGCCTCCAAACAAATCTTCATGCAATGTTTGGCAACGAATTCCTTGCAGTCTTTGTGAAATGCTGCCGCCCTTGCTTATCTCCAGAAACTATGCCACAAAAAGTTTATTGTTTTTACCATGGCTTCCTTAATTTCCTTTTTGAAGGTCGGTCTTCAATTTTTCCCTTAAATTATTTCTTCTAGCTGGGAACTCCTGAAGCCCATGAACTATTCACCCACTAAATTGTTCTAGAGTCAACCAAAACTCATAGAATGTTGACTCATCACCCAGCCATATTGATGGGCTATGGTATGGTATATCACCAATCAATCAACTAAGCAATAGCCATGGTGTCGCTTCACCTTAACCCAACACATGCAGGAGATCCCTCACCTAGTTTACACACAGCACCTGCCTCTAATGTGTTTAACGTCACTTTTTGAGATACCATTGTTTGGAAGATATTTGGTAAGTTTTCTTCAGTTTTGAGTGGTTTATATATTCGGTAAGCTTTCTTCACTTTTGTGGGGTTTCTTTTGCAAGCATCTACCTTCTACAACATCTATAGGTGGTGGACAGCCTTCTATGCTATTTGGCAAGTTTTTTGTCACTTTTTTGTGTTTATTTTGCTAGCATCCACCTTATACAGCATCTACAGGTGGTGGACAGCCTTCTATGCTTACTAGTACCCAGTTTTGTGCCTGTTCTGGGATATTTTCTTCCAAAAAGTTGTGGTTTCGCTTGCGAGTTCCATGTGTTGTCTTTTTGGTTAATGCCCCAATATTATGAAGAAGACAAAATTATGACATTTTCAATGCAGGAGTTGGAAGATTCTGTTCCTGTCACCATTGATTGCAAAGTACCATCAGATTCTCAAGTAAGCATCTACAAGGACATGGCATTTTCAAAAGAAGAATCGAATGGAAAGTCTCGAGCTGCTCTTGAATTTCAAGATAGGCCGAGGGATTTTCATACCAATAGGCCAGGTACACTCCTTTTCTTAAGGTGAATTTCAAATGAGCTAATTAACTGTAGGGAATCAATTTTTTACATAAATGTTAAGCATTTTGATCCCACTTTGTGAGTTCATTTTTTGTCATTGTCCAAGTGTATTTGCTTTAGTCATGTTTAAGCATTTTTCTAAAGAGAAAAAGTTCATGAAAGCTTTTGAAATTTTTTCTTTGGGTTCAATTTACACTTGATTTTTGGTTTGATGTAAGTCTATCACCATCAAAAGGCTTCCGTGCATGTGGAAGCTTGATTTTTGTGCTACAGTGTTCTAAAATGTATTAGTAGTTGATTACTTGTTCTAATGAGCTATTGGCTGCTCATTTCTTGAACATTCATGTATGTGTATATGTTTGAGTTGCGAATCATTCAACATTCCTCAAGACGGTGCTTTCAGACCTAGCATGTGAGTAACATCTGGGACATTTATCAAATGAAGTGAGAAAAATTGAGGATTTTCCTTTCCATTCCCAAGCTTGATTGTCAAGCACTTCTTATCTACTCACCTAGTTTTTCACACTTTCTTGCTTGCCATTGACCTTGAACTTGACATCCTTTTCTTAGACCAAATGAACATGCATAAGGCGGGAGTGTAGCAATGTGGCCAAGAGGCAGCAGGAAGATGCAGATGAGAAGGACTGAAGGGTGAAAGGGAGCGCAGGTAGAGAGTGGAGGTGGCATGAAACTACGTGACCATCTATTTCAATTATTCTTCCTGATTGCTTGCCATGCCTTGTCCTCCTTTCCAAATTGCATATTGGGATAGCCTCTAGACTCTAGCCAAGAAACAACCTGTATTACTACTACAGTTGGAACGATTTGTAGTATCCTTGGCATTTGGGACACTGCCATTTCAAAGGCTATTTAACTATGTGGTGATGTTTACATGCTCTACCAATTCTTGCATGATTTGGTGTCTAATCTTTGTAGCTGCTCAAAACTATTCGTTGTACCACCTCACAAATATCAGAGACAGAATATCACTCACAGTCATGTGGCAGCTCGCACTACCCGCCCTGTCATGAGAGCACACAGTTTTCATCCTCCTAGACGATGTCAGGGACGTTCCATATTATCGCCTGCTACAGCTCGTATCACATCCTTTTTTAGCAGCAGTGCTAGATGACATGATTCTATTCCTAGCAGTTATTTTAGCTCCCACTTATGGACAATTTGTAGTTTACAGTTATGTTGCTCGTCTTTTATGCATAGTTTTTTCTTGGAGACGTTTATATACGCTCCCATGGTTACCACATACTTGACATGTACTCTTATTGATCTTATATGCTTTTTGGCATGGAAAAGACATTAATAAAGCTTCTTCTTCTTCTTCTTCTCTCTCTCTCTCTCTCTCTCTCTCTCTCTCTCTCTCTCTCTCTCTCTCTCTCTCTCTCCACCCAACCCTCCTCATGGCCATGTTCGTGAGTTGAGACAAGTTTTTGACTTGTGTATTGAAGTGGGGTCTCCTCCGTACACCAACTAAGTTCTGAGCATAAAGAAGGCCTTGACCTGCGGATTGGAGTTAAAAAATTTCGACGGTGGAGATTGAGTTTTGTGGGCCCAAATATGTGGTCCAGATCAAAAGTTACAAAAATTCATTTTTTAGGCTGTGAAGTGCATTTTACAAAGGATTGAAGGGCCAAAAATTGGATTTCTTCATTACAAATTTTTATTTTGAAATGGAGTTGGTCCTGAAGGGCAGCCTTTAGTTTTCTAAGAAATGTCCCATTGGTGTTTTTTGTAGAAAATTGGACAAAAATGAAAAAACAGAGCGATATTTGCTGAGAGAGAACTCATCGTAATTGGAGATTTCAATGGATAGAGGCGTTTTGTAACTAAAAGCCTACGATTCGAACCAAAAATCTCGAAAAACAGAGTTTGGATAAGTTATGGACTCGGCTCGTTACATTTGTTGCGTCCATTTACATTTACTTTACTTTATGCATAAGCAGGCCTTGGGCCCTTTTTTATTCATTAGTGACACTTAGACTATATGGTTGGCCTTTGGCCTCATTATTCATTATTAGGCCATTTGGACATATTACTGGAGAGTGGGGGCCTTCTTGGAGGGCGCACTATTTTCCCTCCCAGTTGGGCCCTAGCCACCAGAAGCTTTCTTTCAGGGCTTCCTCTTGGCTATAAGTAGGGAAACTGTGTCATTTGTTATTCAGCTGATGATATTGATCTCTCTCTTTAGCCTCCTTAATCTCTCTCTTTCCTGCTTTCTAGGGCTAAGTCTTGCTTATGTGCTGCTTTCATAGCTTAAGTCTTGCTTATGTGATGCTTTCATAGCTTAGCTCTAGATCAACTGTGGCTCTATTCATAACTTGGTATCAGAGCACTTTCCTGATTGCTGAATTTCAGATCTGATTTTCTGATTGGGTGCCCATTTTCCTTGCTGATTTTTCTCTCTTTGATGAGGGCTTTCGTCTCTTTGCTTCAGCAACATTCAGCACAGTTTGGAGGAGGACCAGCTCCCATCAGAGCATTTTCCTTGGCGGAGCTTTAGCAGATAGTTAGCGGAAGTACTTCCGCTAAATTTGGCGGCCGGCATTTTTTTTTTTTTTTGGGCAGATTATTTTTGGCGCCCAAGTTCCAACCCTCCATCACCCATTTCCAGCTTGTTTGCAAGCTCTCCAGCGCCCAATTCCCTCATCTCTTTCGTCCGTTCCTCCTTCCATTTTCAGCCCTCTCTTCACTTTTGTTTGCAGGCTGTCCAGCCGCTTCATACTTGTCACTTTCGTCCGTTTTTGTCTTAGTTTGCAGCCATTTTTCACACCTTGTTTGCAGGCTGTCCATCTCCCATCCTCAACCAAATTTCACGAAATTCCGACTCCGTTTGATATTCCAATTTGTCACTTGCCTAATGGCTGTCCAGCGCATTTTTACAGCCTTCATTTTCACTTTTTTCATTTGCTGATTGCTGTCCTTTCTTAGTTGTGATACTATTGGTTTTAATAGACTCATTTGGGGTGACGACAAGAGTCCGCTCTCTCAAGTTTTCGTCTATTCCTTCCACTATCATTATGGCACATTCACCTACCCCGAGGGAAACTGTTCAGGAAAACTTATCCGATCAGTTTCGGCACATGGATGATACCCTTTCTGGTCTCGTTCTTCGCTTCGATACAGTTATGACCGGCTTTGCTACTATGCAGTCACATATTGATTCTTTACAACCTCATGGTCCTGGAAAAGCTCCTGTCTTTCCTTCATTTGGGACTCCCCCTCCATTTGGATTTCCATCTTCTTCTGTTAGTCAGCCTGGTGGTGGACCGTTCATTCCACCTAACCCACCTCCTGGTTTCTTTCCACGTCCCCCAGTTCCTAAGCCACACTTTGCTCAAGACTTTCGTGATAGGGTACAACTTGCTACCTATTTCGGTTCCTTTGACGGGAACTTATTAGAGAATTGGTTTGCTAAGCTTGACACATATTTTCAGATCTACCCTAAGGCTGATCCTCAGAAGATCCAGTTGGCTGCTTTACACTTAGATGGACGCGCCGCCATGTGGTGGCAAGTTTATCGAGCTGATCCTGATCGGGAAGGGCTCCATATATGGCATACCTTTCGCTGTGACCTCCATCATGCTATGATTGATTCTCAGTGGCTCGACCGCCAACGTGATACATTCCGTAGTCTCACTCAGACCAGTGACCTTGCTTTTTATACAGATCAGTTTATGGAGCTTTCTTATCTTTTCACAGATCTACCGCCCACTGAGCTTATGTCTCGTTACATTGCTGGGCTTCGTGGTGCCTTACGTTACGATGTTTCTTCCTTCCGTCCTCCCACACTTGTTGAGGCAATGTCTCTTGCCAGTACTTTACAACACAAGTACTCTGACACCCTTCCTTCCCGCTTCTCTCGACCCTGTCCTTCTGCTTCATCTTTTCCCGCTATGTCCACCCCCACCCCTACACCTGCCCCTTCAGTTTTGAGCGAGTTGCCTGATTTACTTGAGATAGTTATTGATCTACCTGAGCTCGTCATTGTATCCCATAGTGAGTCAGAGTCACATATACAGGTTCCTACTGATGCTGATTCACATATATAGGTTGCGGCTGATATGGTCCTTGATACTGACATAGCATGCTATGATCCTATTGATGATGCTGTTTCATGCTTTGATATTGTTGTTGAGTACTTTGATGCTACTCGTGTTCCTGAGCGCCATGCTATAGATGTTGTCGCCTATGCTCCTTATTTCGATATTATTCATGGGTCTACGGTTTCAGATGCTTTGGCTACTCCAGTAGATCTCCATATGGCATACGGTTATACATTTCATGATGGTCCTACTGTATACTCACTAGCTGATTTTGTTGATACCCGTCTAGATGAATATGTGGTTCTTCTAGAGGCATATTTAGGCCAGAATTTATCAGTTGATGCTTCTGTTATTATGCCTACGTATGTTGTTCCATTTGTGGATCATATTATTCTAGATGTGGGGCGAGAGTATATTGCTTTAGTGGATACAGGCAGTCCACATTCATTTATTAGCAGTTACTTTCCACCAGGATTCGTGCTACACCTGTTCCTGCTTCCCAGCCTCTCAGTGTTGAGGTTGCTCGTTCCCATTCTTTTCCCAGTTCTCAGATGATTCAGGGCTTGGATTATCGCATTGGTGATTTTTCTGGTCAGGCATATTTCTACATCATTTCTCTGAAGTACTATGACATTATTTTTGGTGCAGCCTGGTTCTCTTCACTTGGTACTGTTGCTGTGGATCTCTCTCAGCAGACACTTTCCTTTACTCATGCTGGTCAACATCATTCACTTGCTGGTATTGATTCCCAAGGTGACTATCAGTTGGTTACCGGGAAGTAGTTTATGCGTAGCCTGCCAAAGGCTCAGGATGCAACTCTTCTTTCCATTCAGAGTACATCAGTTGCTGCTTCACTTTCACCATTCGTGGGTCCTCTTCCTCAGTTGATGCTCCTTTGGATTTACAGGTTGTTGCTGTGTGCCTTGTGCCTATATGCCTTGATTCACAGATATTGTATTCAGTGGCCATTCCTGGTTTCATTGATATTCAGGCCGTATACCTTGCTTGGTGGTATTTCTACTATTGCTTTTGCGCATACCTCAGATAGTCCTCTTGGTTCGGTGGTTGGTGCAGTATCTTCTCCATTGGTCTCTATATCTCCATCTCTTGAGTCCGTTATGGCTGAAGTTCTTGCTGATTTCTATGGGGTTCTTCACGGGTCCACGTTTGATGGTTCCCTCGCTATTGGTGATCAGGTTGTATCTTCTTTCGCTTTACTCCATGGATCTCTCGCCTCATGATATTTCTACGGTTCCTTACATGATTCATGCGCCTTTGGCCCTTACCATTACACATTTTCCATCCGAGGATATTTGCAAGATGGTCACTATTACTTATCTAGGGTATTTATATGCTGGGATCTTTCTAGATGAGTATACGGGCATCCTTCAGTCTCCTTGTCTTTCTACATATAGGTTTGCTGCAGTCCATGCCGATGCTATGGATATATGGCATTCCTGGTTATTACGTATAGCTTGGTTTCCATTTGGACCATTTGGACCTGCTGATTGGTGCTGGTTTTTCCATATTACTGATCGCCTATGGTGCGGATATCTCTATGATTATGCATGTGGCTCTCTATCCGTTCCTTGGATTGTTGCTCATTGTCAGGCTTGGCATATCCTGATGGCTTGGGTTATTGCCTCCGTTCCAGCTACTGTTTGTCCAAGTGATCTTCAGATTCCCCGTCATTTCAGGTTGCTCCATGTCGCTTGGTCTCCGATGCTGAGTTGCCACTTTGTTCTGGTTTTCCGAGACCATCAGAGTACCTTGAGAGAGTTCCTTCTCCTCTCTTGGATAGTTTTTGGAGATGTTGCCGCCATATACTTCAGTATTGCTCATATGTGCTTTGATACTCATTCCCAGCTACACATGGATATTGATCCGATGCTTGCCACTGATGTTGGAGATCCCGTTCCTCGTTCCAGTGCATTTCTTCTATTCCTCACTTGTGCGCCTGGTGTGTACTTTGGGATTACACTTGCGGCCAGTTCCGATGGGTCATCCGATTCTCCATCCGTTTTTGGTGTATCCTATGATGGATTGGTATGTCCATATGAGGTCTTTCTGGATGAGTTTTTCGGCTACAGTTTTTCAGTTGAGGCCTCTACTATTTCTAGATTTGTTGCTATTGTTTTTATGCATCATGTCTTTTTAGATGATGCATTGATTTCTTGGACCTTCTGGAGCTTTTGGCATGCTGCTCTTCTCGTCATAAGGGCCTTGAAGGTACCGTGTGCCATTGCTACTTCTCATTCATGGGCCTTATGGATACCTTGGGCTTTTGACCATGCTGGTGCACATTTCTCCATTTTAGCTATCCTTTGTCAGGATGATCTCTTTATGATCCATGTTTCCTGGCATATCGCTTGCTTTTCTATGCTACTACAGCGTGCCTGTCATCCTGTTTATGTTCCTACTCCTTGGTGCTGGTCCTTCGATGCTGCTATCTTTTCTTGGGGCACCTATATCACTGAGTTTGCACATATGGTTGATGGTTACGTGTATGATGTGGCTATTCGCGATGAGTGTCCATCTCTTTTCCAGTTTCCTTATTGGCTTCCCGTTGCTGATGCAGTTCTACCTTCTCGGGCTTTTTGGATACCTTCGTGTGATGTCCCTATCTTTTGGGCTGATCCTCTACTATCTTGGGCATTACGGATACCTTGGCATTCCTGGTTGTTGCTTGATCTTCTTCTGGTTCCTTGGCATTCTTGGTTCTTCCATATTACTTGGTTTCAGATGATGCGGCCGAGATGTTCCCTTCGTCGCCATGATGTTGATCCTGAGCTATTCCCTTTCTTACCAGCTGCCATTCACCAGGTTCGCCTTCACCATAGTCGATGCTGCCGGCAGATTCAGTTTTTGGTCCAGTTCGATGGTCGTCCTGTTGAGGAGGCCACATGGGAGCTTATTGAGGTCTTTTATCATACACCATCACTTGCGGATCAGAATCGTGCTCCTCCTGCACTTGTTGATTCCTCTACATCAGATGCTGCTCTAGTTGTTGATGCACCAGGGCTTGCTGCTTTTTGATCCAGTTTCTTTTCGGCAGTTGGGTCTTTTTTTTTTGTGCCGGGGAGAGTTATGGACTCGGCTCATTACATTCGCCGCATCCATTTACATTTACTTTACTTTATGCATAAGCAGGCCTTGGGCCCTTTTTTATTCATTAGTGACACTTAGACTATATGGTTGGCCTTTGGCCTTATTATTCATTATTAGGCCATTTGGACATTACTGGAGAGTGAGGGCTTTCTTGGAGGGCGCACTATTTTCCCTCCCAGTTGGGCCCTAGCCACCGGAAGCTTCCTTTTAGGGCTTCCTCTTGGCTATAAGTAGGGAAACTGTGTCATTTGTTATTCAGCTGATGATATCGATCTCTCTCTTTAGCTCCTTAATCTTTCTTCCTGCTTTCTAGGGCTAAGTCTTGCCTATGTGTTGCTTTCATAGCTTAAGTCTTGCTTATGTGATGCTTTCATAGCTTAGCTCTAGATCAGCTGTGGCTCTATTCGTAACTGGATAACGGAGAATTTTTTTTTCAAAGGTTGTAGCAAACTGTGGCACAAGGCAATCTCAAGGCAATTAGCCTTTTAAGGCATTTTCCTTTTGAAGAGGCATAGTTTCCAAACGGTGCAACGAATTCGAACGCAATTGGAGGTTTGAATATCGCCGAAAATTTTCATTTTTGAGGTCAAATTTGTAGTTCGGAGCATAAATGCACCGAATTGCGATTCGCTGGGACCGCGATTCGCGATTCTGAACCCAGAATCGCAAATTTTTTTTTTTTTTTTTGGAAAAATAGCTTATGGCTGAAATTTTTTAGGGGGATCAATGGTCAAACTAGCGTTTTGCCTCTCAGAAGTGCAGTAGATGAGGCACAAACAGATCTTATTTTCAGTAGCTATCTGGTTGTCATTTGCTCTGGTTTTCAGTAAATGTTAATCCTATAGTTTGGGCTATCAACTGTATAGATGATGTTCACTTTTGCAATTGTTTCACTGGAGATGTGAGTGCAATGTGCATACAGTTGGGGGCATAAATATTGAGCCCTTCTCGGCGCGCATTTGGACCCCATTTTTATCTGTGGGGGGGCGGTAGCATTTTTATCTACAGTGTCTGTATAGCAGGAAGCTCTAGGGGGTTCGGGGGGCGGTAGCACCCTGGTAGGGGGTTTGGGGGGCAATTCCCCCCAACGGCGGGGTCTAGGGGCTGCCGGTAGACCCCGACCCCGACGGTAAGGCCTCTACATGATTTGGCCTTCCAACTCCCTGAGTGAAAACACACTTTTTGGTGTTTCGCACCCGAAACAGTCGGCAAACTACACAATCATCACGCTGTCAATCAAAGCTTTCATCTGATACCCATATTGCCTAAAAAAATTTCAAAAAAAAAAAACGACTCTACGCGATTCTGAAAAAAACGACTCTACGCGATTCTGAATCGCGGTGCATCTATGGTTCGGAGCAAGTTATTGCAAGTTTTGTCATAGATAGGAGCTATTTTTAAGCAAGGCAGCTTATCGAAGATGAGTATTAAAATGGATGCTCTTGGTCTTTTGGAGTCAAGTAAATTGGACGACAAAAGTTTCCTAAGATTCCTGTTTTTGAAGCAGAAGTTCCACACGATGAAGATGTTGGAGAGTGAATCTATGATCGGCCCTTACATGGATCAAGGAAGTTCACGACCAATTGCAAGCAGTTGAGCAGTCCATTGATGACGTGAACATGGTAAGCATTACTTTGAATGGATTACCATCAGCATACCAGCATTTAGTGACCACTTCGATGATCAGAGAGTCGATGGCTTCTTTTGAGGAGATATCAGGTATTCTTCTATAGGAAGAATTGGATCCAATCAAGGTGCAAGTATGGTGGATCAAGCATTTGCGGCAAGGACGACTACATTTAGGGGTAGAGGCCAAGGAAGGCCCAATGTGTGTCCAAGACAAAATCCAGCTTCTCAGGAGCGAAAGAGGGGAATTGCTTCAATTGCGGAAAACCAGGACACCATGCATCAGAATGCCTATTGAAGCAACAAGTAGCCGCTGAAAATCAAAGGCGAATGGGATGTTTCCATTGTGGGAAATTAGGGCATGTGGAATGCATGATCAAGCGATTCGCACAAAGGATTCGAGGAAGAAACATGGGGAACAATCAAGGCTCCAATAGGAATGCATATTAGGTGAATAATTTCGTGGATGAAGCGCGGAAGAAGCTAGGGAAAGTGCAACATATGCACTAATTTCGAAGAATCAAGGCAATGCAGGTGATGAGTGATATGCAGATTCAGGAGCTTCATCACACATGACCTCCTATCGCCACTTTCATCAATTTTCTCCATCATTTTTTGCAGATTGGTGGTGGCTGTCAAGCGCCCTACTACCCATCACTTTCGACGATTTGTTCATCATTTTTTGCAGCTTTGGTGGGTACCTTGACTTGAATATCAACAATCGATTCACGTAGATATAGACCCATAACCTACATCTCAAGATTTCACACAACTCCCTGTTAGAGCTGGCACCTTTGTAGATTCCGATTCCGATCTCGACCTGACCTTTTTGTCAATTCCAAGTTTTGATTCTGATTCTGATCTGTGATTGATCATTGATTCCGATCTTGTTTGATTTCCACCTTGTTCAATTTTGATCTTCTGATCTCAACCTGTTACTTAGCAACATAGTGATTGTGTCTAGCAATATGAACAAGCGAGTTCCTTGCACCTGTAGCAATGATTTTACCTTGAATTGAATATCGGAAAATGATTCACCTAGATATAGACCATAGCGTATATCTCAAGACTTCACACAACTTCCACACAACTCCCTCTTTGAGCTTGCAACTTTGTTGATTCCGATCTCGACCCGACCTTTGTTCCAACCTTCGATGCCGACCTTTGAAGCTGATTCTGATCTTTGATTGATTCCAATCTTTTTTTATTTCCACCTTGTCCAATTTTGATCTTCTGATCTCAACCTGCTACTTAGAAACATACTGATTGTGTCCTAGCAATCGGAACATGCGAGTTCCTTGCACTTGTAGCAATAATTGACCCAAGCAAGTCTTTCTCTGTCTGCTGTGGACCTGCAGAAAAAAAAAAACAGTCACCTACAAGTTTCAAGTTATTTGCAACAGAACACTTCAAGCAGACATGTCACGATCTACCTCCCTCATAGGTGTAGACTTGTGTAGGATCTAACTAGTGATTCCTGTAGTGATCTGCAACCCTATAAAAGTTTCATAACTTCATCAATTATCAGCCTGAAATAGTACTATCCAGCAACAAATCAGCAATTGTCCTTGTAGTTATCTCAACATGCAGCAATCCACAGACTTGATTCCGTATAATGTATAGATGTGCAACGTAATGACTCAGCAATGACCTCCAACATAAACACTCGTCTTCCAGCGACCCAGTGTATAGCAGCAATCTGTCTTATTGTATCATCCTCATCCTTGGAGCGATGAACTTCCTTGTCTTTATCTAAGACATGCAAACACTTTTGCTGAGAATATACCTTCTTCAACAGTGATCTTATTCAGTATCAATAGAAATTTGAGACTTCTTAGTTTCAACAATCTGAGCAGCAATTTCCAACAGATCCCAGCTTTGAACGATCTGATCAGCAGTGAGTCTATCAATAGCAATCTCAAAACACAACAGCGATAGTGATCTCCAGCAGCATCACAGACTTTGACAGTTCTTGTCTACTCCTTGCACCCTGGTTGTGATGCTGGTCCTGACTCCTGATTCTTGAAACGTGTAAATACGTTGATGTTCAATGAATCAGCAATAGCAACCTGTCAATAAATCCTCAATGAAGTAGCAGCGACCACTCTTGCGATGTAGACATGTATCTCACAATGATTCGATGCTGGCTGTATGTACAACCTCCTTCAGCATTTATCAATGATCTTCTTTGTATTGAATCAACGACAATCTCCTTACATGCAATGCAATCCATGTTTTTCAACAAATGAGGCTTTGTTGACCTTGCAACAATTTTCCTCCACACAAAGCAATGCTTAAACCTCACTTGTCAGTAGCAAACTGCCAAGAAGCAATATCTTCTTCCAGCGAACAATAATGATATCCTTGCTGCCATCCAGCAGTGAACTTCTCCTTCAGTATCAATCCTTTGAGCAATGATAGCTCCAACAAACTTTGATCACAATCCTTTCAGCAGTAGACCTGCAGCAATCTGTAGCAATGATCCTACAGCTTTCTGGAATGATAAATTCTCTATTAATCTCCAACGTTCTTCAGGAATCTTTCAGCGACCTGACCTGCAGCAAGGATCGGTGATGTCCCAGTGACCTGACTTGCAGCAATTCCAGCAATCTTCCTACCTGGATAAACTAGCAATAACTCGCAGAAATACTTGTTTTTCCAGCAGCCTGTAGACTACAAAAATCTGCCTTGCTTCAACAACCTCCAGCGATCTGACCTGCAGACCTGCAGCGAACAATTACAGCAACCTGATCTGTACCGATTCTAGCTGCAGTACTATAACTATCTTCCTATTCCTGCAACAAAATCTGAAGTGATAACTTTAGCTCTTTTAAATTCTGGTCTTTTAAGATCTAAGGCAGACTTCATAGTCTCCTTCTCATGCAACACAACCCTTCTCCTTGTAGCACTAGATCTCTGTCTTGCAAAACTGCCACCGTTGTAGATGAAGATCGAATTTGAGGATTGGCTAGGGACACCACCTTCTCTCTTTGAAGATGGTTGAATCAATCTATGAGGATCGATCCCGGTCATTTGAATCTTAACACCATGTTGGAAAACCGACTTGTACATGCAAACCAAGACAAGATTCTTATTGTGATTAAACAATAGCCAGATGCATGGAAGAAAACACTAATGATGAAATGAACTCTAATGATGTTTCATTTCAAGTGCGGTAGGGCACATTACATTATATAGATTTTAGCCATCATGTCTCTAGTCTGATAATAAAAAAAGCAACTTGGCCTTTTACCAATGCAAGCCTTTCACGTACCTGTAGATGTTCATCATTCTACATTTTTTGGTTTTAGAAATTTACTTTGAGGGATGGATTTAACAGTGTACAACATATGCCCATTGACATCAGTGGCATGTTGCATCTAATAGGATTGCTTTGGTTTTTCAGTTTTGTACTGGTGTTGGGATAATTTTTCATAAGAGATTTTGAAACCTTTGACTGGACAATCATTCAATCTCTGCTTATCTGTCACTTTTTTTCTCAGGTTACGTGATGGTTCATGGTTGATTTCTATATTTAGTTATGCATTTTCCTGCTAGCTATGATATTCAGTAAGCTTTTGAGCAAGTGAAGTGATTAAATGTAAGTCTCCTTGAAGAAGAGATCACCTTTTCTGATTGGCTTTGCCAGTGTGTGCCCCTTCACCATGATTCACAAATGAGTGAAAGCTAGTTTGGATGCATGTGACTTGCTCCTATTTGTATGTGCTGATGATGCGAGTAGGAATGCTTTAGCATTTCTCCCCCTCTATGCATAATGGAGTTGATTGGTCAAGAACTGGTCGGTGGACTCCATAAAGTTGAAGATTGCACATCTCCTCTGTTATGTTGGATGCTATTCTAGACTTAGCTTGAAGATGTAAGGTTCAAAATTCAGTTGACAAGCATAGAGCGTCCTTGTCTTACTTTTGTGTCAAATCGAGTGACTTGAGTAATTGCAACCATAAGATCATTTACAAATCTTACAGTCTGAAAACGTGTTCATATTGGTTTATCTTCTCAAGAACCTTTATGAATGCCATATTTCTGTACCATATGAATGCTATATTCTGTATGATGAGGTCACAGATTTGAAGTCAGTAGATCAAGATAAGATGCTCTATGACTTTGGTTACTGTTTGTGCAGTCCCTGACTTTGGGAATCCACCTGAAGCCAACAAGGTCTTATTGCGCAGGCGTATGAAGTGGCATGCTAATGAACGTGAAGCACTTAGACGAGGATTGCTCAGTTTTGGATTGGGCAGGTCAGAGAAGGTGCGGAGTGTGATGAGATCTTTGCTGAAGCGCATGCGTCATGGGCTAGGGGATATAGCCGACTGTTGCTGGGAGTTTGTTCGTGTTTGCAAGTTATACGCAGATCAAAAGGAGCAAACATTTGCTGATGAATGTCTTATAAAAGCCAAAAGCCTAGATATTGAGACTGGGTGTGATTTAAGTGAGCGTGTGGGACAATGGGAACGGGTTGAGAAGTCTGCATCATCTTGGTTAAGAAGACTTCACTTATTACAAAGACTAGGAGAAGCAGTAAGAATTAGCGCCAACAAGCAGACTCGTGATGCAGCATATAGGGCCATTGACTCTCTAAAAGATGCTACTGTACCCTTTCCCTGGTGGGGTAGGGAAGCTGATCTTGCTTTACTGTCTGGAGTCTATAAACATGGGTTTGGTAATTATGAAACCTTACACAATGATCCACAATTCACTGGGGCATTTAAGCCTACTGAAGTGGAGGATAATTGTTTGGGTAACATAAAATGTTTTCCAAAGTTGGAGATGGACATGACAGAAAAGTACGGGCAGCATATGAATGAACTGGAACTGGAAAAAAGGTCTTCCACAGTTCATGTGAAGGTGTTGTCTTAGACTTGGCTTTATGTCATCTTCGTTGGCTATCTATTGCTTCATATGATGAATGCACATACTAGTGCGATGACCAGATAAAAGAGGCGAATATGAAAAAGAAGAAGAGGTCAATAACAATGGATGGTTTTTATCATGCAGGATGGAATCGGCTCTGAAAGTGGGTGGGAAACTCAGTCAGTCGGAGTGTCAAATTCAGGAGCTGTAGGAATGGTTATCAGGTCCTCTTATTGCCTTGTTATGAAGTTTTTAAACTTATATATTCGAAGAGTGCACTTTTAGTATTTCTCAGAGATGGACATCACTTTTTGTGGAATGAGTGTTTCATAGGACATGTCAAAGTTTGCAAAATGAAAAGAGCAATCTGTTTCAGTTGTGCTTCCAATCTCCTGCATGACAGATGGCTATTTTTTGTGCATGTTCCTCTAGAAAAGAGCCCTTCTCTTATTCTGTCCTCCAAGATATGAAGTTCAATGAATGCTCTGTTCTCCTTAGATTGTGTACCATGTCGCTCCTTGGGCATTGCTGTTTGAAATTCATGTCAGGGGCCTCACCTGTACTGTCTTTGATTAAAGTTGGAACTTGGAACTGATGAATCTTCTTGAGATGTTCTCACATGTTGATTGTGGATCCAAAAACTGCCTCACTTTGCAGAATGATATACTTGGTGCATAACATTGCAATTGATGTAAACAAAGCTGATCATGGAACTAGCTTATATTCAATTTCGTGGTTTGGTATCCTTGCGCTGTTTGAGCTTGAACCTCCCTATTGTAGGGGAGCATAATTTTCTTTATTTTCCAACCTGACTGTATTGTGCACCAAAACCCAAGACAAGTTGACATCTAAGACTTGATCTAATGCCATCAGCTTCACAAGATGGAGGGTATACCAAGGGAATTGCATGTCAAGATGGTCGAGTTGTTGTAGAGCAACAAATACATAACTCATTTTGGCCTATCATGAGAACATCCATCAATAGTTGCGTAAAATGGGATGAGAATCGTGCAATAGTTAGCTCAATAAAAGGAACCTCCGCCCCAAGCCTTCTCCACAAGGACTCATGCAAATGGAGAGACACAGCTATTGCACTGACACATGGAATCCTGATAAGAACATGACTCCATTTGAAAAAAAATTGCAAGCTTATGGCCTGTCCTTGAAGGAACAAATTTGTCATAGGTTGACCGTTGAAGTTGGTATATTGACCTCGGGAGGATTTCAATTGGCGGTAAAGCTTGCCAATGAGACTAATACATGAAGATCTTCTACTCCCAAAGAATCAGAAGGGTCTGCTGAAATGACAAAGCCTCCACAAATGTTGGCACCAGGCACATGAAATCTAGGTCAAAAATCTCACTGGCAATACAAACACATATTGAAAGGGCTTTGAAAATGAATGTCACTGTATTGACAAAGAAGATTGTTAAGGAGGGTCAAAATGAAATATTTGAAATTGAGATGGAAGGTCATTCCTTACCTCAATGAATTTGCATATTTAAGATAAGGCATGTGCCACTTTGTTATGGCTACCAGGTTTATACTTGATATCCACATGAAATTCTTGAACAAGCTCACCCAATAAGCTTTTCGACCATTTCATCATACTTTAGAGTATGATTATTAGTGATTGGTGAAAACAGTAAACTATCACCATTCAGGTAGTGTTGCCAACCATAAAGAGCATAATTGCAGACAGCTCTTTATCATGAATTGGCCAATTTATTTTAGACGTGTCAAATTTCTTGCAAAAAAAGCTAAGGGTTGTCCACGTTGCTATGGCCATGCTACTCGCATTTGTTTCCGAAATCAACAGTGCATTTGGATCCACTAGTTGTAGCTCTGGGTTAGTAGCACTCACATGCTTGAGTCGATCAACTGGCTCTTGCTCAAATCCTCCCCATTCACTTTTCAAGGGTGCATTCCTAGCTACATGTGAATACTCTTTGATGAACCGACGATACCAGCCAGGCACTACCCCAAGGAATGACTTCACTCCGGAGTAGTGTGAGGTAAAGATTAGTTAACGATCACCTCCACCTTGCGTGGATCCATCTACATTTGATTATTAGAAGCTAATTTCTTTAGGTATTCCACCTTTTGCATAAGAAAAACAGACTTACACTCCTTAGCATACAATTTGTGATCTCGTAAGCTTTGTCACATAGTTCGCAAGTGCAACACATGCTCCCCCAACGTCTTGGAACACATGCTCCCCCAAATGCAATACATCCCCCCAACGTCTTGCTTAAAATGAGTATATTATCTAGATATATAACCACAAAATTTCTATGGTATGGCCAAAATATATTATTTATCATAATATCAATCAAGTCATATTTCTAGGAATAGGATAAGAATCTTATATAGTGATATTATTAAGACCTCTATAATCCACATAGAAGCGAAAGGACCCATCTTTTGTACCAACAAAACAGGTGCGCCAAAAGGAGAATTACTAGGTTGAACCCAACCATCTTCGATGTATCTAGTAAGTTGTTTTTGAACCACTTCCTCTTCTTTAAGTGATCCAAAAAGATCTCATCATCAGCCACAACCTCTGTGTGTGCATGGCCTACTGCAGTGTCCATTGATCTAAGGCACTCGGGATTCACTGCCTACCATCTCTCTACATGTTCCTGATTAGCCTCAGGTTGGTGGTGCAACATGTTCAGCTACGTTGAGCCTATTGCGTCTCTTTGTGTGGATACGAGACCAAGTGCTCTAGTTCTGCGCACAAGTTGAAGCAGAACAATCCCGAGCAAGGATACGAGTCGCAAGAGTGGTAATATCAGAGGCAGATTTGCCCACCACACCCCACCATGTGAGCGGCTCTAGCAAAAATTCGTCATACTCACCTTGAGATCCAATGAAACATCCATGTTTGCGCTCAAAATCCAACATGTCTCTCGATCCTGCGCAACAAGGGGCCATGACCTGCACAACGACGAGACATTGTCAGATTCTCGAAATGAACGAGTCGTCGAAAAGCACAAACAAATTGTTGACAATTACATGAGTGCTTGGGGGACAACCCTAACTTGGATACACATTCTGTGTGTATGTCTTCATGGCTCCCGTAGCCCACATAGGGTGAAGCAAATGAGCAACTACGCATATGGGCTTGTGGAAGAAATTCCACCTGTCAAGCCACTTCTCTCGGATAGCTAACATCCTAGAGAAACCCAAACATATCACAAAAAAGGTATACAAGGGTATCCCCAATCTTGTCCATAAACTCGTAAATGAGGCTGAGTGTAGAATGCTCTCGATCCACCAACCTCCGCACACGGTACACTGGCTATAGGACTCAACCAGCTGCTCGGCCTGTCGCCAAAAATCATCTCAAAAAACAATCCTTTGGAACCTAAGTCAAGTTGGCTCGCTACTATGATGCCGCTGTGTGAACTTAGGGCTGGCTGCCATTTGGCACAATGCAGGTCTGAACCCGAAGCAACCGTTCTGACAAGACGAAGTGGTAGGCAAAGCGTGTGGGTGTTGGCCTCTTCAGGTCCAACGAGCTATATGTCCTGAAAATGGCGAGGGCCCTCTTCTTCCTGGTTACAAATGTGACGAAGAAGATGGTGGAAACCCTAGGGAGGCCTCCTATGTCATTCATCAAAAGACCATACAATAGCAGGATAATCCCTCTTTAAAAGCCACATAGTTGTTGGCGTTGTCGGTGGCAACGTGCACCACATGTTGTGCCCCCACCTCGATGACTGCTGCACGTATATGCTCATAGATAAACTCTTTGGACTCAACAATGCCATCTCGGGAAGCAATGATTTTGATTTGAATGTCATCAAGTTCTTTTTCTTTGTTTGTTTAAATCATGCATGACATGTGTTGTTGATTTAAGCTTTTAGTAGCTTAACGCTTGTTTGCATACTATATGCAAAGTAAACTATGGTGATATGATGAATTACAATCTGATATATATGAAGAAGAACTTCTAAGTGGTTCTCAATGCCCTTAAAGTATGAAAACATTACTTCCTAGGAAATTATTTCTTGATTAAGATGGACCATCAAGGCCTTAGATACTTTCTCACTCAACAATTTATTGAAGAAAAACATCTTGAGTGCGTCAACTACCTTATTACCTTTTACTGTCAATTGATTCATCACCCAGAAAGACAAATAAGGTTGCCGATGATTTATCAAGAATATCAAAAATTAATCATATCTCCATAGCTATGGCTAGATTATTCTCTTTGCTTTATTGAAAATTCATCCCACTCAGTATTTTTCAGATTTGTCAGCTGCAATAGGCTTTTTGTGGTAGGTCGCTAGTAGGGTAGGGCTTTTTGTCTTTCAATTCGCTGACAATTGTCAGTTTGAAACCCTCGTTTACTGATTTTTGGAGAAGAAGAGTCTATGTGTAGTTAAAATTTGGTTGTAGGAGGTCTATTCTATCTGGTTCTTTTAGGAATTTAGGGTAATCTATATGTATAGTGATTTGAGGTTTTGATAGCTTGTTCTTGCTTTGTTTTAAGAACTTTAGCTGTTTGATTTTGCATAGTTTCTGTGCACTACTTTGCTTTTGCTACCTATTCTTCTGCTATGGCATCCGCAAGCAACACCAGTCAAGATTCACAAAGATTAGATGCAGTATGTTCCAAGGTGGATGCTGTCGAAGCCACTCTTAAGCTGATTTTGAAGCAACTAAAAGGTAAAGGGTCTAGTGTTCCTAAGAGAGTCAGTGGTATGGCCATGGAAGCAAAAAGGGCATTGTTAATGGGCCATGATCAGATAGAGTTGCTTCTTGGAAGCCAACCGGTATCTCTTTTTCCATACAGGGTTAGCATCAAGGAAGAGGATGAAATTTCTAAGCAGTTACAAGAACTCCTCAGGATGGGCCATATTCGGCGGAGTAAGTCCCCTTGGGGAGCACCAATCCTTTTAGTTAGTAAAAAGGATGGTGGCACACGCTTGTGTGGTGACTTTAAAAAGTTAAATGATTTAACCATTAAGAACAAATATCCCTTACCTAAGATGGATGATCTTATGGATCGTCTAAGTATTTCTTCAAGATTGATCTTAGATCAGGTTACCATCAAATAAGGATTAGGAACGAAGATGTTCCTAAGACTGGATTTCGATCCAGGTATGGCCATTATGAGTTTTTAGTGTTACCTTTTGGACTCACAAATGCGCCTACCACTTTCCAGCAGATGATGAACGATATTTTTCGTCCATATCTGGGAAAGTTTGTGGTGGTGTATTTGGACGACATATTAATTTATAGTCGGACCCTTGAGGAGCATGAAGAGCATCTTCGTATTGTCTTGGATCTTCTAAGGCAAGAAAAACTCTATGCTAAGGAGTCGAAATGTGAGTTCTTCCAGACTAAACTCAAATACCTGGGCCATGTCATATCTGATAAAGGTTTTGAAATTGATTATGACAAAGTCCGTAAGGTACAAGAATGGCTGAGATTTCTGACAATTCGTGATGTGAAATCCTTTATGGGCTTCACAGGATTTTTTCACAGGTTCATTTTGGACTATGCTTTAATAGCTTTGCCCTTGACGAACGTTCTTAAGGGAGTGAAGAAAAAATGTAGCCGCAGAAAAAGTCCATTGATAACCGACCCTTTGTGGTTGATATGGATGCTAGCGACTTTGCTGTAGGAGCGGTACTTTATCAGGATGGTAGACCAGTTGCTTTTAAAAGCAAGAAGCTGGATCCTGCTCAGACTAGGTATTCTACCTATGAGAAGGAGCTTTTTGCAGTCATTCACGCGTTAAAAATCTGGAGGCATTATCTTTATGGTGCCAGATTTACGGTGATGGCTGATCACTAATCCCTTAAGTATATTTGTGATGCCAAGGACCTTCGTGGCCGTAAGGCTAGATGGTCGGAACTCATTCAGGAGTTTGTGTTCGACATTAAGTATTGTAAAGGTACGTCGAATTGTGTTGTTGATGCCTTGAGTCGGATTGGAGAGATTAATCAGTTATGCTTTGTTGAGATCCAATCTGATTTGTATCTTTCACTACGGGATCATTGTTGAACCGATAGGTTTTTTGGTCGCATCTGGCTAGATGTCCTGCCAGGAAATTCTAGATCTAGTGATGACCTTGGGATGCAGGATCCCAAGCAATCCCGAAATGATAAGATACTTGAAGATTATTCCATAAGGAATGGCCTGCTTTTCCGAAAGGGAAAGGTTTGTGTGCCGGATAGGGAGGACTTGCAGGCCCAAATCCTGCAGCAGTGTCATGACACCCCTTGTGCTGGTCACCCAGGCATATAGAGGACGCTTGACCTTGTTAGGCAGAATTTCTTCTGGCCTAAGATGAAAGGTCATGTGGAGGCATACGTTCAAAGTTGTGAACAATGCCAGCAAAACAAAGCAGACTCAAAGTTGCGGGTCTTCTACATCCCTTGGAAATTCCCAATAAGAAATGGGAAAAGTATTTCAATGGATTTTGTGGTTGGACTCCCTAAAACCCATAGTGATCACGATGCCATTTGGGTGGTGGTTGACAAGCTAACCAGGATGGCGCAATCTATACCAACTAAATTAACTGTAAAGGCATCTGAACTAGCCCAGCTTTTCATTGAAAAGTTGTTCAGATTGTATGGTTTGCCGAATGATATTGTTAGTGATCGAGACTCCAAGTTCACTGGCAAGTTCTGGCAAGCAGTTTTTGGAAAACTTGAAACAACCCTTAGTCTTAGTTCTTCAGATCACCCAGAATCTGATGGGCAGACAGAACGTGTCAACCAGACGTTGGAAGATATGCTTAGAGCATATGTTTCTCATCGACAGTCTGATTGGGAAAAGTATCTCCCAATGGTTGAGTTCGCGCACAATAGTGCCAAGCATTCTGCCACCAGATTCAGTCCTTTTATGTTGACATATGGCTTTCAGCCGCGTTCTCCAGTTTCGGTCGGACTCAAAGGTCTCAAGGTGCAGGTTGCAGTAGATTTCCTACAAGATATGCAAGAAATGTTGCTAGTGGCCAAGGAAAGCATGAAAACTGCTCAGGATAGAGCTCAGTTTTATGCTAACCGCGGTCACTCACCTCGGGATATTGAGGTTGGAACCTGGGTGTATCTTAAAATCCCTAAGGATTCAAAGGTACTTCGGACGGGAAAATGCCATAAGCTATCTCCTCGATTCAGCAGACCTTAATAAGGTTGTAAAGAAAATCTACCCAGTCACTTATCAGCTAGATCTTCCGATTGTGGTTGGGGTATGCAAGTCATTTAAAGGAACAACTTAGTAGGAAGGATTCCCTAATTTCGGAAGGTGAACTAGTTGAGTTAGAGGATCTGTCTACCTTTTTGTTCCAAACATACCTGAAAAAGTTGTTGACGTTCGTCGTCACCAATTGAGAAACCGTTTGGTTTCGGAATTTCTCGTACGTTGGAAAGGCAAGTCAGATGATGAGGACACTTGGGAGAGAGAGGACTATTTAAGACTAAACTTCCCTGGTTTGCTTCCTATAGGAGGAGACTCTTAAAGGGGGAGGGAATGTTGCATACCCATAAGGGCACCCAATAGGAAACTTGAGGTGACGGTCTCTTTATCGGACGGAACGTTGATCTAGAGCTATAGGTCTTTTGGGTGCCACGTGTCAATGTCTTATTGGCGCGCGGTGACTCGTTGTTATGGACCCGCGTCAATGTGCACAACTGCCGCGTGACGTTGGTCATGCGTGACTCCTATGGACGGAGATGACCCACCTGGCCTATGTATATAGAGGTGGATCTCCATGAGCTTGGCATTCATTCTCTTGTGGAGAATGAAGAGCTCTTCCACTAGTGGTCAGGTCAGGACGAGTATCTAGGCCTCAGGATGTAGGTAGGCAAGGGTATGGTGGTATGGGACACCATGGCTTACAGGAGATCCGAGCTTGCTTGATGGTGGTCTATAGCTTCAGTGCACGGGGGTGAGGTGGCAGTACCTCTATGGTTGGGTGGTACCTGTTTGTGCTTTAGCAATGATCGGCACGACGATGGGATTCTAACAACTTGACACCTCACTCACTTTGGAATGATTCTCCACTCTCTATATAAGTGGAAATGCGCCCCCTACTGTTACGAGCTCGTAACCAGTGCCGAACCCTAGAGAACACAGATAGGTCAGATACCACATTCAGGGTCGTGTCCAGCGTACATGACCAACAGGGCAAGACAGTGTGAGTAGTGTGTCCCAGCACGGTCCATAGCCATGGCGGGCCTAACACAGCCTAGGGACCTTGTCAGCTGGATGGGGCCCCCAGTTGGGTCCCGACGTGCACTCGGCCACGTCAGTGCCACGTGGCCGACACTTGGCAGTAGCATGCTACCAGTCCTCACACTGGGCTAGGAGGGGCTTACTCTATATCAGGGAGTAGGCAAGGTTGGGTGGATCAGTTAGTGTTTGCCCTACTGTGGTGTTAGGATCTATTACACTGGTATCAGAGCCATCTCCATCCTAGGGAGTTCAGGACAGCAGTAGAGAAAGCTATCAGAAGATAGGAAAGATCTAGGAGATTCTCAGAAAAGAATAGAGGAGGAAAATCGCTGTAGGATCAGCTTTCTAATCCTCCAATTTGCTGGATTTCTCAGCAGTTTGGAAGCATATCTTTTAGAATAGCTTCAACGCTGAAAAATCAGTTTCCCTCTCTGATTTTCAAGTGTAGATCACTGTGAGTTTGAGCGGAATTTCAAGAGAAAAGGATGGGCAGATCCATCGCTGTATAGCTAGCCTTCAGATCTGAAAATTGTAGCAATTTTTGAGTAGATTAGAGTAAGTTCTAATCAAAAGGTAGTAGCAGGGCCAGCGCTAGACAGGGAAGAGAAAGGAGTCAAAACTCATTTCTGATTTGCAAGATTTTCAGAGGTTAGGCATCAACTTTTCTTGCCACAGATCAGCGAGCAGGGTGCCATCAAAAATCCAGATTTTGGAATGGTTTTTTGGCTTCCAACTTGTTTTTTTGGACCAACTCAGATGCTGTCAGATCAGCGAGGGTAGGCAGCCTTCAACTTCAGAAAGTTTTATACTTTTCAAGGTCCTTTGCCTCGCTTTTTGGAGCCCCACGTCTGCAATCAGAGCAGTGAGCAACTCTACTCAAGAAACCGGAAATCTTGGTGCTATTTTGGAGCCATAAACGGGGATTTTCCGGGACAGCAGGTCTGAAATTTTGGGTGGAAGAGCTGAGAGGGTTCGTTTTTGTAATTTCTTTGGAAGTACACTCCTCAAAAGCAGCTAAGTCATCTTTCCTTTCCCTTGTACAGTTGTAAATTAGTCTTTTAGACTTTTTTTCCTT
The DNA here is from genome assembly GCA_029204225.1 of Diphasiastrum complanatum. NCBI lineage: Eukaryota > Viridiplantae > Streptophyta > Lycopodiopsida > Lycopodiales > Lycopodiaceae > Diphasiastrum > Diphasiastrum complanatum. Next base: position 3,782,061 of record CM055098.1, read on the forward strand.
CAGAAGTTAAGGTAGCTCTCATTCAGTTCCGAAGATGACCACTCCTCAGGGACCTGATCAACCCCAGGAGAGAGGCTTCGACGAACTTGAAACAGAAGCCTTGGCTTACAGAAAAGGGAAGGAACCCATGGAAGTGGAAGAACAGGAACAGTTCGCCGAAGAACTCGACGAACTGGTTACCAAGGAGCAGTTTCTCCAATTGGTAACAGAAGTGGATGAACTGAAGTTGGCATTAGCCAATTTCAAGTCCAGTGTGGACGACTCGTTCGCTGAACTCAAAAACTTGATTTTGAGTTCCGCGAAAGGAAGCCTTCCCTCCACTTCTCAGTTATCCCCTTCTCCACTTACATCAGTTTCGGGTGAGACTTTACGGTCTCACCCCAGTGTTTTCAAAGATTTAAAACCTCCTACTTTTAATGGGGAAGAGAAGGATAGAAATGCAGATATTCTATAAACCTTCCTCAGCAAATGGAAGAACATTGATGCTCTTAAACAGACCCCTGACCATTTGCAAGCTATTGAGGCCAGTCTTTCCTTAGGGCCTATGGCCTATAAGTGGTGGTTAAATCTCCAGGAGACTGGGTAGACTCCCCGGTCATGGAAAGCTTTTGAAGAAGCTTTCCTAAGAGAATTTCTACCAGAGAATGAACTTGATAGAGCCTGGGAAGCCTGGGAAAGAACAGTAATGGACAAGTCCCTCATCCAATATATCTCGCAGTGTCGAGAAGCAATTTTAAAGATTAAAAATATGGATGACTATCAGAAAATCAGGGGATTTGTCCGTGGCCTCAAAGATGAATATAAAGTAGAGGTCCAGAGAAACTCACCTACTACCCTTGAGCAAGCTCTCAGATATGCTCAAATCTATGATGATTCAGTGGGTAGGAAGAGAGCGAGACAACAACCACTTTCTGAGCAGCCTCCTCAGAAAGACTTTCAATTTAAAAGGAAATTTTTAAAAAGAAAGAAAGAAGACAAATTTAAAAGTGAAGCTCCTCAGAAATGCCCTTCACTCATACAACCTTGAAAACCAGATGATTTTGAGAAAGCCAAACAAGAACGTTTGTGTTTGTGTGTATGGACAAGGGACACACAGTTAGACAGTGTCCCAAGGGGCCTTTCACTAAAAAAGATAAGAAAGATAAAAAACAAGTTCACCTTGTTCAGACTGTATGTTTCCCCAGTGACTCGGCAGCTTCCGAGATCAAAGTGTATCATGAAGATCATGAACACTGTTGCTAGCTGACCTCTGCAATGCTAGCGAGACCCTTCAGCTTTGGGCCGCATGACCTAGTACGTATGCATGGGAAGGTTGGTAACCAATCAGTAAGAGTCATGGTTGATGATGGGGCAACCCATAATTTCATCAACTACACCCTGGTTAAAAAGCTTAAACTACCAGAAGTACCTAGTCAACATAGGTACATAGTTTCATTAGCTAAGGGTGAAGATAAAAAAATATGGGAAACTATGGTAAGTAAGTTAATTCTTGGTATTCAGGGGTACCAAGATGAAATAAACTTTCAGATAATGCACCTGGATCGAATAGATATTGTTCTCGGGAGAGATTGGCTCTACAGTTTAGGACCTTCCCTCCACAGAAATTATCAGGAGAACACCCTCAGCTTTCAGCATAAAGGCCGAGAGATCCAATTGCATGGGGAGCATGATGTTCCCAACAACCCTATGGTCTGCAGTTCAGAGCTCTGTCAGCTAATCGGAGACGAAGACCATCAGGTATTCTTATGTGACTTTCAATTTATTCCGGAAGTTTCTATTTCCAGTTCTATTCAGCAGAAAATCAGTAAATTAGAAACTTTATTGTCTAAATTTAAAGACGTTTTTCCTGAAGATTTGCCACATGGTTTACCACCTAGCAGAGAGGTAGATCATGTAATAAACCTAGTACCAGGTACAACACCTGTTTCTAAACCTCCGTATCGGGTCAGCCGAACAGAGGATGAAGAAATAACTAGGCAGTTAACAGATTATCTTGGGAAAGGCCAAATTCAGACCAGTAGTTCACCATGGGCCTCACCAGTCCTATTGTTGAAAAAGAAAGAGGGGTCTATGCGTCTTTGCGTAGATTACAGAGCCCTCAATAAAGTCACAATTAAGAATAAATACCCTATGCCTTGGGCAGACAAGTTGTTTGACCAACTCGACGAGGCTAAGTTTTTTCAGCAAAATAGACCTCAGATCGGGATATCATCAAGTCCGTATAAAATCGGAAGATGTCTCGAAAACAGCTTTTAGGACTCGTCACGGTCATTATGAGTTTAAGGTGATGCCATTTGGGCTCACAAATGCTCCAGCTACCTTTATGACCTTGATGAACAGTGTCCTTAGACCATACTTGGGTAAGTTTGTAGTCGTATTTTTAGATGACATCCTTGTCTACAGCAAAACGAGGAAGGAGCATCTAAAACACCTCAGAAAGGTGTTTCGACTGCTCAGAAAGCATAAGCTTTATGCTAAACAATCCAAGTGTGAATTCTTCGTTGAAGAAGTAATTATCTCTTCAGATGGGATTAAGATGGACCCGAATAAGGTTAAAGCCATACTCAGTTGGTTGAGACCTCAGAATATTTTGGAACTTTAGATCTTTCTTGGTTTGGCGGGATATTACAGACGATTTGTCAAGGAATATGCTCAGATAGCATGACAAATCTTCTTAAGGGGAAGGGAAAGGAGTTCATTTGGGAGTCCACACAGCAAGAGAGCTTTGATGCTCTCAAAACAGCCTTAGCTACAGCACCAATTTTAAAGGTCGTCGACCCCACCCCAATCAGCCATTCGTGGTCGAAACAGATGCTAGCGACTTTGCAGTAGGTGCTGTGCTAACTTAGGGTGGACGACCGGTTGCGTTCGAGAGTAAAAAACTCGAGCCAGCTCAGACTAGGTACAATGCCTATGAAAAGGAACTCTTTTCTATAGTCCATGCCCTTAAGACTTGGAGGGATTATTTGTATGGTGCCAACTTTGAGGTCCTGACAGACCATGAGAGTCTCAGATACCTTTGCAATCAACCTGAGCTTAGAGGTCGGAAAGCTCGTTGGGCAGAGTTGATGCAAGAGTTTGACATGTTTATCAGATATAGACGTGGAAAATTCAATACAGTAGCAGATGCCCTTAGCAGAATGCCTATGATAAACGAGCTGAGTTTTACTCAGATTCGTAATGAGTTACTCGAGTCCTTGAGATGGAAATGCCAGCATGATGCATTTTTCTCTACTATCTGGAACTCAGTCCAGAACAGACAGACTCCAGAACCAGTTCCCGGGGCTGGTGCCAGTTCATCCAAGAATACGGCAGCTTCCGTTGAGGATGATGATGAGTCCGAGTATACGTCGTCAGATGACGTTGAGGATTCTGAGCCTGTATTACCCAAGCAAACCCCTGTGGTTGAGGGTCAGTTGACTCAAGGATTCAAATGGAAACAGTATTCCATTCAGGATGAGTACTTGCTCTATAGAGATAGAGTATGTGTCCCCAATTCAGAGGATTATAGGCAGCAGGTCCTATATGAATGTCATGGAATCCTAGTGCGACACCCAGGCATACAGAAGACCTATGAGCTTCTTCGTAGGCAATTTTTCTGGCCCAATATGAAAAAGGACGTCCACCAGTATGTAACTAGTTGCCAGAAATGTCAAGTAAATAAAGCAGAGCGTTTAAAGGCAGGAGGGTTGTTGCATCCCTTAGAAATACCAGCTGGTAAATGGGAGAGCATCTCCATGGATTTTATAGTAGGCCTGCCTAAAACCCAAAAGGGTAATGACGCTATATGGGTCACAGTTGACCGTCTGACCAAAATGGCTCATTTCATTCTGACCAAAACAACCGTTAGAGCTCCAGAGTAAGCGAGGTTGTTTGTAGACGGGCTATTTAAATTGTATGGTCTACCTTCCGGCATAGTCAGCGACCGAGACAGTAAGTTTACTGGAAATTTTTGGAGGGCAGTATTCCATCATCTCCATACTAAACTTAATATGAGTACCACCGACCATCCACAGACGGACGGTCAAACAAAGGGTAAATCAAGTGCTGGAGGATATGCTTCGTGCATACGTCAGCAAGAAGCAGACTAATTGGGAGGAATATCTCTCGATATTAGAGTTTGCTTACAACAGTACCAAACATTCAGCTACGGGATACAGCCCATTTATGCTGATGTACGGTTTTCAGCCATGCTCACCCACAACTGTAGGGTTTAAACAAGAAAAAGTTGAAGCAGCTGGAAACTTTTTAGAGGACCTAAACCAGATGATAGAACATGCTAAGCGTAGCATCAGACAGTCCCAGGATCGAGCCAGGCATTATGCAGATCCACTCAGACGAGATGTGCAGTTCTCCACTGGTGAGAAAGTCTGCTTGAGAGTCCCAGTTGGCTCTAAAACCCTCAAATCAGGAGTGTGTGCTAAGTTGTCTCCAAGGTATTGTGGTCCCTTTACCATCAGTAGGAGACTAGGCGAGGTCACCTATGAACTAGAACTCCCACACAGCAGTAAGGTTTTTCCAGTCTTTCATGTAAGTCAGTTACAAAAAGCCTTAACCAGATCAGACAATCTGGTAGGGGACAGTGTTCTAGTTCTCCCATTGGATCCTCAGCAACCTCCACATGAACCAGAGGAGATTCTTGATAGTAGAGAGACGCAGACTCGTCATACTCTATACCGAGAATATCTGGTTAAGTGGAATGATCAGCCTGTTGAGAATGCCACTTGGGAAAGAGGCAGCGTCCTTCGCAAAATTTTTCCAGACTTTGTCTTAGAGGACCAAGACGGTTCTTAAGGGGGAGGGAGTGTTACGAGCTCGTAACCAGTGCCGAACCCTAGAGAACACAGATAGGTCAGATACCACAGTCAGGGTCGTGTCCAGCGTACATGACCAACTGGGCAAGACAGTGTGAGTAGTGTGCCCCAGCACGGTCCATAGCCATGGCGGGCGTAACATAGCCTAGGGACCCTGTCAGTTGGATAGGGCCCCCAGTTGGGTCGCGACGTGCAGTCGGCCACGTCAGTGCCACGTGGCCGACACTTGGCAGTAGCATGCTACCAGTCCTCACACTGGGCTAGGAGGGGCTTACTCTATATCAGGGAGTAGGCAAGGTTGGGTGGATCAGTTAGTGTTTGCCCTACTGTGGTGTTAGGATCTATTACACCTACCAAGAGGATTGTATTATTTTGCATCCTAGCTCTTTCCTTTTGTTTGTTCTTGTGTACAGATGCTTTGGAAAAGAAGATTGAAGCTTTGGCTTAAGGAGGTTATGCCAAAGTTTTGATTGGAGGCTTTGGAATCTCAAATTTTCTTGGATCTCTCTCTCTCTCTCTCTCTCTCTCTGTCTCTCTCTCTCTCTCTCTCTCTCTCTCTCCCTTCTCTTTCACTATCTATCTACACCATCTCTCATGTGCTACATCTCCATTTTTGGAGTAGCTGTACTTTAAACTAAATTTGGCCATTCCTCTAACTCGGCCCACTACTTCCAAAAATCCAGCAACTAATTAATTATGAAACAAAGCTCTTTCTCCCCCAAACTCGGCCTTTCCCAGGTCAAGAACTGTACATAATGATCTTATGACCTTGATCCATGATTTTCATTACCAGACACACCAAAATTGGATGCATGCATGCATATGTCCTTCAGAGCTTTTGCATGTGTGCAATACTCTGATGTTTGCCACTGCATGTAACTGTAGTTTGTTTGTTTCCAATTGCATGTCAGTTTCTAGAATTCATCATTGCATGTCGAAAGAACTAGAGTTTATGAGGAAAAGCCTATGCTTCTAATAAGCTAGATTTGGAAACAAGACCTTTGAAGGGAACCAAGTTCATGTTCCACTTTTTATGATCCTTTTCGGGAATCCAATGTATATGTAATTGGCCAAGGCCAGTTGGTTTTGCATAATTTAAAAGATATCCCTCAGGAGGGGGGGGGGGGGGGTCACTTCCCCCTCAGTGCTTTTGCTGCATGTGAATGATTATGTGAATGACTTTTTGTGATTCAGTGTTTTTCGAGTTTCATTTTCAAGTCGAATTTGATTCCATTTAAGTTGTTTCAAGACTTGTTTAATGTAAAAGTAAAGTCAGTAAGTCCATGATCTAAGGATTGTAGGACAACCCTCCCTTGAGGTTCACACGTCCCCAAGGTCGTTGATCACCTGTACCAGCTACCGCAATAGGATCCGGGCCTCTTTTTCCATCTTCATAATACAAAGCCATCTGTATGGCTACCCACAAATCACGAGATTGCTCCGTCCGCACGAAAGGGCGAATACTCTCTCGAAGTCCCTCGACAAAGTGAAATACTTGCATGTCTTCTTCAGGAATGTGTAACAAAGCCTCTCAGTACTTCTCTGCATAATTCTGCACGCTCAAGTTACCCTGCTTCAAATAAGTCCATTGTTGCATGGCTCTATTATTTTCATCCATAGGCACCCAATTTTGCATAAACATTTGTCAAAATGCCTCCCATGTGGTTGGAACCAGGTCATCCTTTTCCACCTTCCTCCACCACCTTTGTGTTGACTATGTGGCTTCAGCAAGCATCTCAGTTTCATCGTCTATGCCACACATTTGGAATGCTTTCTCCCATTTTTGCAACCAATTCTCAACGGCATCTGTGGTCCTCATAGATATTGCTCCAGTGAACTTCGGAGGTTTTACATCCTTGATAGTAGTTAGCTTCCTCTTTCAAAACCCTCAACACTCCTTTGGAGGTAGGCCATCAGGGAGTTTATCAGGAAAAACATCGCTATACTAATAGGGCAAATCCGTGCCATGCTAGCCCCACGGACATCCCATGTAACTTTTTAGTTTGTCCGAGCACTTGAAGGCTTGGGCAAATCCATGCCGTTCAAGCTCGTCAAAATCAAACTCTGAAAACATCCATGGCTTACTTATGTCGGCTGCACTTTTACTATTAACAAAAACAACCTTTCCAAGGATTAGAAAACTATAACTATAAAGATTTTCAGTATGGAAAGTAATTACTTTTCCGGCTGATAACTTCAAAAAACCATTTACGTAAAAAAGTGTCGTTCCCAACGTCTTAAAGAACTGCATAGTAGTATGGAGTGATACTACCTTTTCATATAGCATCATAGAACTTGATACTTGAATGCGAGGTGAGGTGATTTCTTGTGAAATACCCATCTTCCAATGTTTCAAGCAAAACCCTATTTGTGTACTATTGATTCAACACCGAAAATGACTGATTAATGGTAGTGCAATCTTTATTTTATGACATCGTTATCTTGCAGTAGTGTTTAACTCAAATGTAAGTAAAATTGAATTGTCAGCCAATATTCGTGTGTCACGAGATAATAGAGTAATAAACCTTAAAACCGACTTCTACTTGAATGTAGAAAGCAGTAAGGTGTATACATTTTTCTTTCATTCAAATCACTGTAGTTATCAACAATCATAACCATTCATGCTTTACATATAAGCTAGTTTTCAGACATCAGCAAACTTTGTGCTTATCATTCATCTAACTGAGCACATACATCTTGTGTTATAATAATCATCATGACGTAGGGATATGAGCATCGGCCTACTATGAAGTGTATTCGTAGAGACAAGCAAAGTTATTATCAATGCTTTCATCACCATAAAAATCTGTGGACAGCGATGGAAGTCCATCGCACTTCTGGTAGCTATAATTTATGCAGACATCTCCACAAAAATGTGTGGAGCAGGTCCATCGCACTTCAGAATGTAAGCTACAACGAACTACATCAAAACAAATAGTGATTGGAGCAAGTCCATCGCATTTTTGAATGCAACCAACAGTGATTTACTACTATGCTTCACTCCTCACGAAGCAATCATGGAAAGCGCGGATATTGGTCCATCATAGTGCACTGGCCAGCGGCCTATCATATCCTCAAAGAGGTAGCATATATGCATGAACCTAGCAACACAAAGTTCTGTGCCTGTTCGCTGTCAAAAACTACTCAAAAAGTGAAGAGGTGAATATTATGCTTGTTAGTATTGTTCACTGTCGCTTTTGAGATATCATCCACATGTATTCGCTTCCAGAAGTGTATACCGGAAGCAAGAACGTAGTATCTATGATAATCAAACCATTCTGTGAGTTCACTCACATTCCATCATATGAAGCCAATAAAGTAGTACTCCTTCGATGCAAACGATCATTCAATCAAACCAAACATAGCTTTCTTACCTTTTGTTTGCAGTACACTCCACCCGAATACTCTTCCGCAAAGCTTATACAGGTTTCCTCTCATCCAAGCAAAGAAGCCAGTGCTTTAGAGAAGCCAACCAAGAGAGCAAAAGCAAGAGAGAGAGAAAGAGAGAGCAAGAAGAGTGAAACTTAGTGTTGTAGCGATCTTCCCTTTTATAGAAAACCTAGCACCCTTTGGTGTAACAAGTATTAGAAGATGCTCACTGTTAGATTGAATCTCTATCATGTGCACTGATCACAGCCGTTCGTTTAGAACCAAGTTTCCCACCAAAAGACTTAGAAGTTTTTTTTAAGTTAAGCATAAGAAGGCATTTTTGTTGGTAAAGTATCATAAGGAAAAAGTCTTGTTTTTGTCATGTTTCGAAAAACAACTGGTATATAGTATAAATTTAGTAGAGTTCATGAGAGAGAGAGAGAGAGAGAGAGAGAGAGAGAGAGAGAGAGAGAAGGCTTTATTTATGTCTTTTAAATGCCAAAATGGCATATAAGATGAAGTACATGTCAAGTGCATACTCCGCGTCGCTGGTCTCTATGCTGGTTAGGAGTGGGACTATCAGTCTCATCATCGGGCTCAAAATCATCACGAGGTCTTCTCCCAGAGAAGAAAGAGGTAATCTGGAGTTGTGAGGCAGGTTTTTGCTGTATATGACAAAGACTGCTCCAAAGAAGTAGCATCTCGCGAATCATGAGGGTGACGTAACGTGGGTCTACATAGGTGATGAGAGAGCGTAATGTACCTGGAGAGTCTCTAAAGAGGCAAAAGAATCTCCCTCTAATCTCATAATATATGGGGCATCTGAAGATAAAGTGATCCTCGGTTTCAACCTCCACCAAAGTACAAAGTTGGCAAATCCACTCCGCACGGGGGATACCCTGAAAACCTCCTGTCTCAACTGCAAGCTGATGTGAAGAAACTCGAAACTGGCCCAATAAGAATCTAAGACCATGTGAGAGACCAACATCTAAATAGCGAGGTAGAGTAGGTAACCCAACTGTGTCCAATTCTAAGAAGTGAGTCCGATAGAAGTCAGGTTTGAGGTTTGACACCCAACTCACCATGCCAGGTATGCTGATTATATGCTTGGTAGATGAAATGACGGATACACTGATGGGAACCAGCTGGAAGATGTGCAATGGAAATGCCAAATTTGTCAAGTAAGCGAGAGACCTGAGAATACCATGATAAATGATACCCCTGAGAGTGAAGATGCCGCGAGGATGTAACTGCCAGCTGACGATATCTAGAATCCGTGGCTGGAAAATCCATGACTCTCTGTACTGAATAATAAGTTGAAAGATGGCATCAAGTTGTAGTGGTGTGGCTGCAAACTTAGCAAGGATGATTTGGTGTGGAATTGATGGTTTAGCTCGAATCATACATGATAGCATGGTAACCTGTAGACGGGAGAGGTCAGAGGAGGAGATACCAGTACACCAAGTCTCTACAGCGTATACGGCTGTGAGAGCCACAATAGTATTGTAGAGTCGACACTTACTTGGAGCATCCCGAATATACTTCCTAAAACAGAATCTCTCTAGCTGGACATGGGAAGAATATCCCTTCTCAAGTCTAGCCGCAGTTGCTCGTCGCATACATAAAGTAGGTCCAGAGAAAGGAACTCCCAAATAGGTGTAGGATGACACTACCTCCAAGGGTTGGCCGTCAAATATAAGCTCCTAACACTGCATAAAAGCTCTAGAGGTATTGAAGACCATGATTTTGGTCTTCGAGATGTTAACCCTCAAGCCCAATCTGTTGCAGAAAGTATGGAGACTGTCTAGTTGCCTATGAAGCCCCTCTCTAGTCGGTGATACCAATACCACATCATTTGCATATAGTAAAATGGCAATCAAAATATCGCCAAGTCTATAGCCAGTACCTCCACAATGATCAATAACCCTCCCTAACTCATCAATATAAAGTCCGAAGAGAGTAGGTGAAAGGGAGTAACCCTGTTTCACCCCTATGGTACTCAAATTCCCATATCACTTTTGAATCGTCCCAAAACCTTCTCATATAATGCCATAATAGCCGTGGAGGATCCCAAGTCGCGAAGCCGGTGGATGAGTGAAGGAGCGTGGGACGGAATTAAAGGCCGTCCGAAAATCTACAAAACAGCAGAAGACTCTCTCATGTCTGTGCTTGGCCTCCTCAATGATGGCTCTAAGAGTGAGAATATGATCAGTGGTAGAATGATGAGCCCTAAAACCAGCCTAACCCATGGCAAATAATCTCCTGGACTCTGCCTCAGAACTCATAGCTGATTGAAGAATCATGCCATATAGCTTCGCCATCACATGGCCAATCATAATAATACGGTAATTATCAGGTTTCATGGGATCACCACTTTTATGGATGGGATGGATGATATTGGTACACCAGGATGGAGGGAAACCAGGAAGAACGACACGGTTAAGTAATGTGGCCAGGATGGGGGAAGGGTATCGGCAACATGGAGTAGTAGCTTGGATTCATCATTCAAGATCTTGAATATCACGTGTACGACGAGATTTCAATTTCTTAATGACTGTTAGTACCATCTCAGAGGTCAAAAAGTAGAACTTAGAGGGGCGAGGAGAGATAGAAATGGCATTGTCAGTGGGAACAATATAAAGGGTGGTGGCATACTTGGTCCAAAAGGCGCCTGAGAGAGAGAGAGAGAGAGAGAGAGAGAGAGAGAGAGAGAGAGAGAGAGAGAGAGAGAGAGAGAGAGAGAGAGAGAGAGAGAGAGAGAGAGAGAGAGAGAGAGAATAGAATATATTAATGTCTATAGAGTGTCCTTGGGCACATAAGGCAAAGAAAAAGTACATCAGAAAGGTGCACTGTCCCTGCCGGACTTATTTTTATCAGCTAAAACTAAAAATAGAAATAAATTGGAAATCAAACCAAAGCTTAACCTCCAGCTATGGTGAGGGTACAAAAGCAATAGCTTAACCACCAGCTACGCGGAGGAGGAAAACTCACTAACTGAGAGAGGAAAACTGTGTGATCTGGTGTCCTTTGATACCAATACCACATCATTTGCATATAGTAAAATGGCAATCAAAATATCGCCAAGTCTATAGCCAGTACCTCCACATGGTGGCCTTTGATGACGAACTCTGGATGGTCGAGGAAGACGCTGGAGCTTCGGTCGACGAGCTGGAATGTCAATCTCACTATCCGAAGTATCCTCCCTAACTCTCTTTTGAAAGAAAAGTGTAATATGTGGCTGGCTGTGGTCAACATCCTGATCATCCGACAGAAGTGAAGATCTCAAGGAGATCATCTCTCGCAAAAGTAAACCGATACATCTCGCATCTGAATAGGCAAAGAAGGGACCAAGCGTGAGTGGAGTGTCCCGATAGAGACAGTGGTACCTGCCTCTGATCTCATAGTAAGCTGGACATATGAAAATAAAGTGAAACTCATTCTCAACCATTGTAGTGTACAGTACCGACAGATCCGTAATGGTTGTGGCGTGTATGTGTATCTGCCGGTCTCAATAGCGAGCTGATGAGAAGAGACGGACATGTGAAAAAACAAGAAATGAAAACATGACAGAACTAAGTGACTCATCAAAGGCCACAACCCGGGCCAAGTAAAACACATAAAGAAATAGCTGTAAGAAAGACATGGCAGGCTGGGAGAGAAAAGTATATATGCCCACAACCCGGGCCAGACAATGCCGCCACACTGAAATCTAAGAAACATGAATAAAGTGCCCCCAACCCGGGCCAGGTAAAGAAGCTATCTACGAGGCCTAGGTGGCCGTGTAGGAATGTCGATCTCATCATCAGACTCAGAATGATGGATTTGACGAAAGAAGTCCGTGATAGCAGACTAGCGTGGAGTAGGCGCAGTAGGCAACGACGGGGAAAGCAAGGAGTCTCGCAGGAGTAGCATCTCACGAAGCATCAGACACAGGCAACGCTGATCAGGGTAGTGCGTGAATGATCGTAGTGAATGTGGCCCATCCCTGTATTGGCAATAGTACCTCCCACGTATCTCATAATAAACTAGGCAGTGGAGGAGAGAGTGGCTCTCATCCTCTGTCTCATGAATAGTGCAAAGAGTACAAATACGCTCCTCTCATGGAATGTCAGCCGCTCGTCCTGTGAACTCAACAAGCATCTTAAGGCAGGTATTATCTATCTCGTCTTAAGTAGTGAATGGGTATCAACTATTGTTGTAGTTCCAAAGAAGAAGTCTGGCAAGATTTGAATTTGCCAGGATTTCCGGAAGCTGAATGCTGCTACAAAGAAAGATCACCATCCATAACCTTTCAGAATTCTATTTTAGATAGACCAAGTCGCTGGACAAGAACTTTACAGTTCTGTGATGGCTTCTTTGGTTATAATCAAGTCAGAGTAAGGACCAAAGAATTATGATGCTGATTTTCGCTGCTTTTCTAAAATTGATGTGGGGAGGCTCTAAGCTGGCCGATGCAATATCGCAATGCATGAGAAAGAGGCTGTGAAAGGTACTGTGGGAGTACTTGCAATCCCAAGGAGTCATGTGTGTCTGGTAATAAGGCTGGCGGACAACCCTAGCAGGAAAGGAAGACCAATGGTGCTGCATATATCTGCGGTGCAGGTATCGCCGGATATAGTCGTGAGTACCGCAGGGGAGATCGTCAATGGAGACACCAAAGGCCTGCAGAAGACGAGTGGTCGCCGCATACCAGGAATAAGGAACATCCCGAGAAGCCAGGGAGCGGGAGGACGTAAGAGCAGCCACAACATATCTGTCAGGTGAAATAGCAGATAGCTCCTGAACTCTTTGAATGAAAAGAACGATGAAGAGAGAGAGAGAGAGAGAGAGAGAGAGAGAGAGAGAGAGAGAGAGAGAGAGAGAGAGAGAGAGAGAGAGAGAGAGAGAGAGAGAGAGCTTTATTAATGTCTTGTAGGTACCCAAGGGTACAAAAGGACAATATGTACATCTCAAGTGTGTTACACTGGGAGCGTATAAAAACGTCTCCGTAAAAGATAACATACTAAGTAAACTAGATCAACCAAACTAACTCTAATACATGTCTATGTACTCTATACCTAAGGAAGCGGACCCTAGACGCGGACGCCTCAAGGGCGCGTCCAGGTGTGGACGCGTCCGACATTTTTCAATTTTTTTTTTCAAAAAAAAGAAAAAAAATACAGGCCCCTGCCGTCACTGTCCCACATCCCAAAAGTGAAACAAAAACAATTTATGACCCCTAAACCCCCCGGAATCAATTATCAGAGGGTGTCTGGCACCCACTTGCCCCCTCCTGTTAAAAAATAGCAAAACGGTACCCAAAAAATTTGCAACAAACTTAACCATTGCCCATGCCTCCCATGTCTAATATCTACAGAATCGGACATGAAAGAGCAACAATTTATATTTTTTGAGTCTCCAGAACTCTGTCTCGTGCCCTCACGGTCTCTCTATCCCTGACGAATCTATATTATACTATTATATAAATACAGGTAAACGATGCGCTCCCCGGATGAACTTCAACAACTTACTAATTATTTATGCTCCACAGTGTCATTCAACACAGGGAAGTTCAAGACCTACACAGTACTATGGCCTATGTGATGAGATAGGTTTAGGGTTTCGGGATGAACTCCAACAACAACACTGAAAGGAAACAAGAATTCTGTCACTGCTGCTCAGAACAGAATGGGATGATCGGATCACAGAAAATCAGTAAATTAGAAACTTTGTTGTCTAAATTCAAAGACGTTTTTCCTGAAGATTTGCCACATGGTTTACCACCTAGCAGAGAGGTTATCATGTAATAAACCTAGTACCAGGTACAACACCTGTTTCTAAACCTCCGTATCGGGTCAGCCGAACAGAGGATGAAGAAATAACTAGGCAGTTAACAGACTATCTTGGGAAAGGCCAAATTCAGACCAGTAGTTCACCATGGGCCTCACCAGTCCTATTGGTGAAAAAGAAAGAGGGGTCTATGCGTCTTTGCGTGGATTACAGAGCCCTCAATAAAGTCACAATTAAGAATAAATACCCTATGCCTTGGGCAGACGAGTTGTTTGATCAACTCGACGGGGCTAAGTTTTTCAGTAAAATAGACCTCAGATCGGGATATCATCAAGTCCGTATAAAATCGGAAGATGTCTCGAAAACAGCTTTTAGGACTCGTCATGGTCATTATGAGTTTAAGGTGATGCCATTTGGGCTCACAAATGCTCCAGCTACATGTATGACCTTGATGAACAGTGTCCTCAGACCATACTTGGGTAAGTTTGTAGTCGTATTTCTAGATGACATTCTCGTTTATAGCAAAACGAGGAAGGAGCATCTAAAACACCTCAGAAAGGTGTTTCGACTGCTCAAAAAGCATAAGCTCTATGCTAAACAATCCAAGTGTGAATTCTTCATTGAAGAAGTAGCATATTTGGGTCACATTACCTGTTCAGATGGGATTAAGATGGACCCAAATAAGGTTAAAGCCATACTCAGTTGGCTGAGACCTCAGAATATTTTGGAACTTTAGATCTTTCTTGGTTTGGCGGGATATTACAGACGATTTGTCAAGGAATATGCTCGGATAGCAGTCCCTATGACAAATCTCCTTAAGGGGAAGGGAAAGGAGTTCATTTGGGAGTCCGCGCAGCAGGAGAGCTTTGATGCTCTCAAAACAGCCTTAGCTACAGCACCAGTTTTAAAAGTCGTCGACCCCAATCAGCCATTTGTGGTCGAAACAGATGCTAGCGACTTTGCAGTAGGTGCTGTGCTAACTCAGGGTGGACGACCGGTTGCGTTCGAGAGTAAAAAACTCGAGCCAGCTCAGACTAGGTACAATGCCTATGAAAAGGAACTCTTTTCTATAGTCCATGCGCTTAAGACTTGGAGGCATTATGTGTATGGTGCCAACTTTGAGGTCCTGACAGACCATGAGAGTCTCAGATACCTTTGCAATCAACCTGAGCTTAGAGGTCGGAAAGCTCGTTGGGCAGAGTTGATGCAAGAGTTTGACATGTTTATCAGATATAGGCGTGGAAAATTCAATATAGTAGCAGATGCCCTTAGCAGAATGCCTATGATAAACGAGCTGAGTTCTACTCAGATTCGTAATGAGTTACTCGAGTCCTTGAGAGGGAAATGCCAGCATGATGCATTCTTCTCTATGATGTGGAACTCAGTCCAGAACAGACAGTTACCGACTCCAGAACCAGTTCCCGGGGCTGGTGCCAGTTCATCCAAGAATACGGCAGCTTCCGTTGAAGATGATGATGAGTCTGAGTATACGTCGTCAGATGACGTTGAGGATTCTGAGCCTGTATTACCCAAGCAAACCCCAGTGGTTGAGGGTCAGTTGACTCAAGGATTCAAATGGAAACAGTATTCCATTTAGGATGAGTACTTGCTCTATAGAGATAGAGTATGTGTCTCGAATTCAGAGGATTATAGGCAGCAGGTCCTATATGAATGTCATGACAATCCTAGCGCGGGACACCCAGGCATACAGAAGACCTATGAGCTTCTTCGTAGGCAATTTTTCTGGCCCAGTATGAAAAAGGACGTCCACCAGTATTTAACCAGTTGCCAGAAATGTCAAGTAAATAAAGCAGAGCGTTTAAAGGCAGGAGGGTTGTTGCATCCCTTAGAAATACCAGCTGGTAAATGGGAGAGTATCTCCATGGATTTTATAGTAGGCCTGCCTAAAACCCAAAAGGGTAATGACGCTATATGGGTCACAGTTGACCGTCTGACCAAAATGGCTCATTTCATTCCGACCAAAACAACCGTTAGAGCTCCAGAGTTAGTGAGGTTGTTTGTAGACGGGCTATTTAAATCGTACGGTCTACCTTCCGGCATAGTCAGCGACCGAGACAGTAAGTTTACTGGAAATTTTTGGAGGGCAGTATTCCATCATCTCCATACTAAACTTAATATGAGTACCATCGACCATCCACAAACGGACGGTCAAACAGAAAGGGTAAATCAAGTGCTGGAGGATATGCTTCGTGCATACGTCAGCAAGAAGCAGACTAATTGGGAGGAGTATCTCTCGATATTAGAGTTTGCTTACAACAGTACCAAACAGTCAGCTACGGGATACAGCCCATTTATGCTGATGTACGGTTTTCAGCCATGCTCACCCACAGCTGTAGGGTTTAAACAAGAAAAAGTTGAAGCAGCTAGAAACTTTTTAGAGGACCTAAACCAGATGATAGAACAGGCTAAGCGTAGCATCAGACAGTCCCAGGATCGAGCCAACCATTATGCAGATCCACACAGACGGGATGTGCAGTTCTCCACTGGTGAGAAAGTCTACTTGAGAGTCCCAGTTGACTCTAAAACCCTTAAATCAGGAGTGTGTGCTAAGTTGTCTCCAAGGTATTGTGGTTCCTTTACCATCAGTAGGAGACTAGGCGAGGTCACCTATGAACTAGAACTCCCACACAGCAGTAAGGTTTTTCCAGTCTTTCATGTAAGTCAGTTACGAAAAGCCTTAACCAGATCAGACAATCTGGTAGGGGACAGTGTTCTAGTTCTCCCATTGGATCCTCAACAACCTCCACATGAACCAGAGGAGATTCTTGATAGTAGAGAGACGCAGACTCGTCATGCTCTATATCGAGAATATCTGGTTAAGTGGAATGATCAGCCTGTTGAGAATGCCACTTGGGAAAGAGGCAGCGCGTCCTTCGCAAGATTTTTCCAGACTTTGTCTTAGAGGACCAAGACGGTTCTTAAGGGGGAGGGAGTGTTACGAGCTCGTAACCAGTGCCGAACCCTAGAGAACACAGATAGGTCAGATACCACAGTCAGGGTCGTGTCCAGCGTACATGACCAGCAGGGCAAGACAGTGTGAGTAGTGTGCCCCAGCACGGTACATAGCCATGGCGGGCGTAACACAGCCTAGGGACCCTGTCAGCAGGATAGGGCCCCCAGTTGGGTCGCGACGTGCAGTCGGCCACGTCAGTGCCACGTGGCCGACACTTGGCAGTAGCATTCTACCAGTCCTCACACTGGGCTAGAAGGGGCTTACTCTATATCAGGGAGTAGGCAAGGTTGGGTGGATCAGTTAGTGTTTGCCCTACTGTGGTGTTAGGATTTATTACAGTATGTGAGACCAAATCATGGGCTTCTACCCTGAGATCATCTACCACCTCTTCGTCTTCTGTAGCACCCTCCTTAGACACCACGGTACAAGGCGTCTTGGCAGAACAACAACGTCGGGATGCCAAAAAGCTCAACTTAAGATTCCGGGGTCTTCCTACTGAGGGCACCGCAGTAGACCAGGTTACCTCTTTGTTTACTTCACGCATGGGGCTCTCAGTTCCAGGTATCCAGGTTGCTTGGCGCCTCCAGCATGATCCGAAGGTATTATTTGTCGAATTCAAAACTATGGACGACCGGCAGACAGTTCTTTGTGCGCGTCGTACTCTCCGAGGCTCTCAGATTTACATAGATGATGACCTTACTCACTACCAATGGTTACAGCGTAAAACTATTATTCAAGAGGCAAGGACAAAACAACAGCGGGTGGTATTTACAAATGGCAACCCTCGCTTTTTCTCCAAGTGTCAATAGGAAGTTGGGGTACTCGGGCATGGGAGCAGCCCGATAGCCCCGGCTAGTGTCACATTCGGTTTTTGGAATTGCGGCAGCCTCTCCACCTCTTCTACAGCGGCTGATCTTGACACTTATCTATGTTCGGCTGATTTACTTTTGACATATGAGTCTTCCACACCCCACTTCCGCACATTTCTGGTTTTCAGTGGATTTCTGCTCCACGACCTATGCTACAGGGCAGGATACTTCGGGTCTCTGGTGGAGTTGCATGTTTGTACAGGTCGGTGTATACTCCTATTCGGTTGGTGTCTCAGGATACTTATGGCCGTTACTTGTGGCTTCAGATTACTGCATCCTTCTTGGGGCTGGACCAGGATCTGTTTGTTGCAGTGTGCTACTTTGCTCCCCACACTTCAGTGTTTATGGATTTGGGAGGTGATCCTTTTCAGGCCCTTTCTGACGGCGTTGCTAGACTCTCTCTACATGGTTACATATTGCTTGCAGGGTACTTTAACGCACGCACAACCGCTCGCCAGACTGAGTTCTATGCTGACACACTCTCTCTTCATCCGTTGGATACCTCTTATGCCCGTTATTCTCAGGACTCATCAGCGACAATTACTGTTTTTGGGGAACAGCTTCTAAGGTTGGCTCAAGCACACGGTCTCATTATCCTCAATGGTCCTCTTCAATGGCCATCCTCCTCTGCATATACTTGCCACCCATTTGGTGGCGGTCACAGCGTAGTGGACTATTTCATTGCATCTCCTGCTTTATTGCCCCGCCTGGCATCCTTCACCATCGCTACCCCCGTCCTCGCTGATCACTCTCTGCTCTACCTCTCCTTCTCCCCAGCGCCAAGTCCGCCTTCTCCTCCACCCTCCCTCTTTGTTCGACCCACCCGCTATCGTATACCTCCTCATCAATCCCAGGCCTATGTTGCCCACGTCTCTCGTCTTCTGGACCACTTTCCTTCCTCCTCCGATGTCACAACCCAAGTCTCCTTTTTAACACACGCCTTGACTACTGCCGCTCATGCCATTGCACCCCTCGCTTCTCTGCTTATCGTCGTACCCATAATAAATGGTATGACAACGATTGTTCTTTCTTCCAGAAATATGTCGAGTTCCTAAAATTCTCCAATGCTACACTGTCTTCTTCCGCTAAAAAGCAGCTTCGTTCCCTTCTCCGCAAAAAGAAAGTGGCCTACTTTTCTTCCCGTTCCTCCTACCTCCTTCACTCTCCCCACTCTGCTTCCTCGGCTACTTTTTGGAAGATCTTTCTTCATAAGCCCCTATCCATTGCACCCATCCCTCTTCAATCCTGGGTCGACTATGCAACCAACCTATATACAACTGCTCACCCTTCCATCTCTCTTTCTTCTCGTCCTACCCACTGTGACCTCTTTTCTCCTGACGTCGTTGAACCCACCATCTGCAAACTCAAGAACAATCGTACGTCTGACATTGACCTCTTTTCAGTCGAGCTCCTCAAACCAATTGCCAAACTCGCCTCCCCTTTCCTGGCCCGCTGTTTCAACCGCTTTGTCGTTGACGGTTTCCCCATACCTCGGGCCACCAATCTCCTTCATCCCATTCTTAAAGCAGGTGATGCCATGAATGTCCACAACTATCGCACTATTATGATTGGTCATACCATGGCCAAGTTGTACGCCACTATTCTCCAAAACTTCGTTACGGCAGAGGCTGATTCTCGACTATTATATGCGACTGGCCAGGCTGGCTTCCGCTGGGGTTATAGCACTCTTGATCATGTCCTCACTCTACGTACTATCATTGAGGAGGCAAAGCATATGGGCAGGAAGGTATTTGCTTGTTTCATTGATCTCTCTAAGGCCTTTGATACTGTTCCCCGTCATCTTTTGATCAGCAGACTACGTCAGCTTGGCTTTTCCGACTCTATTCTCGCGACAGTGGTTGCTCTGTATGAGAGAGTTCTAGCACGTATTCGGCTGGGTACTGATTTGTCTTCTCCCATCCGTAGCACTGTTGGCATCAAGCAAGGCTGTCCACTATCCCCTCCGCTCTTTGCACTTTATATTGATGATCTTGAGCGCCTCATTCGTGAAGAAGGTGGAGATGGTTGCCCGCTAGCTCATTTGCTCATCCCCATTCTGCTTTATGCTGATGACATTGTCCTGCTTTCTTCCTCACCAGAAGGGTTGCAGTGTCACTTACAGGTCTTACATCGCTTTTGTGTTGCTTGGGGTCTCTTTGTTAACCTAAAAAAGACGAAGATCATGATTTTCAACACCAATCGACAAAGCCTTCACAATTATCAATTCTTCTATGACGGCCAGGAAGTTGACATTGTTGCCTCTTATACTTACTTGGGAGTCCTGTTTACTGCGCCCCTTCTTGGTTTCCGCCAGGCTGCATTTGCGCACATTTCCTCCGGTCTTCCAGCATTGGTCCAGTTCGAGCGTGGTTGTACAATGAATCATATTTTTGATCCCGCTACTAGATGCCAATTGTTTCACACACAGGTGGTTCCAGCAGTGATGTATGCCTCCGAGATTTGGTTGCCAGGACTTTCTCTCCGGGACTTCATGGTTGAACATGATGCAGATGTTATACCTGGCATGAAGTTGCCAGGACTTTCTCTCGGCTTTTCTACTGACACGATCTTGGCAGTGATGGCACTATATGAGAGAGTCCTTGGATGTTTTTCAGAGTGATATCGGCATCTCAGACCACATCTGGAGCATGATGTGATGGGGATTGGGGGTTAACATATTGAAAACCAAAGTTATGGTTTTCAACACATCGAGAGCTTTTATGCAGCGCCAGGAACTCATCTTTGATAGGCAACCCTTGGAGGTCGTATCTTCTTACACTTACCTTGGCATGCTTTTTACAGGTCCTATCTTTGGCATGCGACAGGCAGCCTCCGCCAGACTTGGTAAGGGTCACGCCTCCCTTGTCCAGTTAGAGCGCTTCTGTTTCAGACGGTTTATTCGGGATGCCCCGAGTAAATGTTAGCTTTTTGATACTCTCGTTACTCCCACAGCCCTATATGCAGCAGAGGTATGGTGTGCAGGTCTTACATCTTCGGATTGGGCCAGTATTTCACGACTGCAGGTTCTCATGCTATCTCGTATGATACGGGCTAAGCCATTTGTCCCACATCAGATTATCCTGACAGAGTTCGCGGTCCCTCCCATTCAGCTATCCGCCATCTTCCAGCTTCTTCTATACATTCAGCGTATTATGACGTTACCCACAGATGAGCAGAGATACACACATACGGCATTTGCCTCCTCGCTAGACCTTTATGATCAGGGGCATCGATTATCATGGTTCTCTCAGGCCTCCCGGATACTGGATACACTTGGGATTTCTATCACAGACCTTCCATCGGGCACCCATGAGTATATCAGACGCTTTCTCTATAGAGCATACCTAAGCCGGACATGGCAGGGACAGCTCGGGGTCAAACCCGACTATTACAGGACACACTTTCTGGAGCTAGACACAGTTGGATTTCCAGTTTTACCACACTATCTCACCTCAGGGCTATCTCATGGGCTCCGATTTATTCTGGGCCAGTTCCGAGTGTCCTCACACCAGTTGGCGATTGAGACTGGACGCTTCTAGGGTACCCCACGTGAGGAGCGTTTTTGTCAGTTATGTTCATTATCTATGGTTGAGACAGGGGCATTTCCTTTTCACATGTCCAGCTTACTACGAGATTAGAGGACGATATAATTGCCTTTTTCATCAGACACCAATTACATTACGATCCCTCATCTCATATGAGGACCCTAGATGTGTGGCACTTATGATACGTGAGATGTCCCTCCTGCGTCAGGACCTATGTCAGACAGCTCAGCACACCTATCCAAACTCAGTCTCAGATTACATCCTTCTTCTCTTGCCGGAGATCACGTTCTGATGCAGACATGACTGACAACGATTGCGACGACATTCCCAGACCTAGGATGCAGAGACGACGCATCACCCAGCCTCAGGCGGTCACGAGAGTTACACGCTCTACCAGACCTCTTACACATAGACACACTATACATGCTCCTGTTCACAAGCGACGTCAGCGGGCTCCTGCACTTCCTCATGCTACAGCTCTCATTACATCCTTCTACAGCGCCAGTACAGACCTGGCATCTTGACATGGACACAGTTGACTACCATGCACAGAGATTATCATTTATGTAGTTATCTTAACTTGTACTAGATGTTTCCTTTTTTCTTTATTACAGTTTTTGGAGGCGTTTATACGCTCCACTTCATACCAGTTCAATCGAAAACTACGCAAAACTTTTGTATCAACATTAGGCAGTAAATGACCAAGCAACCAATGAAAGAAAATTTACCTGGACAACGCGTTGTGGCCCGACCTCCTCTATCGCTACGCGGATGATGCCGTAAATGTACTCGGCCGTATGCACGCTCCCTACCTCGGAGGTGTCGATGCTGCGCAGGAACATGGAATCGCAACAACTAGAAACAATCACGCTGATGAGTGGACGTTTACGACGATCAGTCCACCCATCAGCCATGATGGAGCAGCCGTATCTATCGCAAGCCTCCTGCAGTGCGACTAGTCTCTCTCTGACGGATGCAACCCGCTCCTGGAGCAAAGGGCCGCGTAGGGCGTCGGCTGTCGGTGGTGTGTAGCCAGGCCCGCAGACTGCAACTTTCGAGATAGCCTCTCGAAAGATGCGGGATGATGCCATGATAAAGGGGAGGTTCAGGTCATAGAACATCTGTGCTATGGTCCTGGTGGCCTCTTTGTGCTGCCCCTCTCTGAAGATCCCGGCATGGACCTGGTGCCTCGGGATGTGGATGGCTGGGAGGATGCGGATGGACGATGCGGATCTGGAGGTGGTGGCATAGGTGTAGGTGCAGAAGCGGAGGACGCGGACGGACCGTGCAGATCTGAAGGTGGTGGCACAGGCGTAGGTGCAGCAGTGGAGGCTGTGGATCCATGGGGGGTACTGGTGGAGGGGGTGGGGGTGGCTGTGGCGAAGGCGGTGGCGGGTGCGGATGCAGCGGCGGGGGCGGGGGCGGTGGGTGTACCAGTGGCAGGGGCGGTGGCAGTGGGTGCACCAGTGGAAATAGAGTCCGCGGCATCTGTGGACGGCTCGCCGAGCTCAGCACCTGGCTCAGCATATGCCTCGAGAATGCGAGCCCTCTCCGCAGAGGGGATGACCATACAAACGCCGATCCGGTAGTGTCCCCCCGTGGGTCGGACTTGCAATCCCCCCAAATGTGCTCGAACCCGAGAGGCGTTCCCTGTGAACTGCTTTCGACAAAAAGGGCAACGCCACTCTTTGTCGGGCATCAACTCTACCTCATCCCAAATGGGACGAGCGGCCATCTCTCTCTCTCTCTCTCTCTCTCTCTCTCTCTCTCTCTCTCTCTCAAACACACACACAAGCACGCAAATCTAATATCTCTCTCTCCCTCCTCCTAAACCCCAATCTCAACCCCTAAACCCTAAACTCACACACACACCATGTCTCGTACACGCGGACTTACACACACACACACAAACACACACAAATCCTCTCTCTCTCTCTCTCACACACACACTCTCTGTCTCTTCCTCCATTTTCTGTTGACGACATTAATCTGTCCAAGTTCCATTTCCTATGTTGTACTCCTTTTCGTCTTATACGCCTTTTGGCATGGAAAAGACGTTAATAAAGCTCTCTTTCTCTCTCTCTCACTCTCTGTCTCTTCATCTGTATCTCTCTCTCTCTCACACACACAAATCACCACACACAGATGCATACACAAATCACACAAATCATCACACACACACACACACACACACACACACACACACACCATAACCCACACACACACACAGAAATCATCACACACACACACACACCAAATGCACACACTGTCTCTCATCCCTCACTCACCATAGCGCTCTCTCCTCTTTCTCTCCTCTCTCGGGCTTCTGCGGACTGTTCTGCTGCCCGCGCCAGGTGCTGGTTTTTTTTTTTTTAAAAAAAATAAAAAACGTGTCCGGGGCCCGGATGCGTCCGCGTTCCGGACGCTGGACGCGTCCAGAAAAAAGTTTGAATAGAAAAATAGGACGCGTCCGGGTCCGGACGTCGGACGCGGACGCCAAAAGGCTGTGTCCGCCCTGGACCCTCATGTCTGCTCTATACTAAAAATAGAAAAGGAGCTCGAGTATCGTGAGACCAAGTCAAGCCCCAGGACTCGGCCAGTGCTACCGGTTCACCAGTGCAACTATGGGTTGTATGTTTTATAATAATTTTTCTTGTTGTCCTTTCATATATCTACACATAGTGGAATGATGTCCTAGATATGTGTACTTCATCCATTCAAGACATTTTTTACCTGGAATTGTATCTTTTTAGACATATTACCCATGTTTGAGAGCTCAAATGAAACTGTTTCTGGAACGTTTTGACAGATTCCCTTACTGTCCCTTTTGGGTTACTGGATTTCGAAGAATATATCCGTCATAAAGCCTTCTCAATACATTGTTATGTGTCTATATAGTACCTGAGATGCGACCCCTGTTCAGGAACGGGTTCAGGAACGCGTTCTTGGAATTTTTCAGGAATGCTCTTCAGGAACACTTTTTTTTTTTTGCAAATATGGGTCTCAAAAAGCAAGAGATTTTAGGGGGGATCTGATGGTGATTGTCCAATTTTTTTTGAAACATTGCAGGGACCCTATTTTTGTTAGATAATATTGTTCTAATTGTTATTTATAGTTGAATTTTTTTTTAAAACTAAATTTTTTACGTTTCTATCAACTATAAACAGTAGTTATTAATCAATATACTGTTTATAGTATATACACATCATACAAAGCATATATTATATATATGTTTAAAAAAACAATTTACATGCGTTCCGCTGTCCGGAACGTTCATGTTCTGGAACGTGGGGGGCCTCGGAGCGCGTTCCGGTGCAACCATGCTACATGCTATGGAGGATCATGAACGTGAATGTTAAAGTTTTGAAAAGTTGGTTTTTTTAATGCTGTAGATGAACTGTAATTTGCGGTAAACATGCGTTTTTGTACCCTAATCTTGAGTATCTAAGATCTTCTAGCCAAATAAGCGTTACATTACTTGCTGTTATTAGATCAACAGGATTTAATCGTACATAATCCTGAGTATCTTAGATCTTCTAGCCAAGTAATCATCCATGATTGGGATTTAGTAAACCATTGAACTCCTGGTCGGACTTGGGAAATATGAGATGCCAACTTTGTAGGGGGGCATGTTCTTGCTAATTGTCTTCAGAATAACCTTTTGCAGTTCTAGAATTCCCTTATGCTATTTCCACGGTCCTTTCTAAGGTTTCTCAAAGAAGAAATCAAATAAAGCTACATTGATGTTCACAACACGATGCACCAATGATATCTTATCTGAGAAGGTATATGACCTGTAGAACTGGCTGTATCAAGTCAAGGTCAGAGATTTTGATGTCTAGATATTGTAAGATCCCCTTGTTGTTTTTTATGGTGAAACACATATGCACTTTTGCTGGTTATACACTTCAACTTTTTTGGTTGTCATCTCCCTTGACAGTGCATACCGTCGTTTAAGTCCTGGTTAAGAGGGATCGCCTAAGGTTTTAGAAGAGAGAAAAGGTCGCCGCAAGCAGAGTTTCTTAGGAAAAGTTTATGCTTCATATTATTACAATCCACTTATATCACTCAAGACATGTATATTCTAGTATAAGTGGTATTGGGGTTTGGGATCGAAATTTTCAAAATGCTGTTTGTGGGGTTGCCGGACATAATATTTCATAATAATAGAAAAGCATCCAGTAAATCATGAGAAACATTTAGGGAGAGGTAATTAAATGGGTAGGCTTCTGCATGATATGTGGGTTTTTTTTTGCAGGGCTGAAACACTTGATGATGCCTACTGGCCTGACTCAAACACTCTCACTCGTAGATTGAAACGCTTGGTGAATCATATATGTTCTGCTGGTGAACAGGTATATGGAAGTTCTGGACTAGACTTCATCTTAATTTTTTTCTTCTAAAAGCTCTTATGGGCACAATGAAGTTGATAATCTTATGCTGCTGTTGACCTGCAAGTTTTTGGAGTACGACATTATAAAGGTAGAACAAAAGCATACATGGAGTAAACGCCAGAAATTGGAGCTTGTCAAACTTCTTCTTACGTGGGGACTACCTCTGGTAAATTAACTAGTTTGGTCCAGCAGAAGAACCACTGCTCATGTTTACTGTACTGGTAAAGAGAGAACTTCAGCAACCTCTGTTAAATTTTTCTCCTATGTACGTAGAACCACTGCTCATGTTTACTGTACTGGTAAAGCAATAACTTCAGCAACCTCTGTTGAATTTTTCTCCTATGTACAGAAATCAGCTTGATCAAACAGAATCAATGCTCTAGTGTTGGCATCATTGTATTGGTAAAGCTTAACGAGGAATCAATGATAGTATATAACCGCACTAACTCCAGTTATTATGCCTAAAGAAAATTTTCTGAGTTATGGATGCATATAACTTGTAACAGACTCCTGGAAAAGCAGGAAAGATAGATTGGCAGTTCTTAAAAGATCGTACAAATTCTGCATCAATAAAGAACCGGAAGGATAATATCTTGGAAGCTTGCTATTTTGATCTGATCAAAGAGATCAGATACCTACTTGATGAATCTCAGGTGCTGAAAGATGATACCAATAATGACATGGCACAAAGTGAAAAAAATCAGGTTAATCTTCCTCCCTTTGTTTTTGTGTTGATAAATTTTCTCTTGTATCTCTTATCAAGCTAAAAATAAGGCTTTGAGAGAGAGAGAGAGAGAGAGAGAGAGAGAGAGAGAGAGAGAGAGAGAGAGAGAGAGAGAGAGAGAGAGAGAGAAAGCTTTATCAAAGTCTTTTCCGTGCCAAAAGGCATATAAGACAAAGGATAAGACAAAAGGTACATATCAAGTGTGTGGTGCAAATAGGAGCATGTAAAACTTCTCCGATAACAATAAAGAAAACATATATGAAGTGTAGTTACTAAAAACAGCTACCCATCTAATAGCTACCATGTTAACTTATTGAGGATCTAGTGCAATATACAGATCACAGCCACAATCACCATAGCACAAGCACCACAAGCTCTCACAGATGGCACAACAAAAGTTAATGTATAACAAGGACACACTGTACATATAGCAAAAGCCCCAAATTACATGGGCTCGACAAGTGTCATCCAACTGACTAGGTCCAATATAGGCCGTAATTATTGATGAACCCAGGACATACTCCTAAGCATAGCAAAAGTCGTCAAAAAACTACTGTACAGGCTAATTTCCTATCACTGTAGCTACTCAGCTAATCCAAGTAGCTAGTTTCGGGACAAGTGCCCGACTAATATGTCGAGATGTTATGCATGTTCTTGCTACTCTGTACTTGACTTACACTCAAGCACACCAGCAAACCAATAGGTTTGACCCAAAAAGTATCATGCAAGCACAATGCTCACATAAAGAGTCTACAACACTCTTGACCAACTGACTTGTCTTAGTCCGACTTGAACACAAGTAGACCACATGAGTGACATGGCTCAAAATGAGGAAATCCCACTTCCACCATGAGACTATCATCCTCCATCTAGCTAGGCTGACATCTTATTAGGTACTTACAAGCACAAACTTGTAAAGCTGACATCAATGAGCGACCGAGGCTCAACCTGAGGAAATCTTACTGCCACCATAAGACTATATCCTCATTAGATAGACAACTAGTAGATATAATCAACAAGGAGATAACCAATGATTACTTTGCTTCTGACGTAGCATAATTAACAAAACTCCGACTCTAATCTAGACTTCCGTGACAAGGTAACATGCAAGCACACATTCATGCAATACCAACACGAATGATAGTGTCAATTAAATGACCAAGGCCTGCCCATGGGTGGTATCCTATCGTACCAGCACCTGTGCCACCTGTAGATCCACCGCTACACCATTGGTCTCCAAATTAGATCCTTGATCATGGCACGCACCTATAACCAAGATGTCCTCATGTCCAAGCATATCCAATAGATGTCTCCATACGTCATTCAAAGATCTCCCACGATCTAATGAGTGCTCCAAGCCTCATCTTTGATGTATCTCCCAAACAAAGCACTGCTCTTTGACATCTTGTCTTGCCAATCCCGAAAGTTGATTCCCATCCATTCTTGCTCCAAGCACCAGAGTCTACCAAGGACTCAATGAATGAATGCACACAAACCTCACCATAGGCTATACCTAGATAGCTCACCCATCTCCCTGTGATATTGATGATGGTTTGTCGTTCTACATTCCATTCAGATTCAACTTTCCATGCTTGACGTTGTCAACTCTGATTCGACCAGTACATAAGTTTCATACCAAGAAACCGATCTCAGCACTATATCCATCATGTCATCCCAACTAAAGCAAGTGCACATAAGATCCAACGTCATGATGATAAACTCACCGACAATCCCCAACATATTAGGTAGAATAGCTCCATCAATTTCCTTTACCCTGTACCATCTGATCTGCAATAAGTATCCATTACCCACTAATATCTCCCCAAGAATTTGTTCACCTGTCGTGCAACTAGACTCCAACTGGATCTAACCAAACAACCTCCATTCTGCTTATCAAAGAATAATAGATACAACATGTGATGCCACATAGGAGATCACCAACCTGTGCATATAACCATGCATCGCACTTGAGTACTTACCAAAGCATCAGCTGTCACTCCTTGAATAACTATTTCCATCCTTGTTGGCTCAGAACCATAGGCCTACTAGATCCACACCACCCCGTGATGCACTCCATGTCCTCAAGATACGCGATGCACCAGCTGAAGAGCATCGCCTATACATCCAATGATATATCATACCTGAGCATCCGTAGCATCTCTCTGAGTGCCACCCCAATGGACTCATCATCCGCTCATCGAGCTCACTCGATGTCTTCGATCCTGGTCACCATCTTGCTATCCAAGCTGATCGCCAAAGCATCACCTACTTCTCTTGGACGCTAGTCATCCATGAATCACACCGCTCACGAGATCCTGAGACTACAGTCTCCCAACCAATCGTACTGAGGCTGTAAGCCATATCCATCCAATGCCTCAAGTCCATCCACAACTAGCTGTATATGATGACCATCTCATCATCCTGCAATCCGGTCCATACCAGGTATCTCAAGGCCATCACCGATCTCGAAGACCTGAGCATCTAGACCAATAGTGCTCCTTCCTATACTCTCCTAGCTAGCTCCAAGGCTGCTTCCCTGAACGATATCAAATCATTCCTTGAGAATATGTGAACTCCAAAGTCATCATCAAGCCCCTCATGTAAAGAACATGCCAATATTCTTTCTAGTGAACCTGTGAGATCTTCCATGGTTCAAACTAAATAACCTGCACTTTGCCATCGTTGGAATCTGCATTCCTGATGCAATACTGATATGACAAATTGACTTGACTTATCTAAACTGACTGTTGAAGTGTATCTCTGTAAGGGAAAGCTCCTCAAGATCCTGGTTAGAAGTCAAACACACGAGAACACACTGTGGAGCAAAACCAACCAAACAAGTAGAAGCAACCGATCAATCTCCAGTAGCTTCACTCTTGAGCCAAGGAATAGGAAGCAAGAGTAGAGTGAGAGAGACAGGCAATGAATCACCAAAAGTATGATGTGGTAGGGCGAGTTTCCACTAGCTTTATAGGCTCAAGACCCCGCTGTGCATGTGCCCATCAAGGTCTAAACTCCCCAACAACGCTTTTCATTGCTATTGATACTCTACACATGCATTAACAGTCCTAAATCCATGTGCTAACTCCACTTAGTGTGTCTGGGCCTCACAAGGTTATTAATTACATTACTGGCCTTGTCCGGATAACGTGGTGTAAGTAATAATCTCGAGTACCAGAGTACTGTGTATCCAAGTCTAGGATTATGCTGAATCCTATATGCAGGACGAGGATGTAACATTCTTCCCCCCCTTCAACTACTCCTGTCCTTAGAAGCGTAACTTAGGGAAGTTCTTCTTTATGCTCTCTCCCATGAATCATCATCCTCAGTCCGGCCTTTCCACCAGATTAAGCGCTCAAAGATAGAACAATTTCTCAATTGTTTATCTCTGGTTCTGAGCACTTTCTCAGGTTCCAAAGGTACACTAAGCGATAAATGTTCTAGGTGGGATAAATCCTCATCAAATCCAGCTGTATCACCTTCATGTAAACTTAAGCTCACATGAAAGATTACGTGTGCAATAGATTTGTCTTGAAGATCTAGTTCATAAGCTAAAGAACCAATTTTTTGTACAATCTTGAACGGTCCGCAAAATCTTTAGACAGTTTATAATGCTTCCCAATACGTAACATCCTAGAATCTTTTGGAATTCTAAGATATACCCAATCATCAACTTTAAAATCTCTAGGAGATCTCTTAAGATCGGCATAGTGCTTAGCTCTGTCCTGAGCACTCCAAATACTATCCTTAGCCAGTTGCAACATTTCTTGCATATCATGCAGGAAATCTTAACAGATTTCGTCTCCACATTAACATGAGATCTAGGTTGAAAACCGTACATAAGCATAAAAAGACTGTAACCTGTAGCAAAATGTTTTCTACCATTGTATGCAAACTCAATTAGATGAATGCGATCTTCCCAAGGAGATTGCATGTGAGAAACATATGTCCTCAACATATCTTTCATAGTCTGATTAGTCCTTTCTGTCTGGCTATCTGATTTAGGATAATCAGAAGAACTAAAACTAAGAGAAGTTTCCAGTTTATGGAATACTGCTGACTAGAAGTGACCTGTGAACTAAAGAGGTCTATCACTAACAATGCCACTCAGCAGTCTATACAACCGAAATAATCTTTCAACGAAGATCCCAAAATTGAAGACTCAAGACCCAGGAGGTGACCTACATAGTAGAATCTAATAGATCATAGGTCAATCTTGAAAGTTGCTTGAAATACAAGACTCAAGTGATCAAATTTCAATTACCAAGCAAGGCTCAAGCCTACCCAATCGTGCAACAGACTCGCGATGCAAGAGGCCATATATATCCTCCTCCTTTGACCTAGGTGGTAAATTAGGAACTTTGGCGATGTCGATCTCATCAGGTTTACCTAAAGATTAAAAACAATCCACATATCCACAGCTAGTCATTCACTCATGTCACATCTAACACATTCACAATTCACAAATGGTTCATGAATCATCAAAGGTCAAACTAGTCAACCTTCAGTTTTCAAGACTTCAAGTACCAAGATTCAAGTGATACGTTTCAACACTGAGCACCCAAGTTCAAGCTCAAGCCTCAAATACAAATTTTAAACGATCACCTGCATGGGTTCTTTGGCCTCCCTCACATTATCTAGAAGGCTTAGGTCTGAATGCACAAACACTAGTCTTTCTAATTGTTATGTGGAGAGCCTATTTCTCTTCTTGGTGTGCATGAGGGAGTAGATGCTCCAATTCCTCTCACAAGCTGCTACGATGCAGTCTTGTGAGAGGACTCTCAATGCAATGAGTTGTAGCCTAGGTGTGCACCCTCCATACTTGTCCCACCAAGACACTGGCCTCAAGTGGCCGCTCTATCCTATGTCACGGCCCTTTGATATGTGAGGCGGTCTCTCCAAAAAATCATGAGCTCATCGTTGCAGGCCTGCTGCTTTGCAATGTCTAGTACGACCCTCTGGAGGTATTCAAACCACCCATCCTCAAGATCATGGTCATGGAACTACACTGGACCAAATTTCTTCCACAAAGAATGCAGCACATGGGCAACTGCATGTAAAGGCCTATGAAACCAATCCCAGTTTCATCGAATCGGGATTCGTTGAATGTATTGCCATTTCAAAACAGACCGTTTGAATCAGACTCCTGGCAATGAATCGGCTTGATGAAATTCCAGCATGCCCGAGCCTAACAACTACATTTTTGCATGACTGAGAGAGAGAGAGAGAGAGAGAGAGAGAGAGAGAGAGAGAGAGAGAGAGAGAGAGAGAGAGAGAGAGAGAGAGAGAGAGAGAGAGAGAGAGAGAGAGAGAGAGAGAAAGCTTTATTAATGTCTTTTCCATGCCAAAAGGCATATAAGACTAGTCAAAGTACATGTCAAGTATGTGGTAACTGTAGCAGCGTATGAAACGTCTCCAAGATAACAGAAATACAAATCTAAGTACTATAAACTGAACTGAAAACTGAAACTGAAAAGGCTGCAATGATATATGAAACATGTGGGAGCATATATAATGCTAACTGTCTGTTGGTCATGAATATGGTATGACTCTATCACCCAATCCTGTCCCGCTGATGCTAAAAAAGGATGTAATACGGGCTGCAGCATAGGGAACTGCTGGTGGTCGATGACGTCGTCTGGGGAGATGAGGCCTCCTCCTGATAGGTCGGGTAACTCGTGCAACAACATGAGTATGACTGGGACACTGTCTCTGATCTCTATGGGCATGTAAGTCGTCATCTGTCTCATCCTCATCAGATACAAAGTCTCTTGGCCTCGTCTCCTGGAAAAGAAAGAGGTGATCTGTTGCTGAGAAATATGACTCCGTTGGGCTGTCTGACATAGGTCTTGCCGTAGAATAAACATATCTCGTAACATGAGTGCGACACATTTGGAGTCCTCATAGACTAGGAGGGATCGTAGTGTGACAGGTGTGTCACGAAACAAACAGTGATATCCCCCTCTGATCTCGTAGTACACAGGGCACCTATAGATAAAGTGATCCTCCGACTCCACCTCACCCGGGGAACAAAACTGACAAATCCGCTCCTCTCTCGGGGTGCCCTGGAATCTCCCAGTCTCAATAGCCAGCTGATGTGATGATACGCGGAGCTGTCCCAAGGTAGATCTGAGGCTATGTGATAATCTCGAGTCCAAATAGTGTGGCAAAACAGGGAACCCTGCTATGTCAAGCTCAATGAAATGAGTCCAGTAATAGGCGGGTTTAACCCCAAGCTGTCGCCTCCAAGTGCGGTCGAGATACGCTCTATATAAGAAGCGCCTGATATATTGGTGGGTACCCGAAGGGAGCTCTGTGATGGATATGCCAAATGAATCAAGGAGGAAATGGGACGCCTGTGATAACCACGACAATCGATAGCCCTGGTCATGAAGGGAGTGTGAGGAGGCAAGTGAGGCCCGCGTATATCTCGTGTCTGTATCTGGTAAATCGCGAACTCTTTGAATATAAGCGATGAGCTGGGATGCTGCAGCTATTTGAATGGGTGGAACGGCAAACTCTGCAAGAATAATCTCGTGTGGGACCGAGGACTTCGCCCGAATCATACGAGCTAGCATGGTGGTCTGTAATCGTGAAATGCTGGCCCAGTGTGATGACGGGAGACCTGTACACCATATCTCTGCTGCATACAAGGCCGTGGGAGTGACAATAGTGTCAAAAAGTCTGCACTTACTGCGAGCATCTCGGATGGACTTCCTGAAGCAGAACCGCTCAAGCTGAACAAGGGAGGCATGTCCCTTCCTAAGTCGGGTGGTGGCTGCCTGTCGCATGCTGAAAGTAGGACCAGAGAAGAGTATTCCCAGATAGGTATACGAGGAAACTACCTCTAAAGCCCGTCCATCAAGCATGAGCTCCTGGTGCTGCATGAAGGTTTGAGAAGTGTTGAAGACCATAACCTTAGTCTTCGCAGTGTTCACGCCCAAGCCCCATCTGGTACAGAAAACCTGTAGACAATCCAGCTGTCTCTGTAATCCCTCTCTGGTCGGGGATACTAGTACCACATCATCCGCATACAAGAGAATAACAATCAAGATGGTGCCAAGTCTACATCCAGCTCCGCCACACTGTGCGATGGCTCGCTCCAACTCATCAATGTACAATCCAAAAAGGACCGGCGAGAGAGAGCAACCCTGTTTCACCCCAATGGTGCTCCAAATATGATCAGAGATGCCACTTCCATGTCGGAAACATCCCAGGACTTTTTCGTAAAGAGCCATCACTGCCAGAACAATATCCATGGAGAAACCAAGATCTCGAAGTCACTGAATGAGTAGGGAGCGTGGTACAGAGTCAAAGGCTTTCCTGAAGTCCACAAAACAACAGTAAACCTTTTCTTTCCTGTGCTTGGCTTCCTCAATCAAAGCTCGAAGTGCGAAAATATGGTCAGTGGTAGAGTAACGAGCTCAGAAACCTGCCTGTCCCAATGCATGTACTCTCCTGGATTCCGCCTCTGAACTTACTGCAGACTGGAGTATGTTTTTTCCGGCGGAGTGTGCGATGGAGAGAGCGTCGGGTGGAGCGAAGGAGGTGAGGTTCATGAATGCGGGCATGGGTGACAAGATGATGTAGAGAGCGACACTCAGTATCATACCATGGGGGGTGTGGAGGACATAGGGATGAGGGACGTGTGTGTTTGCCTTTACGTGTCTTAGATGGAAAGGCTAGGGAAGCAGCGGTATGAAGAGAGGTGCTAAGGAAATCTGCTGTAGTCTCGACTATGCTATCATGCGGAAAGGAATGAAGTAGGGAGGAAAGAATTTCTTGGTAGACAGGTGCATATAGAGAGCTGAAAATATACCTGGGTGCACGAGCAAGTAGGGGATGTGAGGATAACTGGGGGGGTGGGAGGCGACCAATAGCGAAGGAGAGATAGGAGTGATCAGAGAGAGTGGTGGGGGAGATGTGAAAATCAGAGATGAGAGGTATGGAGGATGGTGATCCCATGAGGTAGTCTACAACACTATGTCCGCCACTGTGAGGATGACATGTATAACTGCCGGAATCTGGCTAGCAAGTTAGGCCATTGTAAATGGCTAACTCATGATGTGCCTCTCCAAACTGCAACAAATGCTCACCATAGGGGGTAAAAGGTCCCAAGCTGTCCTCTGAAATCCTGGTAACTCCCATCTCGTCGCTATCGAGGGCGTGAATGCGGAGCTGGTCGGTGATGTCATAAAACTCTGACTGTCGTGAGGAGGTTCGGGCATTAAAATCCCCAGTGAGGAGAATATGCCCCTGCTCTGAGAATCTGATAATATCGGGTGACAAATCAAGGTATGGTGAACCTGTGCCCTCTGCAAAAGATGAAGACTCTGGAGGAAAGTAACATGCTGCCACAAAGAGGTCCTTGTCCAAACCAATGTCATGTCCAACAATACGAATCCAATATAACGTGCATGCTCGTCATGTATGATGAACTCAATAATCCGATGAAGAGACTCCCTGTACAGGCATGCCACCCCTCCGGATCCACCGCCACTAGCTGATCTAGTCTCAGGCCTAAATACGGAATCCCATCTGTATCCTGGAAAAATAGGTAATCCTCGCTCGCGACTTTCGTGAGTCTCCATAAAAAACAATAAGTCTCTACCAGTGATGAAATCAATCAGGTCGCCAGCTATGGAAGATGGGTGTATACCATTGCAGTTCCAAAGTCCAATCCGGAGATGGTGTGGATGGGGCCTCGGGGCACTCCCGAACCCGGGGACCCCAAATCCCTAGCACTGTGAGCTGCTAGGAGCGCTACCAAGAAAGCGCACTCGTCCATCACGGTAAATAACTCGTCTGCCAAACTCACGGGCTAGCTGAAAGGCCTTATATCTCTCCTGCACCTGGATATACGTGAGGTCGTCGTCCATGTAGATAGTGGTACCGCGTAGCTTAGCCCTGCATCGCAAAGCATCTCGACGGCTCTCCAGAGAAGTGAAACGGATAATGAGTGTGGCTGCGTCTTTGGTGGTCCTCCATGCGGTGTCTAGTCCATCTGTCCTGTGTCCGAGAGTGGTGTCGAGAAAACATTTGGCTTCAGCCAAGGCATTCTGTGTGTCCAGAATCCCGCGAACTCTAATGCTGTGGGCTTTTTGATCTCGAGACTTCCCTTCTGATATGCTGGCTGAGATAACCGAAGAGATGGGAGCGCTTGGTTTGGTGCCCGTTTTCAAAACGGATGCCCAAGAAAGTGGCTCTTTCTGTTGTTTCTCAAGCTTGGTTTCTAGCTCCCGTAACATATTGGTGGTGGACTCCGAGACTGCAACCTTTTTGGTCCCAATGGATTGTTCAAGCAATGCAACTCTGGATTGCAACATATTCTTTTCGTTGATCAGAGAGGAAACTGTTCCTCTCAGCTGTGAGATTTCTTGCCGCAAAGTCTGGAAATCTGCCAAGAGGAGAAAAGTTCCGTTGATCTGGAGGGCGTGTATGGGATATTTGTTGTAGATGGTGGTGCCGTGAGGAAAGAAGAGATAGCATCAGTCAGCTTAGGGAGGATGGGCTCAGAAAACGAGAGAGAGAGACCAAAACGGGATGGAGCGTAGGAGCAGGATGAGCAGGCAGGGTCGAGATCGGTGGGCGGACAGGTTCCACCTCGGCAGTTGTCATGCAGGCAGGTACATCCAGCAGGGGCGCCACAACAACAGGTTGGAGTGGGGCAGCGATGGAGGTTGTGATGGGAAGGGCAGCGCTGGAGTCAGAGGCAGCGCTGGAGTCAGAGGCAGCGATGGAAGTCAGAGGCAGCAATGTATTCTACAGGAGCAGCGATGGAGGCTGGAGCAGCGATGGAGGTAGGTGAGGTGACATCCATGTTGGAGGCTGGGGCAGCGGATGCCAAAAGGCATATAAGACAAAAGAAGTACATGTCAAGTATGTGGTAACTAGGAGAGCGTATAAAGCGTCTCCAATGTTGTAATAAAGAAAAACATCTGGTACAGACTAAGATAAATACAATGAAAAAGCTTGTGCATGAAAATCATATGTATCCATGTCAAGAAGTCAGGACTGTGCTGATGCTGTAGAAGGATGTGATGCGAGCTGTAATATGTAGTGCGTCTTTGTCTAGGAGGCCTGGGGGGACGTGTAACTCTCATGATCGCCTGAGGCTGGGTGGTGCGTCGTCTCTGCGTCCTAGTTATGGGAATGTCGTTGCAATCGTTGTCAGTCATGTCTGCATCAGAACGCGATCTCCTGCATGAGAAGAAGGATGTAATCTGTGACTGTGTGTCTGGGTAAGTATGCTGAGTTGCCTGACATAGGTCCTGTTGTAAGAGGGACATCTCACGTAGCATAAGTGCCACATAGCAGGGGTCCTCGTATGAGATAAGGGACCGCAGTGTGACAGGTGTGACGAAAAAGGCAATGATATCGCCCTCTGATCTCATAGTAAACTGGACATGTGAATAGGAAATGCTCCTCTGACTCGACCATAGCTAATAAGCACAACTGGCAAATCCGCTCCTCTCGCGGGGTGCCCTGGAAGCGTTCAGTCTCAATAGCCGACTAATGTGAAGATAATCGAAATTGGCCCAACAGAAACCGAAGCCCGTCAGATAGTCCTGAGGTGAGGTAGTGTAATGTACCCATAAGGGCACGCAACAGGAAAGTTGAGGTGACGGGAGACTCGTTGCTATGTATATAGTGGTGGATCTCCATGAGCTTGGCATTCATTCTCTCCTGGACAATGAAGAGCTCTTCCACTGGTGGTCAGGTCAGGACGATTATCTAGGCCTCAGGAGTGGTCTATAGCTCCAGTGCACATGGGTTAGGCGACAATACCTCTATGGTTGGGCGGTAATGTAGCGTTCATCACCTGTTTACCAACTGGGGAGCACCAATCCTTTTAGTTAGTAAACAGGATGGGGGCACACGTTTGTGTGGTGACTTTAAAAAATTAAATGATTTAACCATCAAGAACATATATCCCTTACCTAGTCTTATGGATAGTCTGAATGGAGCTGTCCTGACAAGAAATTCTAGATCTAGTGATGATCTTGCGGAGCAGGATCCCCAGCAATCCCGATATGATAAAATACTTGAAGACTATTCCATAAGGAATGGCTTGTTTTTCCGGAAGGGAAAGGTTTGTGTGCCGGATAGGGAGGACTTGCGGGCCCAAATCCTGCAGCAGTGTCATGACAACCCTTGTGCTGGTCACCCAGGCATACAGAGGAAACTTGACCTTGTTAGGCAGAATTTCTTCTGGCCTAAGATGAAAGGTCATGTGGAGGCATACGTGGGAAAGGATTTAAATGGATTTTGTGGTTGGACTCCCTAAAACCCGGAGTGATCATGATGCCATTTGGGTGGTGGTTGACAGGCTAACCAAGATGGCGCAATTTATACCAACTAAATTTCATTGTCAAGGCATCTGAACTAGCCCACTTTTTTGCTGAAAAGTTGTTCAGATTGTATGGTTTGCCGAATGATATTGTTAATGATTGAGACTCCAAGCTCACTGGCAAGTTTTGGCAAGCAATTTTTGAAAACTTGAAACAACCCTTAGTCTTAGTCCTTTGGATCACCCAGAATCTGATGGGCAGACAAAACGTGTCAACTAGACGTTGGAAGATATGCTTAGAGCATATGTTTCTCACCGACAGTCTGATTGGGAAAAGTATGTCCCAATGGTTGAGTTCGCGGACAATACTGCTAAGCATTCTGCCACCGGATTCGGTCATTTTAAGCTGACGTATGGTTTTCAGCCGCGTTCTCCAGTTTCGGTCGGACTCAAAGGTCTCAAGGTGCAAGCTGCAGTAGATTCCTGCAAGATATGCAAGAACTGCTGCTAGTGGCCAAGGAAAGCATGAAAACCGCTCAGTATAGAGCTCAGTTGAGCTCAGTTGAGGTCGTTCACTAGTTGAGGTCGGAACGTGGGTGTATCTTAAAATCCCTAAGGATTCAAAGGTGCTTCGGACAGGAATATGCCATAAGCTTTCTCCTCATTACAGCGGGCCTTATAAGGTTGTAAAGAAAATCAACGCGGTCGCTTATCAGCTAGATCTTCCGATTGGGATTGGGGTTCATCCTGTATTTCACGCAAGTCGTTTAACGACTTAGTAGGAAGGATTCCCTAATTCCGGAAGGTGAACTAGTTGAGTTAGAGGATCTGTCTGACAAAATTTCCAAAATTCACACGTGTGGGGAATGTCCACAAGAGTGACTGATCTTAATTAAGCTTTGTGATTGGCACTATAACCTGATTCTAGATTGATTAACAAAATCTAGTTCAGAAGAAATGGCTAATCCACAATCTAGCATGCTAATCAACAGAATATAATAGCAATGATCAAAGAATGAAAAAATACAAGATTTCACTGTATGAGCATTAGCCTCAACACGAGTTAGAGAGAGAGAGAGCTAGAGAGATAACAAGCAATATTTGTTTAGATCCAAAATGACATGAGATAGCTACAAAACTTTGGTTCTTCATCATTGATTGTGTGGAGAGCTACACATATTTATGGAGATTGAGGTAGCTCGAGGTAGAACCATATCTATCCATTCCAAAATGACATCTAAAGTGACATCTAGAGTCTATGTGACATTTAACACTTGTCATGCATGAAATTCTACCAACTTTTTACAAGTGTACTAGTTCTAACTAGAAATGTCCAAATCATCATGCATGTGTCCATTAAACTTTGTGCATGCCTTGCATGTCACTATGGATCACTTACAATTAATGCATGTGAGTTGCCACGAGTTTCTACAAGCATAATCATGCTAATTCTATGTCTACAAACTATATGCAAGTTGCATTTATCAAACTAGATAATACATAACCATGTAGCTCGAGTTCTATGTAGGCCAAACTTGGCATTTTGCATTAATGAGCTACATACTTGCATGGTACAACATTTGTAGCAAGCCAAGAAATCAATATGGATTGTTTTTCAATTTTAACACTATCTACCTTCGTTCCTAACGTACCTGAAAAAGTGGTTGACGTTCGTCGTCACCAATTGAGAAACCGTTTGGTTTCTGAATTTCTTGTACGTTGGAAAGGCAAGTCAGATGATGAGGACACTTGGGAGGGAGAAGACTATTTAAGACTGAACTTCCCTGGTTTGCTTCCTTTAGGAGGAGACTCTTAAAGGGGGAGGGAATGTTACGTACCCATAAGGGCACGCAACAGGAAACTTGAGGTGACGGTCCCAGTTATGGGACGGAACGCTAATCTGGAGCTATAGGTCTTTTGGGTGTCACGTGTGAATGTATTATTGGCACGCGGAGACTCGTTGTTATGGACCCGCGTCAGTGTGCACAACTATCGCATGTCATTGGTCATGTGTGACTCCTATGGACGGAGATGACGCCACCTGGACTATGTATATAGTGGTGGATCTCCGTGAGCTTGGCATTCATTCTCTCTTGGAGAATGAAGAGCTCTTCCACTGGTGCTTAGGTCAGGACGAGTATCTAGGCCTCAAGATGTAGGTAGGCA
Organism: Diphasiastrum complanatum; assembly: GCA_029204225.1. Lineage (NCBI taxonomy): Eukaryota > Viridiplantae > Streptophyta > Lycopodiopsida > Lycopodiales > Lycopodiaceae > Diphasiastrum > Diphasiastrum complanatum. The sequence continues at coordinate 3,821,975 of CM055098.1, forward strand.
AGGGTATGGTGGTATGGGACACCATGGCTTACAGGAGATCCGAGCTTGCTTGATGGTGGTCTATAGCTCCAGTGCACAGGGTGGGGTGGCAATACCTCTATGGTTGGGCGGTACCGTAGCGTTCGTCACCTGTTTGTGCTTTAGCAATGACCAACACGATGATGGGGATTCTAACAGGTAGTGTGGCAAAACTGGAAGTCCTACTATGTCTAGCTCCAGAAAGTGTCTCTTGTAATAGTCGGGCTTGACCTCGAGCTGTCCCTGCCATGTCCGTCTCAGATATGCTCTACAAAGAAAGCGTCTGATGATGTACTCATGGGTGCCTAATGGAAGGTCTGTGATAGATATGCCAAGTGTGTCCAGTAGCTGGGAGGCCTGAGAGAACCATGATAGTCGATGTCCCTGGTCATAAAGGTGTCGTGATGAAGCAAGTGCCATCTGTATGTATCTTTGCTCATCTGTGGATAACATCATGATACGTTGGATATATAGGATAAGCTGGAAGATGGCGGATAGCTGTATGGGTGGAACCGCGAACTCTGACAGTATAATCTGGTGTGGGACGGATGACTTATCCCGTATCATCCGAGATAACATGAGGACCTGCAGTCGTGAAATATGGGCCCAATCTGATGATGTAAGACCCGTACACCATACCTCTGTTGCATATGGGGCTGTGGGGGTAACAAGAGAATCAAAAAGCTGGCATTTACTCGGCGCATCCCGAACAAACCGTCTGAAACATAAACGCTCTAACTGGACAAGGGAGGCGTGACCCTTCCCAAGTCTGGCGGAAGCTGCCTGTCACATACCAAAGTTAGGGGCCCGTAAAGAGTACGCCAAGGTAAGTGTAAGAAGATACAACCTCCAAGGGCTGCCTGTCGAAGATGAGTTCCTGGCGCTGCATAAAAACTCTCGATGTGTTGAAAACCATAACTTTGATTTTCAATATGTTAACCCCCAATCTGTTAGAATCGAAGAGATTCTCTAATCGGAGTAGACTAATCTTATTAGTACTCACACAAAACATCAACCACAAGCTGAAGAAGAAGAGAGACTGCAAGAAGCTATGCTTCATAAGCTGGAAACTGAGATAACAATGGAGGTGGGCGCCCATCTACTCTTATAGAGGCTGTCCACAATGAAAAGCAAAAGCTATTCTACTACAATAGCAATTGAAATGCTAATTATGAAGTCTTAACAATAGAAATCTATGCTAACTTGGTTAAAATAGATTTCTATACTATTCTAGCAAAATTGGTACTAACTTAGGTAATTATACTAAAAATAGATAGTACCTATACTAAAAATAGAAATAGGCCTTCTAGCACTCAGGCTGGCCTCTACAATTAACCATTAATTCTAACACTCCCCCTTAATGGATAATTGATTATCAATAACACCTAGAAGAGTCCTGAACTTCTCAAATTTTTCACGACCAAGTCCTTTTGTGAAGATATCTGCAACTTGATCATTGGTGTCACAGTAGATCAACTCTACTTCACCACTTTGTAACTTTTCTCGTATAAAATGCTGCTGAACTTCAATATGCTTTGACCTACTATGAAATACTAGATTCTTTGCAAGCTGAATACAACTCTGATTGTCACACCATAGAATTGTAGGTTCAACTTGTTCTATATGAAGATCTTTTAGAATCCTTTGTAACCAAATTGCTTCACAAGTTGTTGATGTAGTAGCCCTGTACTCTGCCTCTGTAGAAGATAAAGCAATTGTTGGTTGCTTTTTACTACTCCAAGGTATAGTTCCTGTTCCAAGATTAAATGCATATCCTATAGTCGATCTTCTATCTTCTGCATTTCCTACCTAGTCAGCATCAACAAAACCCTCAAGTTTTATTTTTGTTCCTTTACCATAATAAATGCCATACCTGAGTGTCCCTTTGACATAACGCAAAATCCTTTTTGCCGCTTTCCAATGACAAACTTTTGGTAAAGACATGAACTGACTCACCATGCTCACTGCATATGAAATGTCCGGTCGAGTAGTTGTTAGAGAGATAAGACTACCTACAAGCTGCCTATAAAGTGTTTCATTCACACTTTCAGAATTTTCCTCTTTTGTAAGCTTTACACTTGGATCATGGGAAATGGACTTACAATCAAGCATGTAACTCTCTTGCAAACTTTGCTTGTGATATGAAAAGACTTTCCTTTGATCTCCAAACTTCAATACCCAAACAATATTGAAGTCTCTCTAAATCTTTCATATCAAACTCCTGTGAAAGATTGTTCTTTATCTTCTCTATTAGTGACTTATTTGACCCTGTGATAATAAGATCATCTACATAAAGAACAATAATGACTATGTCATCCAAATCTTTCATAATATAAAGCGTTGACTCTGACATGCTTCTATGAAAATTCTGCTTCAAAAAATAATTGTTGATACGTGTATACCATGCTCTAGGTGCTTGTTTCAACCCATATAATGCTTTCTTTAACTTGCAAACCAAGTGCTCTTTGCCTTCAACCTCATAACCCCGAGGTTGCTCCATATAAACCTCTTCTTCAAGGTAACCGTTAAAGAAAGCACTCTTGACATCCATTTGCTGAATATCCCATCCAAAATGAGATGCAATTGCCAAAACACTCCTCAAAGTATTCATTTTAGCAACCGGTGTGAAAGTATCTTCATAGTCAATCCCTTCTCTCTGAGCATATCCTTTGGCTACTAATCTGGCCTTATACTTATCTATAGAACCATCAGACTTAAACTTGGTTCTATAAGTCCACTTGCAACCAATTGGTTTCTTACCTGCTGGAAGTTCAACAAGATCCCGTGTCTCGTTTTTCATGATAGAACTGAACTCCTCATCCATAGCAGTTTTCCAAACTTGTTCTTTTGCAGCATCTTCATAAAATAAAGGATCCTCAGAATCCAACACTGAAGCCATAAACGCATAATGCGTTTCTTCACCGTCTTCATGATAGTGTCCACTTGACCGTGTCAATCTCTTAGCTCCTTGTTGACTCGATTCTCCCTCATCCAACATTTGACTATCTTTTATAGTCTCAAAATACCATCTTGGTAACTTCTTTGTAGGTGATGTAGAAGGAGAATATGTATCAAATACCCTTGACCTTTCCTTCCGTTTACCAAGATCCACTTGTGTACACACCCTTGGTATAACTTGTGTAGAAGCTGTATCACATGGACCTGTATCTTCCTGAACATCATCTATAATAGGAGTTTTTGATGAAGGAGAAAATACATCCTCCTCATGATCTTCTAGGGTAGAAGACTCACTTTCTTCAAACACAACATCCCTGCTCATAATCACCTTCTTACTGGTAAGATTATAAAGGCGATATGCCTTCTCTTCCTCATCATAACCCAAGAATAAACACTCGATTGCCTTTGAATCAAGTTTTTGACGATTATCTTTAGGAATATGAGCATATGCTATACAACCAAAAACTCGTAGATGATCCACTTTAGGTTTTATACCTGTGAAAGCTTCTTCTGGAGTTCGATTTAGAACAACTTTTGTAGGACTTCTCTGTTAAGCAAGTAAACTGCTGTATTAACTGCTTCGCCCCACAAATGATTCTTGAGGTTCTGACCTCGTAGCACGCTTCGAGCACTCTCCACAACAGACCTATTCTTTCTCTCGGCTACTCCATTATGCTGTGGTGTATCAGTTGAAGCAAATTGTCTCTTGATTCCATGTTCTTTGCAGAATTTCTGGAACTCTGTAGATATGAACTCACCTCCCTTATCTGAACGTAGAATCTTGATTTGCTTTCCTGTCTGCTTCTCAACAAGTGATTTGAACAAAGTAAAGAACTTACAAGCTTGACTCTTATACTTAAGCAAGTATATCCATACCTTTCTGGAAAAATCATCTACAAATATCATGAAGTAGGATGCTCCCCCTATAGACTCAGTCTGCATGGGACCGCATAAGTCTGTATGAACAAGCTCCAAGATTTCCTTGGCTCTATATGCTCCATCCTTGAGAAATTGCATACGATGATGCTTGCCCATAACACATCCTTCACAAATTTTTTCTGAAGATACAATATTAGTTAATCCTATTACCATATTATTGTCTTTTAGAACCTGTAAGCTTTTATAGTTCAGATGTCCAAACCTTTCATGCCATATCCTGCTCTCCATACTATCAGAAGCTGCACAAACCTGATGATCCAATGTAGTTGCATCAAGTTTGTAAAGTCGATCTTCCAACAATCCTTTGACCACAACTTTGTAACCTTTGTTTTTGTCTTTGATGAGACACTTTTGATCGTCAAACTCAACTTTCATATTCTGTTTAGCTATGGCAGAAACTGAAAGTAAATTCTTTTTTAAGCCTGGAACATAGAGAACATTCTTAATTTATCCTATATTCCCTGAAGGTAAATGTACTCTCACTGTACCTCTACCTTTGATATCGTAAGAAGAATTGTCTCCAAGTTTGACATGTGAATTTACACCAGTGTCATCAAACTGTGTGAACCACTCACGATGTGGTGTCATATGTTGCGTTGCTCCAGAATCAATATACCAACAATCTTCAGAGATCTCTGATGTTGAAGTGAGAATAACTCATAGCATCCCACTGCTTCACTTCTGTCTTCGTCTTCAATGAAGTTGCCTGATTGCTTCTTCTTATCTTGGATAGCCTTCTTTTTCCTGCACTCAAACGCAAAATGACCGTACTTGCCACAAAAATTACAATTGCCATTTCTCTTTGGATTAGATTTGGAACTGTCTCCTTTTTCCGTATTGTCCTTCCCTTCCTGCTTTTGATCCTTTTTGCCTCCTTTCTTCTTGCCCTTCTTACCTTGATTCTTGGAAAAGAATCCCAGTTCCTTGAAATCTTCTCTAGACATCAGGTTTTGTCTTCGTAATTCCTCTTGAAGTAGCAAACCATTGAGCTCATCAAATGTCGGCGATCTCTTCCTCAAACTTAGTGTCATAACAAAGTTCTGATATTGTAATGGTAAGCTATTCAAAACAATTTGTACTAGAGTATTATCAAGTACAATTTCCCCTATAGAAGACAACTGATCTCTTAGATCCTTCACCCTGGTAATAAAATCCGTAATGGATTCTTCTGATTCCATTTTCAAGGTATGAAGGTTATTGTTCCAGAACAACGTTCGAGACTTACTTACCGTTTCTCATGTGTTCTTAAGGATATCCCATGCATCCTTAGGCCCAATTGCATTCCTGATCAGCGGAATCACCTTATCCTTCACAAATAAGTTGATGATATGATGCGCAAGTTGCACCTGTTTCTCAAATGCCCTTCTATCTTGATCATTGAGACCGTGAGCCATCACCTCTTGTCCCATGACAATTTCCCAATAATCTTTGTCCTGAAGAATATTTTGAAGTTTGAACTTCCACAAGCTGTAGTTAGATCCATCTAACTTGCTTGATTCTGGAAGAACAGATTCATTCAGACTCCCCATCTTTGTACAAAAATGACGGGCTTTCCACTAAGAATATAATTGCATGCAACAATTTTTGAGGACAACTACCTGTCCAATTATTGCCTTCACTAGATATCACTTGTCCAGATCTTGCCTATGCTTGTCCCAGATTCTGCCTTCCTCAGTTCTTCCTGCTTGTAGAAATCTGCTCACTGCCTGTCCAGTTAGCACTTGCCCTGAATCAGACCTGGTCTGGTCTCTACTGCCTCAGATTAGAACTGTCCGATTAGCACCTGCCCTGAATCAGACCTGGCCTGGTCTTTGCTGCCTCAAGTACTACCTGTCTTGATCTGTCTGGTTGTTGTTGCCTCAGATTTAACTGTCCCCAGCTGCTACCGCCCTCAGATGCTGCCTGCACCTGCTGTAACCTGTAGCTATGTGACATGCACCAGATGTGCCGCCCTCAGATGCTGCCTGTCCAGAAGCTAACCTGCGCCAGATGTGTCCTCCACCAGAAAAACCTGCACAGGATGACGCCTCCACCAGATACAACCTTCAACAAATAGCACCTCCACTGGATGCGATCTCCACCAGTAAAAACTGCAGCGCTGATCTTCTCCTTCCGTAGATCCCGATCTTAACGAGATGGCTCTGATACCATGTTAGAATCGAAGAGATTGTCTAATCGGAGTAGACTAATCTTATTAGTACTCACACATAACATCAACCACAAGTTGAAGAAGAAGTGAGACTGCAAGAAGCTATGCTTCATAAGCTGGAAACTGAGATAACAATGGAGGTGGGCGCCCATCTACTCTTATAGAGGCTGTCCACAATGAAAAGCAAAAGCTATTCTACTACAATAGCAATCTAAATGCTAATTATGAAGTCTTAACAATAGAAATCTATGCTAACTTGGTTAAAATAGATTTCTATACTATTCTGGCAAAATTGGTACTAACTTAGGTACCTATACTAAAAATAGATAGTACCTATACTAAAATAGAAATAGGCCTTCTAGCACGCAGGCTGGCCTCTACAATTAACCATTAATTCTAACACCTGTGACAAGTGGAACTCTTGGTGGAAAACCAACACAAGGTAGTTGCTTGCAAACATCATCATACCAAGGTTGATGAGGATGACGAGATTTCAGGCACTTGGGTCTTTTACGATGTTTCGATAGGAAGGCCATAGAGGCAGTAGTATGAAGAACTATGGTGAGGAACGATGCTTGGGAGTGGAGTGGACTATGATAAGGAAAATCTCGGAGTAGAAAGAGAGAGCATCTTGGTAAAGGTTAAATGTATACTTAGGGGTGCGATCTGTAGGAGAGGGATTAAATGGGGAGTGATGAGGTACTAAGCCTAGATTAATGGAAAGAAAGGAATGGTCAGATAATGTAGTGGGAGAAACAACAAAGTCAGATAGAAAGGTATAAGAGATGGAGACCCCATGAAATAATCCATGACACTATGCCCACTACTATGGGGGTGGCAAGTATAATCAGCAGATCTCGGCCAACAGGATAGGCCATTGAAAATGACAAGCTCATGGGCCTCACCTAGTAAAAGAAAGTGCTCACCATATGTAGAGACCGGGCCACCATCATCAGCAAATATCCTATCAATCCCCATATCCATACTATCCATGGCATGTGTCCTCAAGGGATCATCAGTGATCGTATGAAACTCTGTCTGTCTAGAAGAGGTCCTGGCGTTGAAGTCACCCGCCAGAAGTATATAACCACGCTCTGCATAAAGAAGAATATTTGGTGAGATATCAGCATAAGGGGGGCCCGTACTATCAGCGAAAGTCGAAGACTCTGGTGGAAAATAGCAAACTGCCAGATACAAATCCCTATCACGTCCAATACTCTAGCCACGAAATCGAAGCCACATGTAGCATCCATGCTCATCCTGTCGAACCAAATCAATGATAGGCTGTAATGAGTCCCTGTATAAGCATGCAACTCCACCAGAACCTCTGCCTCCTACAGATCTAGTCTCTGATCGGAAAGCCGAAAACCATCTGAATCCATAGACCAATACGTAGATGATGTGGGTGATGTGGATGGGGTCTCGGGCTGCTCCTATGCCCGAGAGCCCCAACTTCCTAGGCACTAGAGGTAGATGAACCACGATCCAAGTATCGAAGAAGAAGAAGAAGAAGAAAGAAAGAAAGCTTTATTAATGTCTTTTCCATGCCAACATATAAGACTAATGAAGTACATGTCAAGTGTGTGGTAACCATGGGAGCGTATAAAACGTCTCCAAAACTGTAATAAAGAGAACATCTAGTACAAACTAAAACGTGAGTGTGTCTGTGCATAGTAATCATATGTATCTATGTCAAGATGTCAAGACTGTGCTGCTGCTGCTGTAAAAGGATGTATTGTGAGCCACAGGATGAGGGTAGAGCTTCCTGACGTCGTCTGTGAGCATGAGCATGTGTAGTAGTACGTCTCTGCGTAGGATGTCTGGTGATCCTGATAGTAACGTGATGGTGGTAAGTACACTGTCTCTGATCTCTATGAGCATGTGAGTGGCTATCATCCTCCTCGTCGTCATAATCCTCATCCTCAGGCACTTAATCACGCGATCTCCGCCTAGTAAAGAATGAAGTAATCAATGGTTGTGAGGTAAAATGTTGGGGTGTCCCGTATAAATCTCTCCGTAGTATGAACATCTCGCGTACCATCAGAGCGACACATCGTGGGTCCTCATAGGCTATGAGAGAGCATAGAGTGGTAGGCATGTCTCGAAACAGGCAATGATATCGCCCTCTGATCTCATAGTATACAGGGCATCTCCTCAGACTCCACCTCACCTAGAGAGCATAACTGGCAAATCTACTCCTCTCTAGGAATACCATGGAACCTCCCAGTTCCAATAGCTAGCTGATGAGAAGACACCCTGAGCTGTCCCAGTGTGAATCTGAGGCAATGTGATAGTCCCGAATCTAAGGAGCGTGGCATGACTGGGGTCCCTGATGCATCCAGCTCCAAGAAATGGGTCCGGTAGAAAGCTGGCTTAATGCCTAACTGGTTATGCCAAAGTTACGAATGAAGCCACAATTGATCTAGAGCTAAGTTATGAAAGCATCACATAAGCAAGACTTAACCCTAGAAAGCAGGAAAGAGAGAGATTAAGGAGACTAAAGAGAGAGGTCAATATCATCAGCTGAGTAACAAATGACATAGACTCCCTACTTATAGCCTAGAGGAAGCCCTAAAAGGAAGCTTCCAGCAGCTAGGGCCCAACTGGGAGGGATAATAGTGCGCCCTCCAAGAAGGCCCCCACTCTCCACTAATATGTCCAAATGTCCCAATAATGAATAATAAGGCCCAAGGCCAACCATATAGGCTAAGTGTCAATAATGAATAAAAAAGGGCCCAAGGCCTGCTTATGCATAAAGTAAATGGACATGGTGAATGTAATGAGCCGAGTCCATAACGCTCCCCGACACAAAAAAAAGACCCAACTGCCGAAAATAAACTGGATCAAACAGCAGCAAGCCCTAGTGCATCAACAATTAGAGCAGCATCTGATGTAGAGGAATCAACAAGTGCAACAAGAGCACGAGCCTGATCCGCAAGTGATGGTGTATGATAAAAGACATCAATAGGCTCCCATGTGGCCTCCTCAACAGGACAACCATCCCACTGGACCAAAAACTGAATCTGCCGGCAGCGTCGACTATGGTGAATGGTAGCTGGTAAGAAAGGGAACAACTCAGGATCAACATCGTGGCGATGAAGGACACATCTCGGCCGCGTCATCTGAAACAAAGCAATATGGAACGACCAGGAATGTCAAGGAACTAGAAGAAGATCAAGCAACAACCAGGAATGCCAAGGTATCTGTAATGCCCAAGATAGTAGAGGATCAGCCCAAAAGATAGGGATATCATACCAAGGTTTCCAAAAAGCCCGAGAAGGTAGAACTGCATCAACAACGGGAAGCCAATAAGAAAGTTGGAAAAGAGATGGACACACATCATACACGTAATCATCAACCATATGTGCAAACTCAGTGATATAGGTGCCCCAAGAAAAGATAGCCGCATCGGAAGACCAGCACCAAGGAGTAGGAACATAAGCAGGATGACATGCACGTTGTAATAGCATGGAAAGCAAGCGATATGCCAGGAAACATGGAGCATAAAGAGATCATCCTGACAAAGGATATTAAAATCCCCTGTGAGGAGAATATGCCCTCGCTCTGAGAATCTGATAATATCTGGTGAGTGGTCTTGATATGGAGGTCCAATACCCTCAGCAAAAGACGAGGACTCTGGTGGAAAGTAACATGCTACAATAAAAAGATCTTTATCCAAACCAATATCCTGACCCACGATGCGAGTCCATATGTAGCGGGCCTGCTCGTCATGGCGGATGAAGTCAATACTCGAATGGAGAGTCTCTCTATACAAGCAAGCGACTCCACTTGAACCTCGGCCGCTAGCAGATCTAGTCTCTCGTCGGAATACCGAGTCCCATCTATATCCAGGAAAAGAAGGAAGTCCTTGCTCCGGGCTCTCTTTTGTCTCCATGAAGAATAATATATCTCTACCTGTAATAAAATCAATAAGGCCCCTCGCCGTAAAAGATGAATGTATGCCAGCACAATTCCACACTCCAATCCGAAGGTGGTGTGGATGGGGCCCCGAGGTGCTCCCAACCTTGGGCACCCCAAATCCCTAGCATTGGGAGCTGCTAGGAGCGCTATCAAGAAAGCGCACTCGTCCATCTCGATAAATGACTCATTTGCCAGACTCACGGGCTGCCTGAAAGGCCTTACGCCTCTCCTCTACTTGGATATATGTGAGGTCGTCATCCATATAGATAGTGGTACCACGTAGCTTAGCTCTGCACCGCAAAGCATCTCGACGACTCTCTAGGGAAGTGAAACGGATAATGAGTGTGGCTGCATCTCTAGTGGTCCTCCATGCGGTATCTAACCCATCGGTCATGTGCCCGAGAGTGGTGTCGAGAAAGCGTTTGGCTTCAGCCAAGGCATCCTATGTGTCCGGGATCCCGCGAACTCTAATGTTGTGGGCTTTTTGGTCTCGAGTTTTCTCTCTCGAGATGGTGGCTGAGATAACCGAGGAGATGGGAGCGCTTGGTTTGTTGCCTTTTTTCAGAACTGATGCCCAAGAATGGGCCTCTTCTTGCTGCTTCTCAATCTTGGTTTCTAGCTCCCGTATCATATTGGTGCTGGATTCCGAAGTTGCAGCCTGCTTGATCCCGATGGATTGTTCGAGTGATGCAACTTTGGATTGCAACATGTTCTTCTCATTGATCAAAGAGGTAACCGTTCCTTTCAGCTGTGAGATTTCTTGTCGCAAAATCTTGAAATCTGCTTTGATTTGATCGATCTGCCAGGATAAAAAAAGTTCGGTGGATTTGGAGGGCGTATATGGGATACTTGCTGTAGATTGTGGTGCCGGGAGGGAAGAGGAGCTAGCAATGATCGGAGTGGGGAGGATGGGATCAGAGAACGGAAGAGGAACAGAATTGGGAGAGAGATTAGGGTGAGCAGAAATCAGTGGGATCGGCAGGCATGAGCGGGCAGGACTTGCTGCCACGCAGGCAGACTGCTCTGCATGCGTGGCAGCGAGGGTAGGAGGGGAGCGTGATGGCCAGCGGGCAGTAGTGGAGCAAGGAGGAGCCATAGCGAGAGAGAAGAGGCGCCCTAAGCCACCAGAGAGAGAGAGAGAGAGAGAGAGAGAGAGAGAGAGAGAGAGAGACACTCACACTAGGATACTCTAAACCTCACAATTTGTAATTAGCTTTCTAGTATGGAAAATACAAAGAGTCAGAGGCTTATAAAGGGGTGGAACTTGGAAACCCCAATGAGCTTGCTTCCCCTTATTGCCCATTTTTCCTGAAGCGTATATTAAGCTCCAAAAATGCTGAATTGACTTGGGCCCAGTAGTTTAAGGCTTGAAATAGCTTAAACACTTGGAACTTTATTGTGCTTCCATGGAACTAGGTTTATATTTATTTCGCATGGCAATGAAGGGCTTTAACCACCTGAGAACTTAGACAAGAATCTGCATAGGGCATCCTCCCCTAATCTGCAAGCATGTATGGAGTGTGCTTTAGCACTGTGAAATTTGAATGCTTAATTTACTATACTAATTTTCCTTTTTAAAATTTCAATTCAATCCACTTTTACCTGACTTTTTATTTGTATTTGGATACTTAGATCAAGGATCGAAGCGTTTGGCTGTTAACTTTAAATGCTCTATTGTCTCCCAAGCAGGTAAGGAAAACTAATAGGTCTTCTACCTACCCTTTGAAGTCTGAAGCCATGAATCTGAAAGGCAGGGAAGCTAAAAAATTCGACCTTCCACGAAGTGCATACTCAGTTCTCACATCGAAAAGTGCTGTGAGTATGCTCTACATTTCTCTGACTTGTTTTCAGGCTGAGTAATGCTCAGTATGCTGCTACATTTCCTAAAAAACTTCATCCCTTCATGTAATCATCTCCAATTAGGAAGTTGTTCAAGCTTTCTCAATAGAATCTCGTTATTGTTAAGCACATTGCATTCAAAGTGTTTCGCAATCGATGGCATAATCATGACTTGAATGGTTGCAAGTGATATTCTTTAGTCATCAAATGGCTTTTAATCTAAGGAAAGTCTGGCTTCTCCACTCACTAAATTTTGATTAAGGGAAATGAATTTTTTGTTGAATTGAGATGAAATACATCATTGACTAGTGTTCATTCTTAAAAGAAAAAAATGCAATTGCTCACGATACAAGATGAGGCTCCCTCTCACGAGGGAATGTTGCATAAATCTTAACGCAATGAATGTAATATGTCCTCGTGTATAATTCCACATAGCAAATTCTCCTATAAGTTGTTGCCTGGCTCCATGATCTGGCTTATAGAACCCACATATATCTGCCTTTCTGCCTGCATGGATTAGTTCTCACAACAACCCTTTTACTCCTTAGATTCTGGTTATCTCGAGCCCTTCATTTTTGTGCCCTTGATCTACTGCAGTCTTTCATTGGTCTGATTCAGTGGCTACATTTTGGATGAGTTCACCTGCTTTCATTTCTTATTCTATCCCTTGTTGATCCCTATACTACGCTTGTGGTGTCATTCTACTCTGTTTCTTGGAACCACCAAACATATTGGCCACAATGCCTCAGAAAACAGAGTCCAGCCGTAATTTCTTCCTTTATGTAGGTTTGAAGACCCATCATTAATAGTCACTAGAGTTTGACTACCTAGATGCTGATATGATTAACATACAATGTTTCATGGGTTCGTTTCATACGTCGTTTTGAAATGCGTGGTTCTGGTTCGAAACGGGAATTTATTTTTAGGTTTTTTTTTTTGAATGTGTTTTTGAGGGTTTTTGGGGTTAACACATGTCATAGAAAGTCTGGTAACAAGTAGATACATCCAATTTTATGAGAATGGCTCTAGGGAATGCAATTTCAAGAGGAGAAGCTGTAGTATGGTGACTACGGTCCTCAGTCAATTATTGATATTGTCACCATTCATCATACAGTCACAATTTGCAAACATCCGAGAACTTCCAAAAGTTGTAAATAGTAAAGTTACAAACTATAGAACTTACTACTTAGTACTTGCAACTTAAAACTTACTACTTACAACTTACTACTTACAAATTACAATGCACTGACCACTTGGAAGTTGACACTAAGTTCTAATTTCTAAGTAGTAAGTTCTAACCATAGATGCACAATTAAAAACTAATCCTAATTTCTAAAATAGTAAACCTAAGCTCTAACCCCACTCTAGCTCAAGAGTTAAGCCTCACACACACACACACTCTCCCTCTCTTTCTAGATTCTCACACACTGTGACACACACACACACACTCTCTCCCTCTCCTCTTTCACACAGTGTACACACACACACTCTCTCTGTCTCTCCCTCTTTCAAAATTCACACGTCACACTCTCCCTATCCTCTCTCGCTCTCTCTCAATCACACACGTCTCTCTCTCTCTCTCTCTCACACACACACACACACACACAAACACAAACACACAAACACACCACCACACTCAAAGTTCACACACACACACACACACACTTCCTTGACTTCACACACAGACACACAAACACACAAACACTCCCTCTCTTTTACACACACACACACACATCAATATCTCTCTCTCAACACAATCACACATTCCAACACATTTCACAACACAACACACAACCCACACTCACAAGTTACAACACACATAATCACAACATTGAACACTCTCTCTCTCTCTCTCTCTCTCTTTCTCTCTCTCTCTCTCTCTCTCTCTCTCTCTCTCTCTCTCTCTCTCTCTCTGGCTTCTCTATCGTGCCAAAAAGTGAAAATAGACATCCCTTGGGCCTGCGCTTTATCGCAAAAAAATTTGCATTTTTTTAACAGTCGTTTCGAACAGCGAAACGCTGTTTCGAAATGGGGTCGTTTCGTACGTCCCGTTTCGAACGTGTTTCAAGGACACACTGCTAACATACCATGCAAGGTTCATGTTGAGTTGTGATGCCTAACACTTACATTATATTCTGTTACTACTTATTTCAATTTTACAAGAAAATACTAAGAAACACTTTCTTATCCTTACTATCTATCAAATTGCAGTTGCTAATAATCAAATTGCAGTTGTCAATGTGAGGATATACTGTAGGTATTAAATTACTGTTTAATTTTGCTATACATTTGAATACGGACTCTGGATTGGCATTCTATATTTGGCTTCTCTTGTTTACAGTTGAAGCTGAAGGAGAGACTCGAGCTTTTTGACACTTTCAGACAAGCTGCTAATTCTTTTCAAGAAGGTTGGGATCAGTTGGGGCTTAAATTGTACCATGGTTATGGTTTGCCGTCGTGGTGGCAAGCTGGCTTTCATGATGAAGAACTTGTCAAGGTGTTTCCTCCCTCCCTTCTCCCACATGCATGCATACATTTCCGACTTGCTCAGATGCCAAGATGGCACCATTGCTTATTTGGGATTTGTATATCATCAAAGAGCGGAGCAATACTTTTCCAAGAAACTGGCTCCCATTTGCCAGTTCTTTAGGTCTTTCTCTTGATGTGAATTAGCATCTGTTATCATGAGAACTTGAACTTGACACCACCGTCTCATTACTTTCAAACTTGGTAGCTGCATGCATATACTTTATCCATGCCATCAACATTGTTATTGATAAAAAAATGTTTCAGTACCTTGTAATCTGCACTTGCATGAACATGCGTGCAGGTGCAACATCGATCTCTCCACAGATTTTACGTCAGTAGTCGATTGACTGGAACATGCACCTGTATTCATGCAAGACTCTGAATCTCAGCCCTAACTCAAATGCCTGAGATCATTTTCTTCTTGATATCTTATCAGAATCTTGACATTATGAACATGCAGAGGATTAATATTGACAAATCAGTAACTTGAGTAGTGGAAAAGAAACTTCTCAAAACTTAAGAATTTGCAAATAAAAAACAACTGCAAAGACTGCTGTCAGTTAGTAGTGAGCTTATCTGAAGCTTGAAATCGAATCTTTCTGCAAAGATTTTCCCAATTCCCTTGCAACAAAACTTCTTAATGCTGATCATTGATGTCAACATCTGACATCAAGATTCGAATTCCGAAACAAAGTTCAAACTTCAAACAAGTTGCAAAGTTGAAAGTTCAAACCTTTTGGGGGCTGGTCTGAAAACGTTAAGGGTAGAATGGGCCCTGAACATACTGAGGACCTTCGGCCTCTTGATGACAAATCTCAACCTAGAACTGTGCCGTGTCAACGACCTCCTTGACCCATGGTATCCATGCTATGCCCTCAAACAGGAGGTCGAGACAATGTGCAGCGCAGGGCATCCAAAAGATGTGGGGATAGGCCTCATTAACAAACCTCCCCATCACATGACAATTTGCAGCATTGTCCGTCACAACCTGCACAATTTACAAATTATAGCACAACTTACAACTACTAACTTGAAACTTGAGTCTTGTATCAAGCAAGCTGCAACAATATTGAACAAATTACAAATTTAAAAGTTGCGATAAATACCTGTGATTCGTGATTCAGAAGTTTTAAGTTGCAGCCTGTAGGTTATAGTTCGTAATTCGTGATTCAGAAGTTTTAAGTTGCAGCCTGTAGGTTATAGTTTGTAAGTCGTAACAAGATTTTACAGCTTTCAAGAATCAAGAATCAAGTTTGAAATGTAATTGTATACCTGTACAACATTATCTGGTCCACCTCCACAATGGCCTCCTGGATATGGCGAAACACATACTCACCAGTGATTGATAAGCCTGCCTCGGAGGTGTCGATGGCTCTCGAAAACATCGTGCCTATTCAGGAAGACACCAGTATATTTAGAATGTGCCGCTTCCTTACATCAGTCCAGCCATCAAATATGATAGTACACCCATACCTGGTTTCCAAGCAGCCAGTGGCCACTTAAGTTCAACTTTGACAATCAATGATTGTGGCAAATTGCAATTAAAATCGTGAAACTTCAAATATCAAGTAATAAAGCTGAAACTTAAAGGGCTTACTTTTCCCACGACTTCTTGATTGGCTGTAGCTCGCGATCAATGGAGGCCCACTCATCAAGAAATCCTCTCCTCCGCAAATGATCCATGCTGGGACCCTCCCTCTCCGAACCAATCCTAGAAATGGCTCTCATCATCTCCCTCCATGCAGGGTCGTAGCAAGGTGAAATGGGAGGTCATATGTGTAAAAGCACCTCCTAACAACAATCTCAGCCAAGTCCTTGTTTGATTGCATCCAGGAGGCCATATAATAGTCCCTGCCTCTAGCCTGTCCTCGGCCAAGGGCTCTACCCCTCGACGGTGCAGAATCTGTAGATGGTGCTCTGGAGGAACCAATGCCACCAGTACTGCTAGGTCCTGCTCCTGTGTCACCTTGAGTCCCAACATCTCCAAGAGACTTGAGTCTGAGAGGAACCAGGCTCATGAGCTGCAGATGTCAGGGACACCTGTGTATCTAACACCGCAATACTTATCATGGTTCATCAAACACATTGCACAAAATAGGTCAAGACTCAAGATTCAAGATTGGACTCTGGAGAGTCAAGACTCAAGACTCAAGACTCAAAGAAGACCTTCTCTCATGAGTCACTGACAACTGTACTATGTAGTCTGCACTATGTGCTATCATCTATGTAGTTTGTTGACACTTGACAGTTGAATTTTCAGTGTTCACAACTGCAACTTACATGTGATACTAGATAGAAACTTGAAATTGAAAGATGAAACTAATTATGACCATTTACACCTTAAACTTTATCTACAAGTCCACCGCTTTGTGCTTGATGTGCCATAGTTTGCTTCAATCGTCTAATGATCCCATAAGGGATCCCTAACCTTCAGAATTGTACTACGTAGGCTAGTCCTAATCCCTATCTAATACTACAACCTAAACTCTAAACCCTAATACCTAATTACTATCACTAATTACCTAATTTCTAATACCTATTTAATGCAATCTATCATCTTTCAAAAGTGACTCCCCAACCTTGCCTTCAACCTACTTACAACCTACTTAGTACTAAGACTTTCTAACTTCTAACTTCTAACACGCTCCCTCCTCTCAAGCCTCAAGGCTCACACTCCTAAATTCTAAGCTCTCTCCCTCTCCCCCACACTCACACTCTCTCCTATACACACACTCCCTCTCCCTCTCACTCCCTCTCAACTTTCAAGAGTCCCTCCTACCAAATTCCAATGATGATTGATCATTTTATCAATGCTCCTCTCAAGTTTCAACTCTCAATGGCAAAATCTAAATCAAGTGGCAAAAAGCCCCCTGTCCTCTAAGATCTTCTCTCACTCCCTCTCTTCTCTCTCATTCACTCTCCTCTTCCCTCACTCCCTCTCCTCTTCTCCTCTCTTCTCTTCTCTCTAGAGTCCAAAAACGCGTTATGGAAACCATGAGGGCCCGGGTGCGGTTTTTTGGTTTCCAACGGTTCGAACCGAACTGCGGTTCGGTTCGAAACACGATTCTTGGTTCGAATCGAGCAAACATTGTTACAGAGTAGTGATCTTTTAGAATAAACCTATCTGAGAACAGATCATGAGGGCGTAGCAGTGCTCTGAGAGTCTGAGAAATGCTCAGACAGAGATCAAAAAATAAAGTCTGTCAGAACTCTTTTCTCTCTTCGAGTATCCTCCTTTTATGCCTACTTTTGATCCTTTATTATATTTACTATTACTTGATCCTAAATTGCTGGTTTGATGTTATATAAGACACCTTACAATGCTTAATCAATAGTGAAATTGCACTAATTATGGATCTCCCAATCTCCAACAATCAGATCTGAAAGGGGCATGACAAAGTAGGTGTCTGCAACAGCTTGATAGCAGAATATTCAAGGTAGAAGAAGAATATTCTGAGCCAAATTTTGCGAATTTGAAGATGTCGGATTTGACAATATTTTTGAGGAATCTTCAGTGAGTGTCCATGGATTTGAGATTGTCGAAGGTCAAGGAATTCGAGATCATCGAATTGTGTGAATTTGTTTTAGAATTCGAGTGTCGAATTCGAGGAATGACAGATACGATGGATTTGAACTGATAAAAAACTGTATATTTCTATAGGTTTGTTGAATCCCAGTTCATTTTTGCAGAATGTTCCCTACTGCAAAATGTAGTTCAAAATTGCGGGTCCCTGTCTGTGGCAGAAAACAGAGATTTCATTCAGAGCTGTAATAGATGGGTTTGGAGTAGAAGTAAATTCCAACACTCCCCTAAATTCAATTGAAATCACTTCAAGAAATCAAGCTTCTATTTGAATCTGAGATGCTTGTCTCTTGGTAGAACTTTCATAGATAAAATGTTGCAATTTGATTATCAGTTATGCAATTGATAATGCCACAGTAAATAGTAATAGGAGATTCTGTGTAGAAATGCAGTAACAAGCTGACAGTCTGAGAACAATGCATGTTAATGTAATTAGCAGCCAAGATTGAACTAGGATCAAACAGTGTCACTCCCCATTGGTTCAGTATATTGTGTTTGCTTGAGGTCTAGTTTAAAACAAGAAGTCAATTATCTTGGTTGCTTGAGTTGCAACAGAATGTCCAGATTGACGAAGTCTGAAATATTCTAGAAACAAGTATGCTGCAGATTCATTACCATGATGACTCTATCGAGAGATTCTCCAGTGCTGAAAGAAAATTCAGGATCAGACATAAATGTCCTGCAGTATATGTCAAGCAGGAAACCTTGGACTTTGGTGGGTGTCGTGGTTGCTTTTGCTATTATGGACCCTTTGAGATCACCAACTCCATATTGTGTGTGACTTACCAACTCCCATTTCAAAAGTTTCACGTATTTTCGATATCAGTCTTCCACGTGCTATTCTAAGTTTGTTGATTTGTTTAATCCTTCCTTACCTACAAGGCTACAACTAATGGCCTTTGCCTGGTTTCCTCATGGTCGCATATTTGCAAGCATCACTGCAATCTATTGTAGAGTTTTTTGTGTAGTGGTATAATCGACTTCCGAACGAATGTATATGAAAAACAGAAGTTATATGTGATTTCTTGAATATGGAATTTGTTTTGCAGATGTGATTACTTCTACAGCCCTCAAGATCCTCCGTGGCATTATATCATGCTTTGTTCATCACTTGTACCAATTGTGTGAATGTTGTGTTTTTGAGGATGAAAGAGAGTTATAAGGTCAGTTACTATCAATATTTATTGAATATTAAAGCTTTTTGCACTCCCCAAAACATATTAATACTTATCCCCATTCCTCGTGTCTTTGATCAATTTGAGGGCTTCAAACTTCATTAAGACATTTATGGGCCTCATTCTCTTTGGTTGATTGCTCATAGAGTAGGTGTAAGACTATCATACCTCAGATCTAGACATTGATTTAGCAACATACTTGTGAAGACCTATCTGAAGATGGAAGTTTTACAAAAATCAGATAATCAAGATAAAGAACAACTAACACAAGACTGTATTGTTGTTGATGTTTTGACTAAGCAAATAATCCCATTTGAGGATGTTGAATTCTTAGAAACCTATTCCAACCCTTTATAGTCGGAACACAATAGCATAGCTGAAGAGCAATTTGCATGAAATCAGTGTTATCCGAAAACCAGTGTACCTAGCATACAACAAAACAAGTATAGTGACTATGATAAATAAATGAATTATTTTTTGCCACTTATCTATGGATGAAGGAAGATCTCAAGCACCATAGGTGATCCACAAGCTTTTATTCACCACTATATAGTTAGGTAGATCCGAACTTAGTATGCATGTTCTAGTTCCAAAAGATATGGAGAGCAAGATTAAATTGCCTACTTAAAAAGGTCTAACCAGCTTTCATGCATCCCACATCCTACATCCAGACCAGACTGCATTCACAAAACCATCATGACGATTAAAGCCAGTGCCATTCATAAACAAAAGTGTATTCCTGTTTATCCTATATATTGATGAGTAGGCATTAACCAAAACATGATGATGATTAAAATCATCGCTGTTGATAAACAAAAGCATTGATAATCTCGTATGTACTACACAAGACATGACAACATTTATAATCCGATTCCAAACCCATTTACCGCCAATGTCAATGTAACTTCTGATGAACTAGGCATGCATAGGATTACTGAGGTCACGAGAGAAGCACCTGAGACCACCAGAGCATGAGGCACATTATTTGCTAGTTAGAGTTCTCTCTACCCAACTTCTTAACATTGGCAGCATGAAGAAGATTACACCAAGAACATCTGGTACCATGTGAGCGAGGATAACTAGCACATACAATTATTTATTCTTTGTTAAACAATTACATTTTTTTTTCTTTCTTTCTGGCAACTATGGTTGAGTTGATATGATGTGGTTGAATTGGCGAAGATTTGTTGACCCACTTTTTGTTAAAACGATTTCTTAGACATGGTATTAACGTTACTTTCAAGTGTTGATGTTGCGCTTTTTTTCAAAGAATTTGTGTGTGGGGGGGGGGGAGCTCCAACCTTATCCTCAACCCTTAAGAATATCTTGTGAAGGCTCAATTTTTAAAAAAAATGTGTGAAATGTATTTGAGATATTGGCTAGTTATTTGCATGATAAATGTTGCAAAAGGTGAGAATATGGTTGGATTGTTCCAAACATAATTAGTTGCTTTTGGCTTTAATTTGGAAAAGAAATAACTTTCTTGACTTCGTATAGAGAACCTATGCCACTATCTCTGGCTCTTATAAAGAGAGTCAAGTACAAAATGCATGATTGCAGGTTCTTGTATTTTACAACAAGAAAGCTTCTTATAAATTTTTGGATGGTAATAATATCAACTAGGATCAGAAGGAAAACATTAGCGACTGTTGTTGTGGTCCCTCAAGATCCTCATTTGTAAGCTTATGCTTGTATCTTTTTGATAGATGTTATGTTTTTGTTATCCTATTAGAACTGTGAAATTGCTCTGATTTTTTTTCTAGGGTGTGTTTCAACATGGGTTTGGCAATTGGGATCAAATACTTGAAGACATGAGCCTAGGATTCTACCATGTTGATAGAGCCTCAATGCTTGGAGCATCTCTTCGTAAACTCTTTGTGAAGCGGTTGAAGTTGATTGCAAATTGTTTGTGTCGCCAACTTCGAAAGGTCAAGGTGAGTGATCATCTCAAGAAATGTTGTTAGATTCTCATGTCGTTAAAATTTATTCACTTTTATATGTTTCTATACCACAATCTTAAAAGAGACAAATTTTCTCTTTGTTGACATTATAGTAATAAAATAATAGAGTTTGTTAGTAGTGTTTCCACGTAGCCAGCAGTTATGGACTCGGCTCATAACATTCGCCACGTCCATTTACATTTACTTTACTTTATGCATAAGCAGGCCTTGGGCTCTTTTTTATTCATTATTGACACTTAGACTTTATGGTTGGCTTTGGGCCTTATTATTCATTATTTGGACATTTGGACATATTACTGGAGAGTGGGGGCCTTCTTGGAGGGCGCACTATTATCCCTCCCAATTGGGCCCTTGCCACTGGAATCTTCCTTTAGGCTATAAGTAGGGAATCTGTGTCATTTGTTATGGAGCTGATGATATTGATCTCTCTTTAGTCTCCTTAATCTCTCTCTTTCCTGCTTTCTAGGGTTAAGTCTTGCTTATGTGATGCTTTTAGAGCTTAGCTCTAGATCAATTGTGGCTTCATTCGTAACTTGGTATCAGAGCACTTTCCTGATTGCTGAATTTCACATCTGATTTTCTGATTGCCCATTTTTCTCTCTTTGCTGACTTTCATCTCTTTGCTTCAGCAACATTCAACACAGTTTGGAGGACCAGCGCCCGTCGGAGCATTTTCCTTGGCAGAGCTTTAGCGGACAGTTAGCGGAAGTACTTCCGCTAAATTTGGCGGCCAGAAATTTTTTTTTTTTTTGGTAGATTAATTCCGGCGCCCAAGTCCAGCTTGTTTGCAAGCTGTCCGGCGCCCAATTCCCTCGTCTCTTTCGTCCGTTTCTCCTTCCATTTTCAGCCCTCTCCATTTTCTTCACTTTTGTTTGCAGGCTGTCCAGCCCCTTCATACTTGTCACTTTCGTCTCCGTTTGCAGCCATTTTTCACACCTTGTTTGCAGGCTGTCCAGCGGCCATCCCCCTCCAATTTTACTTCGTTCCGCCTCCGTTTGCTACCCCAAATCCACATTTGATTGCAGGGTACAACGCCCATCTCCACCCTCATACTTGCTGTTTTTTCAGCCTACTTGAAGCATTTTTTTCCAGCATCTCTTGCAGCATTACTTGGTGGCTGTCCAGCGCCCCATTTGGCCCCAATACTTGGCAAAATTTCTAGCTCCAACATAGTTCCTTGGCAGATTTGATCGGTGGCTGTCCGTGCTCATTTCCAGCAGCTTTCTACAGCCTATACGCAGTTCATATCGCATAATTTCCAGCTACAACACGGCCCAAAAACATTTTGTATTTGGTGGCTGCTTGGTATCTCTTCATTTTACTACCATTTTCAGCACGCTTTCGTTTGCAGTTGCGATGTACTACCTACACTATTTGTTACGTCTTTTCATTGGCGTACCTGTTGTGACGACTTATGTCCTCTCCTTCAGTTCGTCGTCCACTTGATTAGCGTCTTGCTTGGCTTAACTTTCTGCCTTTGGGTGCTGTTTTGTTATTTCCATTGCATTTTGTAGTTTGTGTTGTTCATTGCATTTTTCATTTTGTCTTTCGTTATTTGTTATTAGTTTTCGTTCCATTTGCGTTTCAATTCCATAATTCATTTTCATCGTCGATTTTGTTTTTCACTTTCTCTTCGTTTTCTACGCTCCATTATAAAAATAAAAATAAAAATCACCCAAATTATTTGGATCATTGGGCTACGTATTTTTTTCCGTTACTTTTAATTTTATTTTTTATCATGACTTCTGATTTTCGGTCTCTATCCCCTTTAGATCATCTTTTTGTTTTTAATAGTGATATACCATCTGAACATATGTTCGACAAATGGCTCACATGTCTTCAATATTACTTTGATACTTCTCGGCCAACTTGTCCAGGTCCTAATAAGATTCTTGATGCAATTTTTCTCTTAAAGGGTTCTGCTAGGTCGAAGTGGTTTGACTATGTCCATTCTCATCCGCCTATCTCTGAGTGGCATGACTTTCTACCAGTACTTTGCCTTCTTATATTTTCCGATGATAATTCTGTAATTGTTCCTCCCGTCGCTCTTACGAGTGGTATTATAGGTCTTGAGAGTTCTACTCCTTCTGATTCCTCTCGTGAGCATTCTTCCATATGTGAGATTCCATTTTCTTGTGCAGGACAAATAGAGATAGAGTCACACATTTCTAGCGATTCACATGAGGTTGATTCACACGTTGCTAGCGATACACATGAGGATGATTCTATATCATACAGTAGTGTGAGCGAGTTGCCTGATTTACTTGAGATAGTTATTGATCTACCTGAGCTCGTCATTGTATCCCATAGTGAGTAAGAGTCACATATACAGGTTCCTACTGATGCTGATTCACATATACAGGTTGCGGCTGATATGGTCCTTGATACTGATATAGCATGCTATGATACTCTTGATGATGTCGTTGCATGCTTTGATGGTGCTACTGATGTTGTTGCATGCCATGATATTGTTCCATGCTTTGATACTGATATAGTATGCCTTGAAACTATTGCCGATGTTGCATGCTTTGATATTGTTGTTGAGTACTTTGTTGCTACTCATGTTCCCGAGCGCCATGCTATAGATGTTGTCGCCTATGCTCCTTATTTCGATATTACTCATGGGTCTACGGTTGCTCTTTCAGATGCTTTGGCTATTCCAGTAGATCTCCATATGGCATATGCTTATACATTTCATGATGGTCCTATTGTATACTCACTAGCTTATTTTGCTGATACCCGTCTAGATGAGTATGCGGTTCTTCTAGATGCATATTTAGGCCAGAACTTATCAATTGATGCTTCTGTTATTAGGCCTACGTATGTTGTTCCATTTGTGGATCATATTATTCTAGATGTGGGGCGAGAGTATATTTCTTTAGTGGATAAAGGCAGTACACATTCATTTATTAGCAGTTACATTTTCACCAAGATTCGTGCTACACCTGTTCCTGCTTCCCAACCTCTTAGGGTTGAGGTTGCTAGTTCCCATTCTTTTCCTAGTTCTCAGATGTTTCAGGGCTTGGATTATCGCAGTGGTGATTTTTCTGGTCAGGCAGATTTCTACATCATTCCTCTGGAGCGCCATGACATTATTTTTGGTGCAGACTGGTTCTCTTCACTTGGTACTATTGTTGTGGATCTCTCTCAGCAACACTTTCCTTTACTCATGCTGCTCAACATCATTCACTTGTTGGTATTGATTCCCAGGGTGTCTATCAGTTGGTTACCGGTGACAAATTCCAAGGCCTAGCTATGGAGTATCATAACAGCATAGTAAGCACACTATGAAAGCTTGAAAAAACCAGCTATGGAGTAGAACACAAAAACAAGAGAGAGAGGACTTCAAATCTCACACAACTTGAATGATTATTCAAAGTGTAGTAGGGCGTGGAAACCCCTCCAAACTTTGGGCTACATTTAGCATGTAATGTATAGAGGTGGTGTCTTGCTAATTCTAGCTCTAGAACCCACATGGGTCCTCAACCTACTTGTTATTACTTGCCTAATTAGCACAAGTGGGGTGTACTATGTACATAAATGTTTTACCCCCATGTCTTATGCACAACTTACAAGTTACAAGTATACAAGCCTTAAGGGGCAAAATAGGCATTTATTTCAACAATCGGGAAGCAGTTTATGCGTAGCCTGCCAAAGGCTCAGGATGCAGCTCTTCTTTCCATTCAGAGTACATCAATTGCTGCTTCAATTTCACTATCCGTGGGTCCTCTTCCTCAGGTTGATGCTGCTCCGGATTTACAGTTTGTTGTTGCGTGCCTTGCGCCTATATGCCTTGATTCACATATATCGTATTCAGTGGTCATTCCTGGTTTCATTGATATTGAGGCCATATACCTTGGTGGTATTTCTACTATTGCTTTTGCGCATACCTCAAATAGCCCTCCTGTTCGGTGGTTGGTGCAGTATTTTCTTCATTGGTCTCTATATCTCCATCTCTTGAGTCTGTTATGGCCGATGTTCCTGTTGATTTCTATGGGGTTCTTCACGGGTTCACGTTTGATGGTTCCCTCGCTATTGGTGATTAGGTTGTATCTTCTTTCGCTTTACTCCATGGATCTCTGCTTGAGGTTTGAATCTGCCTCATGATATTTCTGCGGTTCCTGACATGATTCATGTGCCTTTGGCCCATACCGTTACACATTTTCCATCCGAGGGTATTTGCCAGATTGTCACTATTACTTATCTAGGGTATTTATAAGCTGTGATCTTTCTAGATGAGTATACGGGCATCCTTCAGTGTCCTTGTGTTTCTACATATAGGTTTGCTGCAGTCCATGCCGATGGTATACACTTTTGGGCTTTTTTATGCATTAGAGGTTTTTCATGCAACCGATTCCTTTTTACCTCTTGATATTTGGCATTCCTGGTTATTACGTGTTGCTTGGATTTCATTTGGACCTATTGCTCATACTACTGCTTCATTTTCAGCTATGGATATATGGCATTCGCAGTTATTACGTATAGCTTGGTTTTCATTTGGACCTATTGATTAGTGCTGGTTTTTCCATATTACTGATCGCCTATGGTGTGGATATCTCTATGATTATGCATGTGGCTCTCTATCTGTTCCTTGGATTGTTGCTCATTGTCAGGCTTGGCATATTCTGATGGCTTGGGTTATTGCCTTCGTTCCAGCTACTGTTTGTCCGGGTGATCATCAGGTTCCCCGTCATTTCAGGTTGCTCCATATCGCTTGGTCTCCGATGTTGCACTTTGTTCTGGAGTTCCGAGACCATCAAGGTACCTTGAGAGAGTTCCTTCTCCAGGATCCCACGCTTCTTTGGAGGTGGTGCAGTTTGATGCTTACGTGTATGATGCGGCTATTCACGATGAGTGTCCATCTCTTTTCCAGTTTCCTTATTGGCTTCCCGTTGCTGATGCAGTTCTACGTTCTCGGGCTTTTTGGATACCTTGGTATGATGTCCCTATCTTTTGGGCTGATCCTCTACTAGCTTGGGCATTACGGATACCTTGGCATTCCTGGTTGCTGCTTGATCTTCTTCTGGTTCCTTGGCATTCCTGGTTGTTCCATATTGCTTGGTTTCTGATGACGCGGCCGAGATGTTCCCTTCGTCGCCACGATGCTGATCCTGAGCTGTTCCCTTTCTTACTACCTGCCATTCACCAGGTTCGCCTTCACCATAGTCGCCGCTGCCGACAGATTCGTTTTTTGATCCAGTGGGATGGTAGTCCTGTTGAGGAGGCCACATGGGAGCCTCTTGATGTCTTTTATCATACGCCATCACTTGCGGATCAGGATCGTGCTCTTGCTGCTTGATTCCTCTACATCAGATGCTGCTCTAGTTGTTGATGCACCAGGGCTTGTTGCTGTTTGATCGAGTTTCTTTTCGGCGGTTGGGTCTTTTTTTTGTGTCGGGGAGAGTTATGACTCGGCTCATTACATTCGCCACGTCCATTTACATTTACTTTACTTTATGCATAAGCAGGCCTTGGGCCCTTTTTTATTCATTATTGACACTTAGACAGTTGGGCCCTTGCCATTGGAAGCTTCCTTTTTAGGGCTTCCTTTAGGCTATAAGTAGGGAATCTATGTCATTTGTTATGGAGCTGATGATATTGATCTCTCTCTTTAGTCTCCTTAATCTCTCTCTTTCCTGCTTTCTAGGGTTAAGTCTTGCTTATGTGATGCTTTCATAGCTTAGCTCTAGATCAATTGTGGCTTCATTTTTAACTCCAGCTGCGCTCAAGAAAAATAAGTCATTCTTACATGGGTCTCACTGCCAATATTTCATTACTCTGCCAGCATGAATTCTCCTAAAATTAGGCACATGCAGATAAGTTGCCAATGGAGGCCACTTCATAGCACCTTGACACTTTCATGACACAAAGAACTGCTTCAAGGATCTAGTAGCTAAAGTACTAAAATATTTGTTCGAGTGTTTTACAAGTACTTTAAGTACTGCAAAATTGAGCTAATATCACTCTAAAGATTGTGTATACTTAAACTTTGATAAACTTTCAAAATTAAGAAAGGTCAATTGAGATGTACTTACATTGTTTTATGTACCTTTTGGTACCAAGATGACATTCGTAAAAGTTTCTCTTTTCACAAGGTGGAAGGCTATGTTACAACAATGTGGCATGCCTTGAGTGGGATTCAATAGATAATTTTCTTTTGGGGAGATGGGGGGGTAAAAAATTAAGTGATATCATAATGGTATAATGTCGTCATGTCTTGTTGGTATTGAGGATGTAGTACGAGTTGCTGCAGGAGATAAATTTGGAATGTGCTCAAAGGATGCAAAACTTTGCGGGTGACACTCAACAAGATCAAGCTTTCTTCAGGAAAGGCAAGGGCAAAGGCAAGTCAAAAGGAAAGGGGAATCCTCCTTCCAAGGATGAGCAAAAGCCCGTTGGAGGTCCAAATGTCAACACTCAAAAGAAGAAAGAGAAGTGCCATTATTGCAAAAGGTATGGGCACTTCATCAAGGATTGTAAGAAGAAGTTTGCGAAAGAGGAGAGTAAAGGAATTGATACTAGTGCTTCACTTGCTACTTTGGAGCAAGAGCTTGAAGCTAGTGTTGATCTCTTCAACCAAGACTATGCTTTTGTGTCTAATATTGCTTCTACTAGTACTACTACATCTATGAGGAATTCAGATTCTGTTTTGCAAGTTGCTGATTTTCAGCCCATTGAATGGGTGATTGATAATGGTGCTACTCGTCATATGACTTCTCGTAAAGAAGCATTCACTAAATTAGTGAAAGTGCAAAATGGAAGTAAGGTATGCATCTTATTCTATTCATGGAATTGGAATTGTAGCCATCATTTTGCCTAATGGTGAAGAAAAGTACATTAAGAATGTGCTTCATGTTCCGGGAATCAAGAAGAATCTTCTTTCGGTTTCAACTATGTTGAAGCAAGGACTAGTTGTTGAGAAGAAGATAAGTGTCTTGTCAAGGATCCTAAAAGATCACTCTTGATTATTGTTTCGGGAACAATGCATGCTAGCTTATTCATTATGGATACCTATGAGCGACGAATTCCCTCTACATGTCTTGTTGCTTCTCCATCACAATCATTGGAGTTGGCTGATTTGTGGCACGCAAGGTTTGGGCATCTCAACTTTGCAAGTTTGAAGAAGCTGAAGACGTTTAATATGGTAGAAGATATTCCTACTATTGAGCAGCCGGAAGAGCATGTATGCGAGGGGTGCATACTTGGAAAGTTTCAAAGGAAACCTTTTCCAATTGATGGAACTATAAGGGTTTTTGATAAATTTGATTTGGTTCATAGTGATGTTTGTGGTCCAATGAGGACCGAATCCATTGGAAAGTGCATCTATTTTGTGACTTTTATTGATGACTTTTCCCGTTTTACATGGATCTATCCTATGAAGGCTAAATTGGAAGTTTTTCAACGTTTCAAAGATTTTCTAGCAATGGTGGAAAATCAGTTTGGGCATTCTTTGAAGACCCTACGCACCGATCGAGGAGGGGAATACATTTATCGAAAGATCCTCTTCAATGCTTTCCAATGTGATGTCATCGGGGCATGCATGAATTGACTCATGAGTGAGACACTATAAGAAATGGCCGGTCTTAAATTACATAGGTAAATGAGACAGCCAATAGCTTGACAATATAAAGTAGTGTCAAATGATTCACCATCACCTTGACTACTTAATTTCAGACCTGTCCCCATAGGTGTACCCATTGTTGCTACTTCTTCTAGTGAGGCAGAATATAGAGCGATATTTTCAGCCACAACAAAGTGTTTATGGCTGAGAAGACTACTTGTTGACATGAAGTTTGGCGAGCCCTCAGCCACTCTTATCTTGAGTGATAGTCAAAGTGCTGCCATTGCACGGAATCCTGTTTTTCACGCGAGGACGAAGCACATCGAGATCCATTACACTTTGTCCGGGAGAGACTTCATGATGGCGACATTTTACTTGAATATTGTCCTACGGAGGATAATATTGCGAACCTCCTCACTAAGGCGTTGCCTAGAGTCAGATTTGAAGCTTTATGCAAAGCTTTAAATTTGATACCACGTGTTGGTTTTGTTACATAGTGAAGATTTCAGTTTTTGCATTGTCATTTAAGGAGGGTGTTAGAAATAAATGACTATGCTAAAGTTAATCCATAGGTTACTTTGACCCAAAAGGTCAAGATTTGTGTAACCATGGGTATTTAGTTATTTAGGCCATCTTAAGTTTGTCTTAAGTTCAGTTGGACCCAATTTCGGTCATGTACTGACTCGTGGGTCCTTAGGGGTCTTATTTTGTTTAGGGGCCCTATCTTGACTTTTGGGGGTGCCTTAACATTTAGTAAGTGGTTAACCTTAGGGTTTGGTGGCATTTGGTCACATCTAGGTCGAGTACTTAGATGCTCATTGTGTATTCCATTTTTACAGTTTGGCTAAGCATTGCTCTCCATTGCTCTTGTTGCTGTTTTCTCTGTCTCTCTCTTAGAGTTGGGCGCCCAGCCTCTTCTCTCTTGTTTTTTGTGGAGATTGATTGATAACTAGATCTTGGTGACTTTATTCTTGCTTTCCTACACGGGACTTGTAATAATGGTTGTAAGGTCCAAATTAGAAAAATAAGGCCCTAAACTCATATCAGAGGCACAAAAGACCACTATAAATATTGAGGTTGTGCTAAATTTGGAGGCTATTCTACATTTGTCTAGTTTTGAATCCTATGTGGTTTGAAGCTTCTCTTTGTGGCTTTTGCCAAAGGATGGAATCATGAAGCAGAGGGAACATCTACAATGACATCTGTAGTAGAGGAGAGAACGAAAGCCATGAGGGCTCGAGCCTGATCTGCCAATAATGGTGTATGATAAAACACATCAATAGGCTCCCAAGTGGCCTCCTCAAGAGGACGACCATCGGTATAAACGATCATCAACAATAGTATAAACCTGGACTTCTGAGAGGACGAAAGGGGACGAGTATGATAAACATCAGAAAAGTCAGAACAAGACAAATATGTGGCTGGTAAATCATCAAACCAAGAAGGAACTGAAGCAACAATACTATTTAACAATGCAGGAAGACGAGATAAAGCATCCGCGGCCGTGTTTGCCTTGCCTGGACGATACAAATATCAAAATGAAAAGACTGTAAAAATTGTAACCAACGATATTGACGATCACTAAGATCACGTTGAGAAAAAAGATAACGGAGAGACTGATGATTAGTAATAATATCAAAGGGAACACGATACAAATAATGACGCCATTTCTTAAGAGCATGGATGACAGCAAGTAGCTCTTTTTCATGTACAGAGTAACGTTGCTCATAAGAGTGCAAACGACGAGACTCATAAGCAATAACACACTCAGACTGACGGAGAAGAGCGCCTAAACCAATAGCACTAGCATCAGTCTCAACAATAAAACCCTGATCAAACTGGGGAAGACACATAACAGTAGCAGAAACAATGGCATGACGTAAAGCATCAAAAGCGGTTTGACACTCAGAAGTCCAAACAAAGGGATGAGACTTCTTTAGTAACGAATGAAGCGGAGCAGCCACAGTGGCAAAATACTTAATAGGACGACGAAGATGGGTTGCCATACCTAAAAACATACGAACAGAATGAAATCGGTTGGGACAGGCCAATTCTCAATAGCCTGAACTTTCCGAAAATCAAGACGAATACGTCCACCACAAATAAGAAAACCCAAAAATTCGATTTTAGCCACGACAAAAGAACATTTGGACAATTTGGTGAACAGTTGATGCTTGATAAGTAATTCAAACACAGAAGATAGATGTTTTACATGATCAGACAAAGAAGTACTAAAAACAAGAATGTCATCAAAATAAACTAAGACAAACACCTAAAAGAGGACGTAAAATATTATTCATAGCATTCTAAAATGTCGGTGGACCATTCTGAACACCAAATGGAAGAACACGAAATTCATACAAACCCAAATGAGTACGAAATGCAGTCTTCTGCTCATCAGAAGGACGCATCCTAATTTGGTAGTATCCAGAACGTAGGTCAATTTTGGAAAAGATGGAAGAAGTGCCAAGCTGATCAAAAAGGTCATCCATGTGAGGTATAGGATACTGATTACGGATAGTCAGCTTGTTTAAAGCACGATAGTCAATGCAAAGGTGTTTGGTTCCATCTTTTTTAGCAACAAGGAGGACAGGAGCACCAAAAGGACTATGGCTAGGAACAATGAGGCCCTGATGTAAAAGGGAAGCAATTTGGAGCTGGACCTCATCACGTTCATCTTTAGACATACGATATGGAGCACGAGAGGGTGGGGTAGCACCAGGAATAAGATCAATATGGTGGGTGACATCTTGTAATAGTGGCAGAGACGTAGGTTCTGAAAAGACCACAGAATACTGATGCAATAAGTCAGAAATCACCTGAGGAAGAGGACCCATGGATGGAGCAGGAGGAGCAGCAACTGATGTACTCTGAATGATAAAAAGAGCTGCACCCTGAGCCTTTGGCAGGCTACGCATAAACTGCTTCCCGGTAACCAACTGATAGTCACCCTGGGAATCAATACCAGAAAGTAAATGATGCCGACAAGCATGTGTAAAAGACAATGTCTGCTGAGAAAGATCCACAACAACAGTACCAAGGGATGAAAACCAATCTGCACCAAGAATAATGTCATAGCGCTCCTGAGGAATAATATAGAAATCTGCCTGTCCAGAGAAGTCACCAATGCTATAGTCCAAGTCCTGAAACATCTGAGAGCTGATAAAAGTATGTGAGCTAGCAACCTCGACACTGAGAGACTGTGTAGCAGAAATAGATGTAGCACGAATCCTGGTGGAAATGTAACTGCTAATAAATGAGTGTATCCACCAAAGCAATATACTCTTGTCCCAAAATGCGAACACGTAATCGAATAGAACGAGGACCAGGACGCCCAGCCCCGAAAGCATAAGCAAGCTGCGCCTGGCAAGCGGCAGAAGCAGGATCATCAGGAAGCGGGTCAGCTGACTCATCAACAAAATGTGGGTCAGGAGTATCAAGAATCTGGATATAAACATCAGATTCATCAAGAGTAAGAACCTCATGGTAAAAAACAGCAGTAGGAGGACCAAGAGACTGTCGGCAATCACGGGTGAGATGAACTGGACTCTTACAACGATAACAGAGGCGCTTCTGCTGAATCTTAGTGAACTCTGCGGCTGAATAACGGTGAACAAAGGCAGGGCGAGGTGTAGAAGGGCGAGGGGGAACGGTAGTAGAAGAAGCCAAAGTAGGAGAAGCAATGGAAAGAGGGCGAGAAAAACGAGAAGAAGTGGACAACTCAGGATACTTATGCTGCAGGGTAGTAGCCAGGGAGATAGCATCTGAGAGAGTAGGAAGCCAAAAAGAGGAAACATCATATCGTAAGGAGCCTCTAAGACCAGCAATAAAATGTAAAATAAGCTCTGTAGGATGAAGATCAATAAAAAGGTAAGAAAGCTCAGTAAATTGATCAATATAAGCATTCAAATGACTAGTATGGCGAAGGCTACGAAACAGATCACGTTGGCGAACCACCCACTGTGGGTCAATCATAGCCATACGAAAATCATGCCGAAAAGTAGGCCATATATGTAATCCCTCACGAGTAGGCTCAGAGCGATAGACACGCCACCAAGTCTGAGCTCGACCATCTAAATGTAACGCAGCGAACTGCACTTTCTGGGTTTCAGTCTTGGGATACATAAGAAAATAGGTTTCTAACTTAGAGAACCAATTTTCCAAGATATTCCCATCAGATGAACCATAATAAGTAGTAAGCTGGATGCGATCACGAAAATCACGAGCAAAATGAGGCTCAGGATTACCTGAAAAAGTAGAAGAAGGAAATCCTGGTGGTGCGGAGGGAAATCCAGGTGGTGGTACAGAAGACTCGAAAGGAGACCCATAAGAACTAGCACTATATGAAGGGAGACCGCCTCCACCAATCTGCAGGAAGGTTGACGGAGAAAAATCGATGAAAGTGATGGGTGGTAGGGCACTGGACAGCCTCCACCAATCTGCAGGAAAGTGCTCTGATACCAAGTTACAAGCTAAGATTCACTAGCTATGCTAGAAAGCAAGACTTAAGCTAGAAAGCAGGAAGAGAATGCTTAAGGAGGCTAAAGAGGAGCAATCATCATAAACTGAATAAAGGAATACAATGCTGCCCTACTTATACCCTCTCCCTGAATCAAATGGATGATTCAAAAAAAGGAGGGAAAAGGATTTGGAGGGAAAATAGTGCGGCCTCCCAATAGGAGGACCCCCACTCCAAATCAATGTGACCAAGTCCTAAAAATATAACCAAATAGGGCCCAAGGCCAGTATATGAATAAAAAGAGCCCTTAGGGCTGCTTATGCATAATAACAACAAAAGAATGGACGCGGTGAATGTAATGAGCCAAGTGCATAACTCTTGTACAATTTTTTAATAAAAGAAAGACATTATTCTGGTCTGATAATTATCCCACAACAGTAGCTCTGGTGAATTTAATCTAGTTGTGACTGACTAGATTGAGTATGATGTCCTGTTGGTTGTGGAAGATGCTAAGAATGAGGCACACTGACAATAGAAACATAATTTTGCACTGACGAACCTTACAAGGATGCATTTGTGAAGATCATACCAAATTATCCGTTGTGACTTCTCTTCCAATGTCATCAATGTTGACAATCTATTTCATCAATGATGAAAGTGTAACTTGATTGTTACAAGCCTGAATTACTCCTGAAATTGGACTTTTCCATTCTATTATTGGTTGTAAGTGCCCCAGCTGAAAAAACTTGAAAGATCTTGTAAATGATTGCTTCTGTATCTCTTCTTGAATGAAGTGGATTTCCTTGAATTGCTTATTTGTATATCTTCTGATTCCAGCTTCGTTGTGGGATAAGTCCATTTGTATTTTATAGGCAAGAAAGGTAAATTGTGTATGAGATGATAGGTTCTTTTTCTAGTTGTAATTTTGAATCAAGAGCTCTGTTGGATGTGGATAATGTGAAGTTCTTGCAATGACTTCTACAAAAGGATTTTTCATCTCTCTCTTGTGCTAGTATGGTTGCCAGACTGTTCACTAGACAAGCAATCACAATAAAACAGTTGGATGAATGTAGACGCTTAGTTACTACAAGTATTACAAAGTTTGTTAAAATATTATGATCTTTGTTTAAATAAAAGCTTGCTCCATACAAGTTCTTTAGAACATTAGGTTGGGGAGGCAATTTATGGTTATTTTTGTTGTAAAACAGCCTCGTCGTAAAAAGCTTCTCCTTGAAAGTAATACAATAGAAACAAGAGAACCAAAGCGGTTCAAGTATGCCCGACCAGTGGAGGTTCCCCGTGGTGCTGATGGCAAGCCAATTCTTCCCCTTGTTTTGACAGACCGTCTCTCTGTTTTGGATCTTGTACGTATTCTTCTATCCCCATTATTGGGGACTCGGGGTTTATCTTTAGAAATTGTCAAGCGTAGACAAGGATGTGGTAATTTTCAATTTATTGGGACTTTGAGGATTTATTTCCGTTTTTTATCTTTTACTCTGATAATAGGACTTGAGTCTTATCATATTGCAGGGAACGGTGGAGCCTGAGCGGCCCGGTTTTCATACAGAGCGTCATATTTTTACGATTGGATTCAGTACCGTCCGAGAACATGCCAGCATGGTGAGGCCAAATGCACGGACATCTTATACATGCAAAATTCTAGATGGAGGCGCTGGACCAATCTTCTCTGTGACACCTGCAGATGCCCCAGAAATGGTTATTGAGCGAGATTCTGCATCAGGTGCATGGGTGGTGGTTTGTGCTACAGCTAATAAAATTCGAGGTATCGAACGCAAGGTACGCTTTGATTTATGTCTACTGATGCACAGCATGTGGCTTTATTAACGCTTTGAAATGGACCTCCTGTTTATATTATTCTACCTGTTCTTGATTTGAGGCTCTTTAAGCTCAAAAAGCCACTTAGCACATTCTACACTATATACAGCAATCTAGTGGGTATCAAACTTCTAACTTAAATGGTGCCTCTCATAATTTGGTTTCATATGACGCTAAGCTTCAGGATGCAAATCCCTTGATCATAACATTTTTGATAAAATAGTCTCGAATCTCAGCTTGAAAGGTGTAAGTTTGCAAATCTGAAAAGGAGTTATTATATAAGTAATTTCTGGAACTGCAGCAGCTAAAAACACATTTTTGTTGAACGGCATACAGAATGTTTGAATGTCATTTGTGGAAATTGCGCAAATAGAAAGTATTTGTATGGAAATGAAAAGCTGCATAATAAGTTGAATGTTGCTACATATTTTGTTTGTCATCCTTGCATAATGGATGAGAAAGTTCTCATCCTAGAGGCTTTCTTGTGTCATTTAAGGTTATAAATTTAGTTTAACCTCAAAAAAAAATAAGACATAAAAAATAATAAAAAACTGAAAACAAGATATGTAAAATGAGAAACAGGGTATGAAATATGATATTATATGAACAACAGGAAATGAACACCCATCATGAAGTAGTGATAATTGCTATTTTGAATCTTCACTTGACGGCAATTTCCTCCTAAGTAGATAACTCACATAAAATTTGCCTTGCAATTATTCAATCTTCTATGATCACGTGTTGTTTCAAAATGTTGTGCTTAACAAGCATGTTTGTGATTCAAAATGAGTAGTAATACTACTTTTCATCAACAAGGCCTTTGTGAAACTTAAGATTCTTTTCAGAAATTGCCTTCTGTTTCTTGGATGCCAAGTTATTATGACAAATTCACATTTCTAGTTTAGAGATGCAGTACGTGTTTACATAAATATGATGGTGTGGAATATTTGAATTTTGAATTGTAGCTCTCATTCTTCAATTTCGACAATTGCAAGTTCATCCTAGTTCATGGCTAGTACATATTAATTTGACTCCCTGATTTATGATATCAATCTTACCATGCAGGTCACTATCAGTGGGACAGAAATGTTTGGTCTCTCCCATCCAGTAGTATGCCATCTCATTCAAGAACTTCCTGGGGCAGAGCATTGCAAAGTATTTCGTCCAGAGCTGTCATTTTCTCGTTTTGGATCTGTTAACCCTTCAAGTATTCAGGTTGACGACTACGATGATTTTATAGCTAATGAGAACATTGGAGGTCCAAAAAAACAAGCTAAAACATTTGGTGCAGGTCGTGAATTGATGAAAGGAACCTATCGTTCCCAGTCATCCCCGGATGATGAAGAAGATACAGAACTAATCAGGCAGATAGAGGTTGAGCAAAGCCCTTTCCATTCTGGTAACATCAGAATTTATTCTCATGCACAGCAGGACCTTGATGCAGTTTATGGAAAATTACTATCTATAGGCTCCCAAAATAGTAATACAAAGGTACATTTGAAACCATCAAGGACAATGTCCACAAGATTCAAAGCTGTGCAAGACCCAGGAAGACGTGAAAAACATTATCAAGGGCAAGTTCCATTGCATTTGGATATCAATGTTAAAACTGAGCTTTCCCGAGAATAGGCAACAGTGACCTCTACTAGAATTTAGTATCTCATGATTCAATAAGGATTATGAGATTCTTTTATTCCTTTGTGAAGTTTAAAATGTGCACTTATTGGATAGATGTTGATTTGATTGTATTGGAAAATTGGCTCGGTTAAGTAATCATGATATAGTTTCAAGACTAAGTGATGGGTCCCCCTAAAACTTTGCTGAACAAGGCCTGAGAGTTGTCATAGACATACCAAGATGTATCTCTGCACGAGACTCAAGAAGTAGGTAAGGAGGAGCATGGGATATGGCTAGTAGGCCATGCTCCCCGGGCAATGGTGCCACCAACTTATACAAGACCAGCCCCCAGTCATTTTGAAACTCCGAGCCTCCTGAAAAGTCCACATCAATTTCAAAAGGAATTTTTCATTTATCCAAAAAAATTTTGAATGAATGAACTGAAATCTTAACAAGTAAACCAAAACAGTTATGGGTCTCTCTCTCTCTCTCTCTCTCTCTCTCTCTCTCTCTCTCTCTCTCTCTCTCTCTCTCTCTCTCTCAATGCATGGCGCGATTTTATACCTTTTCAGCAGATCCATCATTTTGAGTTTGATGACGAAAATAAAAAATTTGAGGATCTAGAACTCTATGAACTATACAATGAAAAATTTCTATGTTAGATATGAATTACATTACTACTATCTTATAAACTCCTCTCAAGCCACAACAAGCAATAGATGTCTAAATATTTGCTGTATTCAATGAGAATGAGAGGCCAAGACCAAAATTAGCAAGAAATTTCAACCTTTTCATTACAAGTGGTAGTGTTGTATAAAATTGTGGGTTGATGAAGAAGCAAGTAGATCCGACATTGTCTACACATAAAGCTCACGAAACTCAATCAAGCATCTCTTTTAACTCTAATAGAACAATTCAAGCTCCTCCAACCTTATGCTGTATCCATCATATAGTTTCTTTCCAGCCATTTAATGTGGCGAAGGTTTCTTCCAACACACAATTAAGACAAGAAATCAGAAATTCCAATGGTAGGAGGGCGAGTTTCTACTTGTATATATAGCTTACAGAGGCTTGTACATGATGTTATGCAATTCCCACCTTGAACGGTCTTACTTGAGTTCCCACTAATAGACTGTCTCCATGCATGCTAGCCATCACACACCGTGTTTTGCTCCACATGTCATATAGGAGTGTATGGGTCCTCGCAAGTATATTAATTACAAAAGTGGTCTCAAATGAAATTTCGAGGCGTAATTAATAATTTCGATGATTGGAGGATCATTCTAAATTCTCATAATTGGATATGGACATAACATTCTTTTCCCTTGAACTACTTATGTCCTCATAAGTGGAAACTAGGGAAGTTTTTCTTATTGAGCCTTTCAGCTCTTACCCAAGGTTCATCATCCTCAGTCTGATCTCTCCATCTGATCAAACACTCAAAGATACTATGATTCTCAATTGCTTCTCTCTCTTCCAAGGTATTTTTTTTCATAGATAGACTAAGCTATAAATCCTCTAATTGGATAAAATCCTCTCTAGATCCAAGCATATCACCTTCATGTAAACTCAATTTTAAACGATTCACAATACCTAGGCTGAAGTTGTATATAAGCATAAATGGACTATAATAACCTATAGTAGAGTGTTT
Source organism: Diphasiastrum complanatum (assembly GCA_029204225.1). NCBI lineage: Eukaryota > Viridiplantae > Streptophyta > Lycopodiopsida > Lycopodiales > Lycopodiaceae > Diphasiastrum > Diphasiastrum complanatum. Next base: position 3,860,171 of record CM055098.1, read on the forward strand.
TATACTATTGTAAGCATACTCTATCGACATAAAATGATGTTTCTATTGAGATTGCTTGTGAGAAACATATGTTCTCGACATATCTTTCATAGTTTGATTTGTTCTTTCATTTTGTCCATTTTATTCAAGATTATCAGTAGAACTAAAACTAAGGGAAGTTTGCAATTTATGGAAAACTGCTGACCAGAAATGTCATGTGAATTTTGTATTTCTATCACTAATGATATCGAAGATCAAGTGCTTAAGTTGGCAAATGAAGACCTATCAACAAAATTCAAAGAGGTTTGTGTGGTACATGGGATCAAAAGGGAGCTTTCAAACTCAAAGGTTCTACATAGTGTGGAAGAGAGGAAGATCAATTTTTTTAAAAGAGCTAAATCCATGAGGGTGAATGCAAATCTTCCTAAGTCATTTTGAGGTGAAGCTTTGATGTGTGCTAAGTTTGTTTGCAATAGGTACTCAAATGAAGACTTAGATGGTAAGAGTTCATTTGAGGTTCTTTTTTGTAAGAAGCCAAGGATGGAGCATTTGAAGATCTTTGGTAGTACTTGTTATGTTAACTCATCTTTTGGATTCTTGAAGGGAATCTTTGTTGGCTATAGTGAAGTAAGAAAAGCTTATAGGGTCTACATTCCTAAGTCAAAGAAAGTTCACATTTCTATGGATGTTGTCTTGAAGAGGAGAATGTGGATAAGCTTGATGTTGTTGATGTTGATCAATCTAACATTTTTGGTGGTGATGAAGATGGTTCTTTGGATGGTGATGGTGGAGATGCCTCTCCAAGTCAAGTTCTAAGAAGATCCTCGAGGGAAAGATAAAATACATCTAGGCTTATATATGATGAGAAGGGCAAGCAAGTTGACGGTACAAACTTTGCTTTACTCACATGTTTTGGTTCATCTTCTTGTCTAGATGATGCTATGCAAGTGGATGACGGTTTTCAAGGATTGAAAGCAACTAATGAATTTGAAAAAGAGGTCATATGGTCAAGTGGAAGATCAAGAGGTTGATCTTGAAGGACTTCAACAACACAAAAGGAAAGGTGGCAATTTGGAGCTAGTCAAGAGCATCAAAGGGGAGTCAAGTGGCAAAGATACTTTGGAACTATTTTTGCAGGTTATTGAAGAGTCAAGTAAGGTCAAGGGAGCAGCAAGGAAGTGTTGTTCAAGTTTACTTTACTTGTTCTATCTAATGTTTGAGCAATTTCATGTGAACAAGATAAGGTGAAACTAGTTACATTGTTTTGCATCATTTTGATGTTGAAGTTCTACTAGCATTCTTGGCTGGTTTTCTTTTTATGAAAATGAAGCTAAGGGAGGCTCATTATATCACTCATTCATGTTCAAGTCATCAAGTGATGATGATATCTTGAGGCAAGATGACAAAGGATGCTCATTCATGGATTTTCTTGGTGGAGACATATCAAGGAAGGACAAAGATAGAGGAGACATGCAATCATTGGTTGATTACTCACATTTATTGTTTGTTTGTTGTTGTTTTCCAAAGAGTTCAAATGTGTAAGCATGGAGAAATCATTGCATTTACATTCTATTTGGTTCTTCATGTTCTAGTTACATTTTGGTATGTAAAATTGATGTAAGAAATAGTGAAATATCCAATGCGGATACTATTCTCCATATCAATTATGAAAGCTACTATAAAACCATAGAAAGAAGATCTATTATTAGAATGGAGATCATTCTTAAGTTAGATCAAAGTTGTGTGGTAAAACTAGTTGAAGAGGGAGTGTGAAAAATTGTCAACTAGTTTAGTTTAGTCAAGTTGATTTTATTTGGCAATTTTGAGGCCAATATGCATTTTCAACTTAGAGATGGACTTTATAAAGTTAATAAGGCCTAAAAATAGTGGATTTACTATTTTTGACAGCTTAGGCAAGTTGATAAGGTCGAATTTGGACCTACTCTAATTGGTTAGTAGAGATGCATTGAATCTAGTCATGTTAGATTTAGGGTTTGGAAGAGATCTAGAACCTTCCATAAGTTGATAAGCACATCCAAATAGGGCAAGAGGATGCTATAAATAGGCATACAAGTGTGGGAGAAATTCATCTCTCTCATTCTTCTCTTATTCATTCTTTTATGGAAGATATCTCTTTGGAGTTCTACATCCATTTTTGCATATTTCATACAATCAAAATAATCTTGCAACAAAGATCTAGGCTAAATCAAAATCTTCTGAAATAGATTTTACAAGTATGAATGCAACTAACTTAGTGTAACTACCATTTAGATAGAATCATTCTATCATTGGCTCTTCAACTTGGGCTGGGGGTATATTTGGAGCATGTTTTCCTAATGGCATCGTTTTAGATTGATCGAGGTTCCTGAATTTTGTCGTAGGCACTTCAATTTGCTTGGACATGTTAGGTTGCTTAGAAGGAGATTTTGTGGTCTTTTTGGTTGGGTAAGATTTAATGTTGTTATCTCATAATGAAACCTTCAACTGATATAGGGCCTCTTTCTTATCTTTCTCCCATATTAGCATATTTGGATCGATCGATTTCAGCTCAATACATTCAATATTGTCAAGATACAGCTCAAGCCCTCTACAATCTCTACTTGATGTTGAAAATGGGGATCTAAGTAGTATCTCTCAAGACCTAAGTAGTGCAAGACTTTAGTTAGAAATAAGTTTTGATCTGATTTATTAGTGTAAGCTCTAAATGTGATAATGTAATTATTTTATAGTTTATTTGGTTTACTGTATTTGGTTGTGTTCGGGACGTGACCCGCTATGGATATATCGATAGAGGCACTGATCCCATAGCCAGCTACTTGGGTTAGCCGAATAGCCACACATAGAAAAAATTAGCATGTACACAGTTATTTATAGTACTTGCTATACTCGGGGGCATGTCTCGAGTTTGTCGGTCGAATTTGGCCATACCTTAGTTTGGGAGGTGGTAGGCTAGTTTAAGGACATCTATCATTTTAGGAAGTTTGTGAATCCTCTATATGTGCAGTTTCTTCGGTAATGCAATTAACTTTTGTTGTGCCATCTTTGAGAGCTTGTGAAGAGTGGCTATGTTGATTGATTGATGTGATTTGTATATTGCACTAGATCCTATTGGAATTTTAGCTTGGTATCAGAGCAACAGGGTGTTGCAAGTATGCACTATCCGGTGGAGCCATCGTCGGCGTCTTTCACCAAGAAATGAGAAGCATCTCAGGAGAAAGGACACCGTACGGGATGCAAGTGGTCTGGATGGCAGGAATCAACAAAGTTCCTTCGATCGGAGCTTTCGACAAAGTTCCTTCGATCAGAGTTAGAAATCAGTTTCGATCTGATTCATTAGTGTAAGCTCTAAATGTGATAATGTAACTACTGTACAATTTATTTGGTTTACCGTATCTGGTTGTGTTTGGGACGTGACCCGCTGGATATATCGATCGGGACACCAATCCCATAGTCGGCTATTTGGATTAGCCCAGTAGCACATAGGAAAAATTAGCATGTACGTAGTTGTTTATAGTACTTGCTATACTCGGGGGCATGTCTCGAGTTTGTCGGTCGAATTTGGCCATACCTTAGTTTGGCAGGTGGTAGGCCTGTTTTAGGACACTTGTCCTTTTAGGAAGTTTGTGAATACTCTATATGTATAGTTTCTTTGGTAATACAATTAACTTTTGGTGTGCCATGTTTGAGAGCTTGTGAAGAGTGGCTATGTTGATTGATTGATGTGATCTGTGTACTGCACTAGATCTTATAGGAATTTTAACTTGGTATTAGAGCAACAGGGTGTTGTAGGTATGCACAATCCGGTGGAGCCATCGTCGGCATCTTTCACCAGGAAATACGACATGAGAAGCATCTCAGGAGAAAGGACACCATATGGGGTGCAAGGCGTCCGGATGGCAGGGATCGGCAAGGTTCCTTTGATCGGAGCTTTGAGGAAGATCGGAACGATCTTCGTAAGGGAATTCTAAGAAGAATTTTGACAAACATTGCTCAAAATCAGTGGGTTGCTTCAGAAAATGGCTGAGATAAAAAGTTGGCCGGAACTCTTTCAGTGATCCGTCAATTATTGAGAAGAGCAGATCAAAAGATGGATCAGGGTAGTGGTATTTCAGGGTTGATAGGATTTTTGAAATCCATTTAGAATGTGAAGAGAAAGAAGCAGTTCGGGGAACTAGCTATGGTGGTCTAGTTTCCGAAAAAATCGAAAAACCACCATATCTTTTTCTACAGTTGATGGAATTGGGCACTGTCAAGTACTACCCAGCTTGATTTCAAAGAGGCCAAATTAATCCTAGAAAGTTGAAGCCAGCCATGAAGCATTTAAAGAAAAATTAACCTTCTTCTCAGCTATGGAAGAAAAGATAGCTAGGGTTTATAGTAGAAAAATGACAGATCTTTTTGGGTAGGAGATCATTTTTTAAGCTGTAAAGGCATACAGCTAGGCACTCTGGTGCTGCCAAGGAGTGGCAAGGAGGCCATGGTCAAACCATTGCAAAATAAAGCAGCAATCCATCTCTAAAGCTATGGAAGGAAAATACATCTAGGGTTTTATAAGCAATAATCATTGTTCTCTCTCTATAGACAATGGATTTTAGATCTGTAAGAGGCTATAGGATGCTCTGGCTATGCGATCTTACCCATTGGAGCTAGTCGTGAAGGAGATGGAGTGTGTTGGATTGATGTTCAGTCGTGGCTGCCATAGCAAGGAGCATGAAAAACCTTGCAAAGAAGAGAAGAAAATGGAGAGAAGCCTCACGGTTGTCGCATGCGGTAGTACCGTAGCGCCCAAAAGTGTAAGTGGTGAGTGTGATGTTTTGCATATTTTTTAGTTGGTAAGTCAATTAAAATAAAGTCTTTGTAGCTGTGGAGCAGAGTATTAGGTTTGTCATCGATGAGATACACTTCAACTGCCAATTTGGATAAGTCAAGTCAATTTGCCATATCAGTATTGCATCAGGGATGCAGATTACAATGATGACAATGTGCGGTCCATTTGGTTTGGGCCATGGAAGATCTCACAGGTTCACTTGGAGAGATATTGGCATGTCACAATATGTGAGGGACTTGGTGACCAGGTTGGAAGACATCAGGCGAGCATAGTATGTGGATGACAAGTCCATTGGAGTGGCACTCAGAGAGATGCTTCAGTTGCTCAGGTATGATACATCATTGTATGCATAGTGGATGTTCTTCAGCTGGTGCAGCATGTGTGGTGACCTAGGGATAGGTCACGCCTACTTGGAGGTAGGTGGCATGGAGTGTACCTGAGGTGGTACATATCCTAACATGGCGTGCATTATAGGGTGATGTGGATCCAGCATGCCTATGGTTGTGAGCCTGCAGAGATGGAGATGGTTACTTAGGGAGTAACATTTGATACTTTGGCAAATGATCAGGTGAGCTGCATGGTTATATGCATAGTGGTCCCCAGGTTGTTGTCACATGTTGTTTTCTATCCATCATTATTCGGTAAGCAAGATGCAACTTGTATGGTTAGATCTAGTTGGAGTCTAGTTGCACTATAGGTGGACAGATTTTTGGGGAGCTATCAATGGGTAATGGATACTTGGTAATCAGATGGTACAAGGTATATACTAATTATTCATATCTTTCTGCTTCTACAGGGTACAAGTTTCTGTTGGAGCTATCCTACCTTATATGCTATGGATCATGGGTGAGTTGATCATCAGGATGGTTGGATCTAGTTTGCATTTTTTTTATTTGAATTGACATGATGAATACGGTGGTGAGACAAGCTCCTTGGTGGGAGCTTCGCCTACGGGCTGCTCAAATCAAAGTTGACAACATCAAGCATGGGAAGTTGAGACTACATGGGATGTAGGAGAGGCAGACCATCATCAGTATCTATGGGAGATGGGCGAGTTATCTAGGTATAGCCTATGGTAAGGTTTGTGTACATTCATTCTTTGAGTCCTTGATAGACTCTTGTGCTTGGAGCAAGGGAAATGAATGGACAGGATGTCAAGGCAAAGTGGCTTGGAACATGGCTTTGTTTGGGAGATACATCAGGGATCAAGCTTGGAGTGCTCATTGGTTCAAGATGATTGATCTTGGATGATATATAATGACATATGATGGATATGCTTGGATGTGAGGGCATCTTGGTTACAGGTGAGGGGCCATGATCGAGAGGATCTGATTTGGAGACCAGTGGTGTAGTAGCGGATCTACAATTGGATAGGCACATATGGGCAAGCCTTGGTCATGTATTTGATGCTTTATCATTCATGTTGGTTTGCATGAGTGTGTGTGGGCTTGCATGTTACCTTGTCACATGTCAATTTACAGCAAAATGGACCAAGAATAGATCTGAATCAGATCCACAAGTGTGATTGGATGTTGGATTAGATCAACCTATCAATCTACACAAGATTAGATAGCATTTAGATCAAATCTAGATGAAGAAATCTAACAAGACCAATTATTAATGACCAAAACTTGAGCTTGTTGGTTTCACACGTGTGAAAACCTGTCAGAGTACGGACAATAGGCTCAGTATGAAGTATAATAAGCTAAGAACCCAATCAACGTATAAAATAGCAAGACAAATGGAGAAATTACTCAAAAAATGCACCAAAACCAAGATTTAGCTTCCATGCTCATTATGGCCAAATGAGGCACTATATATACATGAAGGAGAGCTCGAGCTATTGTTGAGTCACTGATCTGGCACTTGTGAGAGTGCCTAGTCACCTAAGGATCCATCAATCAAATCAAACTTGGCACATGGTCCATGACTTCCATGATTTAAGGCACCTCCTTGATTTTGGGTGATTTCCTACATTATAGGAACCTAGATAAAAATCTTCTATCAATCCAAACTCGACTTCTACTGATCTTTCCACATGTGTGATCAAACCTCTACAAGTGGGAGATCAATCCTAATCTAAAACATTCTACCTATAGAATGCTTATTGGTTCCTTGATATACTTAACCATCACTAGACCAGATCTTAGTTTTTTTGTTGGCAAATTGAGTCAATACATGCAAAGTCCATTAATATGTCATTGGAAAAGTGCCAAAAGTGTGTTAAGGTACATCTCGGCTACAAAAGACTTTGGAATAGTTTATGAAAGGACTAATATTTGTTTAAGAGCATACCGGACTCAAGTTTTGTAGGTGACAAGATGGATAGAAGATCCATAAGTACATTTTGTCAGAATTGGTGAACTCCTGCAACTTTTGTGCCTTGTCAATGCCATTGATGTAGAGTAGATTTGTGAGCCATAATCTTTCATTTTTAGCAGTTTGTATTTTTGCAGTTGTGTCCTTATTGCCATATAGGCAGGTTCTTTTTTTGATGAATTCCATGGCAATGTTTTTACATAAAGTCGCATGCTGCCCCTCGTACCTCTATTGAACTCCTTTAGTTGTTTGAGCAATATGTGGAAGCAAGTGCACATAATCTCAAATCAAATCCACACACATCTAATTTCAATCCACTACTTCGTTTTTCTCAAACTAGAATTTCACCTCTCTCCATAGATAACATTGAACTTGGCTTATATAATGTAATTTTCGGAGGTCAAATTTTGTCAAATATGACAATTTTTCAAAAGATTTTCCATACCAAAAAGTGTTAAACTTTTTATCTAACATACATTCACGGTAGTAGTACAATCACATTGTCAATCCCCTAGGTGCAATACACACTTTTTTTTTTGGGCCTTGGCATTTTGCAAGTACATTTTTTGCGAGTTTCTTGCTTGCCATGATTCAACAAAAAAATAGCACATGGTGTGCTACCTTTTTTATGCCACTAGTTGAATGTTTATCAGATGGATTGCTTTTGCAGGAAGAGCAACGTCAGGAGAACTTGAATCATCGTAACAGGGGCTATGATCAAGCTCTTGCAGTTAGAGAACGAGGCAGAAGATTTGGCCGTGGAAGGTATCAATCGAGAGGAGGAAACTCAAGCCGGGGATCATTTCAACAATTTCATGAGCAAGCCAATGATAGTCCGAATCGAGGCAATTGGAATCAAGGCCAAGGTCAAGGATGTGGCTACTCTAGGCAAAATAAACCTGGAAATTGTAGGTACTACAACAAACCTGGCCATTGGGAGCGTGAATGCTTCAAGAAACAAAAGGAGATAGCACAAATAAAGGCAAATGACAAGCGGACAATTATGCTGATCAACATCAATTTGATGATGATTATTATGAAGACAACTATGTTGATCAACATCAATACGATGGCTGATCAATATGACGATGGTACAGGTGAAAGCTCAAACTTGTTCATTATGGCCCTAATGACAAGTGATGAAGCGAAGGATATCTGGTACACCGACAGTGGAGCATCCAAGCACATGACTTTGAGGATGGAGTGGTTTTCGGAATTCAAGGAGATCCACAATGGTGATGAAGTTGGACAAGCTGATCAATTGCTATCTATGAAAGGATTTGGAGTGGTACCAGTGAAGCTAGCCAACGGAATGATAAAGCGAATAAGCAATGTGCAATATGTTCCTAGTTTAGCCAACAATTTACTATCAGTTGGGACGATGACTAATCAACAACTCAAGGTTGAGTTTGATAGCGACAAATGTCTCGTCAAGGACATCAAGAATCACTACAAAGTGATTGCTACAGGAGCTAGAGTCAATAAGAATCGACTCTACAAATTGAACGCAAGATCTTTTGCTCAAGCTATGGTAAACATTGTTGATAGTCGAAGTGACCTTTGGAATCAAAGGTTTGGTCATATTAGTGCTCAAAGCTTGCAAATTTTCAAAAGAGATAATCTAGTTGTTGGATTTCCTAATATCTCTTTTGAAGGAAAAATTTGTGAGGGTTGCATTTTGGGAAAACATCATAGAGAGAGATTTCCCAAAGGTGGAGCAAGAAGAGCCAATGGCATTCTTGATCTTGTTCATAGTGATCTGTGTGGACCAATACAAACTAGGTCCAATAGTGGCTGTTACTTTTTCATCACGTTCATTGATGACTACAGTAGACATATCTGGATTGATTTTATAAGCAAGAAATCTGATGCTTTTGCCAAGTTTAGAGAGTTCAAGGCTCTACTTGAAAAACAAACAGGTTCTTATATTAAGACTCTTAGATCAGATGGTGGCGGTGAGTATTTTTCAGCAGAGTTTATAGATTTTTGCAAGGATCAGGGGATCAAGAGGCAAACTATTGCACCATATTCACCACAACAGAATGGAGTTGTAGAACAGAAGAACAGATCCATTTTGGAGATGGCTAGGGCAATGCTTAAGAGCAAGGGTTTGCCAAATACCTTTTGGGCAGAAGCATGCAGTGACTAGATTCAATGTATCTACTACTCAATCCCTCCAAAACTTATGTTCTATAGTTTCTCACACTTTTCAAAAGTGGTTATTCAAATGCTTTTAGACTAATATAACTTTGAAAAGTCAAACTCGAAGTCTAATATGAAAATTGGCCTCAATTGCCAAATATACAAATATGACCAAAATGACTAAACTAGTTGAAATCTCTCACACGAGTAACATGTCTATTGAGGATTTTTTTTTCACGTTTTACCTATGGTGCCACAATGAGTTGCGTGTTCGTGACTACGAGCAGATTGGGTTGAATGTCAGATGCATATTGCCAAGGAAACATGTCATGTACCATCTTTCCAACCTTGCTTTTTGGATCATCAACCTTGATATCTGAAGTGGGAGTCGTGGTTGGGGCCTTACTCTTGAGATCGTAGAATTAATCTTCAACAAAGATTATATCTCTACTTGTATAAAACTTTTTGAAGCTGGATTATAGACCTTATATGTTTTCTGGTTGGGAGAGTATCCTATAAAAATAGATTTATTTCTAGTATTATCTAGCTTCTTTCTTAGCTCAACAGAGATTTGAGAGTATGCAATACATCCAAAGACTCTAATATTTTTGATGAAAGGTTTCGATCTTGTCCATATCTCATAAGGAGTTTTGTTGTTGAGAGCATTAGTGATGGATCGATTTTGCATATAGGCACAATAATTATTGCTTCTGTCCAAAAGCTTTTAGAAAGGGAGACATGGGCCATCATGCTCTCTGCACTCCTTATGAGAGTTTGATTCTTCCTTTCGGCTATACTTTTGTGGTGAGAGAATACAATATCTTAATTGAATTCCATTGACACCAATTATTTTAAGAACCAATTACCAAGTAGCAATTGTGTTGTCGATCTACAATAATCATTCAACTATATATATCAGTAGGTAGATCAACAAAAATGAAGCGTGAGGCATTTTGAAACAAGAGCACAACTAGTGTGCAATGGTTAGTCACAACCATGTACTTTGATCTGTTAAGATCATTTTGTTTTAATAAAGAGTGCAAAATTTTGTCTCATACTACTTACTTTGTCTTTGTAGTGATGTACTGTTTGATCACTCTTCATTCATACTAGTTGTTTGACACACTACCAATTTAACAACATGTTCACACTCTACTTTTGATGCCAGTAGCTCAGAGAATTGATCCCACTGAGTGAATTGATTCAAATTTTTTCCTTTGGACATTCATTTCATGATATTTTTTCTTCGACATGGTATAAGAGCTTGTGGTTTTGTAACCTACACTCCGAGTAGTGTATTCATTGTCTTGTTTTTGTAACAAGACATCATCTGAAAGTTCATAGATAGCCAGTAGTCAAAGTCTCTGTTTCTACCAGTGACCTCTCCTTTCTAAGATGAATCCTACATCTAGTTCATCTCTCATTGAGAAGCTCGATGGAGATAGCTACCATCTTTGAAAATTTAAAATGAAAGTAGTACTGCTTGCAAGAAAACTATGAGACAGTGTTGAAGGCACTGAGATCAAACTAGATGTGGATGCAACTGGCATCACCAAATGGATATGGAGAAATGGGAAGGCTTTTGCCATGATCACTCTCAATATCAATGACTCTCAGATCAGCCATATCAAATCATCTAAACTGCTATAGATGCTTGGGACATCCTAGCTACTCTTTATGACATCAGAGATGTTACATCTAAACTCCATTTGAGGAAGAAATTCTTCACTCTCAAAATGTCTAAAGCTGACTCTATTTCGACCCATCTTGATAAACTCAAAAATCTTATGGAGTAGATGACTGCCACTGGATCATTCATAGATGATACCGATGCCATTATGACATTATTATCAAGTCTACCAAAAGCATATGAGATTTGGGATGGTGATTTCTACTCAACAAGGCCTCACTCTTGCTAGAGTAATCTCTATGCTATTTTAAGAGGAGATCAGAAGAAATGGATCATCCTCCAACTTAGAGTTGGATCCTCAAGCTCTATATTCCAAAAAAAAAAAAGTTTAGATCCAAGATATTTGCAAGGTTAGACCATTTTGACAAGAAGAGCAAGGACTAGCCATGATCGAATTCAGAACCTTTGTAATTTTAATCAAGACAATAGCCGTTTTGCAATACCATTTGGCAATACTACAAGAGGACCGGCTATGTCACAAGGACTACGTAACACTCAAGTATAACAATGAGAAGAAGAATCAGTTCCACCATCAAGCCAATGCTGCAACCACTAGTCAAGCACCTCAAACTCAAGAAGAAGATGAAGCTATCTTTATGACCAGGTCTTCCAATATAAAAATTCTTGGTATTTGGACTTGGGAGCAACTCAGCACATGACTCACCATTATGATTGGTTCCATGACTTCAAGCCATTTACTCAACCTAGAGTTGCACAATTAGGAGACAACTCATCTCACAACATCAAAGGTGAAGGCACTATCAAGATCAAATTTCATAAAGGTGATGTCAAGTCTTTATCTGATGTTCTACATGTACCTACATATACCCAACCTTATGGAAAATCTGCTCTCAAAATCATAGGATCAAGTTTGATATAGAAGGTTGAATTATTCTTGACAAATCCAAAAAAGTTTCGATAAAAGGTGTGGCTAGCTCTACTCTACCAATAGTCAAGCTCTTCACACTTCTACTTCTGAAACACTGATATGCATTGGCCTTTTAGACTAGGCCATTTGAATTACAATAATATCTAGCAAATGTCAAATATGAAAACAGTTCAAGATCTACTCTTTATTACTAAATTGGCTTCTCATGTTTGTGAAAGCAGTATCATTAGCAAACATTCCAAAAGTCCATTTATTTAGATCATTCTCATGCTTCAAAAGGTTTACTAGATCTTGTATGTAGTGACATTTCTGGCCCTATGCAGACCTCTTCCATAGGGGAAGCCAACTATTTTCTAACATTCATTGATGATTTTTGTAGTAGAACTATGACTTATTTTTTGAACAATAAATCTAAAGCTTTCACGTATCTCAAACACATAAAGACATTTACGAAAAACCAGACCTCAGAGAAAATCAAGGCTCTATGGATTGATGGAGAGGGATAATTCATCTCCAATGAATTCAAAGAGTTTTGGAAGGCACACGAGGTACGTCAACAATTTACTATGAGTCGTACAAGGAGATATGATTATACCTTCTCACTAGTTCTACTTGATCCATCCTAAATTAGATAGGAGCCATTATAGATATTAGTCAAAATGTATATAGTAGATGAACCGACAACATCGTCCTTGATCGTGACTGATTGGACGGTTGACAATATCGACATAGGTTACGGGTTGAAATAGGTGTCGGATCAAAATAGGTGTCAAATCGATTCAATTCTTTCAACCCATGCTAGTTTCAAAATCAATTTTTTATTTTCAGGGGTCGAAAATAGACATCGTTTGTCTGTGCAAATTTTAAGATTTTTTTGAGTATGTTACAGTTTCAAGATGCTCATTAAAAAAAGGAGTTTCCACTTTAGTTATAAAATCCAACATCGTGATGAGTATCTCCACGTTATAATAGGATTCTAGTGATTAGATCTGGAGATTTAGTCATGTCATCTAAAAATCAGGGCCTGTCATGCACATCTTCTTGACATTGGGTGATATGTTGGATCCACCATGATTTCAGCTGGAGCTATAAGATATTCCTTGACAAGCTTTAGATGGCACGTGAAGATTGTCTTATGCCAGTTTGGTCAAGGATGTAGAAGTGTGATAATGTTGGTCGGGTCCAACCTCACAATGTCATCGACTTTGCAGGCAAAATATGGTCTCCTTCGGACTTGATGTTTGAATTTTTTTCGATGAAGAGAGCCAGCTATTCTGATGCAAGTACATGAAGGTATTGATGGTTTCTTGGCATAGAGGGTTTGGAGGCACTTGTAGGCTTGGTGGAGGTTGTCATAGAGGGTGGTGATGGTGGCATGGTAGTGCTTGATGTGTTCCACCAATGCATCGAATGTTGACTCTGGTGGCATTGGCGGCTGATACTCAGGAGCAAACCTTGCCTTTAGGTACTATAAAGGTGAAGTGATGAAAGAAGTTGGAACAAAGAGAGGGGGGGTCTTGCATGTGATCTAGTTCTAGATTAAAATGTTGATCTTGGAGACAATTGCAATAAAACAAAGTGGAGGGTGTGAAAGATTCAACTAGTTTCATCACATTTTGCAATATTTCCATATTTGGCATATTGAGGCCAAAACTTGTTTTAGACTTAGAGGTTGACTTTTCAAAGTTCATTAGTCTAAATTTCATTTGAATAAACACTTTTTGAAAGTGTGGGAAAGATAGAATGCGAGTTTGAGTAGATTCAATTTGAATAAGTTGGGTACATTGAATCTAGACCCAAAATTGGTAGGGTTAGCATTTTGGTGGCAAAGCCAAGTGGCCAAATAGGGTTTGGACCTGCTATAAAAGGATTTAACTCGTGGAGAGAGTCATCTTCTCTCTTCTCTATCTCATTTCATGCTTATACATGGTTCTCTTGGGTTCTACTATCCATTGGTGCACTATCTTGGTGATTGCTTGCAATTCTATGTGTAGAATGATCTATATTTGCTATTTTGGATCCACACGTGTGAAATACAGTAGCTTGCTGGTTTTGTACGGACAGCAACAGTACGTAATCATTTCATTCAAGTTTGATCAAGTTCTATTAGTGTTTGCATCTCAAATTGTGTGTAGATGCTGATTTTTGTACGTTGGTGAAATTGGTAGTGTATTTCTCTTTCTAACCAAAGATCATTCATGTAGATTGGATCTTAAGGATCTGAAATCTTTCACATGGTATCAGAGCTTGTGTTTCAGGTTATGAAGGAGGAAATCAGATCTATCAATGATTTGGTGAAGATATCAAGTCTAAGCATGCTAGAGAGGATTCTACACCAAAATCGGATTTTTTGCTTTTGTGGATTGGATCTTTTGTAGATCAAAACACTAAATAGGTCAATATACTTGTTCAATTCCATTTTTTGAATTCACATGATGGATTTGGCCGATTTTTGGATCATTGGTTCAGCCAAAGTGGTGGCTTATAGATTGCACATCAAAATTTCAGCATTTGCATGTAGATTTGGAATAGTCAATTTTTTGTGATTTTGTCAAAACCCTAATTTTGATTGGATCTCTAGATAGTGAGGTTGCTGGACTTCATTTGAGTGTGTTTCAATCTTAGGAAGTGGCAAAAGTCATTAGATTGAGGATAGATCATAGGTTGATCAAGATTCCATGATTCTATGTGTTGATTTGCTTGGATAAGTGCTAGAAGAGAATTTGTGAGATAGTTTCAAATCTTGGTGATTTCTTTTGTAAGCATTTGTTGTTGTTCAAAGGAGTGCTTTGTGCATTGAAACAAGTTGAAAGAGAAGATCAGGTCATTGCTACATGGCAACCTCAATTGGAGTCATGTTGGAAGCCAATGATAGGCTTACCTCAAGTAACTATTCATTATGGAAAGTGAGGAAGGAGTCACTTCTTGAGATGAATGATGTTTTGGATATTGTTGTAGGTTTGGAGGAGAGACCAGCAACACAACAAGATCAATTGAGGTATGACAAGAGGGCCAAGAAGGCTCTACACATGATAAAGATGAATGTTACCAATGAACTTCTCAAGGAAGTTGGTAAGTGCACATCATCTTTAAAAGCTTGGAATTCATTGAAGAAGCTTTATAAATCCAAGTCTACTTCTAGAGTGTTGACTCTAAGAAGGCAAATCTTTTCTTGTTTGCAAAAGAATGAAGAAAGTCCAAGTACTTTTGTTTTGAGAATGAAAGCATTGAATGATGAGTTAGCTTGCATAGATGAAAGCATTAAGGAAGGAGAGCTTATTCAAGTGATTCTTAATGGCTTGTTGGATGCTCATGCTAACATTGTTCAAAGTATTGCTATTCAAAAGACTTTGCCAAGTTTGATGGATCTTCAAGAGATCTTGATCAATGAGGAATATAGGCTTCAAGCAAGAGGTTGATCTACATCGACACTTCAAGAGGATGCTATGTTCACAAAGGGCAAAACCAAAAGCAAGTGGTCTAAAGGGCAAGATCAAGTGGATGCTTCTTCAAGTGGCAAAAAGAAGGATAGATCAAAGCTCAAGTGCTTCTATTGTGGCATCAAAGGACACTTTGCAAGTGAGTGCTACAAGAAGAAGAGAGATCAAGGAGACAAGCAAGGTAGTCTTACTCTTGATGAGGATGCTTTGGATGTGCAAGATGCAAATGATGATGCTTTTGTGATGTCTTCATGTATGCTTGCTAATGATGGAGATCTAGATCCTTGGTGGATTGATAGTGGAGCAAGTTCACACATGACCTTTCACAAAGAGTACTTCACTTCTTTGCTGGCATATGGAGATGACAAGAAGGTGATCTACACGGCCAATGATGGTGAGTGTGCAATCAAAGGGATTGGCACAATTCCTATCTCTCTCTCTACAAATAGGAATGTTCATTTGGAGGATGTCTTGTTTATTCCATCTATTACCAAGAATTTGCTTAGTGTGAGTCAAATGCTAAGTAAGGGCCTCAAGGTGGAGTTTGATGGAGATACTTGTTTGATCAAAAGGAAGGATGTCTTGATTGGAAAAGGTAAAAGGCAAGGGATTGCTAACCAAGTTGGATGTGTTGCAAGGGAGCAAATTTCTATTCAAGAGGTTTGACACAGCTTCAAGTCATTGGAGGTAATGGCAATGAAGAAGGTTGTGATTGGTCTTCCAAGTTCCTTAAGTAATGACAAGCATGTTTGCGAGTCTTGTGCTTTGTCTAAGTCACATAGACTACCTTATACTAGATCTATTTCTAGATCTACAAAGCCTTTTCAACTTGTACATTCGGATATTCATGGATTTACTACAATTAGCAATAGTGGAGCTAAGATGTATGTAACATTCATTGATGATTTTAGTAGATTTTGTTGGATCTATCTACTAAAGAGCAAGGATGAAGTGTATGATGTCTTTGTCAAGTTCAAGAATGCAAGGGAGAACCAATTCTCCACAAAGATCAAGTTCTTGAGAGGTGACAATGGTGGTGAGTACATATCTAACAAGTTCAAGGCCTTTTGTGATGAGCATGGGATCAAGAGGCAGTATACAACATCAAGGACCCCACAACAAAATGGAGTGGCTGAAAGGAAGAATAGAACTTTATGTGAAAGTGCTAAAGCTATGAGGTTAAGTGCTAATCTTGACAAACCATTTTGGGATCAAGCTTTGTTGTGTGCCAATTTCTTGTGCAATAGGTGGCCGAGTGCTATTTTGGATGGAAGGACACCTTTTGAGATGCTATTCAAGAGAAGGCCGAGTGTCAACTTTCTAAGAACCTTTGGATGCACAACATTACTCTTGATGATAGGACCAAGGAGGATCCATCTTCAAGAAGAGGTTTTGTTGGATATAGTGAGGTGAGTAAAGCCTACAAGGTTTACATTCCTTGTACTAACAAAGTGATTGCTGGTAGAGATGTCATTTTTGATGAGGGAAACATTCCAAAGGTGTCTTCAAGCATGATTGATGGTAAAGTAGATGGATCTAACATTCTTGATGTTGATGAGAAGGATCCTACTTTGGATGGTGGTGATGATGGACCTTCATCAAGTCAAAAGCCAAGGAGAACATCAAGAGAAAGACAAGTACCTTCAAGGCTCACATATGATCAAAAGGGTAAGCAAGTAGTTTCTGGAAATTATGTTGCTTTCCTAATCTCTTTGGATGATCCTACAAGTGTAGATCAAGCAAGGAAAGAAGGGGAGTGGACCCAACCAATGGATCTTGAGTATCGATCTCTTATGAAGAGTGGAATATCTTTTGGAGGACCTTCTTGTGTACATGGAGCTATGCAAGTGGATGGATGTTATCTTGCTGTAAAATCAAGCAATGGATCTGGAAAACAAATTTTGTTCAATAACTTTGATGGTCAAGTTGAAGATCAAGAGGTTGATCTCAAAGCGCTTCAACTAGTCAAAAGGGAAGTCGGCAATTTGGAGCTAGTCAAGAACATCAAAGGAGAGGTAATTGGCAAAGGTGTTATGGATCTGTTTTTGCAGCATATTGAAGACTCAAGTAAGGTCAAAGGAGCAGCAAGGAAGTGTTGTTCAAGTTTACTTTACTTGTTCTATCTCATGTTTGAGCAATTTCATGTGGATGTGTGCAAATTGTCAAGATATGGTAAAACTAGCTACATTGGTGAGCACTGTTTTGATGTTGGATTTGTACTAGCATTCTTGGCTGATTTTGCTGATGGAAATGAAGCTATTGGAGGTTCATTATGTCACTCATCCATGGCTAAGTTCTCAAGTGTTGAGCTACTTGGTGCCAATACTTGGAGATTGTCAATTTTTGGTGAATTCATGGTCATTTTCTTGTGTCAAGTAGATCTTGAAGATGGACTAGTGCAAACTACTTGGTTTATGGAGTCATGTGGTGCTGGATTTGCATCATTAATGTACTCACCTACACATGGATTTCCAAGGTTTGATGGTTTCTTGTGGCAAGATGAAGATGGAGGCTCATTCATGGAGTATCATGGTGGATACAAGGCAACAAAGGACAAAGGAGGAGGAGACATGCAAGCAAAAGTTGATCACTCACATTTATTCTTTGTTTGCTGTATTTTTCCAGAGAGTTCGGAGTTGGAAGCATGATGGAATCATTTCATTTACATTCTATTTGATTCTTCATGTTCTAGTCACATTTTTACATGTAAAATTGATGTAAGAAATAGTGAAGCATCCCAAGTGGACACTATTCTCTATATCAATTATGGTTGTTTCTATTTTGAGCATTACATGATCATTGAAAGGAGATCTATTCTTAGGAAGAAGATCATTCTTATGATGGATCAAAGTTCTATTGGCAAAAACTATGCTAGGAGCATTGGAAGCTAGGAAAGCGAGTTCTGAGGTACATCATTGGAACTCGAGATTTTGGCATATTGTATGAGGGATCATCACCTAATCTTTTTGGATTTTCAGATTCGGACTATGCTGGAGATATAATGGATAAGAAATCCATTAGTTCTTATTGTATTTTCATAGGTGATGGAGCTATATCATGGATGTCAAAGAAACAAGCCACTATCTCATTGTCATCTAGTGAGGCCGAGTACAAAGCTCTTACACATTGCAGAAAGGAGATGGTATGGATCAAGAGGATGATCGAGGATCTTCACTTGCTGGATTTTTCAGAGAGACCAATCATCTTTTGTGACAATCAATCAGCCCAAAGAATGGCATCCAATCCTATCTTTCATGCTAGGAGCAAGCATATTGAGATAAAATATCAATTTGTGAGGGAGCGAGTCAGTGCAAAGGAGGTGGAGCTTCAACATGTGTCTTCAAGGGAATGTGTAGCTGATATCTTCACCAAAGCATTGGGAAAAGACTTGTTCATGAAGCATAGGACCTCACTTGGAGTATTATCAAAGTCTATGCTAAAACTAGTTGAAGAGGGAGTGTGAAAGATTCAACTAGTTTCATCACATTTTGCAATATTTCCATATTTGGCATATTGAGGCCAAACCTTGTTTTAGATTAGAGGTTGACTTTTCAAAGTTCATTAGTCTAAATTTCATTTGAATAAACACTTTTTGAAAGTGTGGGAAAGATAGAATGCGAGTTTGAGTAGATTCAATTTGAATAAGTTGGATACATTGAATCTAGACCCAAAATTGGTAGGGTTAGCATTTTGGTGGCAAAGCCAAGTGGACAAATAGGATTTGGACTTGCTATAAAAGGATGTAACTCGTGGAGAGAGTCATCTTCTCTCTTCTCTATCTCATTTCATGCTTATACATGGTTCTCTTGGGTTCTACTATCCATTGGTGCACTATCTTGGTGATTGCTTGCAATTCTATGTGTAGAATGATCTATATTTGTTATTTTTGGATCCACACGTGTGAAATACAGTAGCTTGTTGGTTTTGTATGGACAACAACAGTACGTAATCATTTCATTCAAGTTTGATCAAGTTCTATTAGTGTTTGCATCTCAAATTGTGTGTAGCTGCTGATTTTTGTACATTGGTGAAATTGGTAGTGTATTTCTCTTTCTAACCAAAGATCATTCAAGTAGATTGGATCTTAAGGATCTGAAATCTTTCACAGAGGGTTCATAAAAATTTCACAAAAGTAGTCAAAATATTTAACCAGAACAAAATTGATAAGGATGCCAAAATAAGAATATTTTTATTATCTTTTGAAGCAAGTTGATTAATATGAAAGAAATATGAATTTGAGAGGGGGGAGCTAAGAATGGTGGAGAGAAATAATAGAAAAGTAGTTCAATGAGATAGTGAAAGATCAAAGGAAAGTTGCCGTCTAGAGCAATAGAAAATTCTAGAACAAACTTTTTTTTTTATGATTCTTAGCTCAACAGTAGTCTCATGTAGTGATTGCTCATCTTCTTGGAGCATGGCACGAACTCTTGCAACTTCTGTGTCCTGGATGACAAGAGCTACTGCTTGGTTGTGGCCTGGAGGTCCTTTGCTACAATTGACAATCACCCTTATTGCTATGGAGAGAGCCAATATTTGATGAATCTTAACAACATGCAAGTGGAAATACTAAGAGGACACCCACTTGGAAGCTTGTTCACCACCGGGAAGAGAAAACAGATGAATCTCCAATAAAGAGTCGACAAAAAACTTCATAGCTCCAATCCCTTCAATCTTGTAAGCCTTGCTCGGATACCAATGTAAGGAGGGCACTTCCAATATCATGCTTACAAAACACACAAAAAGGGATGACAGTAGAGCCAAACCACCCAACCGTGTAGATGCTACTGATCAATCTCCAATAGCATCTCCCCTGTGCCAGAGGATAGGATCCAGGTGTAGAGAGAGGAACCTGACAATGATTCTCACAATAGGAATGAGAGTAGGATGAGTTTCTCCTAGAGAAAATAGCCCTTGCTTTACCTATGCATGTGCCCATGTAAGCATACAATATTTCCATACATTCAGTATATTACTGTTGATATTCTACACCATGCCAATAACTGTCTTAACCCACACAATAGTTCCACACGTCATAATATGTGTCACTAGGTTCTCACAACGTTATTAATTACATTTCTAGCCTAGTTCATAATAACGAGATGTAACTAGTAATCTCTAGTACTAGAGTACCATATATCCAAGTCACTTTTTGATACATACAACTTGGAATGCTTAGAAACTTTGCATGCATGTTCTCCAATATTATTTGATGTTTTCCTAGTAGTATCAGTACAAAGAACAAACTATAGAGATCGTACAAGGCCAGAAATGGGCTGAACATTGATGATTTTCATGTCTTTTTGAGATTTAATTTTCCAAATGGTGCCTATTTTTTTTCCCTTTTGGTAGTCCTTTTGACCTCCTGATCAAGCCATACATCTTTGAATTTGGTAGCGAAAGGCTTGTGCTCCGATTCACTGAATATTGGTAGTAGTGCGCCCTCTTAAAAACTTGTTTTCACTTGTTCTCAGACCACACTGAGCTTCAAGACCTATATGAATGCTTCACGGGCTCTAAGGGACTATTATAGACTGCTTATGATGTCTCTCTGAGGGCATGCAAAGCCTAGCACGCATTTGCAAGAAACTACCCTTGAAAAAGTTAGCCCCTCCTAAAGTTTGTTTGATCATTAACAACTCGCACATGTGAAGCTGAGGTGGTAGTCACCTTGAAAACTTGTCCTCCCTATGTACTATATTTTACAATGACCAATTTGGTGCACTGTAGTTCAAGATATTGCTGTCGAAAGTTTTGCCATTTTCATTGTAAAACTTGCAAAAATTTCAAATTGTTCTTATGCATTTTTGCTTTTTTTTTTTTTTTTTTCCAACTTTTTGGTACTGTGCTTGTAGATATTAGTTGCATGGTAATTCTATGAGTGATTCTAACATGGATGGTGGGTGTACAATTGTTTTGAGTGGTTATATGCATGTATTCTGACGGTTCAATCATACACCATTGTGAGTGGCTAGTGGATTCTTGAAAACTGAGTATATGATGTTTCGTGACTCATGTCGTGTGCTTTACATGCCAGTTTGACATTGGTTAAGTGACATCAGAAATCGAACAATATATTGATTTATCGATTCCCTTTGTCTTTTCTACTAATAGTATTTTCGTCAGAATTCTTGAGTTAGGTAAAATTTGTTAAAAATCGAGTTTTTTTTTTGAAAATTTGAGATTTCAATTTTGTTACGTTATCTATGAATTGAACTTAAATTAGTAAAATGACCACACTTAAGTTTACATTCAGTCAAATTTCGGTCACATTGTTTTCACTGAATTTATTTTTCGGTTATGGATAATTTTGATAGATTGAATAAATTGCAAATTCTACTATATCTTTTGCTAGTAGTTTCTCTTGCATAGGCTCTTTCTCTTATAGTAAGTTGAGTAGCTCGGGTGCTTGCTTTGAGTGGAGCAGGATGGGCATATCTGAGGGAGGAGTACGGGCACATTCGTTTCCAGCCAGCACAAATCTGCCAGCGCCTGCTTGCGGATCTTCACAGGTTGCAGTCTAAGGATTAGTTGTCTCTTACCCATTCCACATCAAGTATACACGTTCATACTCGGACGGGTCGTCGCAGTGAGGAGCGTGAGGACATGCTGGTATTTTAGCTAAAATACTTGGAATAATAATACCACTTTCACCAGGGGTAGCTTTTTCAGTCTATTGCTCGCGCCTCTCTCTCTCTTACTATTTCTTGGTGTCTCTTGCTCTCTACCTTGCAAGCTGCTCTGCATCATTTTCAATAGCTCTTTCTTTTCTTGGTCTTGGTTTTGCTCTGTACCTCACGAGCTGTGCACAAAGTCTCCGTCATCAACAGACAAAAGTCTATCATCTGTGCTTCTTTTTTAGCTTTAGCGCATTTTTCTATGCTTCTTTTCTAGCTTTAGCGCATTTTTCTGGAGTGAGCTTCTTGGAGGTGTTGAAGCACAAGTTTGGAGCTGTCGAAGCAAGAGTTTCTTGGAGTTGTTAAAGCATCTACATCAGGGTTTACCCACACTAATTGTGATGGACATACCTTCATCACTCTCTCATATAACTTATCTCTCTCAATCTCTTAGTAGATCGTTGTTCTACATCTCTCTCTCTCTCCCTAAACAACTGCTAAACTCACTCACTCTCTCTCTCTCTCCCTCCCTATCTCTCACTCATTCTCAGCCGCGCTACCCACTCATTCTCACTCTCTCTATCTCACTCATTCTCAGCCACGCTACCCATCTCTACCTCTCAGAAAAAAAAGAAAATTGTTACAAAGAAAATTTTGAAAAATTTATCATCAGACGGACCTTTTAAAGGCTGACCCTGGCATGTAAGACAGTTACTTGAAATTTAAGTCAGATTAAAAAGGACTGAGATAATGTTCAACAATTAAAAATGATTGAGGTAATGTTCAACTTTCTTCCATTTTGTTATTGGGAAAAATTTATGGACCTCCATTGCGAGTATATGATAATATGTGTGAGTATTGTTTTTTCAAAACAGCTGGTGGACGTCGTATTCTTCTTAGCCGCCCATTCACCGTCCATAGCTCAGGTATAAGTCTGAATCACTATTGCTAGCAAGACAAAGCTACTCCTTAGATTTATATGAGTGGCTGGCGAGCTGAATATTTTGTGTCCTGTGGCTGTTCTCACTAGTTTCGATTTTTGAAGGTGACTGGTAGAGTATCAGAGAAAAGAGAGCAATGTTTTTAGCCTTTCTTTTTTGAGGAGTTGCCTTTATACTTGCGCTAATTCTATCAAATCACAGCATATGACTCAAAATCTGACAAAAGGCTTTTTCTTTTAGGTACCACACAGATTTGGAAGCAGATCATATACAGTTCATCATCAACCATGACAAAGCTGGAGTGTACTTTGACGTTTTATATGATAGCATTTTCCAGTGTTGCAAAAAACAAATGCGAAG
Source organism: Diphasiastrum complanatum (assembly GCA_029204225.1). Classification (NCBI taxonomy): domain Eukaryota; kingdom Viridiplantae; phylum Streptophyta; class Lycopodiopsida; order Lycopodiales; family Lycopodiaceae; genus Diphasiastrum; species Diphasiastrum complanatum. Next base: position 3,883,373 of record CM055098.1, read on the forward strand.
CTCATCGATTGAAAAGATAGATCATATTTCTATGGGTATTTAGGAATATACAATGTAGTTGATCAATCAAGATTTACCAAATATATGTTGTAATCTATGCAAAATACACATGATGACTGCTCAAGCTCAGTATCATTTTGTGTGCATTCAATTGTTATACCATTAAAGATCAACCACACATATTATTACACCTTTGCAAACTACTCACTATCATTCATATTTTTGTATCAAAATATTCATGTCCAAAATGCAAGGAATCAGCTCTTCTAGGAATTGGCTCCATCATTCTAAATTCCAGATCAAGTGTGTAGCATGGAGATTTTTTGTTCTCTCTTTTGGCCTTATATATATTCTCATTTTGTAGAACAACTTTCATGGTTTTCTATTTAGCAATTCATCCACACCATCGATCAAATTGACTTCTTGGATAAAATGTGTCATTTCCATTCTTTATGGATTTCTTTTTGTTTGCATATATTCCGTCGGGGAATAAGTGTTGTAATAAATGACACAAATTACACCTTCAGGCACCTTACTTTTAAAGCTCCCAGTGAACACACCACCTTTGATAGAGTCCAGTATGCTTCAAATTTTTTTTAGGTTTTTGATTGCAAATAAACTATTGACATGAAGACATTCTTATTTACATTAGATGTTGATTTACAACTTGCTCAAACAAGCTTAATTTGTTCAGATGTTGTCAGTCGCCCGCCTTCAATCATCAATCGCCCGCTTTGAGCATCATCCACACGTCTCGACCACAAGCCGCCACCTAGATCATCGGCCATCCATTCCCCATGTTGACAAACACAATTGTCAGACCCTTTGTGTAAGGCAGCTGACTCTTTGCGATGATACGTGCCCCGGTGTGGGGTGGAGGCAGTTTTCTAGAAACTTTTTTGAGGTTTTCTTAAAAAAAAAATTTATATTTTAAGAAGCATTTTGGATCCTAATGATGAAGGTACTCATAGTTGCCAGTTGTTCTCTACAAAACTTGAGATTAAGGTATAAAAATCTAACAAAAAAATTTCATGTTAAATTTTTTGAGAAAGCTACCGATTTGATTCTTGGATTATTTAGACTTTCTCAAACACCGGGTGGAGGTACTCGGGAGGCGTCTGGACTGGGAGTAGTCCTAAACCTTGAATTTGAGAATGAAAAGAGGGGGAGTTTTTTAAAAATGAAAAAGTTATGGTACAAAAAAAAACAGGAGATGGGCTGATAATTGATACAGTTTTCTAGAGCGGAGGTGGGAGGTAGGAGAGCACCTCAAAGACAAGGAAAAATGGACAATAACCTCGATGGGAATGCACACAATCATGAGCGGAAGAGATGAGAGGAATAGAGATAAAGAAAGAGGGGAGTAGATAAAATGACGAGAGTGTGAACCATGGGGGGATTGTCTCAGAACTTTAGTTTAACTTTTGACTGCATTTGACCTTCGTAAGACTCAAATTTTTCGGAAGATTTGAATTTTTGGAACGACTCGAATTTTTCAATGATTCAAATTTTTCCGATGACTTGAATTTTTCGAAAGACTTGAAAATTTTGGATGACTCGAATTTTTCGAACAACTCAAATTTTTCCAATGATTTGAATTTTTGGAACAACTCGAATTTTTTGAGAAATTCCAGACGCAAATTTTTCAATGGATCAAATATTTCGAAGGACTCCAATTCTTTTCAAAAGACTCAAATTTTTCCAATAGATCAAATTTTTCAGAGACTTGATTTTTTGGAATAAATCAAATTTCTGGAACGACTCGAATTTTTTTGATGACTCGAATTTTCAAAAAACTTGATTTTTTTTGGAAGAATCAAATTTTTCAAACGACTCGAATTTTTGGAATGAGTCGAATTTTTTTGATGACTAGATTTTATCAAAAGACTTGATTTTTTAGAACGACTCAAATTTTTGAAAACTCAAATTTTTGGAACGAAACAAATTTTTGGAAAAACTCATTTTTTTTTTAAAGACTCAAATTTTTCCAATGGATCGAATTTTTGGAAAGACTCGAAGTTTTTAAACAATTCGATTTTTTTGAGGCTCGATTTTTTTTGAACGACTAGAATTTTTGGAAACTCGAAGTTTTGGAACGAGTCGAATTTTTAGGAAGACGCGATTTTTTTTAAGTCTCGATTTTTTTTAAAGTTTGATTTTTTTTGAAATGATCGGACTTTTCCAATGGATTGAAATTTTTCAATGACTCGTAGTTTTTCAATGGATCAAATTTTTTCAATGGACCAAATTTTTTCAATGACTCAAATTTTTCCAAGGATTGAATTTTCAAATGAATTGAATTTTTCCATTGAGAAGACTAAAATTTTTGGAACGACTCGAATTTTTTTTTCAATGACCTTAATTTTTGGAAAGACTCGAATTGGATTGAATGTTTTTGAAAGGTCAAATTTTTCCAAAGGATTGAACTGTCAATTCGAATTTTTCCGAAGGATCTAAGAACTTTTTATATTGTCAAGTCGAATTTTTCAGAAGACTTGAATTTTTTCAAAGACTCGGTTTTTTCGAAAGACTTGAATTTTTTCGAAGATTCGAATTTTTCTTAAATCTCAAATTTTTTCGAAGACTTTAATTTTTCCAAGGACTCGAATGTTTTCAAAGACTCAAATTTTTCCAAAGACTCGAATGTTAGATATTTGAGATACGAGATTTGCGAGATTGGCCATCATCCAAATTATCGGCCGTCACTTAGATCGACCGTCAACGAGATACTGAAGTTCCAAATCATCGGCTGTCACCTAGATCGGCCACCATTTATATACTAGTAAAGAGTGTCTGTCGTCGACGGGCAATGGCGGCCGATCTAGGTGGCGGCCGATGATTTGGATGATGGTCAATCTCGCACATCTCGCATCTCAAATATCAAATATTTGAATCTTTGGAAAAATTAACGTCCTTGGAAAAATTTGAACCTTCAAAAAAATTCTAGTCTTTTAGAAAATTCGAGTGTTTGGAAAACAAAAATCGAGTCTTTTGTAAAATTCGACTTGACAATACAAAGGGTCCTTCGATCCTTCGAAAAAATTTGAGCTGACAGTTTGATCCTTCGAAAAAATTCGAGTCTTTGAAAAAATTAGATCCTTTGGAGTTAAACCTAGTGAGTTTGGGTTTGTGGTTAAACATTCATGAAAATGGTGGGCCAAGATAGGGATTTGAAGGATTGAAAAAAAAAAAAAAACAATTTTAGGTAGTCAAATTTTTTTTTATGTTCATGATTTATGGGTAAAACTTTGGTAATTCAAAATAAATAAAAAAGCCATGTAATAAAGGTTATTGGATAAAGTTTAAAGCACATTAAAGTATGTGAAGAAAATAAAACTTTAATCTCAAACTTCAAATATTGGAATAAAGAGAAAGATATTTGAATTCAGTGATTGGGAGGGAGGGGCTGGGGAATCTTTTTGGGGCCCACCTCTCAATGCACACAATGTGCAAATGTATGGGGATATGCACTTTCCCCATGCATGCATCCCCCTCCCCATCATTTTTAGTTAAGAAAGTGTGTATGCATGGGTGAGGAGAGGAGGATGCATGGGTGCACCCGTACACATGCACACCACATGTGCACAAATAGTACTCCCTCCCCCTTAAGAACCGTCTTGGTCCTCTAAGACAAAGATATAGACTAGTATAGAGTGCCCATCATTGACGGGGCAATGGACGGCCGACGGCGTGGGCAACCGACGGACGACCGCGATGATCTGGGTGACGGCCAATTTAGGAAGAAAGCCGATGGTCGTTGACGGGTGGCCGATGTGTGTGTGTATGTACGTGAGTGCATGTGTTTATGTATGTGTGTATTCATGAGAGTGCGTAAATATTTGCATGCATGTGGGTAGTCTAGCATAGTGTGCCCGTCGATGGCAGGCGGTCGGCCGATGATGTGTGTGTGTGTGTGAATTTGTGTGTATGAGTGTGCGTGTGTATATGTGTGTATGATTCGTGCTTGATGGTGTGTGTGATTTATGTGGTCGATGGTCTGTGTGTGTGTGTGTGTGGATTTGTGTGTATGAAATGTGTGTGTGTGTGTGCGTGTGCATGTGTGATTTATTTGGCCGATGAGACAAATTGATCAAGCAAACTTGTGTAGCAAGAGAATAAAAAACTACAAAGCTAGGAAAAAAGAAAAAGGAAAAACCCTAGTGGTAAGAACAAAGGAAAACTTTGTGTCAAATTTCCATTTCGATTTAAATAAATAAAAAAATGTCTAGTTCTAGATATTCAACTTCTACTATTTTCCACAGTCATTGCAAGGATGGGATTAGCAAATATGCTCCTTCATAGAGCATGGATGCTAGACGGAAAAACTTTGGGTAAAACTTTTTGTTCATGATTTATGGGTAGAACTTTGGTAATTCAAAATAAAAAAGAAAGCCATGTATGTTTATTTTTAATGGAATGGATGCACCCCCTTGTTTTATATATCTACACACACACATTTTAACCTTCTTAATTTTTTTTTAGGGGCATGGAGGCACCTCCCTCCCTCTATGGGTGGTTGGTCAGCTTGTGTATGGAGAGATACTTCATACAATATACCTCATCCACAAAAAGTTTTTTATATGGAGATGTGTGTGTGTGTGTGTGTGTGTGTGCGCGCGCGCACGCGCGCATTCGATGTGTCGAGGGAAGCTCTCACAAACACACAATGAACATGCGCGCACACACACATAGGCGCACGCACACACACATATGTGCACACACACACACACACACACACACATGCACGTGTGTTCCAAATCTCTCCCCCCCTCCTCCCCCCCCCCCCCCCCCCCCTCCTGTTTTTCTCTTTTTATTGCCTATTTTGCTCCCCTCACTCCATCCCCCTCCTTTTTTTTTTCAACTGTGCATTTTTTGGGCCATGGATAAAAGCTTGTGGGTAACGATTTAGGAGTTAAAGCTAGTGAGTTTGGGCTTGTAGTTAAACATTTTTGAAAATGGCGGGCCAAAATAGGGATTTGAAGGATTGAAAGAAAAAGAAAAAAAGTAGTTTAAGGTAGTCAAGAAAATATTTATGTTCATGATTTATGGGTAAAACTTTGGTAATTCAAAATAAATAAGAAAGTCATGTAATAAAGATTATTGGCTAAAGTTTAAAGCACATTGAAGTGTGTGAAGAAAATAAAACCTTAACTTCAAACTTCAAGCTTCAAACATTTGAATTTAGAGAAAAGTATTTGAATTTAGTGAGTGGGAGGGAGGGGGTGGGGAATCTTTTTGGGGCCCACCCCTCAATGCACACAATGTGCAAATGTATGGGGATATGCACTTTCCCCATACATGCATCCCCCTCCCCATCATTTTTAGTTAAGAAAGTGTGTATGCATGGGTGAGGAGAGGAGGATGCATGGGTGCACCCATACACATGCGCAAAACTGTACATAAGTTTAAATATATATATAAATAGATACTAGTAAAGAGTGCCCGTCGTTGACGGGCAATGCCGACCGATCTAGGTGACGGCCGATGATTTGGAACTCCAGTATGTCATGTCGTTGACGGATTCTGGTTTTCCGATCTAGGTGGTGGTGGTCCCTATGCGGCCTAATTGCGGTCCTTACACAACGGTCCCTATGCGGTCCCTTTGCGGCATAATTGCGATCCCTATGCGGCTGATGATATATATATAATTGCGGTCCATATGCATCTGAGAGAGATTGACCATCGTGAGCACCGTGAGTGAGTGAGTGACTGAGTGAGAGAGAGGGAGATCCGAGAGAGAGAGAGAACATCGTGACTTTGCGGTCTTTTGAGGAGGGGAGGGCTGAAGCGAGGGGAAACCATGAGAACCATGCTAGAGAGAGAGAGAGAGAGAGAGAGAGAGAGAGAGAGAGAGAGAGAGAGAGAGAGAGAGAGAGAGAGAGAGAGAGAGAGAGAGAGAGAGAGAGAAGGGGCAACTATGAGAATTGAAGGGAGGGGCAACCATGAGAACCGTGAGGGCCGAAGGGACGGGCAGCCCTGAAAACCGTGTTGGAGAGAGAGAGAGAGAGAGAGAGAGAGAGAGAGAGAGAGAGAGAGAGAGAGAGAGAGAGAGAGAGAGAGAGAGAGAGAGAGAGAGAGAGAGAGAGAGCATAGGGAGGGGCTGCATAGGACCGCTAAGGGAGCATAGGGAGGGGCCGCATAGGACCACTAAGGGAGAGGGCAGTGAGTGAGTGAGTGGAAGGGTCGCAAACACCATGAAGGGAGGGGCCGCAAACACCTCCTTTGCGATCGTTTGAGAGGGAGTGAGTAAGAGAGGAACTGTTGAGAGCCGTGACCACCATTGAGAACCGTGAGAACCTCTCTACAAATACTGTATGTTTTAACAAAAACCCTGCAATAAACATATTAATGCAGACCATTCGGATCTACTAATCTATTTGCAAACTCAGATACCACATTCCACTTTCCAGTGCTTAGCTTCTCTGGTAGGACTATGTGTCAATGACAAACATTGGCGTCCCTGCCACGGACAGTCTTCTTGGCTTTTGATTTATAGAACTCATTTTTTTTTTCAGAGCATTTTTCAGTTCTTTATCGTTTTTGTTTGTGGCTTGTTGTCCCACATTCTTCATTTCCCCAAGCACACATTCAAGTTTCTTGTTTGTTAGATCGTAATTACTTGAAAACGTCCTTATTGATCCTTAAGGTTTGTGGAACTGACCCTAGACATTCCGGAAACCCACCGTCGCATCGCTTTTTTGCGTTTCTGGACACCGACAGTCCGAAAATCGAATATTTCGAGTTTATCAAAAATTTTCTAGTTTTTAATTTTTTTTTCGAGTTTCCATCGTTTGTACCGCTGCACCGATAGTAAAAATTTGAGTTTTTTCAAAATTTTGATTTTTTTTATTTTTCACATTCTTTAGTTTTTGATATTTGCATCTGCCAAACCGCACAAATTTTTTTGCATCCGCCGACCTGTAGTAAATTTGCATATGTCGTTATTTTAGATTTTTGAGTTTTTGAAATTTTTGAATTTTTCTCAAAAAATTCCATCCAACGTTTTTTTCTCACTTTTTTGAAATTTTTGGAGTTTCTCGAGTTTTCTACATTTTTCGAGTTTCTCCTATTTTTTGAGTTTTTTCCAATTTCTATCAACCGTGCATTCGACAACAATTTACAATAAAAAATTTAGTCCGTCGATCCCATCTGAAAATTGCATCCGACAACTGCCAAAACCAAATTTTTTCTCAAATAATTGCATCTACTGTTTTTTTCTTAGATCAGTATTTTTTCAAGTTTTTGAATTTTTACCTTTTTTTTCCATCCGACAAGTTTTAGATTCTTTCTTATTTTTTCGAGTTTTGGAATATTTTCAATTTTTTCGCTTTTTTAAGATTTTGATCTTTTTTTTTTATCTGACGAGTTTTTGCATCTTTACTTTTCAAGTTTTTGTCATTTTAGTCATTTTTCATCCAACAAGTTTTTCACAACAATTTTTGAGACTTCTGAGGTTTTTTTAAAATTTTCGGGTTTCTTCAAAAATTTTGATTCGACGTGCATCCGACGACCACCTCACAAGAACAATCTATCTGAAAATTGCATCCGCTGAAATTCAAGTTTTCGAGTCTCTTGAAATTTTTTCGAGTTGTTCAAAAATTGCGTACGACGATTCCATCCGACGAACTATACAACAAGACTTTCTTTGATGATTGTATCCGACGACCTACGTTTCCATCTAACCAATTTTTTGGAATTTTCTACATTCTCGTATTTTCAATTTTTTTGAATTTTTTTGAGTTTCTCGGATTTTCAAAAATTTCGACTCAGGAATTTTAGTTGGATATGATGCAATCTCAAATTATTATAAACAAAACACGAGGATTCAAAAGTAGCTTTCAACCATTTTTGGAGAACAAGAAGAAAAGTCAACGAAAAAAATGACGATGTGGTAAATAGATTGACAAGACATCAGGGATTTCCACCAAGTCGAGAACTCTTCATGCCTCCAATGGAACATCTACAAGAGTTTTTCAATTTCATGTCTATAAACAACCACGTTGAGCTATCAAAGCAAAACGTTCTCCACTGGATGTTGCAAAAGGAGTCCACATGGAAGGATGAGCAATCAACGACTAAGGAGGACGGAGCCAACACATCTATATCTCCCAATAAACAAAGTGTAGAGGAACAAGTGCCAAAAAGACCGGCTTAGAATAAAGCTGAATCATACGTGAATGACTCTCAGGGGCTGTTTCTAGCAAATGTAACTTGTTTAAGAGAAAATAAGCTTCAACTGCAAATTCAACCAAGCAGTGTAGATCTAAACCAAATTGCTCATGCTATTCAAAATCAAACTACCATGTCCAATGGAGAAGTTGCTACTCAAGCACACCAACCTATGCATCAACATCCAGAGACACAAGCACCTACAACGCGAGAAATGTACTTGAACGTTGCTTCTCAAACAACAAGACCTCAACCAGTGGATTCACGTGAAGTTGTTCATGCACCATCATGCAATCAAAGGGTCTATTCAAATGGAAATGCTTATCAATCTTTATATTCTCCTACAGAAACGAATGAATATTTCCCTCATTCGACACTTCATGATGAATATCAATACCAAGATCACAACGATTGGCATCAATCTCTCCAATCTATCCTGACTACATATATGCATACAACTCTTACAATGGATTTGCAGAGAGTAACCATTCTATACTAAGGAGTCAAGCACCACCTACATATTTCAAGTGGTTGTCTCGAACACACAATCAAGACACGCCATATAATTACGATTGGTAGTATACAACATGGCTTCAACCGAACTGCCACGCTCAACAACTATTCATATGAAACACCCTCTTATAAACCTACAATACTTCTAATCAGAAGCAGACTACCATTCCAGCAAGGACTTTTTTATCTTTTTATATCTTTTTTCAGGAAAAAAAAAAAACTCAGTAAATTCTTATCTCGCAGATTTTACCTATTCTTTAAAATATTCTTTTATGGGCCTCACTACTAAGTTATTAATTTCAATTCATTATAATTTACATTTCTCATTGAAGCTTTCTTGAGTGCCCTTTTCAAAAAATGAGTGGAAAAAAGAAAGATGAGAGATATAGAGTGACATCTCTATTCCCTACTCTATTTTATTACTTTTTCTTCTTCTTTAGTTTCTAGTGTTTTCTGGGTCACAAGCCATTTAGGCCAGGTACATTCAAGAATTCTCTATGGATCAATGACCTTGCAAAGCTCATGAAGCATGGTAATGAGTCATTATCCGTACACCATTTTGATATACTATTTTGAATAGGAAAAACTCTACTCAATTTTGGTGCCTCTCCTCTCTCGTGGCTCCTCCCCTCTTCTTCATCTCTCTTCCTCTCTCTACTTCTTGGTTCAATGCCCAAAATATGGAGATACAAAATCAATGTCTTGGTGATGCCATATCTATATTTATGTACAAAATATGTCATTCTAGCTTCAAGGACTGGGTCTAAAATATATGAGTTTTTCTCATTCAATGTGGAAAATTGCCTACATTGGCAAATCTAGCCATGTAGAATATTGTACATTTTGTCAATATTGTTTGTTGGTTACTTGAATGGCCAAAGTGCCACTTGTACATACACACCTAAAATAGGTTACCACGAGTCAAGAGGAGTGGTTGTGTCTATTTGGTAGTGATTCCTACTTTGTAGGATCTAGACCATGATTTATGATGAGATTTGTACCTACCATGCACCTACCAAGCATGACTCTTGGATCTAGGCTAGGGTTTTCACATTAGGGCAAGAAAGTGGAGTCTACTTCCTTATTACATGCTGGATTTTCACCTAACTTTGCAAAGGAAGTGTGTTTTACTATGTATTCCCATTCTCCATAGTGAGAAGATAGAAACTTTTTGGAGCCTCAAGGAGAAACTCGAGTTTCCTCTCATTGTATGGTGATTACTCTTGATATCCAATGAAACCCAGCTTTGGCACTTTGTAAACACTGTCTACAGGCCATACTACAGCCTTATTTCCACACGTGTGGAGTTGGATTATACTATTTGATCAATGCTTTGATTGTCTCTACTTGTTTCCTATCAAGCTGCTAAACTAGATCTTGTTTTCTGATGACTAGTTTTTGATAGATTGTTTAACAAGCATACAATCACCTTGTGGATCATTCAAAGATCCATTTATGGTCTTTAGTACTGTACTTTTCACATGGTATTAGAGCCAAGTACAAGGCCATTGATCTGTGTTTGAATCTAATCCAGTTTTAGCAGGTTTTGGTGCAAAAAGCTAGTATTGGAAGGACGAGCTGGTATCCAGGTTTTGGTGAGAGGATTTGATCCCAAACTTTTTTAGGATCAAAATCCGTACTGTTCACACGTGTGGGCATCTTTGAACCAGCATTTAATAACCCATATTCATTGGATCATAGAAAATTCATCTGGTGTCAGTTTGATGTAATTTTTGGTGCAAATCCTAGGATAAGCTACCAAGATCACTTGCCAATAATTAGTTTTGAATTTGTTTCATGAAAAATAATTAATCTAGAATAATTTTAGACCTTCTTAAAGTGGAAACCAGGTCTTGAAAGTACATCAAAGTGAATGAGAGAGATAGAGTCAGTTTCCAAGAATAGCCAAGATTTGCAAGATTTGCTTGAGTGTAGTCTTCATCTCATCTTATCTTCATTCCAGCTTGTGAGGGAGTGATAGAACTGTGATTACAAATCCATCTGTTGGATTAGAAGTCAACATCTGAGTGAAACACTGCAAGTTAGAAACCATCATGTAAGAGTGCTAAAGAGGCTTGGGAATCTTTAAAATCTATCTATGAGTCTAGTGACACTTCGAGGGTTCTCATGCTTAGGAATCAGATTCTACAAAGCATGAAGAGGAGTGATGAGAGTGCACAAGATTATGTGCTAAGAATCAAGTCTCTCGATAGGGAGTTAGCTTCCATTGGAGAGAAGATTCAAGATAGTGAGCTTGTTCAGATTGTCCTAAATGGTCTAGGGAGTGGCTTTACAAATTTGGTCCAAAGCTTTGCAATCCAAGACACTTTGCCTACTATAGAAAAGCTACACAGTGTATTAGTAGTTGAAGAGTGTAGGATGTTACATACCAATGCAAGAATGAATGCTATTTCTCTGCAGGATGGTGATGAAAAAGCTAATTTTTCATTCAAAAGCAAGAAGAAGACCAATGGCAAGAAGAAGCACTTCAAGGAGACCAAGGAGGAGGATGAGGCTTCAAGCTCAAAGGGCAAGATCAAAGACAAGTCCAAGTACAAATGTTTTTTTGTGAAAAGAAAGGACATTTTGCATCAGAATGTCTCAAGAAGAAGAAGGCACAAGAGAGCAAACAAAGCAACATTGCACATCAGGAGGAGGAGGAGGATGAAGAGTCATCCTTGATGGTTTCCAACAAACCACCATCATCCAAGAGCAACACCAATGATTCTTGGTGGATTGATAGTGGGGCAAGTTCCCACATTACATATCAAAAGGACATATTCTCCACCTTACTTTCTTACAATGACTTACATAGATCAATCTATACTGCAAGTAGTCAAGAATGTAAGATAAGTGGAATAGGAACAATTCCCTTGTATGTGGGATCATCCAAAAGGATGAATCTTGATAATGTTCTTTATGCTCCTAAGTTAACAAAGAATTTGCTTAGTGTTGGCCAGTTAATGGATAATGGCCTAGATGTACAATTTAGGCATGGAGTTTGTTCCATCCTTAGAAATGATGAATGTATATCCAAAGGCTTTAAGCAAGGTAGATTGTTTAAGCTTGATGCTAATATTGTAGTGGAGAGTGTTAACTTGGCAAAGGTGGAGCTATCAAAGGTGGAACTGTGGCACAAAAGGTTGGGCCATCCCAACTACAAAGCCATGGAATCTATGGTTGCAAAGGAACTTGCAGTTGGACTCCCCAAGCATTTGTCAAAGTGTGGGAAGAGATGTGAAGCATGCAGTGTTACATACCTATGTAACTAGTAGTACTTCAGACCCCTAATAGTCCATTTAGTGTTGGGGGCTATATGGCAAGGTACCCTTAGGATTAAGGGTATGTGCCCTTGGATAAGGGCAGGCAAGTGACTATACCTTAGTTGGAGGTATGGGGTCACGTGACCCTTGGATAAGGGGTACCCTTACTATTAAGGGTAGGTGCCTTAGATTAAGGTACTAGTGTCCTTGATTAAGGGCAGGTAGGTGTCTATGCCTTGGATGGAGGTATGGAACCTAGTGAGGTGTTAGAAAGTCATTGGATGACTATTTTTCTAAACCTTGGGCCTCAACCTTGAACCATATCACTTTATTGGTCTAGGACCAAAGTATACTTGCACAACTTGGGCAATGGGACCTAATAGGAGGGCGTCCTTCTAAAGTGTCCATTGAGTCCCCAACTCCCACAAGAAAGGCATTCAAAGAGTCATAGGTTATGGAAGGAGTCTCTTGACATTCCATAAGCCTATGGAGGCTCTTGGAGATTCTTTAACTCCCCTAGGCTTCTCTCTCTCTCATTGGATGAGCATGGAACTTCATAGTGCATTGGGGAGTCCATGGGCCATCTATATGAGGGTAGTAGGGCGCCCATTGTGGAGGAGAGATCTCTCTTGTTTGCTTGGCTTATGCTCTAGTGTTGCTACTAGTGTGTAGACTGCTTTCTTGTGGTAGTATGCTTGAGGTTTGGATCTTGCTTATGGTATGGGACATAAGTAGGGTTTGGATCTTGAGTATGCTATGGAGTGTTGTGGTATGCTTGTGATTTGTTTATGGTTAGCAAGGGGGTGCTAGATAGGTCTTGCTTGGAGCTTGGATCTAGCTATGGTTGGGTGGTGAATACTTGAGGCCAGCTTGTTATCTATCTTTGTGTTTAAAGAGTAGGGACACAGGTGGAGGAGAGATCCTTGGAGGCTTGCAGATCCTTACTTGCAGGTGGAGGCATCCTAGCTTGGAGTTGGGAAGCATCTTGAAGCTTGCAGGTTGCTTGGAGGACATTTGGAGGCTCTACCTTGGATTTGGAGGACTTCCTCACCTCTACTTGTAAAAGTGGTATCAGAGCTAGACAAAGGATGGTAACCTTTCTAACCTTCTTCAATTTCTATTAAGATCACCAACTAATTTTTTTTTTTGGGGAAGATTATAGGCTTTTCTAGTCGTAGGAAGCTTGTAGTTGAAGTACTTAATGAATCTAGTTCTCTTTGGAACTGTAAATCTGAAAATCAGATCTGAAAATTGAAGTTTTCATAAAGCTTCATTAGTTATCCATTTCTAGACACTAGTTTCTTGGTTTTGGAAATCTAGAATAGTGAGAAATGTGAAAACTTTGGTTGCTTTTGAAATGACAAATAGAATTGGAATGGGAACTTTATGTAAACATTAGCTTGGATTAGTTGATTGAAGTTTACATAAAGATTTGGTTTTCATTTTTTGATTAAGGCAAAATGTAGCTTGTTGTTGTTTTCCTCTTAAGCTTGGATTAAGCTTGCAAATGATAAGCTTGGATTGAGCTTACAAACAATAAGATTGAATGACTAGAAGTAAATGCTTTTTATTTGCATTGGATGTAACAATTGAAGCATTTCTATCATTCTAATTTGAGCACTTGTTGTTGTATTTGCATAATAGGAAAACACACAAGCAACCCCAATGGATCAAACCAATGAAAACCCAATATTTGATCTATCAAACCCATCCAATGTGGCACAAGCTCTTGAACTATTATACCAACAAATTCAAGCCACTAATAAGCAACTTCTTGAAACTAATCAAAGAAACCAAGACTTAGAGTCTAGGTTAGCCAATCAGAAGAAACATGTAGTTCCACCTCCTGTAAAAGTGTTTAAGGGAGAGAAGAAGGATAGGAACTTACAAGTGGTAAGTTCTTGGCTGAATGTTTGGAACAAATACTTTGCCATGAACCAATTCCCTGAATCTGAGAAGTTATCCACTATCACTATGTTCCTTGAAGGAAGAGCCTTAGTTTGGTGGGATGACTTAGGTGCAAAGGGCAATCAACCTTGTACATGGGATGAATTTTGCAAGCTTTTTAGGGATTATTTTCTACCACTTTTAGATGACTATGAACACTTCCAAAAGTTGAGTCATCTAACCATGAATACAGGTTTGGAACAGTTTATTCAAGATTTTTATGAGTACCTGAATCCACTTTATAGTGATATTCCGCCTAAGGTACAAATGTTAATGTTTATTGATGGGTTACCAAAAGATTATCAAGTGGATGTTCGTAGGAACCATCCAAAAATCCTAGAAGATGCTATTAGGGCTGCAAAATACTTTGATGACACACCTAAGCCACCTAGGGGTCAACAGCCTAATGAGCAGAAAAAAGGTTTTCAATTTAAGAGGAAAGATAGGGAAGTTGTTAATGAAACACATCCCAATTCCAACAATCCTAAGAAAACCAAGAAAAACTTTAAAAAACATCATGGTGGCAATGATAAAGCTGAAGCTCGTAAGAAGAACATGTGCTTCAAGTGCAATGGCGAGGTTCACCTTGCACGTGATTGCGTCAAAAAACAAGCTTCAACCTCAGGTAATCTATCTCGAAGTAATGAGATGGATGTTTGTTTCCTTAGTTCTTTAGTTTTTGGTCCTAATGACCTTATTTGCATTAAAGGTAAGGTTAATGATCAAGTTGTTAATGTTCTTTTTGACACGGGATCCACTCATAACTTTATTAATATAAATTTGGTGCAGACGCTAAACCTTCCTACCAAAAAAAGTGAGAAAAAATACCGTGTGACAATGGCATCGGGAAGTAATTCCGATTTGATGGATTTTATTGTTCCTGATGTAGAATTGCACGTTCAGGATTACTCTGAAAAACTAGAATTCCATGCTGTTCAATTAGCTAATGTATGAGAATCTTTTATGCATGAGAATTCTTTAATTAAGATCAAGGCTAGTTTAAGTGTTGACACTAAAAATGTTAACCCTTATTCTAAACAGGAACTTAATTCTATTATGAAGAATTCTGATTTTAAAGTTTATTTATGTTTTCATAATGATATCATTTGCTCCAATGATGAAGAATTTAACATAAATGCCATGAATATACCCAATGAGAACACTACAAAATTTGAAGCCTATAATGAACTTAGGCAGGAATTCAATGATGTTTTTTTAGACCTTCCTGTAGGTTTACCACCAGAAAGGACAGTTGATCATAAAATTGACCTAATACCTGGAGCAATTCCAATTGCACAGCATCCTTATAGGATGAGTGCATCGGAAGAGGCTGAGGTAAATAGGCAATTACATGATTACCTGAAAAAGGGGTGGTACAACCTAGTAAGTCTCCTTGGGCATCACCAGTGGTTCTGGTGGCCAAGAAGGATGGGACTATAAGGTTTTGCGTCGACTATAAGAAATTGCACAAGATAACCGTTAAGAATAGATATCCACTGCCGCGGATGGATGATCTAATAGACTATCTTGGTGGTGCTGGGTACTTTACCAAGATAGATTTAAGATCAGGCTACCATCAGATACGCATTAAGGCAGAAGATATACCAAAAACCGGGTTTCGAACTCGCTTTGGTCACTACGAATTTTTGGTGTTGCCTTTTGGTTTGACCAATGCACCGGCAACTTTCCAACAAATGATGAACGATTTGTTCAGGCCATATTTGGGAAGATTCATAGTGGTATTCTTAGATGATATCCTAGTGTTCAGTAAGACTTTGGCGGAACATAAGGAGCATCTTAGGATTGTCTTGGACATTCTAAAAAGGGAAAAGCTCTTTGCCAAGGAGTCTAAGTGTGACTTTTTTGCTAAGGAATTGTCCTACTTGGGGCATAAGATTTCCGAACGGGGGGTGGAGATTGAGGCTGATCGTATCCAGAGGGTTATTGATTGGCCTATTCCCACCATAGTTCGGGAAATCAAGTCTTTTTTTGGGGTTTGTGATATTTTTTCGTCGACATATTCCCCAATTTGCTCGATTGGCATTTCCCCTTACCCAGGCCTTGAAAGGCTATAAGAAGCTAAGCCGAAGGGCTAAGAGTCCACTAGTGGTGTGGACGGAGGATATGAATAATTGTTTTGAGTTGCTTAAGAAAAGTGTCACTTCGGCACCAATACTAATCATTGGCGATCCTAATAAGACTTTTGTGGTTAGGACCGATGCCAGTGATTATGCTATTGGAGTTGTTTTGATGCAGGATGGACATCCTGTGGCTTATAAAAGCAAGAAACTCAATCCTGCTCAGTCTAGGTATTGTACCTATGAGAAGGAACTGTTTGCAATTGTTCATTCCTTGAAAATTTGACGACATTATTTGTATGGAGCCAGATTTGAAGTTTTGACAGATCATCAAACTCTTTGATATTTCTGTGATGCTACAGATTTAAAGGGGAGGCAAGCTAGATGGGCTAAGCTGATGCAAATCTTTGACTTTTCTATACGTTATTGTAAAGGAAGTCAAAATACTCTAGCGGATGCTTTGAATCGGTTACCAGTTATTAATCAGTTGTGCTTTACTGTTATAGAACCGGAGTTGTTTCAGTCTCTTCAAGGACTATATGAGTCCGATCCTTTTTTTGGAAAGTATTGGCAACAAGTACTTTAGGGGGTCGATTCAGGGTTGCAAGATTCCTCGAATCAGGGAAAGACTGAAACGGATTTTCTAATTCAAAACAGAATTTTGTTTCGTAAAGGAAAGGTGTGTGTACCGGAGAATGACACTGTAAGGGCCCAAATCTTGCATGAGTGTCATGATAGTCCATGCACAGGACATCCAAGTATACAAAGAACACTGGACTTGGTTCGAAGGCAATTTTGGTGGCCTAAGATGAAAAGTCAGGTAGAGGCCTATGTACTAAGTGCCAGTTAAATAAAGCAGAGAGGCTAAAAGCTAGTGGCCTATTACATCCTTTAGATATTCCTACCGGAAAGTGGAAAAGTATATCTATGGATTTTGTGGTCGGGCTTCCATGTACAGGGAAGGGCCACGATTCGGTTTGGGTCATTGTTGACAGACTTACGAAGTTTGCTCAATTTATCCCAACGAAAACTACTGTTAAAGCTTCAGAACTAGCTCAATTGTTTGTTGAGAAGCTTTTTCGACTGTACGGGCTGCCTTGCGATATTGTCAGTGACCGTGACCCAAAATTCACTGGGAATTTTTGGCAAGCAGTATTTGAAAAGTTGGAAACAACTTTAAGTTTAAGTTCTACAGATCATTTGAAATCAGACGGTCAAACAGAAAGGACCAATCAGACGATGGAGGATATGCTTCGAGCATATGTGGGCCATCGGCAGTCTGATTGGGAATAGTACCTTCCACTGGTGGAATTTGCATATAACAGTGCAAAACATT
This sequence comes from Diphasiastrum complanatum, assembly GCA_029204225.1. NCBI lineage: Eukaryota > Viridiplantae > Streptophyta > Lycopodiopsida > Lycopodiales > Lycopodiaceae > Diphasiastrum > Diphasiastrum complanatum. Next base: position 3,900,679 of record CM055098.1, read on the forward strand.
CAGCGACCGGATTCAGCCCTTTCATGCTTATGTATGGTTTTCAACCTCGATCACCAATTAGTGTTGGCATGAAAAACCTACGAGTGCAAGCCGCAGCTGATTTCCTTGCGGATATGCAAGAAATGTTACAGCTGGCTAAAGATAGCATAAGAAGTGCCCATGACAGGGCAAGGCACTATGTTGATCTATCTCGGAAGCACAAGGTATTCATGGTCAACGACTGGGTGTTTTTGAGAGTCCCTAGTCACTCTAGGGGCTTGAAAACTATTAAGTGTGCAAAGTTGGCACCTAGGTGTTGCGGTCCTTTGAAGGTTATCCAAGTGATAAACAAGGTCGCATACAACCTAGAACTTCTAGCTAACGTTGGAATTCATCCTGTTTTCCACGTTAGTAAGTTGAAACCCTCGTTGGGGGTTGGGGAGACCCTGGTCCTTGTGGAAGATCTAGTGGAACTTCTTCGTGATGAGTCCGTGAGTGGACCACCTGAACCCGAGGCGATTGTTAATAGCCGGCAGAGAACTCTACGGAGTAGAGTGCTTCGGGAATTTTAGTCAGGTGGAGGGGCAAATCAGAAGAGGAGGATACCTGGGAAAAGGAGGCTGATCTCCAAAAGAATTTTCCAAATTTTTCTCTACAAGGAAAAATTTAAGTTTAGGGGGAAGGAATGTTACATACCTATGTAACTAGCAGTACTTCAAACCCCTAATAGTCCATTTAGTGCTGGGGGCTATATGGCAAGGTACCCTTAGGATTAAGGGTATGTGCCCTTGGATAAGGACAGGCAAGTGACTATACCTTAGTTGGAGGTATGGAGTCACGTGACCCTTGGATAAGGGGTACCCTTACTATTAAGGGTAGGTGCCTTAGATTAACGTACTAGTGTCCTTGATTAAGGGCAGGTAGGTGTTTATGCCTTGGATGGAGGTATGGAACCTAGTGAGGTGTTAGAAAGTCATTGGATGACTATTTTTCTAAAACTTGGGCCTCAACCTTGAACCATATCACTTTATTGGTCTAGGACCAAAGTATACTTGCACAACTTGGGCAATGGGACCTAGTAGGAGGCCGCCCTTCTAAAGTGTCCTTTGATTCCCCAACTCCCACAAGAAAGGCATTCAAAGAGTCATAGGTTATGGAAGGAGTCTCTTGACATTCCATAAGCCTATGGAGGCTCTTAGAGATTCTTTAACTCCCCTAGGCTTCTCTCTCTCTCATTGGATGAGCATGGAACTCCATAGTGCATTGGGGGGTCCATGGGCCATCTATATGAGGGTAGTAGGGCGCCCATTGTGGAGGAAAGATCTCTCTTGTTTGCTTGGCTTATGCTCTAGTGTTGCTACTAGTGTGTAGACTGCTTTCTTGTGGTAGTATGCTTGAGGTTTGGATCTTGCTTATGGTATGGGACATAAGTAGGGTTTGGATCTTGAGTATGCTATGGAGTGTTGTGGTATGCTTGTGATTTGTTTATGGTTAGCAAGGGGGTGCTAGATAGGTCTTGCTTGGAGCTTGGATCTAGCTATGGTTGGGTGGTGAATACTTGAGGCCAGCTTGTTATCTATCTTTGTGTTTAAAGAGTAGGGACACAGGTGGAGGAGAGATCCTTGGAGGCTTGCAGATCCTTACTTGCAGGTGGAGGCATCCTAGCTTGGAGTTGGAAAGCATCTTGAAGCTTGCAGGTTGCTTGGAGGATATTTGGAGGCCCTACCTTGGATTTGGAAGACTTCCTCACCTCTACTTGTAAAATGCAGCCTCTCAAAGGCTCAAAAACTACCCTTCTCAAGATCTACATCAAGATCAGACTCTCCTCTTGAACTCATCCATTCAGATGTTCATAGTTTTTCACATGAGTCTAATGGTGGTGCCAAGAACTATGTAATCTTCATAGATGACTATTCTAGATTTTGTTGGATGTACCTCTTGTCTAGCAAATCAATGGTGTTTGATCCTTTTGTAAAGTTCAAGACTTTGGTAGAAAATCAACTTAGTACCAAGATTAAGGTATTAAGGAGTGATAATGGAGGTGAATATATCTCCAATAAGTTGATTGACTTTTGTAGTTCTAATGGCATAAAGAGGGAGTTGTCATGTCCATACACCCCTCAACAAAATGGAGTGAGTGAGAGAAGAAATAGATCTCTTTGTTAGTGTGCTAAGTCCTTAAGGCTAGATGCTTCTCTATCCAAACCATTTTGGGGTGAAGCAATAACTTGTGCTAACTATTTGTGCAATAGATTGCCAAACCAAGCCATTGGAGGAATCACACCATTTGAAGCTCTATTTGGAGCGAAGCCCAATCTCAAGGATCTCAAAGTTTCTGGATCCACTTGCTATGTACACCAATCCTTGGATAAGAGAAGGAAGGATGATGCAACATCCATCAAAGGCATCTTTGTGGGATATGGTGAGAATAGCAAAGGTTATAGAGTCTTCAATCCCATCACTAGCAAGGTGATAGTGAATAGGGATGTAATTTTTTATGAAGGACATGCTTGTGATTTGGATGATAATGCTACTAATCATCTTGATGCCAAGGATCATGCTAGGATGGAGGAGGAGCTTCCAAGTGAAGAAGAACTTGAGGATCCACCTCTAGATGCAAGAACTCCAAGAACTCCAAGAAGATCTACAAGGGCAAAATCCTAGCCATTGAGGCTCATCTATGATGTTCAAGGTGATCAAAGGGAAGGCTCATCATCTTTCACATCTTACACCTTTCTTACTTCAATGTTAGATGAGCCAACATGCTATGAAGATGCTTGTAAGTCTAAAAGTTGGATGGATGCTGTGCAAGTAGAGTATGATGCTCTTATTGAGGGGAGGATCTTGTGGATCTTTCTCAAGGGAAGAAACCTCTTGATTGCAAGTGGGTGTTTAGATTGAAGTATAATCAAGATGGATCAATAAGCAAGCATAGCTTGTTGCCAAAGGTTTTTTACAAACCAAAGGCATTGATTATGATGAGACATTTGCTCTTGTGGCTAAGCTTGTTACTATCAGGTTGATCATTAGTCTTGCTACAACCTTTAATTGGGAGCTATTCCAACTTGACTTCACAAATGCATTCCTCAATGGTTATTTGGAGGAAGAGATCTACATGAGGCAACCAGAGGGCTTCATCAAGGCAAAGCATGAAGGAAAGGTGTGTTTTTTGAAGAAGAGCCTTTATGGGCTCAAGCAAGCACCTAGAGCATGGTACTCTAGACTAAACTCTTTTCTCATTTCCATCAATTTTGTAATGAGTGCCTATGATCCATCATTGTATATAAGTTTTCATGATGGCATGATCATTATTCTTGTTTTGTATGTAGATGACATTATCTTGAGTGGTAATGATCTAGATGGAATTAGAGATGTAAAAATTGCTTTAGCAAAAGAGTTTAAGATGGTACTCGGCCTATTGAGCTTCATTCTTGGAATAGAGGTTATTAGAGGATGTGATTTTAGCTTCATTTGTCAATCTAAATATGCTACATCCATCCTAGATAGATTTGGAATGAAGAATTGTAAAGGCATTGAGACGCCAATGGAGCAACATGTAAAAGCATCTACTGGTTGTGATGAAGCATCCTTTGAGGACATCACATTATATAGAAGGCTTATTGGCTCCTTGATCTATTTAACTATAACTAGACCTGATCTTAGTTATAGTGTTGGAAAGTTAAGCCGATTCATGCAAAGTCCTCTAGTTTCACATTGGAAGATGGCCAAAAGAGTTCTTAGATACATTTCATTCAGGAACTAATCTTGGCTTAAGAGCCTATAGTGACTCGGATTTTACAGGTGACAAAGTGGATAGAAGATCAACAATGCCTTTGCCACCTTTCTATGTGATGGAGTAGTATCATGGCTTTCCAAAAAGCAAGATACCATCTCCCTATCTTCCACAGAATCCGAATACAGCCTTGGTTCCACACGTGTGGAGTTGGATTATACTATTTGATCAATGCTTTGATTGTTTCTACTTGTTTCCTATCAAGCTGCTAAACTAGATCTTGTTTTCTGATGACTAGTTTCTGATAGATTGTTTAACAAGCATACAATCACCTTGTGGATCATTCAAAGATCCATTTATGGTCCTTAGTACTGTACTTTTCACATTCAACTCATTACAATGTCTAACTGCTAGCCACCATATGTCGTTTTCTGACTGCACACTAAAATTTAGACCCTTTGAGTTTGTCGTATTGCTTAATGCTCCATTCATGAGTGTAACAATAACCCTTTCCAACTTTTCTTCCTTTATTACTTTTGTTTCCTTCACACAACAACAATATGAGTTGTGTGACTATTGAATATAAACTTCTGTCAACCCATAGATCACAATTTTTCTTGTTCTCCATCCTATGATTCATAATTTTGAGAGTTAACAATGTGGATCCTTTCACATCTCTTTTCAACATTGGAGCATATTCTATAGGGAGATTCTAGCATACTCCAAGTTTCTTGCATGACATGCAATACAAAGGTTTGCAATTATGATGGAAACCCATTTTCAATGGATGTGTCAAAAATTGCAGATTTTTGAACTACAATTTTTTTTATTCACATTGGTGCTCACTGTGATGCAATCTTTCAAAGTTTTGTAGATGATACTTAGTTCGCTAATTTGTCCTCCTTTGATGTGCAAACAATGAGTAGGAGGGAATTTTGTTTCATGGTTTTCTATCTAAAATGAAAGTCTTAGACAAAATTTGCATTTATAAAAGAGGTGATGTTAGTTACTATTAGTACATCAAGTCTTGAAGTTTGGACCTCATGCATTATGGTTACCAACTTCTAGTTAACTACAGGTATTACTAGTGGGGTTAAGTCACCAAAGTTGTGCGGACAGATCATAAATTCAGTCGGAGTTTTAAAATCCAACGATTTTCTCTCTCTTGTGTGGCATTTCTTAGAAGGCCATTTTGGAGTTTGGCTTTCTTCTAATGTCACTAGAGTCCATCAAATCCATTATTGAAACAGTGCAATGTGAAACAACTAGTGCATGATCATATCAGTTTATCATGATTCCATTAATCTATATATATATCATTAGATCTAACAACAATGAAAGTACTTGGAGTGAAATTCAAATCAAGTTAAAACTGGGAGCCACGATAAAAACTATTGCAGATCAACTACTTGAAGCTCTTGATTGCTAACAGACTTGATTAATATGGACTAGATGACATCATCAATAAGTTGTAAAGGGAGATCAATTAGATTAGATTAGATCCAACTACTTCATCAAGACCAATCTTTATGATCAGTACAGGCTACTCATGATCATAATCTTATTACTACAATTACCAAGCACATATTTCACCATCAGAGGAAAAAATGCACATGAATAATATCTAGAAGTGAATCATTTTTAGAAGGTTGGATCACAAAGAAATCATTATTTTATAATGCCATCACCTATGATTTAGAAATTGAAAAGGAGCCTTTTATAAAAAAAACTGCTTGATAGATTGTTGGAAAAATTTACGACATTAGCCAATCTTATTGTGCTTTTGTGTGATTTATGAGAAAAGGGCCACAAAGCAAAGTATAGCATTCCTCTAATTGTGATTTATCAATCACTTTACAACAACGTTCTACATGACAACATGACTACTGATCCACTCAAAAGGTCATACTCATAATGATGGCAAAGCTCTCTTTGCCAAGGATAAGCACAAAGGGAGGAGCAAGAACCAACATCAACAATCCTCAAGCAAGGACAAAGTCAAATCCAAAGACAAAGATGAGGAGGAAGATGATTCCTCTAATGCTTCATCATCCAAGCTCAAGAAGAAGAAGATCAAGTGCTTTTATTGTGGCAAGAAAGGCCATTATGCCACCAATTGCTTCAAGAAGAAGAATCAACTCAAGCAAGCCAACATTACCAATGAGAAGGAAGACACTATTGCAAGTGATGGAGAGGGATCTCTTACGGTCTCTAGTTTCTCATCTACTCCTTTCAAGAAGGATGGCCTATGGTATATTGATAGTGGAGCCTCTTCACATATGTGTAGCTCCAAGGACTCTTTCTCTTCTATTGCACCTTATGATGGAGTCAAGAAATCAATATACATTGCAAACGATTTTGAATGTCCTATATAGGGAACATTCCCTTGAAGCTTGCATCCTCTAAAGTTCTTTCTCTCTCTAAAGTTCTTTATGTACCTAAGCTTACTAAGAATCTTATTAGTGTTGGCCAATTGCTTGATAATGGCCTTGCTGTAGAATTCAATGTTGATACTTGCACTATCAAGAAGAATGATGAGATACTTGCATTAGGATCTAGATTTGGAGGCATCTATAAACTAGATCCAAATGAGTATGCGAATGCTTGTAATGTTGCTCTTGTGAACAAGCTCTCTATGGAGAAATTATGGCATAGGAGGTTGGGACATCCCAACTACAAATCCATGCTCTCTATGATCAAAGAAGCCAAAACTATTGGCTTGCCAAAGTCATTCTCCAAGAAGATCAAGCCTTGTGAGGCTTGTGCTATTGCTAAATCTCACAAAAAGCCATTTACATGATCTTCTATCAATAGCAAGCATCCTTTGGAGTTAATGCACTCGGATGTGCATTTCTCATCAACTACAAGCAAGGGAGGAGCCACTTGTTTTGTTAATTTCATTGATGATTTCACAAGATTCACTTGGATATATCTTCTTGCTTCTAAATCTATGGTGTTTGATCATTTCCTTATTTTCAAAGCTTATGTAGAGAAGCAATTCTCATTCAAGATTAAAGCTCTTCGAAGTGATGGAGGTGGTGAATATATCTCCAATAAATTTCATGATTTTTGTGAGCTTGAAGACATCAAAAGAGAGTTCTCTTGTGCCTACTCTCCATCTCAAAATGGAGTGGCCGAGAGAAAGAATAGATCTCTATGTGAATGTGCAAAATCTATGAGAATTGAGGAATCTTTGCCCAAAGATTTTTGGGGAGAAGCCATTAATTGTGCAAATTATCTTTGCAATAGGCTCCCACATATAGCTCTTGGAGGAAAGTCACCATATGAAATCTTATATTTGAAGAAGCCTAAGGTTGATCACCTTAGAGTTTTTGGATGCATATGCTTTGCCCATATTCCCTTGGAAACAAGGAAGAAGGAAGATCCTAGTGCATGCAAAGGGATCATGGTTGGATACTCATCCACCAAGAAGGCCTATAGAGTCTTTATACTCTCTACTTCTCAAGTTATTGAAAGTAGAGATGTTGTCTTTCATGAAGATCAACACTCATTTTTTGAAGAGGCTGAGATCAAGAAGTCTATGGATGCATCATCGATTATTGATTTTGAAGACAATCATGATGTGATGGGGTCGAGATTTGAAGAAGACTCTCTTCAAATTTTCTCACCAAGAAGATCCATGAGAGATAGATCCGAGCCTAAGAGGCTCTCATATGTTGACAAAGGCAAACAAGTGGATCTTGATTCCACTAATTATATTTTTTATGTCTCTCATGAAGAGCCAGCCAAAGAATGTACAAGAGGCACTCAATACCAAGGAGTGGTATGATGCCATGAAACAAGAGTATGATGCATTGATCACCAACAATACTTGAGAGCTTGTGGATCCTCCATCCAATAAGCATGTGATTGGTTGCAAGTGGGTATTTCGGATCAAGTTCAATCATGATGGCACCATCAACAAGTATAAAGCAAGATTATGTGCCAAAGGATTTGCTCAAATCCATGGCCTTGATTATGAGGAGACATTTGCACCCGTTGCAAAGATGGTGACAATAAGAATTCTTATTTCTCTTGCTTGTTTCTTTAAGAGGAAGGTATTCCAATTAGATGTTTCCAATGCTTTTCTAAATGGTTATCTTGAGGAGGAGATCTATATGGAACAACCTCAAGGATTCATCAAGGATGAGTCCAAAGTGTGCTTGCTCTTCAAAAGTCTTTATGGACTCAAGCAAGCACCAAGATCATGGTATTCAAGACTTAATTCTTTTCTTATCTCACTAGGATTTACTCTTCGTGACTATGATCCTTCCATGTATCTAAGGTTTGTTGATAACAATATTGTCATTCTTCTAATTTATGTTGATGACATTATTCTTTGTGGAAGTTGTATCAAGCTAGTTGATGAAACTAAGCTAGCACTTGGATGTGAGTTTAAAATGCAAGATCTAGGAGAGATACATTACATCCTAGGCCTAGAAATTGATTTTTATGAAAATCATGTCTTTATATGCCAATCTAGATATGCTCACTCTATGTTGAAAAAATTTCATATGAAAAATTCTAAGAGCGTAGATACTCCAACGGAGCAAATTGTAAAAGATCCTAATAAAGGTGATGAAAGATCCTTTGAGGACATCACATTTTTTAGGAGTCTTGTAGGCTCCTTGATTTGGCTTACCATTACTAGGCCCGATCTAAGTTTTTGTGTGCACAAATTGAGTCAATTTATGCAAGATCCTAAGATCCATCATTGGAAGATCCATCATTGGAAGATCCATCATTGGAAGATGGCCAAGAGTATTCTAAGATATATGGTCTACTTTATAAAAGTGAAGATCTATCCATTGTTGGCTACTCGGATTCGGACTTTGCAAGTGACAAGATGGATCAAAAGTCTATTAGTGCATACACTATCTTTCTTGGAGGCAATCTAATATCTTGGCTTTCCAAAAAGCAAGATACTATATCTCTCTCTTCATGTGAGGCCGAGTACAAAGCACTCACTACAACTACCAAAGAGGTGCTTTGGATCAATCGAGTTCGTTTCTCATTCGTGTTTCGTTTCTCGTTCGTGTTCGTCTAACCCGTCTGAGCTAAATTTTTTGTTTCTAAAATTATGACACCTTTCTCCACTCTCGTTCATCTCCCTCTCTCCAACATGGTATCAGAGCTATTTTCATAGCTTGATAATGGAGCTAAAGTGCATCAAGGAAGATGATCTACCAATGATCAAGTGTGATAACATCTCGGCCCAAGCTCTTGCCAATAATCCCATATTTCATGCAAGAAGCAAGCACATAGAAGTGGCACACCATTTTGTGAGAGAAAAGCTTATTGGAGGAGAAATCTATTTGGAGCATGTCAACTCGTCCTCTTGTATTGTCGATCTACTCACCAAGCTTTTGAGCAAAAGTGCTTTCATCAAGCATAGATCTAATCTTGGAGTTATATCAAGATCAATGCTTAAATCTTCATAGATAATTTTTTAGGAGGAGTGTGAAGAATTGAAAAAGATTATCTATGTTAGATATAGGGGTCTTATGTTTTTTATATCAAGCATCTAGGTGTAGGATGTTGATAGGAACAAATTTGGCATAGATGACAAATAATGCATTTCCACTTGTAATGCCACTATTGAGCCAAAATAGAGTAAGAGGCTAAACTCGTGCCAATTAGAGTGTAGACAAGTGTAATGCTTTTGTTTGATGAATTCTAAGAGGTCCAATAGGATTTAGAGGTGGAACCATGTGAGGTCCAATAGGAATTTGAGGTGTGCTTGAATATAGTCCAATAGAATTAAGAGGTGCATGGATCAATGGTCCAATAGGATTAAGAGGTGACAAAGTGTGGTCCAATCATAGTAAGCATAGTGGTAGCTCGTGGATCTACTAGTATCATTGTACTCCTCATTTTGGATCTAATTGATTTGGTGATTGTGTGGATTTTGAGTGTCATTGGATTTCTAGCTTTCTCTCTCTACCCGAGAGCTCATGATAGTTTTTCTCTCTCTACTCGAGGAGAGCAGCTTGTTTTTACTTAGAATAATTTTTGAATACTTCCCACACGTGTGAGTGAGAGTTGGAAGTGATTGAATGCATGTAGTAGTGTGTTTTTGCCATAGAATCAAAGATAGATCTTGAATCTCAATCTAGTCTTGATCTTGGTGCATTTACACACCTTAGGAGATCACAAGTACATGTTGTGGACAATCCACACATCACCCACATTGCATGTTTTGTCTGTGAATGTCACACGCATGCCTGCATCTGCTATTCTTGTTACAAATAGAAGATCCTTCTGTAAAGTGAGCACACATAGGACATCATCAAGTCTTCTGTCTCTGTCATTGGTGTTCAGCGATAGTGCGTCACTTTCGCTCATTTGATGTTGTGATCCATCTCCCAGCATGATATATCTGGATGAATCTGTTTGCCGAAAGTCAGCTATCTTGCGTCTTGCTATCACAAAATGTGACGTGGCTCTCGAATCAAGAACAACTTCTTGAATTGCGAAAGTCTAATGGACCATTTAAGACGGTTGGTAACATCACTTTTGGGCTAGGATGGGTGTTTGCACGTGTTTACAGCAAGAGGCCTTATAGAAATGCGCTCTACTACAGATTTTTTGATGCTTTGATACATTGCATCCAGACTAGAATTTCTAGGTTATTTGATGAAGTACCAAAAAGTTATCATTTACAGAAAGTTTAAAACAATTGGCCAATTGACATTTTGGCAACTATAAATAGTAGTACTAGCGTGGAGAAAGTATCGTTCTATTCTCATTTTATATGGAGAATTCATCTCTTTTAATTCTATGTCTATCTCATGCGTATTTCTCAAGATATCTTGATTTCTAGTGTGTAGAATGTAATGTGCTTTGTTGATCTTCAATCCACACGTGCTGTTGTTGTACAGACAAGGACAATACCATACTGTATCTAAGTGCTTATGATAAGATCTTCATGCATTTCCAAGTTCTAGCATGTGTAAAGTGATATTTTCTATCTTGTAGCTTAATCTAGATGTGCAACCAAATTTGGTCAAGATTTTAGTGATCCATCAAGTATGTTTTGGATTTGATTTTCTCACAATTGATTTGTAAAATTGCCCATAGTCAAAATGGATGTCTAGGCACAAACTCTCATAATGTGAACATAAATCCAAACATCATTGAGCATTTCTAATAGGGCACTTTTTGAGTCAAGAGTTTTTTTTCATGAATGTCAGTTGTGGTGTGGCTCTAGTGCTGAGCATTAACACCCAATCAACTTATGTGAAGAAAATTGCTTCCTTGGGCGCTTGCAATCATTGTAGGACTACGTTCAAATTTCAATGTGGAGTTTTTGGCATTTCTAAAGGAGAGAGCTAGTGAGGAGTCTTTATTTGCCAATTTGGGTGGAATATTGGGCCTCTGACCACTCCATTTCAAACTTGACCAACCCTAGGGTGAAAGGTGATTATGTCTATTAAACCCCAATAGATTCTAGAACCAAATTTGCCATTCCCTTTCAATGAATTTTTGAAAATTTAGAGGCATTAGGATAAAACTAGCCACATGCATAGGCGCCATCCCCCCCCAGCATGATATATCTGGATGAATCTGTTTGCCGAAAGTCAGCTATCTTGTGTCTTGTTGTCACAAAATGTGACGTGGCTCCCGAATCAAGAACAACTTCTTGAATGTCGCGAAAGTCTAATGGACCATTTAAGACTGTTGGTAACATCACTTTGGGTTAGGATGGGTGTTTGCACGTTTTTACAACAAGAGGCCTTATAGAAATGTGCTCTACTACAGATTTTTTGATGCTCTAATACATTGTATCCATACTAGAATTTATAGGTTATTTGATGAAGTACCAAGAAGTTATCATTTACGGCAAGTTTAGGTCAATTGGCCAAGTGACATTTTGGCAACTATAAATAGCAGTACTAGCGTGGAGAAAGTATCATTGTATTCTCATTTTATATGGAGAATTCATCTCTTTTAATTCTATGTCCATCTCATGCATATTTCTGAAGATATCTTGATTTCTAGTGTTTAGAATGTAATGTGCTTTGTTGATCTTCAATCCACACGTGCTGCTGTTGTACGGACAAGGACAATACCATACTGTATCTAAGTGCTTATGATAAGATCTTCATGCATTTCCAAGTTCTAGCATGTGTAAAGTGATAATTTCTATCTTGTAGCTAAATCTAGATGTGCAACCAAATTTGGTCAAGATCTTAGTGATCCATCAAGTATGTTTTGGATTTGATCTTCTCACAATTGATTTGTAAAATTGCCCATAGTCAAAATGGATGTCTAGGCACAAACTCTCATAATGTGAACATAAATCCGAACATCATTGAGCATTTCTAATAGGACACTTTTTGAGTCAAGAGTTTGTTTCATGAATGTCAGTTGTGGTGTGGCTCTAGTGCTGAGCATTAACACCCAATCAACTTATGTGAAGAAAATTGCTTCCTTGGGTGCTTGCAATCATTGTAGGACTACGTTCAAATTTCAATGTGGAGTTTTTGGCATTGTTTAAGGAGAGACCTAGTGAGGAGTCTTTATTTGCCAATTTGGGTGGAATATTGCGCCTCTGACCACTCCATTTGAAACTTGACCAACCCTAGGATGAAAGGTGATTATGTCTATTAAACCCCAATAGATTCTAGAACCAAATTTGCCATTCCCTTTCAATGAAAATTTTGAAAATTTAGAGGCATTAGGATAAAACTAGCCACATGCATAGGCGCCATCCCCCCAGCATGATATATTGAATGAATTTGTTTGCCGAAAGTCAGCTATCTTGTGTCTTGCTGTCACAAAATGTGACGTGGCTCCCGAATCAAGAACAACTTCTTGAACGTCGCAAAAGTCTAATGGACCATTTAAGACTGTTGGTAACATCACTTTGGGTTAGGATGGGTGTTTGCACGTTTTTACAACAAGAGGCCTTATAGAAATGTGCTCTACTATAGATTTTTTGATGCTCTAATACATTGTATCCATACTAGAATTTATAGGTTATTTGATGAAGTACCAAGAAGTTATCATTTACGGCAAGTTTAGGTCAATTGGCCAAGTGACATTTTGGCAACTATAAATAGCAGTACTAGCGTGGAGAAAGTATCATTGTATTCTCATTTTATATGGAGAATTCATCTCTTTTAATTCTATGTCCATCTCATGCGTATTTCTGAAGATATCTTGATTTCTAGTGTGTAAAATGTAATTTGTTTTGTTGATCTTCAATCCACACGTGCTGTTGTTGTATGGACAAGGACAATACCATACTGTATCTAAGTGCTTATGATAAGATCTTCATGTATTTCCAAGTTCTAGCATGTGTAAAGTGATGATTTCTATCTTGTAGCTAAATCTAGATGTGCAACAAAATTTGGTCAAGATCTTAGTGATCCATCAAGTATGTTTTGGATTTTATTTTCTCACAATTGATTTGTAAAATTGCCCATAGTCAAAATGGATGTCTAGGCACAAACTCTCATAAAGTGAACATAAATCCGAACATCATTGAGCATTTTTGATAGGGCACTTTTTGTGTCAAGAGTTTGTTTCATGAATGTCAATTGTGGTGTGGCTCTAGTGCTGAGCATTAACACCCAATCAACTTATGTGAAGAAAATTGCTTCCTTGGGCACACATAACGAATCAATTCTATGGATCAAATTAGTTGACTTGCCAACATCCAAAAGTAAAGTGCAATAAATTAGCTTGAGAAGAAACAACCTGATTCCAAGTCATAAAGTTAATTCTAAAAATAGAGTTAAACAAAGCTTGAGAGAGATATTTGCTTCTACCAAAATTCAAAGATGTTGGGTGCAGATTGGAAGAACATTTCAATCATGATGCCTACAATCTTCTATGAACATATATATCTTTAAAAGGCTCATTAATAATATCTGGATGTTTCTAGATTTGATTCCTTCCTCTCAATGAAGTCATAAACTCAAGAGAAAAAAATGAGGGCCTTGGCGTGTTGAACCTAGTCATGTACGTTTCCAACAACCGTAATATCTGTTTTACTTTTTTCATGAAGAAAAGAGAGGCTCCTCCCTACGTGGAATTTGTGCGCCTCCCCTTTTTTTCTTTTGAAAATTTTTTATATGCACTTTTTGGATGCCGAAAGGTGCATGTAAAAATTTTTACTTTTTTTTTATGCGCACCTTTTGCACGGAAGGTTCGTGAAACAAAATTTACGGCAAAAGAATCATTAAAAAAAAGTAAACTAAAATTACGGCAAGGAAGGTCGCCTCCTCAAGGCATTTTGCTCAAGGAAGGGCGTCTTTGGGAGGAATCATTGGGGCTCCAAGGCGCACACACACACACACACACAGGTGTGGTGCCTTTTGGCTTGGCGCAATTGGGGGGCACCATGTGGCATCCAATGCCCAGGTTGCCCGAACGGTCCGACGCCTAGGAAAATTGGCTCATGGGTGCCCGATACGGGCACAGTCCCAGGAGGCCTGTGGTCTGGTGGCTCCCGGGCAGGGCGGGTGGTTCCTGGGCAGCGAGCCATGTCTCCCAGGCAGGTTGCAAGTAGTTCTGGTCAGCGCCCATGGGCGCAGCATGCCATGTCTACCATGCAGGTCGCGAGTGGTTCCCAGGCAGTGGCCGTGGCTCCCGAGCAGGCCCGTCGCCAAGTCCCGGGCACCGGCACCGGCGCCCCTCTCCGGGCACCCGCTCATGTGAGGCATTGGGCAGGTTCGCATATATATGCCCCCCCAACAAGCTCCCACAGATGATTATTGGATAATCTTCTGGTTGCCCGGTGACATGGTGCTCCAGGCAGCCTCTTAGATATGAGGGGGAGGAATGCCCTTGGAGGGATGCCGGAAGGTGCATGTAAAATTGTTACTTATTCGTTACGTGCACCTTCTGCACGGAAGGTGTGTGTAACGACAAAAAATTCATCAAAAAAGAAAGTAAAAACTGAAATTACGGCAGGGAAGGTCATGTCCTCTTGACGGCATGCGCATGTGACTCACTTTTATGAAATTTGTAGGGGTCTTGAGAGAGGTTTTATACGACAGTCATTTTCATACTTGAAAGGCCATAAGAGGACTTTACTTGGAGTTCATTCATCATTAGTCCAGTGACTGATTCACAGCAGCTTAAAACTACAGCATGAATTCCAAAAAAGGGTATATGGAACAGAAATGTGTCCCAAATAAAATATCAGTTCTAAAAATTGCACGTAACCTGTCATACTTATATTCAAAGGAAACAAAAGGAATAAGCTTGCTTAGAATGGAGTGAGCAAGATCTCGGTCAAAGCACATTAGACTATGCAGAATCTGAAATAGTGTGTCCTGACTCCTGACAAGCTCTATTTATACTGAAGCAACCAAATTTGTAGTTGAAAGCCATGTTCATGAATCTTCTATTGCTCTTTGTCACCAAATGAAGCATGCAGTGTGAGATTTTCTACATTTATACAAGTACAATATAGCCTGAGTCACATTAGCCCTGGTCTTCAGCTTTGAAGCTCCAAAACCTCTCTGAGCCAATTGCATACCTCATCCAGCTCTTGTGGTGTCGTACTATGGTCCATCCTATTGATCAATCCATGTTAAGAGCATCAGTTGGGCTTAGTAGAGATTATCTGGATACAAATCCATTTAGTAGAGATTGAATACAAATTGTTCATGCACTGCAATTTTAGCTTTTCTCCATTTCAAGCAAATGCAAGAGAAACAAAGAAATCTAAGCTGCAAATACAAGACACTTGATATGGCTTACAAGACAAGTCCCTGACACTAAGTCTCTCATCCTTAAAAACATTTACTTTGTCAAAAAAACATTCTTAATTAGAATAAACTTAGTCAACAACATGACAAAACAAAACCTTCAGCGCCAAAGTATTCAGTTACGTTCAGCTTGCAATGGTAAAGTGACAAACTCATAGTCAGTGTATCTTCCATCATCATCCTCCCCTGAAAATTTTATCCTGTTCTGCTGGATAAAGATTTGTGAATGACTTAATCCTTCTAGTAGAACTGAACCTTACCCTTTATAAGGTCTGAAGATAGTTTTGCTGAACCCCACTTTCTGCAAAAGCTGAGCAGACATCTCTCCAAATTTGAAGGATACTATATAATCTCCTGAGATACACAATCAGGTAGGCTAAGGCTTTTGGAGTCCTAGAGAATGGCAAACAGAAATATCAAAACTGATAGGATTCTTTACAAGAACAAAATTGACAATACACTTACTTGTACCATGTGCCAAAAATATTGGTAATTCTGCAGCAAGTCTAGCAAACTCATTGCTGTTAACTTCTTGACTTCGAATAGACCTGTTGGTCAAGCAATCTCCTGTCAATAAAACATCCCTTTCAAAGTGCAAAAAAGTCAGGGGGTGTTTGAGATATGACTACTTGCAAAAATTTACTTTTTGAATGAAAAGTAGGAACCATTTATGCGATATATCAGTCACCTTAACGAGTGAAAGGGCATAACAAGAAGACCCACTTTTGATGTACATACAATTGTCCATCCATTCTTATGGACTGTAGTAACATTGCTTTGATTGTAGACACCAACTTATCCTGGTTGTTCACATTCTAATTAGAATCTCAACCAGCTAGGGCTGCTGTTTATCTGAAGGGAGGCATTTCTATGCCATTTTTTTGATTGCCTGGTGGGGCAAGGGACGGAATACGAACAGTATGTTCAATGAAGGTAAGAATCATGTATAATAACAAGAGGAAGAGCATGTTGAGGATTGGATTGGTGCCTTGACATAAGTAGCAAACCTAACTCCTCAATGTCTAGCTTGAAATTTTAACTCATCATCGATGGTTTTCAAGATTTGCTGTCAGCATATTGAAGTTCAGAAAAATAAGAACCTCTCATTTCATAATATCTATGGATAATTCTACAAACAAAATACATTATGGTCTCTACCAATTGTGAATTTCTTCGATGTTACATATTATGCCACAATATACATATCTGTGTCCAACCTCAGTCCCAATTGAATGAATACAAATATAATGCTTCAGTTCATCTTTTATTGATAATCAAAACTGCAGAATGTAACGTGTCCATGAAAAGATTAACCCATTCCTCGTAGACTCTTCCACCTATAGACCTTTTGGCATCACACGAATCGGATTCTTGATTCCAGCCAGAATTGGAGAAAGCCCTGTATTTGTACCCTTGAGTGCCTCTACGAAGGAAAATTATCCCCATCTTTGACAATTTTTTAGAGCTTATCTACTGCTGAAGAGAAGTGGATGCCTTCACAGGTTCCAATATTCAATCTGACAGGAAGATGCAAAGGTTTTTTAGGGGCTCCCTTATTTGCCTTAGAAATTTGGACTCCCTGGGCTTAAGAAATTGATGCCCTCAACATGTACATTTCTTTGTGAATGTTTGTGTGCCAATCCTTGATCAGTGATGACCCAATTGTCCTCGGACTCCTGAAAAGATTCTCATCTTGCCTTATCTTGCATATACAGGTGCTTCAAAGGCACTTCCAACAAAGCACGACCAAAAGAGGCTTGTCAAGGCTAAGTACAGTAATTCCTGCTATGGTACCAAAGTTTATTGGGGATTCCTTTTGAGCCAAGGATGTTACTGAAAGACATTGAACCTGGGCATCAAGAGCTTATTTGTGGTCAACCAATCCTCAAAAGTCATGGCTAATACCAACTTGGTCACAATCACATGTTTTCATTTTGCATTTAGAAACACCAACTAGCACTGCTGATGAGCTAGATAGAAGTACATAAAGTCCACGCTACTCTAAAAAGAGAATAAGATCAGTGAAAAGTACATATTAATGCGTAGACCAGGTGCTGCAGATGAAGTAAAAATACTCTCAACTAAGATGACTAAGGAGAGTGGTGATGTGAGATCTCGATGATGACGTGGTAAGAGGAACCGACACAGTAGAAGAGACCTAGTGGAGTTTGTGCCTCTGTCTCTTACTCAGGTTAGTATCGGATCCCTGAATGTGTGTACTCGTAGAAAGTAAGAGGCTCTATGTTGTACACTGTCTTTGATCTCTTCGAAAGTCATAAGCAAGAGTCTACATCACTCTAACTCTGCTTGAGGTCTTCTCGAAGTAAAGAAGTTCGTAATCTGAAGCTGTGTGTCCCAAGACTCTCTCATAAAGTGCCATCATTGCCAATTATGTGTTAGAAGAAAAACCTAAGTCCCACGACCTCTAGATAAGCAAGGATTGTGGAACCAAGTCGAAGGTTTTCTTGAGATCCACAAACCAACAATGAACTCTCTCTCTCGTCTATGCCTAGTGTTACGTCGATGTCTGGTTCAGAGGATTTAGAATAACTTGACATGGATATTCAACACTCCAGTGTACAAGTCTATTAGTTACACCTCATCATTCCTACCTAGGCCAGAAATGTAATTAATAACCTTGTGAGGGTCCAGGCACTCCAATTTGGACATGTGGAGTAGTTATGGTGATTGACAACTTTTATGCATGCTGAGGAGATCAAAAGCAGTTGAATATGGATTTAGAAAAGGATCAAAGTTTTGGAAGGAATAATTCTAGGGCTCCAGTATATATACCTAGAGAAACTTGCCCTCCTCCACTTCCAAATTCCGATATTCAGTTGCTAGAAACCTCTCCTCTCCTGTATTTAGTCATCGTGGCTCAGGGGTGAAGCTGAGTAGGGTTTCTACTTGATTGGGTGGTTTGACTCCACAACACTCCTTTTGACATATGTATCAGGGTCTTAATTATATACACTTGGCTCTATTTATAGTGGTACTAGAGCCTAGGCTTGAATCCATCAGAAGGTGGATATGTTTTTGCTTTTTTGCAGCTTTTTGATAGTAGCTCCTTGCTTTTTCTTCCTTGTGGCGGAATTGGCCCACAAGTGGCTTCTTAGGATCTTGATTGCTCTTAGCCTAAAGATCAATGTTATGGACGTTCTCCATAGCTGTAGCTGCAAATTACTCGATTTTTAACGGTTTTTGTTTTTTCTTGTTATTTCGACCCTACTCTCCCTCTGTACTGTGCTTTATAGCGTCCAATTTGGTGCTCTTTAGCATAATTTATATTCACTGAAAGTTTGGCAATTTTAGGAAATTTTTCGAAATGTCTTGATTGCATGTCGAAAAGTTAAGCAATGGATTGCAACATCTCTATGGAAAAGTCATTTCTAAATCAATTTTTATGTTTGGGAAAATAGTACGGTGAGTTACAATAGTTTTCGGGATGAAATTTCACGCATGAGTACAATTTTAGTAAGAAGCAATTAAAAAGGCGATTTTTCAATTTAGTTAGGCAGTTTATATAAAAAGATCAATTTTTTTGTAAATCACTGCATGTGGATCATGCTGGATGTTTTGAAATCATTTTGATTTGGATTAAAAACAGTAAAACTAAGAGTTCGATGCCAAAAATCAATTTTCACAGTTCCAGTCCATATCGAATAGAAAATGAAAATCCCAATTACGTAAATTTTCTAAAATCTATCGATTATTGGTTAAAACAAAATTGTCTTGAATAAGTGAATGACCTTACTGAGATGTAATCAGTCGGTTTACAAGGTCATAGTTATTTTCACTTACAGTTGAAGATTTTGGGATTTGCCAACTAATTAAAGCAATTTCTTGTTTTAGGTGATCAATAATGGCCGAAAGATAATGCAACCTATCTCCAAATTTGCTAGCAATTGAGTGCGGCACTCAACAAGATGAACAGTTGAAATACTTTGCGGAACCATTAGATGGAACCGAATATGGGTTTTCCACCAGAACCATATTCAGGGGAGAAGAAAGAGAAAAAGCCCGACATGGTGGATGACAAGCTAACCAATTGGAACTGTTATTTTAGTCTACACAAAATTCTTGAAGAAAAGAAGAGAGAAAGTGTTGTTCAGTTTTTCTGTGGTAAGGCTTCATTGTGGTGACGTGACTTGCAACCAAAACTTGTTACGTAGGGAGAATTCATAGGAACTTTCAAAAAATAGTTTGCGGTTGTGGATGATTCATATTACTATCAAAAGTTCATCAATCGCAAGATGGGGATGAAGAGTTTAAACTCTTATCTCCAAGAGTTTATGGATTTATGGAATAAGGTTCCATCATTTGATTCTAAACTCACTCTCTGGCAGTTCACTAGTTTGCCAACAGATTATCAAAATGAATGCATGTGAAATGTGCTTCAATCTTTTGATGACGTCGTACGAATTTCAAAAGCCTATGATTCCACAGTGGTGGCATCCAAGAAGCAATTTCAGACTAATACATAGACATCCAAACCACAAGAAGGAAAGAAACGAGTTGTGAGAAAACTTAGATCAAATACTTTGACGAGCTTGATCAAATGGCATCAGAAGGTAAGCAATAGAAGTAGATGTTCTGGAAGAAGGCCAAGAAAGTGAATCTTAGTTTTATTTGCAATAAGTCTGGACATGTTATGAAATTCTACCTAGAACGAAAGAAACCCGCATCTCAAGTGACTGAGATGCCACGTAACGAAGATCTAAAGTTGGAAATTGACCTGCTTGATTGTGAGTGTGAATATTCCTTTAGTACTATTGTTTTGCCAAATGATTTACTTCGTTTGAAAGGCACAGTGAAAGATCAAGAAGGCAGTATTTTGGTGGACAACGCTTCACAACTGATAATTTCATTCATTCTTCCTTATGCAAAAACTTGGCCTAGAAACTGAAGCCAACAATCATAGATATAAGATATACCTAGCTTCAGGAGCAGAGTTGGAGACTTGGGAAGCATGGGCTCTCATTTCGGGAGGGAGATAGGGTAGTTACATTTTTTGGAGACAAATTTGTATATCCCTTTGAGATGATTTCAATGGCTAATGTAATGGTTTGATTCACAATATGAAGCTTATCCTTTATTTGCTATGCCTATTTTTAATTTCAGTAAAATGCGTCTAAATAGTCATGAATTTCTAAAATTCTTAACTTAGTGGATTTAGATCAGGGGCAGATTGAAAAGAATAAGATCATAAGTGAGTTTTGTTATGTGTTTCCAGTTGAATTACCTCATGCTTTACCACCTTTTAGGTCAATATATCACAAGATTGAGTTAATTCCAAGTAGTCATCCTATCTCTAGACAACCGTGCCGGTTTTCTCAAAAGTAAAAAGTAGAGATTACTAATCTATCTTAAGATGGGACATATAAGATCCAGTGAATCACCTTAGGTTGCTCATGTCTTCTGAAAGTGATAAAAAATGGAGGCTCCCGGATGTGTGTGGATTACAAGGGAGTAGCTTAAGAATAAATATCCCTTGCCCAGGATGGATGATCTGGTAGATCGATTAGGTGAAGCTAAATACTTCGCAAAAATAGATCTCAGAACAGGATATCATCAAATCAGAATTCATCCAAGTCATGTGCAATGGTTTTCAGACGAGGTTCAGATTGTATGAGTTCTTAGCGCTTCCTTTTGGGTTAACAAATGCACCTGCTACATTTCAACGGATCTTGAACGATAAATTTCATCCATATCTGGGTCAATTCGTAGTTGTATTTTTAGATGATATCCTCATCTACAGTAGAACTCTTCAAGAGCATGTGAATCATATCAAGATTGTCTTGCAGATTCTCAAAAGAAAAAAACTTTTTGCTAAAGAGTATGAGTGTGGATTCTTTAATCGTGAACTGGTATATCTTGGTCATAAGATCACCCCGAAACGGGGGGTTGAAGATAGACGAAGATAAGATCAAGGCAGTGGTTGAGTGGCTGATACCACAAACAGTTAGAGAAGTTAAGTGTTTTCTAGATTTTACAGTTTGCTTTCAAACGTTATAGAGGATTATGCAAAAGTGGCAGTGACAAATGTCATTGTGAATCTAAATTTCCCTTACGTCGTTAGAACCAACGCAAGTGATTTGACGAGTGGAGCAGTTCTTTCAAAGAATGATAGGTTGATAGTGTTTGAGAGCAAGAAACTCACTGGATTTCAATGGAGTTACACAACTCAGGAGAAAGAATTATTTGTCGTGATTCATGCATTTAAAACTTGGACGCACTATCTTTATGGAAATCAGTTTATAGTGTATACAGACCACCAACAATCAACACGATTTGAGGGGTCATAAATCTCGATGGGCTGCACTCCTGTGTACGAGTTTATTAGTTACACCTCGTCATTCTAAACTAGGCCAAAAATGTAATTAATAACCTTGCGAGGGCCCAAACACTCCATTTTGGACATGTGGCGTAGTGCAAGGTGATTGACAACTTTTATGCATGTTGAGGAGATCAAAAGCAGTTGAATATGGATTAGGGTTCTAGAAGTAATATTTCTAGGTTCCAAGTGTCTATATATACCTACAAGAACTAGCCCTCCTCCAGTCTGGATTATGGTATTCAGTTACCACAAACCTCTCCGCTCCTGTATTCAATCACCGTGGATTGGAGGTGAAGCTGATTGGGGTTTGACTTTGAGTTTCTACTTGGTTGGGTGGGGGTGGTTTGGCTCCACGACACTCCTTTTGGCAACGGGATCTCAAGGATCTACACTTGGCAATCTTTACACTTAGCCTATTCAATTATGGATCTGAGTGTATTGATATGATCAATAGTGGAGTAATGCGCCCTAAAGCCAGACCCATAGCATAAAGTCTCCTAATCTTTGCCTTTGTACTCACTACAATAGTGCCAGTATGATAATAATTTGACCTCATGGAATCACCAATTTTGTGGATGGGAATGGATAATATTCGTACAACGGGAAGGAGGGAATTCAATAGTGACTGCACGGTGAGATCAAAAAGACCAAGGACCCCAACTACCTATTTCCACTTGCCGTCAATATACTTCACTTGCCCATCTTTGTAGATTGCAATCCTACCCATTTCACACGCTTCTTGTAGGGTCCGGGCCGGATTGCCCGCGTCCGGCATCCGGACCCGGACGCGAGGTCGGACGTGTCCAATTTTTTTTATTTTTATTTTTTTGGAAAAAAAAGAAAAACAAATACGTCCGGGGTCCGGATGCCATTTTTTTTTTTAATATTTTTTTTAAAAAAAAAATTTAAAAAATTTAAAAAAAAAAAAAAACCGGACGCGTCCGCGTCCGCCATCCGCTTCCTTAGATATATATATCATAGTACCCCGTGGTACCGCTGGTATGGTACCGCCGGTACCATAACAGTGGTACCGCCGGTACGGTACCGCCCTGGAATCCGCGGTGCCAGGGCGGTACCATAATATAAAAAAAAAAAAAATTCCCGTGTTATTTTCGCAAAAAAAAAATTCTTTTTTTTTTTTGGTGCCGCCAACCGATATGGTACCGCATTACTATATAAGGTCCCGCAATGCCGGGATCCGCGGGACCTATGATATATATATATATATCGCGGTACTGGGTACCGCAGATCCCGATACCACGGGACCATACTGGTACCGCGGTACCATGTTGGTACCGCGATACCACAATATATTATATTATTTAATATTTAATATTATTTTTTAAAAAAAATTAACCTATACCTACCCGCCCCCCTCGCGTTTCCATCTGAAATTTTTTTTGCGCGCCCTCCTCCGCCCTACCATCGCTGTTGTTTTGCCTGTCTGCCTTCGATCCCTTGCGTCGCCCTTCGCCCACGCAACGCCCTGCCCTGCATCTGATTTGCTTCGCCCTGCCTTCGCCCATTTTTAGCGTCTCTCCAACAGTGAACCCTGCTGTTTTTTTTCCAGCAATCCATCCTTCCAGCTCCAGCTTCATCTGCATTTTTTCCCTAGTTTTCTCATCGCAATGGTGCGTTCCGACCTTTCCGGTCTGTGGGACGAGGTAGACATTGTCAAGCGAGTTGCCGACAAGTCCAACAAGACCGGTCAAAAGATCGTGCGTTGTCGATACTGCCTCGTCGAATTTGTTGCATCCCTCACTAGCCTTAAAGGCCACCTGCTCGGTGCACACGCCAAAAATGGTGGCACCTTAGATGCTGCCCCTTGTGGCAGCATGTCCGTCCCCGACAGGCAGCGACTATTGGACACCTACGGGCCATGTCTTGTGGCGGGGGAGAACACCATTTCGGAGGGCGTTCTCCGATTTTGCACCGCTCCTTATGTGGCTGACCCAGGGTTGCTGCCTGCTTGGTTGGCACGCACGAGGAGAGGGAGTGCATCCTCGTCCTGTCCCATTGCCCCTCATCCCCCTCAGACAGTTCCACCACATGCACCCCCATCTGCACCCATTCCGGTGGATCCCGTCCCATCACGTCCGCCAGTTGCCACTGCGGTTCCACCACCACGTCTTGTTGCTCGCACGTCCCCAGTTTACGATTTTCTCATGGATTCTCCGCCACCCGAGCAGGCCCAGGATGCTACTGACGAGGCCTTCGAGGATGTGGATGAGATCCCTTCTTCTTTCCCTTCCCATCCGGATGATCTCCCTAGCCAGCAGTTTTCGTATCCCATGCCAGATCTTGCCCCTCCACTAGTGCACCCCACTTATGCTACTGCACGCATCCCTGCCAGTGCATCCCACTCTCCTCATTCCACGTCTACAGCCGATGCATCCACTAGTGCCCAGCCTGTCGCGTCATCGTCCATTCCTGTCACGGTTGGTGCACCGTGCTCGAGGTCCACCACCCGTCGCCCACCAGGTAGAGCCCTTGTGCAGCAGACCATTCGCGGCGCGCATCAGCCGCACATGGACAGAGAGGCCACACAGGCCGTGGCTAGTTTGATTTACGAGCTGAACCTACCTTTTGCCATCACCGATTCTGAGCCCTTCAGAAGGGCATTCCGCCTTGCATAGTCTGTCAGCCCTAGCTGGAGAGTCCCTGGTTCAAAGGTTGTCCGTACACACATGTTGAGAGATAGGGTCGAGTCCTTGTCCAGAGAGATGGAGCCTCTATGCCGCCACTGGGCCACATATGGATGCAGCATCATGTCCGATGGCTGGACTGATGTCAGGAGGAGGCCGATCCTCAACATCTTGGTCTCCAGCTGCATGGGTACACAATTTTTGAGAGCCGTGGATTGCAGTAGAGGGGGGAGAGTCATATCTGCAGATTTCATGTACGACGTCATTAGGTCTTCCATCCTGTCCATAGGCCCACAGCATGTCGTTACGGTGGTGACGGACAATGCCACCAATTGCGTTCAGATGGGTGTCCTGCTAGAGAGAGAGTTCCCTCACATCGTCCATACCCCCTGTGCAGCGCACGACATAGACCTTTTGATGGGGGACATAGGTGCACTTTCCTGGATTAGAGCCATCGTCCGCGAGGCCGTCTTCCTGGTGGCTTTTGTCACCCAGAAAAGGCGTGTTCTTGCCATGTTCCGGGTGTTCAGCCCCCACACGCTTTGCATTCGACCTGGTGGTCATCGACCGTCTGATCAGGTGCAGGGCACAGTTTCTACAAATGGTTGCCAGTGATCTTTGGCGTGCCAGTACGTTTCAGCACACGGAGGATGGGGAGCACTTTTCTTCCACGGTGAGGGGAGACCAGTTCTGGAGGGATGCACAGACATTGTCAGGACTGCTTCGACCACTCTACATTGTGCTCCGCATGGCTGACAGCGAGGGGTCCACACTTGGACTGCTGTATGAGCTCATGGACCGGATCGGACAGTTCCTGCAGTTGCCCATCTTGCAGCCAGAGAGGTAAGCGAAATTGTTCTTTATCTTTTCAGTGTTTGCTAGTTTGTTTTTATGTCGATGTTAAGTTTTTTTGAAAATTTGCTTCGTCTTCATGCAAGATGACGGAGCTGAGGTTCATCTGGGAGACACGGTGGAACTACTTTCACAGGAGTATCCACAACGTTGCACACATCTTGCATCCCCTCTTCCTCTCTCCGACACAGATATCAGACAGGGAGCTCGAGGCGGATTGGCTTGAGTACATCTACAGGGTGGGTCCACACATTGGCTTGGATCCTATCAGACTCATGGAGGAGCTAGCTGCATTTCGTTTTGGCATGGGCACGTTCGTTCACCCAGCTGCTCAGGATCCAGAGAGGAGGCAGCTCCCCATTACCTGGTGGACCATGTTCGGTAGCACCTATCCCTCCATACAGCGTCTTGCACTGCATGTCCTTTCTCAGGTATGCATCTCATTTCATCCTCCCTTGCTGTATTTCGTTGACGTTCCACCCGTGCACATGTGCTGAAGCATTTCATTGCACGTACCACAGGATTGCGCTGCCTCCGTGTGCGAGCGTAACTGGAGCACATGGGCCCTGGTTCACACAAGGAGAAGAAACAGGCTGTCAGTGAGTCAGCTAGAGCGGTTGGTGTTCTGTAGCACCAACGCACGTCTCGCAAGGAGACTGCCGACCATTACGAGTGCATTGCAGGTGATGGGCTATTCCCCCATAGCATGTTGGTTTACGTCTCACTAAAATGTAGGTTGCCATTTTTGATCAAGTTGTTGTCCTGACACGCAATATTTTGACCTTGCAGACGAAGATATCTGATTTGGAGCGCCAGGTTGACTTGCCTACGGACAACGTCCATCCCATGCCTGCAGATGACTTGGGCACACAGTTGATGGCAGAGAGAGAGAGAGGGAGCTTGCTGAGATGAGAGAGAGAGAGAGAGAGAGAGAGAGAGAGAGAGAGAGAGAGAGAGAGAGAGAGCTTGGGCTTGAGCACAGAGAGCCTCCTTTGTATGAGGCAGACGAGCCAGTGTCAGAGGATGAGCATGATGAGGATGAGCCCATTCGGGTTGTGTTTGCCAGTTCAGAGAGAGATGAGGCAGACCATACAGGTGCAGGGCACACGCCACGTGCAGGGGTCACAAGTGCATCACGTGGCAGAGGTGGGGCACATGGCACATGTTATACCAGGAGACAGGCAGGGCACACAGGGGGGGCCAGTGGCATACCTACCTATGCCGACATGATGGAGGAGGCTCTTGATAGAGGGCAGAGTGATTTAGATGCCGGTCCAGCAGATGTTTGGATGCGTGCAGTACAGAGTCATGGCCGTTACTACGACAACACACTAGAGGAGGCACCAGATGACTTTGATTGCACAGATTGGGAGGCCATGCAGGGTCCACAGGGTGCACATGATGAGGCACGGGATGAGGCACGGGTTGATTCAGGGGATGGTGCACAGGATGAGGCCCAGAGCCCTGAGCATTTGTATTCAGATGCCCAGCTGGATGACCTGATTGCCACATTGGATTCAAAGGCTCAGCAGATGCCGAGTGTCAGGGCACCCCCTTCATCTCTTGCCAGCATTCCATACACAGAGATCGAGCCAGAGCAGCCGCACGAGGTGTCTACAGTTCCTCCAGCTCCTCAGAGGGTATATGTGCGCCGCACAGCTCCTCCAGTGCCACCGATGCCATTCAGGCCTGCAACCCCTCCATCGCCGTCCACTTCTGCAGCACCAGGTCTCCATGGCAGGCCACCATCTGTGCCCAGGTTTTCTCTTGCAGAGCCCACATCCACAGTGGCTCCTCCAGCTGCTCCCCCAGTGGCAGCACCCACTCCACATCCTCCTCCTTTGGCAGCACTCACTCCACTGGCTCCCCCTCTGGCATCACCCATGATGTACCAGTATCGGCCATCACAGCGCCCCTTTCAGTACATATCGCCGCTGTACTTGCCTCCTGCATAGCCAGTTCCTCCACCTGCAGCAGCCCCACGGGCACACACTCCACGAGCTCATCCTCCTCGCTCAGGTGCACAGGGAGTTCCCTCTTTTGCTTCCCTATCCCAGCCGGCCTCAGCTTGGGCCCAGCCTAGCCAGCCAGGTGATTTGCATGGGGGTGACGAGGCATTGACAGCTCCTCTTGTCCGCAAGAGACCAGGGAGGCCCAAGGGTGCACCGAACAAGAAAGGCAAGGCATAGAAACTGCCAGGGAAGAGAGGATGACCACGCAAGGTTCCAGGTACAGCTAGAGGTGCAGGATTACAGCCAGCTGGAGTAGGTGTTGTTGGTTTGGCTTGCTTGGGGACTGATGCGGAGGCAGAATGGGATGATGCTAGTGAGGAGTCCTCCTCCTCGGACACACAGCCCATGCCAGTTCCAGACAGGCAGAGATATCGGCTGCGAGAGTCAGCTCGGGGCTCTGAGTTGTCTCTGGAGCATTCGTCTGAGTCAGAGCCAGAGCATTGATTGTGGCTCTGTTATTTTAGTTTTAGTAGTTTGTCTCTAGCAGACGGTCTACCATTGTACTCTCTTTGACTGATGCAACCCGGTCCTGGAGTAAAGGGCCTCGTAGTGCGTCGGCTGTGGGTGGTGTGTAGCCGGGCCCGCAGACTGCAACTTTTGAGATAGCCTCTCGAAAGATGCGGGATGATGCCATGATAAAGGGGAGGTTCAGGTCATAGAACATCTGTGCTATGGTCCTGGTGGCCTCTCTGTGCTGCCCCTCTCTAAAAGATCCCGACATGGACATCTGTTTGGGGCCTCGGGATGTGGATGGCTAGGAGGATGCGGATGGACGATGCGGATCTGGAGGTGGTGGCATAGGTGCAGGTGCGGAAGCGGAGGATGTGGACGGGCCGTGCAGATCTGACGGTGATGGCAGAGGTGTAGGTGCAGCAGTGGAGGCTATGGATCCATGGGGAGTACTGGCGGAGGCGGAGGCGGAGGCGGTGGCGGTGGCAGGGGCGGGGGCGGATGCAGCGGCGGTGGCGGGTGCAGATGCGAAGGTGGGGCCGGTGGGTGTACCAGTGGCAGGGGCGGTGGCAGGGGGTGCACCAGTAGAAATAGAGTCCGCGGCATCTGTGGACGGCTCGCCGGGCTCAGCAGCTGGCTCAGAATATGTCTCGATAATGCGAGCCCTCTCTGCAGCGGGGATGACCATACAAATGCCGATCCCATAGCGTCCCCCCCGTGGGTCGGACTCGCAACCCCCCCAGATGTGCTCAAACCCGAGAGACGTTCCCTGTAAACTGCTTTCAACAAAAAGGGCAACGCCACTTTTTGTCGGGCATCACCTCCACCTCATCCCAAATGGGACGAGCAGCCATCTCTCTCTCTCTCTCTCTCTCTCTCTCTCTCTCTCTCTCTCTCTCTCTCTCTCTCTCTCTCTCTCTCTCACACGCACACACACACAGAAGCACGGAAGCCCAAGTTGTCTCTCCCACCCTAAACCCTAAACCCCAAACCCGAGCACCCTTACACCTAAATCCTAAACTCACACGCACACACTGTGCACACACACAAATCCTCTCTCTCTCCGTCCCTCACACTTTGTCTCTTCCTCTCTCTCTCTCTCACACACAGATCACCACACACACACAACTGAATGCACACAAATCAACACACAATTTTCACATACACATACACAATTTTCACACACACACACAAACACCATCTCTCTCTCTCTCTCTCTCTCTCTCTCTCTCTCTCTCTCTCTCTCTCTCTCTCTCTCTCTCTCTCTCTCTCTCTCTCTCTATATATATATATATATATATATATATATATATGCTCTCCCACACTCCCTCTTCCGCCCTCTTCTGCTCTCTTCCTGCTCTCGGGTTCTGCGGACTGTCCGCAGGGACCGTGGGTTTTTGCTTTTTTTTTCTTTTTTTTTTAAAAAAACGCGTCCGGGGTTCGGACGCATTATGGGCCCCCGGACGCGTCCAGCCCTTAAAAAAAAAAAAAATTAAAAAAAAAGACGCGTCCGACCCCGCGTTTGGGGGTCGGACGCGTCCGGGTCCAGGCATCGGACGCGGACACTTCGGCCCGGACCCTCATGTCTGATATATATATATGGGGGGGTTAAGTATGGCAGGTAGGTGGCTCAGGTAGCACACCAACCTACAAGCCAGAGGCAACAAAGCGGTTCCCTGCTTGGTAGGCAACAAGTGTACATCCAAGCATGTGTATTTACTAGCAAGACTGTATAATGTCCCTAAAATAGAAAGTAGAAAAATTGATTAATCGTGACAAAATTTCACATTAGAAGTGCACATATTGTAATCAAGAAAAGTCCTACTTGTGATATATGTAACTTCAAGCTCTAATATTGTAAAGCTCACACTCTAGGGTTATGTAAGGTATATTGAACCATTGCAAGCCATAATGAAAAGTTTTGCTACATGAGCTAATAGCTCATAGATGAAGAAAAATCACGAGTTAATGTAGCTATGCTAGAATTCAGCTCTCACACCAACTCAAATTTAGAATTTATCAAGGCAAACACTTCTAATATTAATATTTGACAATAATAATTATAGAACATCACACAAGAAAGAAAACACCCATTCCGCGATTGCCCAATGGTGCAAGAGGGTTGTCGATCAATGTATTATTTACAAGATGAGTATACCAACTATCCTCAGACAAGATTTCAGACATCTCAGCAGAAAGGACAATTAGTGAGAGGACTGCATATGTATATTCTGGAAATTTCTCTTTAATGTACAATTGTTGAATGGATAGAAGTGCATAGGAAATGAGAGAACCAATATTTACATAATTGTAAGTATGGTATGGTCTGGTTATTGGATTAGTGGAGCGAAGTATTTGCTTAAACACATAGGCATTTGCCATTAGACACAACATTGGGAGGTCAAGATGAATGTTGAGCTACTTTTAATTGACCAATTGACAAATTCTACTTTTTGTCTCTGTTTGGATAACTCAATTGACAAATTTGATTACAGGTCAAAATGTTTGCAGATGTTTCACTGAAAAGCCTACTTTTACACACATTAGGTAAGGATGAAAAAAATTTTGGGGTAGTTTAAAAGCCAAAATATGCATTAAGGATTTAAAGATTTTGAAAAATCACATCACACAATCAAAAGAAGAAACCTACAAGGCAAGCAAAATTCAAGAGAATATTATATGAGAAGATCAAACCTCATGACCATAATATGGACCTGTTTGTACTTGAATTAACTATAGCTTCCATAATCATGCCGTGATTTCTGCTTTTCTTTTTGCAACAAATACATTACGCGATTTGGAACAAGATCCAGGAAATCCCATAAGGGTTTCCCGGCACGTGCACTGATTCTTTTTTTTTTTTTTTGAATTTTTTCCAAAAGAACAGAATTTATACTTTTTTTTTGTTTATTTTCTATGTAAATTTGTTTTAGGCAGTCTATAAATTTGTTTTCCTGATGGTATTTAGGTTTTTTAAGCTATTTACTTTTTTTTTTAAAATTTCTCAAAAAATAAAAAGTAGTGTTCCAGAACGAGCATTTCAAGAACGCGCTCCGCTGCATCTATGGTCCAACCATACAACAAGAAGTATATTCAATAACTAGGCATCAAGTCATCAAGTAAACAATTTTTGGGACATCCTCTTTTGGATGCAAACTCAGAAAATAGCCAAGTACAACGATGCTTGTGTTCGAAGATAGCTCTAACAAGAAAATTAAGACTAGTAGACAAAAAAATTGTAGTCACATTAGTATGAGAGATCAATGCTCTTTCTTATCTTCCTCTTACTAGAATTCTCTTCCTCTTCCTAGGTTCCATCATGCTCTACTTCGATGCTAGAATCTCTCTCTTTCTCTCTTCCTTTTTGAGATGACGGCCTAGCTAGGTCTTCCACAGATCTAGAAACTTTGTCATAAGATGAGGTAGACATTTAACTTCCCCATAGAGATCAGAGACAATGTCAGCTATATACTGGGTATATAGCCCCTAACTCGTATACCCTTAGGTATTGGGAAACTACCATTGAGGGCATGTCCTTATGGGACCTACGATAGCTTAGGTTCAGTAACCTTATCCAGGATAGCTTAGGTTTAGTAATCCTATCCTCTAGAAGCTTCCATTAGGGCTTCTGTGAGTATAAGTAGGACCCATTGTTATTCATTACTTAGCTGACAATATTGATCTCTCTTTTTAGTCTCCTTAAGCATTGCCTTTGTCGCTTTCTATGGTTAGTTCTTGCTTATGTGTTGCTTTCTTGGCTTAGCTATTGATTTGCTGTAAATTTGTTCGTAACTTGGTATCAGAGCACTTTCTTGAGCAGTTGGGAGTGCTTTTTTTGTTTTTTGGTTTCTTTGCAAGTTTTTGGATCATCATGTTTGTTTTTGTGATTTTCTTTGCAAGTTTTAGGATCTTCAGTGAAGGACTAAGATCTACCATCTCTTTTCTCCCTTCATCTCTCTCTAGTTGGATCTTCATCTTTGGGTGTATCTTCATCTTTAGGTGGATCTTCAGTTCTCTTTCTTGATAGTTTTCTAGCCGTTTTTCTCTCTCTAGTCGTTTTCTCTTTCTAGCAATTTTTTTCACATTTTTTGTCATAACTTTTTTGTTTGTGATCGGAATTAAGTTTTGTTAGTTTGCATTGGTGTCGTAGCAAGTTGGTGCCTATGAAGATGTGATCTTTTTTGCTGGCCGTTTTTTGGAAAACCCTAATTTTCAGTTTTTGGAAGAACTCATCTTTTTCATCCTTTTTTGCAAATAATAATACGGAAGAGGGTGCTAGGATGAGACAAGACTATTGATCCAGGTTTCGTGTCAAATGGAATTCTACATCCAAAGATCTTGCAAAGTTTTCCAAAGGGGTATTCTGTTTACTTTTCATTTTGTAGTTGTTCTTTTTTAGGTATGTGATTGGATCTTGTTCTTTCCTATTGTTCCTTGATTCTTAAGATGCATTTTGTATCCATTTTTTATCTTTCAAAAGTGAAGGTTTTGGATAGTCAAACCTTGGTCAAATTGAAATATTCTGTTTTCTGCTCTAAAAGATTCTGTTTTTGGATCCTTACATACTTTGTTTTTTAAGAAGTTCATTGCACTTTACGATTTGCCAAACAAATGTCTCTTTCTCAAGATATTACACTTTGAAGTAGTGCCCAGGGCTTCACCACCTTCAACCCATTTACGAATCTTCTTTATGGCTGGCCATTTTTCTAGCCTTTTGTAGTTCTAGTTATGGGCTATCCAACACCCTACTTCACTCACTTTTTGGTAACCTCTTCACACCATCTATTGTTTGCTATTTTTTCTAGTACCATTGGGCAACATTTCTTCCTACTTGGCACACTATTCAGTGGCCATTTTGGTAGCTTCTTTACCTATCAGTTGCTAGATCTTTTGTCACATTTGGGCAGCTTACTTCGTCACTTGGTGCCCTTTTGTGGTGTTTTCTTCTTTTCACATTCACTTGTTTCGTGGCCTTTTCCCATTGGTGTTGATTAGAGCCTATGTTGAGGTGACAACTGGTGTCCTCTCACTCAACGTTTGTAAATCTTCCACATTCCAATGTTGTTATACATTTTTTTTGGGAAGATTCATGATCTTCCATCATTGCTAATCTTACTTAATTGCAGATTGTTGCCTTGATCGATCTAATTGCTAGCTGGAGGATTTAGCACCATGACCAAGAACAGGAAGGGAGGTAACAACATTGCAGATCTGCAGGCAACACCTGCCCCTGCTCCTCAATCAAACTCCATCGCTTCCGCCTCAACATCTTAATCACCACCACCTGCTTCTCAAGTAGTGGAAATGCCATTACCTTCTTATGTACCTCACACTACTCTCTCTCCCAGTTTTATTTCATGTAATACAGAATCTAATATCGCTCTTCCCTTAACCCCTTACCAAGAAGCGCCTCCATCAACTTCTACCATGCTTTTTGCACTTAGTGACATGGTATGGTTTTTGCTTCTTGTCAGCCACCGGAAAGAGATGGATTCCCATCGTGAAATGATCCTATCAATTTAATCACACCTTTAGCGTACAAATTCATCCATTGAAGAACTCAGACAGGAAATTACACCCATCAAATGTGTAGTATCCTCCCACATAACTACTTCAACTACGTTCCAAGAACTCAAACGTAAATTGGAGTAGCATCATATTGTTGTCCAATCCTGGGCAGATGTTCTAAAAAGTCCAAGTAAATCGGATGCTCCAATTTCTTTCATTTCTACTACACTTATTGAGAGCCAATTGTTGTTCTCTCTCTCTCTCTCTCTCTCTCTCTCTCTCTCTCTCTCTCTCTCTCTCTGCAAGTCACGATGGCGCCCTCTTCTGATGGAGCGATGGCATGATGGAGCTCCTACCTGCGAGCTACCTGCCCAACTCCGTCGCTATCTGTGGCCTTTCCATTGCTGCATTTGTGGAACGAGCTACCTGCCCAACTCCATCGTTGCTTCTATCGCTGCATTTGTGGAGCGAGCTACCTGCCCAACTCCATCGCTGCTTCACCTACGAGCTGTCCATCGATGCATCTGTGGCACCTACATCTGGTTTACATATAGCAAGGACAGCGATCTGATCAGAGCAGCGTAGGTCAGAAACAGCGATCAGCGATCAGAGTGGGCTGTCGTGGATTCGGAGTGGGTAACCACCCGCCGAAAAGGCAAGAAAACTTCCAGTGAAGTTCCTGCCTCGCCAACTCCCACCATTGCTCCAGCTACTGCCGCCCTAACGCCCATGGATTTTGATGTGTGGTCGATCATAAGCAAAATGGAAATCGAACTTCAAAAGCACTCATACAGTATTATCGCTCTACAAGAAAAGGTGAAGATACTTGAGGATGAAAATGCAAACCTGAAAGCCAAGCTATCGTGGTACCAGCAGGCGTCTGATCTCTTACGACATCTGGGCATCTCTATCATGGATCTTCCTCGTGGTACGCATTCATATATCCGAGGCTATATATTCCGTCGATATATGCAGCAGACTTGGAGCTCCCTCCCACCTTCCCGCATTTGACTGAGCTATTACCAGACACACTTCCTCTCTCTGGATCCTTCTGGTTTGCCATTGTTGCCGCTCTATCTCTCACAGCCCCTATCACACGGCCTGCACTATCGTCTTGGGCAGTTGCGCATTTCCTCTCATCAGCTTGCTATTGAGGCCGGTCGTGCATGACAGTTATACATGCCACCCTCACAGTGGAGGACATAGTGTCGTTGACTACCTCATGGGGTCACCATCCTTTGTACCCATAGTCTCTGACTTCCACGTTTACCCTACCACCCTTTCTGATCACTCATTTCTCTCCTTCGATATTGGCCACCTTCCACCCACTCTTTCTTCTACACTGCCCATGCTTACTCGAGCACCCACGTACACATTTGATCCCATTTACATGCCATTGTACAGGCAGTCCCTGGCTTCACTTTTACACTCCTTTCCTCATGACAGTCCAGTCGACACCCAGGCTGCATTTCTCACTACCTCTCTAGAGCCACACAGCTGCATCACTAACCCTCCATACAAAACCCCATCCCAAAAAGACTCGAC
Organism: Diphasiastrum complanatum; assembly: GCA_029204225.1. NCBI lineage: Eukaryota > Viridiplantae > Streptophyta > Lycopodiopsida > Lycopodiales > Lycopodiaceae > Diphasiastrum > Diphasiastrum complanatum. The sequence continues at coordinate 3,935,466 of CM055098.1, forward strand.
GAACACCTCGACCGTTGCACCCCCCATGGTACGATACCGAGTGCCGCTCTCTTCATCAGACAGTAACCTATTCACGTAACCATGCTCCACATCTGCTTCGATCTTCCCGACGCTCCTACCAGCGTGTTCTCCGTCGTAAGAAACGTTCCTATGATGATTCTGAAGGGAAACGTCTTCTTGACCTTCTGTTCAGTTCTTCTTCGGGCGCTTTTTGGCGTGAGTTCATTCCTCGATCTCCAGCACCCCTCCTGGAGGACCTCCGCATTTGGACTGATTATGCTGCTAGCCTGTATACCGTCCCTACCGACTCACCTATCTCCATATCTCCACAACCATCTGAGTTCTCCTTCTTAAAATCTGACATGGTACTTGCAGCCATTAAGAAGATGAAGTCTCACAAGGCCAGAGATATTGAAGACCTTGAGTCTGAACTCCTCTCCCATGCCTCTGACTTACACGCTCCCACCATAGCCACCCTTCTTAATTTCGCAGTTGTTTCTGGTTTCCCATCATCCTGGTGCACTAACATCATCCACCCCATCCATAAGAATGGTGACCCCATGATTCCGGGTAACTACCGCACCATCATGATTGGGCATGTCCTAGCAAAGCTATATGGTACTATACTTCAGTTTGTTGTGAGCTCAGAGGCGGAGACTAGGAGACTACATGCTATGGGTCAGGCAGGTTTTCGAGCCCACTACTCTACTGCAGATCACATCTTCACGTTGCGGGCCGTGATTGAGGAGGCTAAGCACAGGAGAGAGAGGGTTTACTGTTGTTTTGTGGACTTCAGGAAAGCCTTTGATTATGTGCCTCGCTCATTCCTCATCCAAAGACTCCGAGACCTAGGCTTCTCCACTGACATCGTTCTTGCTGTGATGGCACTTTATGAGCGTGTCCTTGGATGTTTCCGGCATAGCAGTGGCATATCCGATCACATTTGGAGCACTATTGGGGTGAAGCAAGGTTGTTCCCTCTCACCAGTCCTCTTTGGCTTATATATTGATGAGTTGGAGAGAGTCATTACACAGTGTGGTGGTGCTGGTTGCAGGCTTGGGGACATCTTGATTGCTATCCTCCTTTACGCCGATGATGTGGTATTGGTCTCACCGACTAGAGAGGGTCTACAGCAACAGTTGGATTGCTTACATGAGTTTTGCACCAGAGGGGTGAACATTGGGAAGACCAAGGTTATGGTCTTCAACACTTCTCGAGCATTCATGCAGCGACAGGAGCTTACTTTGGGTGGACAGGTCCTAGAGGTGGTCCCTTCCTACACATACGCGATTCTGTTTCCGGAAGTCCATCCAGGATGCTCGTAGTAAGTGTCACCTTTTTGATACCATTGTCACCCCCACGGCTCTATATGCAGCAGAGGCATGGTGTACAGGTCTCCCCTCTTTACAAAGGGCCAGTCTTTCACGACTACAGACCACCATACTAGCCTGGTTGATTCGAGCAAAGCCTTCTGTTCCACATGAGATTCTCTTGGCCGAGTTCGCAGTTCCACCTATACAGATCGAGGCAGCTTTCCAGCTCATTACTTATATACAAAGGATACAGGCGTTATCAGAGATAGACAGACGATACATACAGATTGCACTATCCTCCTCACGGCGCCTTTGTGATCAGGGCTACAGATTATCATGGTTCTCTCAGGCATCTCACTTCCTACTTGAGTCATTTGGTATCTCTATCATAGAGCTTCCCTCAGGCACCCATCAGTATATCAGACATTCCTCTATCGCGCATATCTAGAGCGGACTTGGCGCCACCAGTTAGGGGTTAAGCTAGCTTTCTACCGGACCCATTTCTTGGAGCTGGATGCATCAGGGACACCAGTCATTCCACACTATTTAGATTCGGGACTATCACATTGTCTCAGATTCACACTGGGACAGCTCAGGGTATCCTCTCATCAGCTAGCTATTGAGACTGGGAGGTTCCAAGGTATCCCGAGAGAGGAGCGTATTTGCCAGTTATGCTCTCTAGGTGAGGTGGAGTCTGAGGAACACTTTATCTTCAGCTGCCTTGTATACTATGATATCAGAGGACGATATCATTGCCTGTTTCGAGACATGCCTACCACTCTACGCTCTCTCATTGCCTATGAGGACCCACGATGTGTCGCCCTAATGGTATATGAGATGTTCATCCTAGGGAGAGATTTATACGGGACACCCCAACATTCTACCTCACAGCCATTGATCACTTCATTCTTTACTAGGCGGAGACCGCGTGACTTAGCGCATGAGGACGAGGATTATGCCGCTGATGATAGCCGCTCGCATTCCCATAGAGATCAGAGATAGTGTACTTCTCATCATCACGTTACTACCAGGATCACCAGACATCCTATGCAGAGACGTACTACTACACATGCTCATGCTCATGCTCATAGACGACGCCGGCAGGCTCCAGTGCCTTCTCATGTTGTGGCTCACATTACATCCTTTTACAGCAGCAGCAGCACAACACAGTCTTGACATCTGGACATCGATATATATGATTATTATGCACAGACACACTCACATACATGTACTTTAGTTGTACTAGATGTTTTCTTTATTACAGTTTTGGAGACGTTTTATACGCTACCATGGTTACCCACACACTTGACATGTACCTCATTAGTCTTATATGCCTTTTGGCATGGAAAAGACATTAATAAAGCTTTCTTTCTTTCTCTCTCTCTCTCTCTCTCTCTCTACACACACAGCTTCATATCACCTCCTTTTTCTCCAGACGACGATCACGACCAGGTCCAAATTCAGAGGATGATGACTCGACGTCCCACAGAGCTCAAAGATTATGCACGTCCCTGCTCTATCCTACAGTTAGAACTACTCATCCTTACACGAGGAGAGGTCCTATTAGACATCGGCAGTACTGCAGCTTGTATTACATCCTTCTTCAGTAGCAATAGCAGCATTAGCATCACCGCCGCCTCCAGGACATGATCTGAGGCTTCTTTGATTCATAGCCAGCTCATTGATAGAAGGTGATTTGCCTGGGAAAATCATGACAACTGATATCCTTGACTATGAAGATGCTATGAGGAAGTAACGGCTACTTGTGATATCTTTGCTTAGAATTTAGGAATGTCTTGACTCTCCGGATATATGTAATAAGCTAGAAAAAGGTGCCAAGCTGTAAAGGTGAAACTACAAAATTATTGGATGTGGGATAGAGGACTTAGCTTGTATTATGCATGATAACAAGGTAACTTGTATGATATTGGCCCAATCGAATAAAGTGAGAGGTGTACACCATGGCTCAGTTAGAAGTATTGCAACAACAAGTATCTATCCGGGTGAGATGCACAAATCTACTGAATTCGCTGAAGAAAAAGAATAATGCGAAAAAAACCCTCAAGGATGATCGGAGGAGTAGCAAACTCAGCACATACGATATCATGAGGAGTGGTAGTCTTGGCACGTATCATGTGACACAACATAGTGGCCTGAATGCGAGAAATGCCTGCCCAATCCCAAAGATAAAGTCCTGGCAACCAGATCTCGGAGGCATACATCACTGTTGGAACCACCCGTGTGTGAAACAACTGGCATGAAGTAGCAGGATCAAAAATATGATTCATTGTACAACCACGCTCGAACTGGACCAATGTTGAAAGACCGAAGGAAATGTGCGCAAATGCAGCCTGGCGGAAACCAAGAAGGGGCGCAATAAACAGGGGTCCCAAGTAAGAGTTATGTACTCAGTACATAGCCCCTAACTAGTATACCCTTAGGTACTGGGCCATTACCATTAAGGGCATGTCCTTATAGGACCCAAATAGATAAGGTTCAGTATCCTTATCCTCTAGAAGCTTCTTTTGGGCTTCTTTGTGGGTATAAGTAGGCCCTCATTGTATTCATTTGACAGCTGATGATATTGATCTCTCTCTTTAGTTTCCTTAATCTCTCTCTTTCCTGCTTTCTAGGGTTAAGTCTTGCTTATGTGCTGCTTTCATAGCTTCAGTCTTGCTTATGTGATACTTTCATAGTTTAGCTCTAGATCAGCTGTGGCTCTATTCGTAACTTGGTATCAAAGCACTTTCATGATTGCTGAATTTCAGATCTGATTTTCTGATTGGGTGCCCATTTTCCTTGCTGATTTTTCTCTCTTTGCTGAGGGCTTTCGTCTCTTTGCTTCAGCAACATTCAGCACAGTTTGGAGGACCAGCTCCCATCAAAGCATTTTCCTTGGCGGAGCTTTAGCAGATAGTTAGCGGAAGTACTTCCGCTAAATTTGGCGGCCGAAAAAAAAAAAATTTGGGCAGATTATTTCCGGCGCCCAAGTTCCAACCCTCTATCACCCATTTCCAGCTTGTTTGCAGGCTCTTCAGCGCCCAATTCCCTCATCTCTTTCGTCCGTTCCTCCCATTTTCAGCCCTCTTTTCACTTTTGTTTGCAGGCTGTCCAGTCGCTTCATACTTGTCACTTTCGTCCAATTTTGTCTCCGTTTGCAGCCATTTTTCACACCTTGTTTGCATGCTGTCCGTCGCCCATCCTCAACCAAATTTCACGAAGTTCCGACTCCGTTTGATACTCCAATTTGTCACTTGCTTCCTGGCTGTCAGGTGAAGTGCTACTATTGTAGCAAGATGGGGCATTATGCCTCAGAATGCCTCAAGAGGAAGCGAGATTAAAGCCAGGCCAACATGAGCAAAGAGGAGGAGGAGGAGAGTTCACATGAGGACTCTCTCATGATGTCCATATTTTCTTCAACAAGCTTCAAAGGAGAAGATCCTTGGTGGATTGACTCGGGTGCTAGTTCACACATGACTAGTAAAAGGGAGTTTTTCTCTTCTCTCTTATCTTATGATGGACCTATAAAGTCTATCTATACAGTAAATGATGAAGCTTGTAAGATTGAAGGAGTTGCACTTTTTTCATTTGTTGATTGCTGTCCTTTCTTAGTTGTGATAATAGTGGTTTAAATAGACGAATTTGGGGTGACGACAAGAGTCCGCTCTCTCAAGTTTTCGTCTATTCCTTCCACTATCATTATGGCACATTCACCTACCCCGAGTGAGAGTACTCAAGAAACCTTATCCAATCAGTTTCGTCGCATGGATGAGACCCTTTCTGGCCTCGTTCTTCGCTTCGATACCGTTATGACGGGCTTTGCTACTATGCAGTCACAGATTGATTCTTTACAACCTCATGGTCCTGGTAAAGCTCATGTTTCCTTTATTTGGGCCTCCATTTGGATTTCCATCCTCTTCTCCTTCGCTTGGCAGTGGGGTTCATTATGCACCAACCCCACCCCCTGGCTTCCCACGTCAGTCAGCTCCTACGCCACATTTTCCACGTCATCCAGCTCTTGAGTCACAATCATTTGAGTCACGTGCGTCATTTGAGACAGTCATAGAGCTATTTGAGGTAGTCATTGAGCTACCTGAGTTAGTTCATGTCTCGCATAGTGAGTTTGAGTCACATCTACAGGTTGATGTTGCACAGGTTGATATTGCAGATGCTTCACAGGTTGATCTTACAGATACTACAAAGGTTGATGCTAATATTACAGATACTACATGCCTTAGTGCAGTTCCCGAGTGCTTTGTTACTGTAGCCTGCTTTGATACTGTTGCATCCTTTGCTACTGCTGATGCTATTACATGCTTTGATACTGATGCTGATACTGATGATGAGTACCTTGGTGCTGCTCCTGAGTGCCATGCTACAGATATTGTAGCCTATGTTCCTTATCACACTGCTTTTGAGTACCATGTTACAGATGTTGTAGCCTATGCTGCTTATTACGATGAGTCTATGGTTGTTCTTTTAGATGACTTGCCTACTCATTCAGTAGTAGCACTACACGTGTCACATGCTTCTACATTTCATGATGGTTCCTACGTTGGGTGTCCTATCCCTCCGTTGATAGTTCCTATTCATATTGTATATGCGTATCTTCTAGATGCATATTTAGGCCAGAGCTTATTAGTTGGTGTTTCTGCTATTATGCCCAAGTATGATGTTATTACATTTGCGGATCATGCTCATCTAGATGCTGTTTTATATTCATGGCTACTAGGACATTGTATATTCATGGTCCATGAGGATACCTTACAGTATTGTTGCTTTACACTCATGGGCACTATGGATCCCTTGGCATGACGACTTCTACATTCTTGGGCATTGCACATACCTTGGGTTGATGTACGGTTGTCTGTTCCAGCTATTCTTTGTCAGGGTGATCTACCACAGTTTCCTTGGCATTCATGGTTGTTGCATGATCTCTTTATACTTCAGGTTCCTTGGCATTCCTGGTTGCTGCACATAGCTTGGTCTTTGATGTTGTTCCAGAGTGGTTGCCGAGCTGTGCTTTTCCGATGGTATTCTTGGGCTATTTGACTAGCTTTGGATATCTCCGTTGTTGGGGTCCTGCATATCGAGATTTTCATATGGTCTTCTTGGGCTATTCGGCTAGCCCTGGATATTTCACTTGTTGGGGCCCTTCACTACGACATATTTCTTTGGCATTCCTGGGCTATCAGAGTACCTTGAGCGAGTTTTCTTCTCGCTTGGTTTTCTTTATGCATCTACATTAGTTGCTTATAGTTGATGTACAGTGCTTTGTAGTTGCTTATAGTTACTGTACAGTGTTTTGTGGAGTTTGTGTGATACTTTTGGAGTACCTGTTGTGACGACTTATGTCCTCTCCTTCAGTATTTCCATTGGTTCATGCCTTATTTCTCCTGTATTATGAGTCTTTAGATTTATTGATTTTCGTCCTGATGATTGGTTATTACCATAGCTATTGCTTGGGGCCAACATTGTGGACAATGTTGTTTTAAAGTAGGGGAGAGTTATGTACTCAATACATAGCCCCTAACTAGTATACCCTTAGGTATTGGGCCATTACCATTAAGGGCATGTCCTTATGGGACCCAGATAGATAAGGTTCAGTATCCTTATCCTCTAGAAGCTTCTTTTGGGCTTCTTTGTGGGTATAAGTAGGCCCTCATTGTATTCATTTGACAGCTGATGATATTGATCTCTCTCTTTAGTCTCCTTAATCTCTCTCTTTCCTGCTTTCTAGGGTTAAGTCTTGCTTATGTGCTGCTTTCATAGCTTAAGTCTTGCTTATGTGATGCTTTCATAGTTTAGCTCTAGATCAGCTGTGGCTCTATTCGTAACTGTAAGTATAAGAGGCAACAATGTCAACTTCCTGGCCGCAATAGAAGAATTGATAATTGTGAAGGCTCTGTCGATTGGTGTTCAAAATCATGTTCTTTGTCTTTTTTAAGTTAACAGAGAGACCCCAAGCAGCACAAAACCGATGTAATACCTGTAAGTGACACTGCAACCCTTCTGGTGAGGGAGAAAGCATAACAATGTCATCAGCATAAAGCAGAATGGGGATGAGCAAATGAGCCAGCGGGCAACCATCTCCACCTTCTTCACGAATGAGGTGCTCAAGATCATCAATATAAAGTGCAAACAACGGAGGGGATAGTGGACAGCCTTGCTTGACACCAACAGTGCTACAGATGGGAGAAGACAAATCAATACCCAGCCGAATACGTGCTAGAACTCTCTCATACAGAGCAACCACTGCCGCGAGAATAGAGTTGGAAAAGCCAAGCTAACGTAGTCTCCTAATCAAAAGATGACGGGGAACAGTATCAAAGGCCTTAGAGAGATCAACGAAACATATGCTTTGCCTCCTCAATGATAGTACGTAGGGTGAGGACATGATCAAGAGTGCTATAACCCCGGCGGAAGCCAGCCTGGCCAGTCGTATACAATAGTCGAGAATCAGCCTCTGTCGTAACGAAGTTCTAGAAAATAGTGGCGTACAACTTGGTCATGGTATGACCAATCATAATAGTGAGATAGTTGTGGACATTCATGGCATCGCCTGCTTTAGGAATGGGGTAAAGGAGATTGGTGGCCCAGGGTATGGGGAAACCATCAACGACAGAGCGGTTGAAACAGCGGGCCAGGAAAGGGAGGTGAGTTTGGCAACTAGTTTGAGGAGCTCGGCTAAAAGGAGGTCAATGTCAGACGTACGATTGTTCTTGAGTTTGTAGATGGTGGCTTCAACCATGTCAGGAGCAAAGAGGTCACAGTGGGTAGAAAGAGAGATGGAAGGGTGAGCAATTGTATATAGGTTGGTTGCATAGTCGACCTAGGATTGAAGAGGGATGGGTGCACTGGATAGGGGCTTATGAAGAAAGATCTTCCAAAAAGTAGCCGAGGAAGCAGAGTGGAGGGAGCGAAGGAGGTAGGAGGACATCATGATTATTCCCAGACTTGGGAAGTCCGATGACAAAATCCATGGAAATACTTTCTCACTCCTTACTGGGAATTTCCAACAGATGTAACAGACCAGCTGCTTTGAGTCTTTCGGCTTTGTTAACTTGGCATTGTTCACACTTTCGAACATATGCCTCCACATGACCGTTCATTTTTGGCCAATAAAATTCTCTTTTAACAAGGTCAAGTGTTCTTTGTATACTAGGGTGACTCGCATTGGGGCTATCGTGACACTCATGCAGGATTTGGGCCCAATGTCCACGATGTCTGCCACACAAACTTTTTCTCTACAAAAAAGTAAACCATTCCTAATGAAATACTCATCAAGTATCTTCTCTTCGTGAGACTTCTTGGAATCCTGCTTTCCAAGATTATTTTTCAAAATAGAGCTTTTTGCCAAGACTTCTTGCCATATATGACAGAAAAACTCGTCAGTCCGACAAAGATCTCGTAGAGAAAGATACAACTCGGATTGGAACTTAGCAAAGCATAACTGATTAACCTCCCAATCCGGCTCAAAGCATCAGCGACACAATTCGACGTACCACGACGGTACTTAATGTCGAATTCGAACTCCTAAATGAGTTCTGACCAACGGGCCTTACAACCCTTGAGGTCCGAGGCATCACAGATAAACTTAAGAGACTCATGATCCATCATAGCCACGAATTTAGATCCATACAAATAATGTCTCCAGATATTTAATGCATGGATAACAACAAAAAGTTCCCTCTCAAAAGTAGAATATCTACTTTGAGCTGGGTTTCCAACTTCTTGCTTTCGAAAGCCACTAGTTTACCATCCTAGTAAAGGACTGCACCCACCGCATAGTCACTAGCATCCGTTTCCACCAAGAAAGGTTTGCTAGGGTCCACTATGTGTAAAATAGGGGCTGTAGACACTGACATCTTCAAAGCTTCAAAGCTTTGATTAAGTTCATCAGTCCAAATAACAGGTGGACTGATTTTCGAATGCCTTTTGGCTTTTTTTTTATTACCCTTTTTAGTCTTCCTTTTGGCTTTCTTCACTCCCTTAAGAAGATTCGTTAGAGGTAATGCAATTAAGGCATAATCTTTAATGAATTTATGGAAAAAACCTGTGAAGCCTAAAAAGGATTTAACTTTTCTTATGGTTTTCTGGATAGGCCAATCACGAACTTTTTGGACCTTATCGTAATCGATCTCAAGACCTCGATCGGAAACGATATGTCCCAATTATTTGAGTCTTGTTTGAAAAAACTCACATTTAGACTCCTTAGCATATAGCTTTGCCTGCCTTAGAATATCTAAGACCGTACGCAAATGCTCTTCATGCTCCTCAAGAGTCCTATAAATCAGGATATCGTCCAAGAATACCACCAGAAACTTTCCCAGATATGGACAAAGAATATCGTTCATAATCTGTTGGAAGGTTGTCGGGGCATTAGTTAGACCAAAGGGTTAGAGCGAAAGTCGGTTTTGAAAACATCGCCCTCGTGGATCCTTATTTGATGGTACCCTGACCTAAGGTCCAATTTGGTGAAATATCTAGCACCATTCAATCAGTCCATTAAGTCGTCCATCAGAGGTGAGGGATAACGGTTTTTAATAGTCATTTTAAAATCAACACAAAGACATATACCACCGTCTTTCTTGTCGGTTAACAATATAGGAGCTCCCCAAGGGAACTTATTGGGTCGAATATGGCCTTTACGTAATAACTCCTCAAGTTGCCTACCAACCTCATCTTCTTCCTTCGGGCTCATCCTGTAAGGAAAAAGCAATACAGGAGAGCTGGGGAAGGAGATCTATATGATGATCTACACCCCGAGAGGGGGGTAGACCCTCAGGCAATTGCTCAGGGAATATATCACTATATTCCTCCCTAAGTCTTTTAAAGATTTTACCCTCAGGTGTTAATTCTAAATTAACATCAGAAAAAGACAAAGCTTTGGGGAAAGACAATACATCAACATTGAAATTAGTAACAAAAGCATCCATGTAAGATTCATCTTTCAAATAACATAAATACGAGTGATACTCGGAATCCATCAAACATTGATTAGCCTCATGAGCAATTACAAAAGCTAGTTCGGGCTCATCGCCTTCAAGATGAACCATTGAGCCATTATGCAAAAAAGATAAACTATGAGTTACATAATCTTTCCTTTCCTAGCATAAAACCATTCTTTACCTAGGATTAAGTCTACCTTACCAAGATTCATAATATGGAAATAAAAACTATCTACATGGTTCTGAATCCTCAACGGTATGTGAGGGACAAACTGGTCCCAGACCTGTTGCTCCCCACCCGCTGCCATCCTAACCACGTACTTGTCGTCACTTGGGGTTGGCTGCCTATGAGCCCATTCATGCGAATGAGGTCGTGAGCCCAAAAACCGCAGTACTACAACAACAATTACTACAAACAGTTTCATCCTTAAAGGACACATCAATACAAGAAATTGAAGAATTACCTGGTGCCTTGAAAGAGCGGCCACCCTTCTTCCATATCTTCGAGCAGTCCTTAAAGAGAGTTACGAATGCAACCACAATTGATCTAGAGCTAAGCTATGAAAGCATCACATAAGCAAGACTTAACCCTAGAAAGCATGAAAGAGACATTAAGGAGACTAAAGAGAGAGATCAATATCATCAGCTGAGTAACAAATGACACAGATTCCCTACTTATAGCCTAGAGGAAGCCCTAAAAGGAAGCTTCCAGTGGCTAGGGCCCAACTGGGAGGGATAATAGTGCGCCCTCCAAGAAGGCCCCCACTCTCCAGTAATATGTCCAAATGTCCCAATAATGAATAATAAGGCCCAAGGCCAACCATATAGTCTAAATGTCAATAATGAATAAAAAATGGCCCAAGGCCTACGCAACCTGTATATGTGACTCTGACTCACTATAAGGGTGGAAAATGTGGAACGGTAAGGGCCAAAGGCACATGAATCATATAAGGAACGGTAGAAAATATCATGAGGCAGATACAACCTGATCACGAATAGCGAGGGAACCATCAACCGTGGACCCGTGAAGAACCCCAGAGAACTCAGCAGGAAAATCGGCCATAACGGACTCAAGAGATGGAGATATAGAATGGAGAAGATACTACACCAACCACCGAACCAAGAGGGCTATTTGAGGTATGCGCAGAAGCAATAGTAGAAATACCACCAAGGTATACGACCTCAATATCAATGGAACCAGGAATGACCACTGAATACGATATATGTGAATCAAGGCATATAGGCGCAAGGCACGTAGCAACAACCTGTAAATCCGGAGCAGCATCAACTTGAGGAAGAGGACCCACGGATGGTGAAAGTGAAGCAGCAATTGATGTACTCTGAATGGAAAGAAGAGCTGCATCTTGAGCCTTTGGCAGGCTACGCGTAAACTGCTTCCCGGGTAACCAACTGATAGTTACCATGGGAATCAATACCAGCAAGTGAATGATGCTGACCATCATGAGTAAAGGAAAGTGTCTGCTGAGAGAGATCCACAACAACAGTACCAAGTGAAGAGAACCAGTCTGCACCAAAAATACTGTCATAGCGCTCCAGAGGAATGATGTAGAAATCTGCCTGACCAGAGAAAAATCACCAATGTGATAATCCAAGCCCTGAAACATCTGAGAACTGAGAAAAGAATAGGAACGAGCAACCTCAACACTGAGAGGCTGGGAAGCAGGAACAGGTGTAGCATGAATCCTGGTGGAAATGTAACTGCTAATAATTGAATGTGTACTGCCTGTATCCACTAAACCAATATACTCTCGCCCCACATCTAGAATAATATGATCCAGAAATGGAACAACATACGTAGGCATAATAACAGAAGCATCAACTGATAAATTCTGGCCTAAATATGCCTCTAGAAGAACCACATATTCATCTAGACGGGTATCAACAAAATCAGCTAGTGAGTATACAGTAGGACCATCATGAATTGTATAACCATATGCCATATGGAGATCTACTGGAGAAGTAGGCAAAGCATCTGAAAGAGCAACCATAGACCCATGAATAATAGGAGATAAGGAGCATAGGCGACAACATCTATAGCATGGCGTGCAAGAACATGAGTAGCATCAAAGTACTCAACAACAATATCAAAGCATGCAACAACATCGGCTGTAGTAGCAAGGCATACTAGATCAGTACAAAGCGTGGAACAATATCATAGCATGGAACAGCATCGGCTGTAGTAGCAAGGCATACTATATCAGTATCAAAGCATGCAACGGCATCAGCAATAGTATCACAGCATGCTATATCAGTATCATGGACCATATCAGCCGCAACCTGTATATGTGACTCTGACTCACTATGGGATACAATGATGAGCTCAGGTAGATCAATAACTATCTCAAGTAAATCAGGCAACCCGCTCACACTATGTGATATAGAATCATCCGCATGTGTATCGCTAGCAATGTGTGAATCAACCTCATGTGAATCGCTAGAAATGTGTGACTCTATCTCTATTTGTCCTACACAAGAAAATGGAACCTCGCGTATGGAAGAATGCTCACGAGGGGAATCATAAGAAGTAGAACTCTCAAGACCTATAATACCACTCGTAAGCGCGAGAGGAGGAACAAATGCGGAATCATCATTGAAAAATATAAGAAGGCGAAGTACAGGTAGAAAGTCATGCCACTCAAAGATAGGTGGATGACAATGGAGATAGTCAAACCACTTCGACCTAGCAGAACCCTTTAAGAGATAAATTGCATCAAGAATCTTAATAGGACCTGGACAAGTTGGCCGAGAAGTATCAAAGAAATACTGAAGACGTGTGACCCATTTGTCTAACATATGTTCAGATGGTATATCACTATTAAAAATAGAAAGATAATCTATAGGGGATAGAGACCGAAAATCAGAAGTCATGATTAAAAATAAAATCAAAAGTAATTGAAAAGAATACATAACCCAATGATCCAAATAATTTGGGTGGTTTTTTTTTTTTCCAAGCGTTGTAACAGAAAACGAAAACAGAATCACATTAAAAAATAAATCAAAGTCGGAGACAAACCGGAATACACTAAAATACTGACAGGTAACTGAGAATCAAGTTAAGGAGAAACCGTAAAAGAAAAGCAAACAATGAAGGATCCAAAATGTTTGCCTTGTGTTTTTTTTTTTTTTTCTAATCGTAACAAAATGAAATTGAGCACCAGATCTTAACAAAAAAGTGAGATAAAGAAAAACAAAACAATATCACACTAAAACGGAAGTAATGTAAAAAGAGACTATAAAAGGCAGCAATGAATACCTCGAGAGGTAATGTAATCAAAATGAAATGGAGAAGAACATCGGATGTTGTTAAGAGCCGGCAAAAATAAAATGAGGAGAATGGTTGAAAATCTAAAGATCCCCGAGCAGTGTTAAAATTTCTTGCAAATTCAAGGAACAGTAGGCTGTAGGCAAATCATTGTAGATCGTAGGTAGGTAGAGTAGGGTGCAGGTCCGTAAGGTAATGGAACTGAGGCAACTAGGAACAATGATAAAGAGAGAAGAGAGAAGCGAAAGATTGAAGTAAATCGGAAGTAGGCAGGTATAGAAAGAATCCGTCACTAGCTAGAGAGGTGGAAGCCAGGCAATGTTGGAGGCAATGACAGCAATGACAGCTGTGGAAAGATGAAGTGCTCCAGAAAGGTAGGAAAGGATGAGAGGAGCAGAGTTGTTGAGGCAGGTTGCCAGTGAACAGATCACCAGAAGGTAGTAGGGGGACGTGGAGGAGCGATCAATGAAGTAGGGAGAGGTACGTAGGCAGATGAGTGATAGAGTTGCGTTGGAGGTGATGTAGATCATAGGCTAGAGATAGGTGTAGAACTTACAGAGATAGTGAGATCTCAGGCAATGTAGATAGGCTGAAGGAGGAGTATAATCAACAGGGAAGGCAGTAATGAAGGAATAGAGGCAGCAAAGGTAGGAATGAAGGTAGAAGGAGCACTAGCTGGCGGATCAGAGAAGAGGCAGCAAGAAGAGAGAGAGAGCTGCAGAAGGTAGAAGCAATGCTGGAGAGAGAAGGCGGCCAAATCCAGATCCTTCGTTAAAGCTCTTCCAACCTGCAAACAAAAGAGAGAGAACAGATGGCAGATCGTAGGCCCTTCAATGAAGATCCTACAACCTGCTAGCAAAAAAGAAAACACAACAAGAAATTCAAAAATTCAAACAACCTAAAAAGAAACCAAAAAGCACAAAACACTTCCCAATAGCTCAGGAAAGTGCTCTAATACCAAGCTGCGAATGCAACCACAACTGATCTAGAGCTAAGCTGTGAAAGCATCACATAATCAACACTTAACCCTAGAAAGCAGGAAAGAGAGATTAAGGAGACTAAAGAGAGAGATCAATATCATTAGCTGAGTAACAAATGACACAGATTCCCTACTTATAGCCTAGAGGGAGCCCTAAAAGGAAGCTTCCAGTGGCTAGGGCCCAACTGGGAGGGATAATAGTGCACCCTCCAAGAAGGCACCCACTCTCCAGTAATATGTCCAAATGTCCCAATAATGAATAATAAGGCCCAAGGCCAACCATATAGTCTAAGTGTCAATAATGAATAAAAAAGGGCCTAAGGCCTGCTTATGCATAGAGTAAAGTAAATGTAAATGGATGTGGCAAATGTAATGAGTCGAGTTCATAATTGAGAAGTGCCCCTTCTCCATACAGGAGAAACACACACATCGCTTTTGGCCTTGTCAAAGTCTGCTCTCTCCAACCAAGGGCGCTTCTTTTTTTTTCCCGATGGGGAAGCTACGTCGACAACTTTCTCTTTGCCCTTTTTCAAGGAAGGGCCCGAAGAGGATTTGTTCTTGGATTCAGGCTTCTGTTGCTCTTTGCGGGTTACCGCGTGCGTATCGTCAAAAATCCTCGCGAAACGCACTCCAACCTCAAGGGATTGTGGCTTATTACGACGGACCTCTAATTGATAGTCTTTGGGCAAGCCCAAAATAAAATGAAGTTTGAGGAGAACTCCGTCAATGCGGTTAACAATGTTATGGTTTAAGTTTGATCAGTTTCACCATGTATTTTAGCGCCACGCAATTTTTAATTTGCGTTGTATTCTCTCAAAGTTTAAATAGGCTTACCAAATTTGTAAACATTATAAAAATTTATTGTAAAGGTTTTAAAACCTTGAGTAGGCCCATAAGTTGTACATGGGGCCCTAGGGGGCGATTTTACATGCTAATTTTTAGCGCCCTAATTCATCACCATTTTCAGCAGTTTTCTCCATTTTTTTTCAAGTTATGTGCGGATTTTGGTAGCTACTGCCCAGCGCCCTACTACCTTGCCATCTTCGACGGATTTCTCCACCGATTTGCTGTCCATTTTGCTGATTGTTTGGAGGCTGTCCAGCGCCCTACTTCATCACGATTTTTAGCAGTTTTTCCATCATTTTGCAGGACATTTGTGGATCCTACTAGCTGTTATCCAACACCCATTTTACATTCTCTCTCTCTCTCTCTCTCTCTCTCTCTCTCTCTCTCTCTCTCTCTCTCTCTCTCTCTCTCACTCGTTTTGCAGATTATCACTATCGTTTGGAGGAGGACAGGCGCCCTATTGCTGCCCACCTACTGCCCATTTTCCAGCCCACCATCACCTACTTCCAGCACCCTACTTTACTTTCCGCTTGCTGTCCACAACTCAAACCTATTTGTACTCTTTCCCAGCCCACCCCTCCTTGCACTGTCTCCACCTTTCTACTTATTTTCTAGCTTTGCTTGCTGGCTGCCTAACCCTCTCTTTTTGGGACTCACCTTCCTTACTTGGCTGTCCATTTTCCAGCCACATACTCCAGTACTTGCTACTTCTTTCTCTCGTTATTTGGTTGCTTTTGCAGGCCTCTCTTATCTCTATTTGGTGGCTGCCTGGCATCTCTCCATTTTACTACCGTTTTCAGCACGCTTTCGATTGCAGTTGCGAGGTACTACTTACACTATTTGTCATTTCCCTCTTTTTTTAGCAGCCTTTGTCACGTCTTTTCATTGGCATACCTGTTGTGACGACTTATGTCCTCTCTTTCAGTTCGTCCACTTGATTAGCGTCTTGCCTAGCTTATTTTCTGCCTGTGGCTGTTGTTTTGTTATTTCCATTCCATTTTGTAGTTTGTGATTTCCATCGCATTTTTCATTTTGCCTTTTGTTATTTGTTATTAGTTTCCGTTCCATTTGCGTTTCGATTCCATAATTCATTTTCATTGCACTTTTTCTTCATTTTCTACGCTCCATTATAAAAAAATAAAAAAAACCACCCAAATTATTTGGATCATTGGGTTACTTATTCTTTTCTGTTACTTTTAATTCAATTTTTTGTCATGACTTCTGATTTTCGGTCTTTATCCCCTTTAGACTATCTTTTTGTTTTTAATAGTGATATACCATCTGAACATATGTTCAACAAATGGCTCACACGTCTTCAGTATTACTTTGATACTTCTCGGCCAACTTGTCCAGGTCCTAATAAGATTCTTGATGCAATTTTTCTCTTAAAGGGTTCTGCTAGGTCCGAGTGGTTTGACTATGTCCATTTTCATCCACCTATCTCTGAGTGGCATGACTTTCTACCTGTACTTCGCCTTCTTATTTTCTCCAATGATAATTTTGTATTTGTTCCTCCTCTTGCTCTTACGAGTGGTATTATAGGTCTTGGGAGTTCTACTCCTTCTGATTCCCCTCGTGAGCATTCTTCCATATGTGAGGTTCCATTTTCTTGTGCAAGATAAATAAAGATAGAGTCACACATTTCTAGCGATTCACATGAGGTTGATTCACACATTGCTAGCGATACACATGAGGATGATTCTGTATCACACATTGTGAGCTAGTTGCCTGATTTACTTGAGATAGTTATTGATCTACCTGAGCTCGTCATTGTATCCCATAGTGAGTGAGAGTCACATATACAGGTTCCTACTGATGTTGATTCACATATACAGGTTGCGGCTGATATGGTCCTTGATACTGATATAGCATGCTATGATACTATTGCTGATATCGTTGCATGCTTTGATGGTGCTATCGATGTTCTTGCATGCTATGATATTGTTCCATGCTTTGATACTGATATAGTATGCCTTGCTACTACAGCCGATGTTGTTGCATGCTTGATATTGTTGTTATTATTCCTCTACATCAGATGTTGCTCTAGTTGTTGATGCACCAGGGATTACTGCTATTTGATCCAGTTTCTTTTCAACAGTTGGGTCTTTTTTTTTGTGTCGGGGAGAGTTATGGACTCAGCTCATTACATTCGCCACGTCCATTTACATTTACTTTACTTTATGCATAAGTAGGCCTTGGGCCTTTTTTATTCATTATTGACACTTAGACTATATGGTTGGCCTTGGGCCTTATTATTCATTATTAGGACATTTGGACATATTATTGGAGAGTGGGGGCCTTCTTCGAGGGCGCACTATTATCCCTCCCAGTTGGGCCCTAACCACTGGAAGCTTCCTTTTAGGGCTTCCTCTAGGCTATAAGTAGGGAATCTGTGTCATTTGTTACTCAGATGATGATATTGATCTCTCTCTTTAGTCTCCTTAATCTCTCTAAGTCTTGCTTATGTGATGCTTTCATAGCTAAGCTCTAGATCAATTGTGGCTTCATTCATAACTTCAGGTGTTTAAGATTCTGAGGCTACCACAACTATCCATGGTTGCCATCTCCTAGTACTAAAGTCAACACATCATCGCGTGTGTCATGCAAGGAGCCAACATATTGAGATTGCTCACCATTTCATTAGAGAAAAGTTCTTGCCAACTTGAGCATGTACCCTGAAAAGATTGTATTGCAAACATATCACTAAGTCCTTAGGCAGGGAACTATTTGGGAAGCATAGGCTTTCTCCCTTGGGGTTAAGGAAAATGTATAATTAAGGAGGAAAAAGATGTTGGACTAGAGGGGGAATGTGAAAAATGAGCAAATGCCAACTTCAAGCATGGCCTAAACCAAACATTAGATCATCATTTTTTAAGGCCAACAAACGTCATTCAGGCCCATCCTTCCAAGTGTTCCTTGACGTTTGCCGAGAGTCAAGAGTTGCCTCACCTAGAGATTGCCATCTGGCAAAGCCAAGAGGTGCCTTTCCGGGAGCAAATAAAAAGGTATTTGGAAGGTAATGGCTCAAGGTAGACCTACCGCACACTCTCTTCTCTCTATAAAAGAGAAGTACCTTGAGCTCAAAGACAAGTGAATGCTAAGTAGATGCTAAGCTTTGTGGTGTCATTAGCACTTTGGTAGATTTTGCCATCATTTTATTTCTATGCTATGTATTGGATCTTTTATCCTTCTACTAGCTATCAATACAAGTCTAGATGTTGTTGTCAATCTATTGATGCTGTTTTCACTTGGTTTGGATGAGTTTAATGTAGTGTAAGTGAACTCCTTATTGTTTCATTGCTTCTAAAGTTCATTCTGCCAAGCATTGGAGAAAGATTGGTTGGCTTGTTCATCATCATTGAACTCGGCCATCTTTCTTGAACCTTTCACAAACCCTTCCCAAGGTAGTACATCCTTTTGGTCCTCCATTGCCACATATGGTCAAAAGGGGTAAAGATGGAAGTAAGTGGCTAACTCAAGTGTACTTGATATTCAAAGGTCAATCGATTTCATAGACACTGGATTTGAAGTTGATTCTAACTTTCTGACTACTTTCCAAGTTTCAAGGTTATTTGAGGTGGTTAGACCTTTCAACC
This sequence comes from Diphasiastrum complanatum, assembly GCA_029204225.1. Lineage (NCBI taxonomy): Eukaryota > Viridiplantae > Streptophyta > Lycopodiopsida > Lycopodiales > Lycopodiaceae > Diphasiastrum > Diphasiastrum complanatum. The sequence goes on from CM055098.1 coordinate 3,954,434, forward strand.
ACTCTTGCTACATTGTTGGAGGTAAGTCCATAATTGTAGGTATTTGACTCCCTGGAAGATGCATAAAAATCTCACCATGCCCTATAACTCCAAACTCAAAGTCGTACACAAATGAAATATACTTAACTCAACCACCTACCTAATGGAAGGTGGGATTGAGATGACTTGACTGCATCTTATTATAGCAGTTGGTATAAGCTGGGATAAATGTAGTAGCCAATTTACAAAAGTTGTTTAAAAAGACAGCTTCGTATATATGTTAGTATCTACCATCATATTTCAACTTGAGTAGACTATCCACAATTTCATTTCATCTTTCATAGTGAAAGTGAGTATATAGAATATGATATTGACTGCTGTATAAGGGTTTTCAACCTTTTTCAGAATCATTTAATCAGTTAAACATGGTTACAATCAAAATTGAAGCTTTCAACAATTACTGAACTTTCACACCGGCATATGCTGCGCAAACAAGAAGTTTATTATTGCTTATTTTCCCCGACACTTTTCTTTCCAGTACCAATTGAAATGTGCAACTTCACACAGATCTCTGGAGTATTTCTCACACATTTGAAACGTGCACTAAAAAAAATTTACATTCTGAAGTTAAAAGCGTTTGGCTGCTACCTGGGCCACATGGCAGAAATGTTTTGTATATGACAGGGTCTGGGACAAACTTGAAGCAGCTGCAGCTATACTAAGGCCACATTTGGAAAATCTTTATGATGTAACCAGCACAACAAAAAAGGATACATTTTCATCTATATTCACCACATAAATAAGTTCCTGTAACAAAATGGCAAAGAGAAACACAAAATGAACCTAATCTACCCTTGGTGGCCATTAAACAACACCTTCCAAGAAGCCCGATACTTGCTGATTAGGATTGTGAATGGTAGTATTATATAACAACTTAAACAGAAAAAGAAAACATCTTTGTCTCCGTGAATGGCATGTATGACTTTGATGTAAGAAAACAGAGAAGTAAAACACAGCAATTGAAATTTTAACCACAGGAAGATAATTGTGTCTATGTCTACTCAATGTAAATCAGGTATTTTACATGAAACAAGCATCACATATACTACTGTAGCAACCAATGTGAAAGAATTCATGAATATCGGTTTGGAGCAGGTAGTACTTGGAAGAAGGAAGCCAACCACTTAGGCCAACTGCAGAATCTATCATAAGAGGGAAAGGAGTGCCATCACTGTACTTTCCAATCACAGAACGAGTTACTGCAAACAAGGCTGTGGCAGCACCTTGACTGAAGCCTCCAACTGCAAGCTTTACTGTTTGTTCAGACAAATGTATACTCAGCCAGACGACATATGCAATAATGTTGTGTTCCAGGCATTAGCCCCTATAGTGAGTTTTGATCAACACATTACTGCATGAATGTTTCCACTTGATAAGCAAACCATCTCTTTCAAACAAAACTAATGAGTCAAAAGCTTTTTGTAGAAGCTTCACCATGTATACTTTCACATCAGCAACAAGAAAAAAAAGAACAAGCTTTTTTACTAAAGAATAGGAAACAGATCACATCATGAATTTCCCCACCTGTTCCGCCCAACCATATTCTCAAAAAATTACTCGGCCAAAAGCTTTTCATTGCATTAAACTATTCAGAACTAGAACATATCTCTTACTCAGAATGTGTAGCTACTGAGTTCTTTTGGGTTTTGGGACTTTGATGTTCAAACATGAGTGCAATCAGGTGGATGCGCCATCTTTTCCATAGCTGACCAGCAATGTTTGACTGAAATGCATTTCATTCAATGAAATTCCGTTTCGAAAAAGTACGCTTCAAATGGACCGTTCGAAATGGATTTTAAAATTAGAGAAAAAAAAGAAAAAACGTCATGTGTGTGAGAAAGTTTCATAAAACTTTAGTTAAAACTCAATAAGGAATAGTAGAATTATAAATACCTGGTGCATGTGCATTGTGTGACGTATCTTAATGTCTCATTGAGTCCCCAGTCATCTAAGTGTGTTGATTACTGATTATTATATTGTCATAGTATAGAGCTATAATCACTATCTAGACACTTTAACAACACTTGGTTTTCCTTTAGGAATAAACCAAGAAAAAACAAAAACCCTAAAAACATTTTCTCGACAGAGCCAATTCTTCTTTTCAAACACGTTGCGAAAAGGTTTTTCCTCAAGACATGGGGACAAGTTCACAATAAGCTTTGTTAGATAATTTTTTATGCAGGATAACTTCATTTCTTTCAAGTTAGCCAAGAAATAGGAGTTGGATCTTTTGAAGATCATGTGCTTGAAGCTCAGGTGCTTTTGCAGATGGTAATGCTAAAATCTATCCTATAATTGGTATACTTGCCCATTGAATCCATCGTAGCACCATTACAAGAAATAGATGTAACTCTAGGCATACCATAGCACAAACTGCATAATCCACTTGTTAATGACAACAAGCACTTGATAACTTGGAAGCATCAAGGCAAATCCATAAGTGTGCATGTAGAACATAGTGGGAAAACTATCCCTATAGTTACTCATATTCAAATGGCTAAAGTACTAAAGCATTTCATATCTTTTCTTACTTCTTGTTTGTACAAAATATGGATGATGATGACGTGAATGTGAATGCAAATTCTCCTTTGAATACCCATAGGAAAGACTTCCTATTACAATACTCTTCATGTCTTTTTGATGAACTTCAATATTCCTTACCTCCCAAAAGACCGGAAGATCATAAGATAGACATCATTCCTGGAAGTTCCATACCCAATAGACCACCCTATAGAGTAAGCCTCTCCCAACAAGAAGAAATTTCTGAACAAATTAACGATTTGTTGGAGGAGGGCCTTATAAGACCAAGTAGTTCCCCCTATTACTCTCACGTACTATTGGGACAAAAGAAAGATGGGAGCTTTAGAATGTATGGACTACTGTGCATTAAATAAGCTGCCAACGAAAAACCGATTCTCTATTCCAAGAATAGATGATGTTATGGATAGGCTTAATGATGTGTCTTTAGTAAGATAGATCTAACTAGTGGATATCAACAAATCCAAATAGTGCTTGAAGATGTCCATATAACAGCCTTCAAGACTAACTCTAATCTTTATGAATTTCTATTGGTCCCATTCGGTCTTACCAAGGCTCCTATTGGTCCCATTCATTCTGACCAATGCTCCAAGCCTGGTAAAAGTAACACTGCTGCTGATGCTTTGTCTCGTTTACCTGCTCTTACTTACAGTCTTGTTACGTCTCCCCACTCTTGGTATGATGATCTTCCTCAGGCTTATGCCACATGTCCAGACTTTCGTGATGTTATGTCGTCTGCCTCTCATCCTTCCTCTCACCCTCACCAGGTTTATTCCATTGTTAATCATCGTTTGTTTCACTATGGTTCGTTATGTATTCCCAGCACTCTTGACATACGTCCACAACTCCTTCTTGATGCCCATTCCTCTCCTGTTGGTGGCCATTTTGGTTTTCAGAAGTCCTTGTTCCGTTTGAAAGAACATTTTTATTGGCCTTCCATGAAGCGTGAGCTTTCCCACCTTATTCATACTTGTGATTTTTGCCTTCGTAACAAGTATTCCCATGAAAAACCTGGCGGTCTCCTTCAAAGTTGGCCTATTCCTTCCCGCCAATGGACTAATATATCTATGGACTTCATTTTAGGTCTTCCCCATACTCAGCGTGGTCATGACTCTTGTTTGGTGGTAGTTGATAGGTTTTCTAAACAAGCTCATTTCATACCAGTCAGACGTACTATTACAGCAGAGCAGTGTGGTCGTATATTTATTTCTGAGATTTTCCGCTTACATGGTCTCCCACGATCTATACTTAGTGATCGGGATACCAAGTTTACATCAGGTTTTTGGACAGAGCTTATGCGTATCTTGGATGTTAGGATACTTATGGGCACTGCTTATCATTCTTCTGCGAATGGTCAGTCTGAGGTTATTAACCGGGTATTGGAGGATTATTTACGACATTATGTTTCTCCTTCTGGTCGTGATTGGGATCAGCATTTATGTTTGGCTGAGTATAGTTATAACAGTTCTGTTAATTCCAGCACATGTGTTTCTCCTTTCCTGCTCGCTCATGGATACTCACCAGTTCTACCCGGTATACCTACTCCTCCAGATGATGCACCTGTTACTATTTCATCTTATCTTTCGAGTGCTCGGGAGATTATTACTAGAGCTGCTACTCATTTACAGCATATTCAGCAGCGGTACAATGGCAACTACATGTTCAAATTTCCGCCTTCAAGACTATCAGGAATGGAGGGAATGCATAGATTTTATGACTGCCACAATTGGGTTCGATACACTACCTCTACCATGCAGTGTTTTCCAGGTGTAGTGCGTGTGTCTTCTTGTGCAGGATCGTTTGAATGTCAAAATAACAACTGCAATTACTGGCAATCATTCAAGAAGAAAAATTCACAATATCTTAATGGGACAGTGAGAACAAGGTGTTCGATTGGCCTAGTTCCAACTGGAATGGGAAGTTTGAGATTTCACCATTGTAATCATCTTGTTTGCTCATCGTTTTGTACAGGGTCTTGCTTCTACTGAGAAGCTTGCGCCGCGCTATTATGGGCCTTTTCAGATTCTTGAGCGCCTCAGTCCAGTTACATATCATCTTGACTTACCTGCTGCTACTCGAGCTTGTGATATCTTTCATGTCAATTTATTACGTGCTGCTATTGAGGATGATGCTCCTCGAGATTCCTCATTTCCTACAGATCCAAAGCTTTTTCCATTCCTGCCAGCTGCTATTTTACAGGTGCGCTTATTGCATAGTCGTCGCCATCGGCAGGTTCAGTTTTTGGTCCAGTGGGATGGTCGTCCTATTGAGGAGGCTACTTGGGATCCCATTGATGTTTTTTATCATACCCCTATCCTGGCTGGTCAGGCTCGATCACTTGCAGCTACCATTGCTTCTTGGGATGCTCCGACTTCTCTTGATGTTCCTTTCTCAGATGGGATATCTTGATGCAGTATTTTTCTCTGGCACTGGTTCTTATCTTATTTTGCCTACATTGGGGGCAATGTTCTTTATAGCCAGGGAGGGTTACAGACTACAGGATACAGGACTACTGGAATACTCTGCATATATTCCACATGCCTCTTTACATTTACTCTTGGTTATGTATATTTCTGGTTACGCATTTTATATTAGTCATGTACAGGCCCCAGAGCCTTTTTATATGCTTATGAGCACTGTGTCCTTTTTTATGACATTGACTGGCCTTGGGCCCTTATTATATGGTTATATGTGGAGTGGGGGCCCGTAGGAGGGCGCACTATTTTCCCTCCACATTTTGCCTCCCTTTACTTTTGAATTCCTATTTTAGGGTTCATTGGTAGGGTATTTATAGGGGCATTTGTACACTCATTTTTCAGATTATTGATTGGTATTGCTTGGGCTCTTCGTGGGAGAACCTATTGTCTTGTCTATTGCTTGTAGGGCTTTAGTCTATTGCTGTCTTTTATGCTTCATTGATTCAACACCTGAGATTTTGATCATAACTGTGCCGCTATTTGATAGGAAGTTGGCACAATGGCAGTTCATCTCTGGACTGCCAACCGATTATCCAAACGAGTGTAAACGGAATATCCTCCATTCATTGGAAGATGCTATCTGTGTGGCCAAGGCCTATAATAGCACCGTTGTTGCCTCGCGAAAAAGCGCGCACGACCAAACAGCCCCGAAACCCAAAATAAAAAAGTCAACAAATAAGCGGAAAAAGCAGTTTTTGACAAGCTGGAAGAAGAGGCGTACCAACAATCTAAGAAGAAAAAGAACAAGAAGAAGCTGGTGGTAAAAGACAAGGCACGGTTAACTGCACTTGAGCAGAATTTGTGTTTTCCCTGCAATAAACCCGGGCACCGTGCTAAGCAGTGCCCCGAATGGAAAACTAAGTCGTCAAGGTTCATGGCGGTAGATTTACCGACAAGTAAATTGGAAGTCAATTTATTGAATAATTGTAAATGTACTTGTAATTTTAGTACACTTTCTTTTAAGCCTAATCAGTTGTTTTGTGTAAGAGGCAATATATTAGGAAAAGACGTAAATGTACTACTAGATTCTGGAAGTACTCACAATTTTTTGAAGCTGGACTTGTGCAGAAGCTCCGAGTGCCCACCATGGCCAGTGATCATCGTTATGTGGTCCATCTTGCCTCGGGGTCGGATACAGAAGTTTGGGATGTAAAAGTTTCAAATTTAGAGCTTCAAATACAGGATCATGTTGAGCCGCTCGACTTCCATGTCATGAATCTAGACAGGACTGATGTGATCTTGGGTTATGAATGGTTTTTCGATAAATCTAATTCATTAGCAATAGATTTCAAAAACCATACTTTAGTATTTAAAAATAAGTTTGATCAAATAGTCTCTATTTCTAGAGAGACTGATGTTACGGTTAATGAACTTAAGTCATTCTTAGGTTTCACTGTGTTTTTCCATAGATTTGCAGAGGAGTACTCAAAGATTGTTGCGCCTCTCAACAATATGTTGAAAGGAGTGAAAAGTCGCAAAGGTAGGCCAAGTCCTCCTATAAGGTGGAACAAGAAGTTAGATGAGAGTTTTCGGAAACTCAAGCTTCTAATTGCCTCATCTCCAGTCTTGAGGATAGCGGATCCAGATTTGTCGTTCGTCATTAACACTGACGCTAGTGATACGGCTATTGGAGCTGTTCTCTTACAGGAGGGTCAGCCCGTTGCCTTTGAGAGTAAAAAACTAACCGATGCACAGGTCAGGTATACCATGCAGGAAAAGGAGCTTTTTGCGGTGCTTTGAAATCATGGAGACATTACCTGTATGGTAATAAGTTCATGGTTAACACGGATCACCAACCTTTAAAGTAGTTTTGTAATCAAAATGATTTGAGAGGTCGTAAGGTCAGATGGCCAGAACTCATGCAAGAATTTGACTTTGAAGTGTGGTATATCAAAGGCACCTCTAATCAGGTGGCTGATGCACTTAGTTGAATTGGTGAAGTGAACGAACTTTCCTTCACTCGGATCAGTACAGACTTTTATCTCTCCCTGAGAGGTCTTTATGAGAAAGACCCACATTTTGGACCAATCTGGAATAGAGTTCTAACAGTTACATCAAGCGAGACTGATGTTCATGGTGATTAGTCTGGGGGAAAGGATAAAAAGGTGTTGATGACTTCTCTATCCGTAATGGACTTTTGTTCAGGAAAGGGAAAGTTTGTGTGCCTGATGTGGATGTTATTAAAAATAAAATTCTTTATGAATGTCATAACTGACCATGCGCAGGACATCCCGGCATACATCGTACATTAGATTTGGTACAAAGGGACTTTTATTGGCCAAAACTCAAGCCCTTTGTAGAATCTTATGTGGTCAAGTGTGACCAATGCCAGTTGAATAAAGCTGAACGCCATAAGGCTGGCGGATTGTTGCATCCATTTGAATATCCCGGATAAGAGATGGGATAGTATTTCCATGGATTTTGTGGTTGGATTACCACCCGTAGACGAATAAACATCATGATGCAATTTGGGTTGTGGTCGATCGTCTTACCAAATTGGCTACGTTTATTCCGGTAAAGACCACCGCGAAGGCTTCTGATTTAGCTCAGACATTTGTAGAGCGTATGTTTAGACTTTATGGATTACCAAGTGATATTGTGAGCGATCGCGATCCGAAGTTCACCGGTCACTTTTGGTCGGCCGTGTTTGCTAAACTAGAGACGACTCTGAGCTTGGGTTCTTCTGATCATCCTGAGACGGATAGGAAGAACAAATCATACGATGGAACAAATGCTTAGAGCATATGTTTCTCGACGGCAATCTGATTGGGAGAAGTATCTTCCATTGATCGAGTTTGCCTATCACAATAGTAAGCATTCGGCTACCGGTTATAGCCCGTTTATGCTTATGTACGGTTTTGAGCCTAGGTCACCTATTGCAGTAGAGACTCAGACGATCAAGTTTCAGAAGGTAGCAGATTTCCTACATGATATGTAGGAAATGCTACGGATTGCATGTGAAAATGTCCAGTGTGCCCAGGATAGGGACCGGCATTATGCAAATCTGAAAAGATCACCGAGAGACTTTCAAGTGGGGGATTGGGTATATTTGAAAATCCCGAAGGATTATAAATTGTCCCCTACATATAGAGGACCGTATTAGATCTTGAAAAGGATCGGATCCTTAGCTTACCAGTTGGAACTCCCGAAAGGATCTCAAGTGCATCCGGTATTTCATGTAAGCCAACTCAAGAATAGTCTACGTGAAGGAGAGCATCTTGGATTTGGAGATCAATTGGACCTGTTGCGTGAATCATCGGGTGTGTCTCGACTTGAACCCGAAAAGATCTTGGATACAAGAATTAAACGATTGAGGAATCGTATAGTTACCGAGCATCTGGTTCGATGGAAGGGATGCACAGACGATGATGATTCCTGGGAGCAGGAAGGAAGCTTAAGGAGGAACTTTCCCAATTTTAAGTTCTGAGGACAAAACTTGAATAAGGGGGGAAGAATGTCATGCCCACGACTGGTCTCGGATAGCGTGTCCACGCTAGGGATCAGTAGACCAACAACCCGTAAGGGTATTCTCAGGCTGGATTTCTAGCAGAACGAGACATAGTGCCCACAGACCGAGACATAGTGCGAGACATAGTGGTCACAAGTCCTAGCAGCAGCAGCATCACTCATCACGCTCAAAGCATTCCACAAGTTTGATTACGTCCTACTTTACAGCACTAGTCGGGTCTTGAGGCTTGACTTTGTTTCATGATATTTGAGCTCCTTTTCTATTTGTTTAGTGCAGCGACATGTATCAGATTTATTTTTGTTGATCTAGTTTTACTTAGTATGTTTTCTTTTACAAAGACGTTTTTTATATGTTCCTCATTGAGATATACATATTTGGTCTTTTGTACCCTCGGGTACTTACAAGACATTAATAAAGATCGATCTCTCTCGATCTCTCTCTCTCTCTCTCTCTCTCTCTCTCTCTCTCTCTAGGTGTACTATTCACCGGCCCATTAGTCACTTTTCGCTCTACTGCTCTAACTCGCCCGCGTAAGGGGCATGCTGCCTTGGTACATATGGAGAGAGTGTGTACTACTTACCATATTCATGATCCTGCTTCTAGGGACCACCTTTTCTCTACAGTGGTCTCACCAGTGGCTATGTACTCGGCGGAGGTTTGGTACCCAGGGATATCTCAGGGTACTTGGAGAGACATCACTCGCTTGCAGATCACCATGTTAGGGAGGATGATTCGTGCGAAGCCATCAGTTCCTCATGAAATTCTTTTAGCGGAGTTCGCCTCACTCCCCATGGTGGTAGAGGCTTTGTTTCAGATTGTTACCTTTCTACATCGACTTGAGACCATGGATACTCACAAATACGTGATGGCAGCGCTTACTTCTTCTCAGGCTATAGCTGGACAGCAGGCTAGATCTTCTTGGTATGGTGATGTGGTGGCTTTCTTTCAATCATGGGGCTTCTCGATGTTGAATCTCCCATAGGGAACTCATGCATTTATCAGACAGCAGTTGTATCGTAGATATTGTCACATAGTATGGGATCGCCCTGATCACGACAGGGTCAAGCTTCCCTTTTATGGCGCACATATCTTACACAGAGACAGTTTGGGACTTCCTGTTAGACCTTTATATCTATCTCTTCCTCTTTCTTTTGGGCTCCGATATAGGTTGGGAAAGTTACGAGTCTCTTCGCATCAGCTTGCTATCGAGACAGGCAGATATTCAGGCATTTCGAGAGAGCATCGGATATGTCAAGTATGCACATTGGGTGTAGTGGAGGATGAGTTCCATTTTATCTTCACATGTCGTGCATACTATGAGATACGTGGTCAATATCATTGTTTGTATCGGGACACCCCCATTACCCTCGGTACCTTTTTGGAGTATCAAGATCCCAAATGTGTCGGCCTTTTACTACGAGAGATGCTTATGCTCTTTGATACCTTCGGAGGGTACTAATGATGGCCAACATCTTATTACTACATTCTTTCAAAAACGTGAGCGTGATGACCTATCAAATGATGAGGCAGTCATACCGGTGAGGGTGAAGGCCCGGGGCGTGCTCAGCCACCACCTCCTGCTAGATCTACCCAAGCCTCTAGAGCTACCAGAGCTCCTCGACACCAACCACAGATCACAGCTTCTATGGGTATCAGACGTTTTTTCCGAGATTGATATTTTATTCTTCCTTTTTACTTTCATCAGCAGAGCAGGTGGTTAAGCTCTGGCACCTGTACCCTCTTCAGAGCTGGAGGTTAAGCTCTTTTATGTTTTTTATGATTCTATGTTCAATATGTCTTCTGACTAGCTAGAGAGAATCGGATCACCACCCACTAACTATTTGCATGAATGCATCCCTGGAAAGAAACGAAGACAATTCTAAATTTTTTTGTAGAAAATTCAAATATGTGCATCTGTTTTAGGTCATTTGAAGAGCAATCTTGAGGATAACCATGGGGGCACTTGCATTTCTAGCAAATATGAGAGTTTCTATAAGTCCCTTATCAAGAGTCTAGAATAATCATTCAGACCCAACAAAAGTTAAACAGAGAAAAAAAAGTTAATTTCGTAATTACTCATGGTTTGAAAAAGAAGATAGGAGGTCCTCTTTTGCTATATGATGAGGAACATGTGGAAGTATCTAAAGAGTACAAATACCTTGGGATAGAGATATCACATAAATTGAGATGCGACTCTTGTGTGGACAAAAGACTTGTAAGTGGCTGGAAATTATTCAACAAAATGAAAACTACTTGCAAAAAGCTAGAACTTTGGAGATGAGAAAAAGAAAACAGATTGCCACCCATGCCTGTTTGTTTAGGGGAGGGAATAATGCCATGATAAAAGGTATCATGGAATCCGAACTTAAGATCTTATATAGGCCAGACACAAAAGGAGTTTAAAGCTTTGCCCAACTTCAAAGAGAGGCATGAAAGGGCTATACGAGTAGTTCATGCCTTACAGAAAACCGAGTTTGATCTAAGAAACATAGCGGACACCATTTACAAACTTTACAAGCATGAGGGGGGGCCAAGAAGTGGGAAGGAAAGAGCCTATGACACGTTGGTGGCTCCAGTTTTGTTATATGTATGTGAAGTATGAGAGGCCAGCATTGCTGCACCAAGTGGGCAATCGAAAGAATACAAATCCTATCTTGTTGGCTGAAATGAATATCCTTCCATTGGAAGCTTTGGCGATTATTAAGATGGTCAACTACACCGAAAGAGTAGAAGAATTGGAAGATGTTAAGTTATATCCTATGCATTGTTGCATACTCCCTCAAAGGCTAAAAAGTGGATGGTAGCTGGATGGTTTTCCTTTCTGAAAACTTAGCACAAAGAATGGATTAATAAGGAGCTGAGATCTTTTGTACATACTAAGTTCAATGATGGATTATGAAAGCTTCCTTTGATTCGCAAAATGGAATACTATAAAGAATGTTTCAACCCTATAATAGGAGCTCCTACTCAACATCACCTCATTGAAAATATATCTATGAAGAAACCAGAGTATTGAGAAAAACTTCATCACCTATTGGATTGTGGCAGCCTTGAAGCTCTTCGAAAAGACTTTCTTAAGCATTTCGAGGAACCTATAGTGACATTACTTACTTTATTGATAAAGCTGATATTAGTATGCAAAAAACTCATAATTTGAGTAAAATTACTTTAGACCAATACAAGATCTTGTAATAAATTTTGCATTATTATATGGGAATTTTTGTACTTGATTTTGGTCCCATAAGCCATATTGCCTTCCATGGACGTGAATAAAAATGATATTCTCTCTCTCTCTCTCTCTCTCTCTCTCTCTCTCTCTCTCTCTCTCTCTCTCTCTCTGGTGGAGTCGTGGGTTTGCAGGTGCACTTCCAGGGAAATAGATTGCATGCTCGGGAGCGCCTCCAGGGAAAGCAGGTTGTATGCTTCGTTGATTAGAGGTTGCAGGTCTGGTGAGCACTAATCTCTTTGAGGTAGCGCTGCCTCTACTGGGCTTCATAGCTGCGTCCAGGAAGATGATGAACACCTCCTGCTAAAATCGCACTTGAGACAGTGAAGAACCACCGTTTTCTGAGGAAGAATAACTACTTCCAATCGCATCTGAGAGAGCTATAGAATCAACACATTCCAGAGGCAGAAGCTCCTTTGCTGTCAGAGCGCTGCTAGAGGAGGCAGAATTTACCTACATTCCATCGCTGCCAGAGGAAGCAAAAAGTTACTCATTTCCATCGCTGACAGAGGGTTGAAAGAATGGGCATTCTGTTTCTGCCATCCATCGCATTTTGGACTAAATGGTTTGTCAATAATCAGAGGCAGAACACCTGTCTGTCTGCCATTGCATTTTAGGAGGCTCGCTCCTTCTGTCGCACTTCAAAGAAGGAGAGGCTTGCTCCTTCTGCTTCATCGCACTCCAAAGAAGGTTGCTTTTCTTGGAAGAGCCATCGCAATCAGGGCTATAAGCCAATTCTACCTTGGGAAGCTCCATGGCTCCCAAGAAAAAAGGGGGTGCCCCTACCCCCCCCCCTCTATCCACCTCTTCTCCTCCTCCATCATCTGAGATGGAAGGGGATGCTATTTCACCTACAACAATCCCACCGCTGGCTGCAGTAGAAGGCATCACTGGTGCACCCTCTATTTTCACTGACAATCCACTTGCTATCACAGAAATGCATCATCAGTCCACAGTCGATTACAGTCCTTCCAAGCCTATTGAGAGTCTTTATGCCTATGATATCCGTTTCATCCGAAATGAAATCCTCGGCCTTAAGAAACAACTACACTTTCTTGAGGTTATGGATCTCGTGGGTGTCAAAGAACGGGTGGAGCAGCTTGAGCAAGAAAATGTATATCTTAAGCAACGGATTGCAGAACATGTACCTCCTTCCGACGAAACTTCCAACAAAATATCTTGCTTGGAAAAACAAGTCGAAGAGACAAAAACATGGGCAGCAATCTTCAAACGGGTTGATATGGGCAGCAAACTCTCATCACTTGCAAAACAGGTTGAAGAAACGACATCGATCCTCAAACAACGTAATCACCCCCATATCTCAGCCTCTATGATGGATAACAATTTGGAGACAGTTTTGGATGAACAAGCTAGAAGAGCTAAAAAGGCTCTTAATATTAGAGTAAGAGGCATTGCCAATGGCAGTAAACCAATAGACGAAGTTACAGATTTACTCGTTTCCAAGTTATCTCATGTTGTTGATGGTTTTGATACGGCATGGCGTAGTAAATTTCATGACAACGTTCTTTTTATCAAATTTCGCTCTCTTCAACACCGCAATGCAGCCTTTCGGCTTAGAACAAAACTCAAAGGCACTTTCATTTATATGGATGATGATTTGACAAATACCCAATGGTTAGCAAGGAAAAACATTATTCACGAAGCAAAAGAAAAAGGGAAAAGGGTCATTTTTATTGACGGCAAACCGCGATATTTTGACCTCCTCTCACACTAGGAACTTGGGGCTCCCGGGTTTAGGAGTTGCCCGAGATCCCCTACCATTTTGAGACTTGGCTTCTGGAATTGCAATGTTTTTTTATCATCATCATCGATAGGAGATTTTATTGATTTTATTAGCAAATGTGACATTTTGTTGTTGGCTGAAACCCATGAGTCTTTATATCATCCTCTTCCACATACACAGAATTACTCTTGGCATTCTGTTTTTCGCCCATTTGTGAGAGGAAAAACCTGTCGTGGATCTGGCGGAGTAGCTTGTTTATAAAGAGCCACCTCAATTACGATGGTTAAGCAAGATCCATATGCTCAATATATATGGCTACATACTATTGGTTCATTATTGGGATTACCTCAGGACATTTATATGGCTGTATGTTACTTTGCTCCACAGACTTCGGCGTTTGCTGAATTTGGTGGGGACCCATTTCAGGCACTCTCAGATGATACTGCTGTTTTTTCTCAGCAGGGCTACATTCTATTAGCAGGAGATTTCAACGCCCGTACTAGCTCCAAACAGACAGAATTTCATGCAGATACTGACTTTCTCCGGCTTCATCCTCTAGATATGGGACTTGATAGAGTATCACAGGATGCACACACTTCAGTTACATCTTTTGGAGAGCAGTTGATTACTCTTGCGGAGACACATTCTCTTGCCATCCTGAACGGCCTCACACACAGTGGCCTTCCTCATCAACGTTTACATGTTATCCTCATGGTGGAGGACATAGTGTAGTTGACTACTTCCTGCTTTGACATATCTGATTTCTCCATTACACCTCCTACCATCTCCGATCACTCACTCCTACGCCTCTCACTTGGTCACATAACCCCGTCTTCCAAAGTTCCACGCTCCTCTTCTACTCAAACGTGTTCCTTTTACTCATTCTGGACTCACAAACTACACTACAACCATGTCCCAACTACTTACTATCTCCCTTTCACAGCATCAGTTGAGCAACAAGCCACTTTTTTCTCTGAATCCCTCTTATCTGCGGCATCCTCATCTTTCCCCACCAAGACGATATCATCTCATAGACGCGTTCACAACCGCTAGTATGATGCCGAATGTCGCTCTCTTCACAAAAATGTGTTATATGCCAGATTACACTCCCCTACAACACTCAAACAACACTAGAAAAAGTATCATAAAGCCACCAGAACAAAGAAGATAACATACCTACGCTCACTCTGCCAACGGTTGATCGACTCTTTAGATTCCCCTTCCTCCTTTTTCTGGAAACATTTCACTAGATCCTCTTCGACTTTGGCCCCCATAGCAACCGAATCTTGGGTGGAATATGCCACAAAACTTTATACCCTAGACTCCCCTCCTACCTTACTCTCACCACGGCCTGCCCGCTGCACGCTTTTTACTCCACACATGGTTGAAAATGCAATTAACCATGCCAAACTTCATAAGGCCACTGACTATGATTCTCTAAACATGGATTTCCTAAAACCTGTAGCACATCTTATCTCGCCGTTTATTGCTCACGCTTTTAACACTGCTGTGACCTCTGGTTTTCCTACCGCATGGTGTACTAATATCCTTCATCCCATCCTCAAGGCAGGTGATCCCATGAATGTAGAAAACTACCGTACTATTATGATTGGTCACACTTTGTCTAAGATTTATGGTTCCATTTTACAGACGGTTACTGGATCTTTTGCTGAGACTGAGGATTTACAGGCTGGGTTCAGACCAGGATACTCTATCTCATATCAGATTTTCATTGAGATGCATCATTGAGGAGGCACGACATCAGAGACAGAGAGTTTATTGTTGCTTTGTGGACTTCCGCAAAGCTTTTGACTCAGTTCCGAGACATCTCCTTTTCCAGAGATTATCTTCACTTGGCTTCACAGACGAGACTATTGCCGCGATCATTACTTTATATGAGCGAGTTTGGGCGTGGTTCAGGGACGGTAGTGGTTGGTCTCCGCTGATCCACTCTACCATGGGAGTGAAGCAGGGCTGCCCCTTATCTCCTACTCTCTTTGCACTATATATTGATGACCTCGAGCGGCTTATTCGAGAGGAAGGTGGAAAGGGCTGTCCCTTAGTAGATATTATTATCCCCATTCTCCTATATGCTGATGATGTGGTTCTTCTCTCATCCTCTACAGCTGGCTTACAGAGATACCTTTCTGCTTTGCATCACTTCTGTCAGCTTTAATACTGAGAAGACCAAGATTATGGTGTTCAACACCAATAGACAGCATATGAGAGATGTGACCTTCTATTATGATGAATTGCCGATTGAGATTGTGACCTCTTACACTTATTTGGGAGTACTTTTCTCTGGTCCACTACACACATTCCGACCGGCAGCCCTCACCAAACTCCGTAAGGGGCATACTTCTCTTGTTCATATGGAGAGATTTTGTTCCACATATTATGTACAGGACCCTGCTACCAGATGCTTATTATTCTCTACCATTGTCTCCCCGGTTGTTTTATACTCTGCTGAGACTTGGTGTCCGGATTTATCACATGATACTTGGAGGGATATTACTCGTATCCAGATTCTCATGCTTAGCAGGATGATTAGGGCTAAGCCCTCGATGCCACATGATATCATATTAGCGGAGTTTGCTTCCCCTCCCTTGGTTATCGGTGCTATGTTTCAGATCATAACCTTTCTTCATAGGATATCAGAGTTAGACACTTCCAGATATATTGTTGCTGCTCTCACTTCATCACGCACCATTGCTGGACAGGGGGCCAAGCATTCTTGGTTTGGCAGTGTCTCAGCCCTTCTTCAGACTTGGGGCTTATCTGAACTTGATCTTCCGAGCGGGACCCATGCGTATATCAGACAACATATTTATCGGAGCTACATACGTACTATATGGTCACAGCCGGACCCTAATAAGGTCAAGATACATTTCTATGGCACACATTTACTACGGTTGGATATTACGGGCACTCCTATCCTTCCAGCATATCTTACACAGCCATTATCTTTTGGTCTGAGGTACCATATGGGACAGCTTCGAGTCTCTTCTCATCAGCTGGCTATCGAGGCGGGTAGATACACGGACACTCTGAGATTGCAGCGGATATGTCAGCTTTGTTCTCTTCATGAGGTGGAGGATGAATTCCATTTCATCTTTCGCTGTCCAGTATATTATGAGATCAGGGGGCGATACCACTGTTTATACAGAGATACCCCTCTCACGTTGCGATCCTTCCTCGAGTATCCAGACTCCAGATGTGTAGGTCTTCTTTTGAGAGAGATGTATACTCTACGAGCTTCACTTCTACCTACCACAGATATGGATCACAGCCAGACTCATATTACCCAGTTTTTCCATAAGCGAGACAGAGAGGATATTTCAATTGTGGATTTTGAAGTCCCCATTCGGAGATCGAAGACACAGAGAGTCTCACATACTTTTGCTAGATCCAGGACCACCAGATCTTCACGGGCTTCCCGCCAGTCTACAGCACGCTCCACTACTACTATCACTCATTATTTCCAGCTTGCTCGTAGCTAGTCTCCTCCACAGAGCAGGTGGTTAAGCTCTTGCATTGTATCCTCGCAAGCTGGTGGTCAAGCTTTGATACTTATTCTTGAGATAGAGAGATAGATATGCTAGTTTCTATTCTTTTTACTAGTAAATAAGTCCATATGCGGACAATGCTCCTCACTTTTTGTACTCTCTTTTGTCTTATGTACCTTTGGGTACCAAAAGACGTTAATAATAATAATTCTGATTCTAATTCTCTCTCTCTCTCTCTCTCTCTCTCTCTCTCTCTCTCTCTCTCTCTCTCTCTCTCTCTCTCTCTCTCTCTCTCTCTCTCAACAAGGATCTCAAAGCATTACACACCCTTGCTAGAAATCATGTTCTTGTACAAGCATTCTCCAATAATCAATAATGTCCTTATCAAAACCAAACAAAAAGGGCAATTCCTTACTCTCTGGAGGTTCCTTGGATAGAAGATTAGCTACAAAAGCTGTAGAAAGGTCAAGTCCTTTAAGGTCATCCGGTCCATCTTCTGAAAGATCAGCAACATCAAACCCTAACATGGTACCGTGAAAAGAAAATGAGACTCAAAAGCTGAAAGTACAATAACATCCTACATCAAAGGCATATGAGGTAACTTAATATAGCCAAATTCCATCTTTATGATATTTCAAAAAACAACAAATCACTCATTTGACTTTAATATTATCTCAAAATATGTCAAACACATATTTTGAGATAATATCTAATCACTTGTAACATATAATTACACAAATTTTCAGCAATCGTATTCACTGTATTATCTTATAGTATAGTCAGTAAAATTAAAGTTTTTAGCATGTTCTTACATCTATTTCAATGTCTTTTAGATGCTTTTTTATGGCTATTTTTCTTTTCTAAGACATCTAAAAAATTTTACAAAAACCGAAAGAAAAAAGTTTCAAAACGGAATGATCCAAAATTTTTAGAATGAGCATTCCAGAACATGATCAGAACGCAATGTGTTAGAGCTTAATTATGGCTCTATCATGATCTCAGCATGGCCGGTAACCAAAGGGCCTAAGGACTAGTATCGGCAAGGGTCGGTGACCGACGAGGACATCTGTCCCAAGTTGGGACTGGTGCGTCACGCGCAGTGATCCGGTGTGGCCGCCTGACAAGCTATCAGAGATGCGGTGTGTCTTGACCGTCAGGACCCTAGTCGTCAGTGACGAGATGCTAGCCGGCAAGTAGTCGAGGTGATCAACAGGGTCACAGGTCTTTGGTGGGGCACAGGGGTGGTACCCTATGAGTCACTCAGTATTCACAGGTCACAGGGGCCAGGCATGCCAAGTGGACTGATCACCCACAGGTGGATGCCATGTGCCAGTTGATGGGAATAGCAGGTAGAAGGATTCAAGGAGGGGGTGCCTATGGTTGGGAGTTTCATTCTACACACCACCGGCCTTCTAGGATTCACGAGCTTGGAGAGACTTGCTTGTGACACAACGCATCTATGAGTAGAATATATGGGATTGCCTTGATTTATTTAGACCAGACATGAGGGTCTAGGCCAGACGTGGCCTTTTCGCGTCTGCGTCCGGACGTGTCCAACCCCCAGACACAGGATCGGACGCGTCCTATTTTTTATTTATTTATATATATATATATTTAGACCAGACATGAGGGTCTAGGCCGGACGCGGCCTTTTCGCATCCGCGTCCAGACGTGTTCGACCCCTGGACACAGGGTCGGACGCGTTCTATTTTTTATTTATATACATATATATATATATATATATATATATATATATATATATATATAAGGAAGCGGGCCTTGGGCACGGATGCACGTCCGGACGCGGACGCCACAGGGGTGCATCTGGGTTTGGACGCGTCCGGCATTTTTTAATTTTTTTTCATTTTGAAAAAAAAATACAGGCCCCTCACCTCACTGTCCCACATCCCCAAAATGAAATAAAAATAATTTTCCTCCCTCTACCCCCCCCCCCCCCCCCCCCCGGGCTTAATTATCAGAGGATGTCTGGCACCCACCTGCCCCCTCCTGTTAAAATAAAAAACAAAAAGGTACCTAAAAAAATTTGCAACAAACCCAACCACTGCCCATGACTGTCTCGAAGAAGTGAATGCTCACCAGAGGATTTGGGAGAGGTGAACGCTCACCAGAAGAGTGACAAGCTCTCAGGACCACGAGTTTTTGGGAGAAATGAATGCTCACCAGAAGGCAGACAAGCTCTCAAGGCAGGGAACCACAAGACCTACACATTACTATGTCTTATATGATGAGATTGGTTTTCCCCCGGATAAACTTCAACAGCTTACTAATTACTTATGCAAAATTGTGTCATTCACTACAGGGAGGCCCCGAGACCTACACACTACTATGCCCATTTCGTTAGACCCAATCGCGTTTCGCACCCTGCGACGGGCCATTTTGACCGAACGATACCCGAATCGTGCCAGGCACGATCCCTTGGGTTTGTATCGGGACCATGAACCTGTGGACTGTATTCCTGGCATTATACACGAGTTCAAGTGGATGCTACACAAGTGTGATTTGTTAGGGATTGTTGTTTAGGGTGTAGGGTTAACTATGCTGTTTGTTAGGGTGTGGGGTTTACTGTTTAGGGTTCAATGATTGGACATGATGCATATGATCTTACAGACATAAATTGCGCTTGTGTAAAACAATAGCTCAAGCATTTACAGTTTCCATACTACGTCTGCTCTCTCTCACTCTCTCTCTCTCTCTCTCTCTCTCTCTCTCTCTCTCTCTCTCTCTCTCTCTCTCTCTCTCTCTCTCTCTCTCTCTCTCTCTCTCTCTCATTTTGCACAGAGCAAGCCATTTCTAGCCAACCATAAAAATTGCGTAATTCAAACCATTTCTAACTAGCCATTCAAATTTCACATACCTAACTATTTCTAACCAACCACGATAAATTAGCCATGACACGAATAGACTATAAAAAATATATATACATCTCATCTGATGCCAATGTACATGATGCTAAAATGTGTATCAGTATTTCCAAGTCTGTGCTAAAAAAATCATCCCTCTGCGTGCCGGATGCATCTGCAGGGGTGTCAAATACAAAGTCTGGCTGGGAGTCTGGAGGCATCTGGGACTCCTCCAAGTCTGGGCCAACGCCTGCCAAGAGACAACTAGAAAAATCATCGATGCATCCCCTCTTGGCTGGCCTGCCTCTGGGTCTGCCGGAAGGAACCCTCTGTGGGACACTCCTGCCTAGGGGTCTCCCTCTGCCACGAGGGGATCTCTGAGAAGAACCGACTGGCTGTGATGCTCTGAGTCATCTCTGCGTGAGCTGTCTCTAGGCGGCAGCCTCTGTCTCCCTCGCAAACCCTGACCAGCCATCATCTGAAAGGAGGCGTGAAGCGGGAGTACTGGGTGGGGCACGTGGACCATCCCCTACAAGGTCGACCGTCTCGTCTGAATCATATGTGGGCTCATCAGAGGAGGAGGGCAATGGAACGTCAGCCTTGGTGTCAGCATCATCCTCGGGATCACCCCACAGAACACGCCGAGCGGCATCGTCTGGATCAACCTCTGGCTCTGCCTCATGATCGGCCGCTGCAACTAGGCAATCATCGGGATTGACCTGCACAAGTCAATCATTCGTGAGAATAGCCGAAGCAACCGTGAGGACATTAAATTGAATGTCTTAAACTATTATGAAAGCAAACGATAGAGCATAGACATATAGCTGCAACAGTAGGAAGCCTACGCCTCCTGCTCTCATGTTGTCTGTGATGCGTCGAACCACCCTGGTGTTGGTGTTACAGTACACCAAGTCATTGCATTGCTCAGTCGTCAAACGGTTTCGCCTGTTCGTGTGAACAAGGCTGAACGCTGACCAGTTCCGCTCGCACACGCAAGCAAAACAATCCTGCATTAATTGGCGACCACTCGAGTGAGTACTGACCTTGTAGAGACAATGCGGAAACTGGTTGGATGAATGAGATTAGATAACATACCTGTGAAAGGACTCGGAACGCAAGCGTCCTCAGGTCTGGCTGTCCAGCGCCGTAGCTCTCCCACCATGATACAGGCAAGAGCATGTTCTCTCGGACACGTGCAAGGTCCTCGCCGAACAGCCCCAGACAGTGCCTAAAATTGAGCAACGATGTGCGTGAGTACACTTGAGCCCGCGCAGGGAAATTGAGCGAACAAAAGCAAACGACAGAGCAAGAGTTTACTTGTAACTGAGCCTCTGCTCCTCAAGCCTACTGCGGATACCAATGTCGCTGCTGAGGAGGCAGATGTATGAGAACTAGTCCTCCCATCCAAAATAGCACTCGGCAATCTATTGCACAAGGAATTGGCACACAACAAAGCCTGATCCCAAAAGATGCGAAATGATGCCATGATAAAGGGGAGGTTCAAGTCATAGAACAACTGTGCTATGGTCCTGGTGGCCTCTCTGTGCTGCCCCTCTCTGAAAGATCTCCGCATGGGCGTAGGTGCAGCAGTGGAGGCTGTGGATCCATGGGGAGTACTGGCGGAGGGGGTGGAGGTGGTTGTGGCGGAGGCGGTGCGGGTGCGAATGCGACGGCGGGGGTGGGGGCAGTGGCGGTGGGTGTACCAGTGGCAGGGGCGGTGGCAATGGGTGCACCAATGGAAACAGAGTTCGCGGTATCTGTGGACTGCTGGCCGGCCTCAGCAACTGGCTCAGCATATGCCTCGAGAATGCGGGCCCTCTCCGCAGAGGGGATGACCATACAAACGCCGATCCCGTAGCATCCCCCCGTGGGTCGGACTCGCAACCCCCCAAATGTGCCCGAACCCGAGAGGCGTTCCATGTGAACTGCTTTCGACAAAAAGGGCAGCGCCACTTTTTGTCGGGCATCAACTCCACCTCATCCCAAATGGGACGAGCGGCCATCTCTCTCTCTCTCAAACACACACACAAGCACGCAAATCTAATATCTCTCTCTCCTAAACCCCAAACCCAAGCACGCAGACCATAAACCCTAAACTCACACACACATCATGTCTCGTACACGCACACACACACACACACACACACATACAAATCCTCTCTCTCTCTCTCTCTCTCTCTCTCTCTCTCTCTCTCTCTCTCTCTCTCTCTCTCTCTCTCTCTCTCTCACACACACACACACATACAAATCACCACACACAGATGCATACACAAATCAACTAACCCACACACACACACACACACATAAATCATCACACACACACACACGATAACCCACCCAAATGCACACACTCTCTCTCCCTCACTGTAATAGATCCTAACACCACAGTAGGGCAAACACTAACTTATCCACCCAACCTTGCCTACTCCCTGATATAGAGTAAGCCCCTCCTAGCCCAGTGTGAGAACTGGTAGCATGCAACTGCCAACTGTCGGCCACGTGGCACTGACGTGGTCGACTGCACCTCGGGACCCAACTGGGGGCCCTATCCTGCTGACAGGGTCCCTAGGCTGTGTTAGGCCCGCCATGGCTATGGACCGTGCTGGGGCACACTACTCACACTGTCTTGCCCTGTTGGTCATGTACACTGGACACGACCCTGACTGTGGTATCTGACCTATCTGTGTTCGCTAGGGTTCGGCACTGGTTACGAGCTCGTAACACTCCCTCCCCCTTAAGAACCGTCTTGGTCCTCTAAGACAAAGTCTGGAAAAATCTTGCGAAGGACGCTGCCTCTTTCCCAAGTGGCATTCTCAACAGGCTGATCATTCCACTTAACCAGATATTCTCGGTATAGAGTATCACGAGTCTGCGTCTCTCTACTATCAAGAATCTCCTCTGGTTCATGTGGAGGTTGTTGAGGATCCAATGGGAGAACTAGAACACTGTCCCCTACCAGATTATCTGATCTGGTTAAGGCTTTTCGTAACTGACTTACATGACAGACTGGAAAAACCTTACTGCTGTGTGGGAGTTCTAGTTCATAGGTGACCTCGCCTAGTCTCCTATTGATGGTAAAGGGACCACAATACCTTGGAGACAACTTAGCACACACTCCTGATTTGAGGGTTTAGAGTCAACTGGGACTCTCAAGTAGACTTTCTCACCAGTGGAGAACTGCACATCCCGTCTGTGTGGATCTGCATAATGCCTGGCTCGATCCTGGGATTGTCTAATGCCACGCTTAGCATGTTCTATCATCTGGTTTAGGTCTTCTAAAAAGTTTCTGGCTGCTTCAACTTTTTCTTGTTTAAACCCTACAGCTGTGGGTGAGCGTGGCTGAAAACCGTACATCAGCATAAATGGGCTGTATCCCGTAGCTGAATGTTTGGTAGTGTTGTAAGCAAACTCTAATATCGAGAGATACTCCTCCCAATTAG
This sequence comes from Diphasiastrum complanatum, assembly GCA_029204225.1. NCBI lineage: Eukaryota > Viridiplantae > Streptophyta > Lycopodiopsida > Lycopodiales > Lycopodiaceae > Diphasiastrum > Diphasiastrum complanatum. The sequence goes on from CM055098.1 coordinate 3,977,734, forward strand.
TCTGCTTCTTGCTGACGTATGCACGAAGCATATCCTCCAGCACTTGATTTACCCTTTCTGTTTGACCGTCCGTCTGTGGATGGTCGATGGTACTCATATTAAGTTTAGTATGGAGATGATGGAATACTGCCCTCCAAAAATTTCCAGTAAACTTACTGTCCCGGTCGCTGACTATGCCGGAAGGTAGACCGTACGATTTAAATAGCCCGTCTACAAACAACCTCACTAACTCTGGAGCTCTAACGGTTGTTTTGGTCGGAATGAAATGAGCCATTTTGGTCAGACGGTCAACTGTGACCCATATAGCGTCATTACCCTTTTGGGTTTTAGGCAGGCCTACTATAAAATCCATGGAGATACTCTCCCATTTACCAGCTGGTATTTCTAAGGGATGCAACAACCCTCCTGCCTTTAAACGCTCTACATTATTTACTTGACATTTCTGGCAACTGGTTAAATACTGGTGGACGTCCTTTTTCATACTGGGCCAGAAAAATTGCCTACGAAGAAGCTCATAGGTCTTCTGTATGCCTGGGTGTCCCGCGCTAGGATTGTCATGACATTCATATAGGACCTGCTGCCTATAATCCTCTGAATTGGGGACACATACTCTATCTCTATAGAGCAAGTACTCATCCTGAATGGAATACTGTTTCCATTTGAATCCTTGAGTCAACTGACCCTCAACCACAGGGGTTTGCTTGGGTAATACAGGCTCAGAATCCTCAACGTCATCTGACGACGTATATCCGGACTCATCATCATCCTCAACGGAAGCTGCCGTATTCTTGGATGAACTGGCACGCCTATATCTGATAAACATGTCAAACTCTTGCATCAACTCTGCCCAACGAGCTTTCCGACCTCTAAGCTCACGTTGATTGCAAAGGTATCTAAGACTCTCATGGTCTGTCAGGACCTCAAAGTTGGCACCATACAAATAATGCCTCCAAGTCTTAAGGGCATGGACTATAGAAAAGAGTTCCTTTTCATAGGCACTGTACCTAGTCTGAGCTGGCTCGAGTTTTTTACTCTCGAACGCAACTGGTCGTCCACCCTGAGTTAGCACAGCGCCTACTGCAAAGTCGCTAGCATCTGTTTCGACCACAAATGGCTGATTGGGGTCGACGACTTTTAAGAATGGTGCTGTAGCTAAGGTTGTTTTGAGAGCATCAAAGCTCTCCTGTTGTGCGGACTCCCAAATGAACTCCTTTCCCTTCCCCTTAAGAAGATTTGTCATAGGGACTGCTATCTGAGCATATTCCTTGACAAATCGTCTGTAATATCCTGCCAGACCAAGAAAGATTTGAAGTTCCAAAATATTCTGAGGTCTCAGCCAACTGAGTATGGCTTTAACCTTATTGCGTCCATTTTAATCCCATCTGAAGAGATAATGTGACCCAAATATGCTACTTCTTCAACGAAGAATTCACACTTGGATTGTTTAGCATAAAGCTTATGCTTTCTGAGCAGTCGAAACACCTTTCTGAGGTGTTTTAGATGCTCCTTCCTCGTTTTGCTGTAGACGAGGATGCCATCTAAAAATACGACTACAAACTTACCCAAGTATGGTCTGAGGACACTGTTCATCAAGGTCATAAAGGTAGCTGGAGCATTTGTGAGCCCAAATGGCATCACCCTAAACTCATAATGACCGTGACGAGTCCTAAAAGCTGTTTTCGAGACATCTTCCGATTTTATACGGACTTGATGATACCCCGATCTGAGGTCTATTTTGCTGAAAAACTTAGCCCCGTCGAGTTGATCAAACAACTCGTCTGCCCGAGGCATAGGGTATTTATTCTTAATTGTGACTTTATTGAGGGCTCTGTAATCTACGCAAAGACGCATAGACCCCTCCTTCTTTTTCACCAATAGGACTGGTGAGGCCCATGGTGAACTACTGGTCTGAATTTGGCCTTTCCCAAGATAGTCTGTTAACTGCCTAGTTATTTCTTCATCCTCTGTTCGGCTGACCCGATACGGAGGTTTAGAAACAGGTGCTGTACCTGGTACTAGGTTTATTACATGATCTACCTCTCTGCTAGGTGGTAAACCATGTGGCAAATCTTCAGGAAAAACATCTTTAAATTTAGACAATAAAGTTTCTAATTTACTGATTTTCTGCTGAATACAACTGGAAATAGAAACTTCAGGAATAAACTGAAAGTCACATAAGAATACCTGATGGTCCTCGTCTCTGATTAGCTGACAGAGCTCTGAACTGCAGACCATAGGGCTGTTGGGAACATCATGCTCCCCATGCAACTGGATCTCTCGGCCTTTATGCTGAAAGCTGAGGGTGTTCTCCTGATAGTTTCTGTGGAGGGAAGGTCCTAAACTGTAGAGCCAATCTCTCCCGAGAACAATGTCTGTTCGATCCAAGTGCATTATCTGAAAGTTTATTTCATCTTGGTACCCCTGAATACCAAGATTTAACTTACTTACCATAGTTTCCCATATTTTTTTATCTTCACCCTTAGCTAATGAAACTATGTACCTATGCTGACTAGGTACCTCTGGTAGTTTAAGCTTTTTAACCAGGGTGTGGTTGATGAAATTATGGGTTGCCCCATCATCAACCATGACTCTTACTGACTGGTTACCAACTTTCCATGCATACGTACTAGGTCATGTGGCCCAAAGCTGAAGGGTCTCGCTAGCATTGCAGAGGTCAGCTGGCAACAGTGTTCATGATCTTCATGACACACTTTGATCTCGGAAGCTGCCGAGTCACTGGGGAAACATACAGTCTGAACAAGATGAACTTGTTTTTTATCTTTTTTATCTTTTTTAGTGAAAGGCCCCTTGGGACACTGTCTGACTGTGTGTCCCTTGCCCATACACACAAAGCACAAACGTTCTTGTTTGGCTTTCTCAAAATCATCTGGTTTTAAGGGCTGTATGAGTGAAGGGCGTTTCTGAGGAGCTTCACCTTTAAATTTATCTTCTTTCTTTCTTTTTAAAAATTTCTTTTTAAATTGAAAGTCTTTCTGAGGAAGCTGCTCAGAAAGTGGTTGCTGTCTCGCTCTCTTCCTACCCACTGAATCATCATAGATTTGAGCATATCTGAGAGCTTGCTCAAGGGTAGTAGGCGAGTTTCTCTGGACCTCTACTTTATATTCATCTTTGAGGCCACGGACAAATCCCCTGATTTTCTGATAGTCATCCATATTTTTAATCTTTAAAATTGCCTCTGGATACTGCGAGATATATTGGATGAGGGATTTATCCATTACTTTTCTTTCCCAGGCTTCCCAGGCTCTATCCAGTTCATTTTCTGGTAGAAATTCTCTTAGGAAAGCTTCTTCAAAAGCTTTCCATGACCGGGGAGTCTGCCCAGTCTCCTGGAGATTTAACCACCACTTATAGGCCATAGGCCCTAAGGAAAGACTGGCCTCAATTGCTTGCAAATGGTCAGGGGTCTGTTTAAGAGCATGAATGTTCTTCCATTTGCTGAGGAAGGTTTGTAGAATATCTGCATTTCTATCCTTCTCTTCCCCATTAAAAGTAGGAGGCTTTAAATCTTTAAAAACACTGGGGTGAGACCGTAAAGTCTCACCCGAAACTGATGGAAGTGGAGAAGGGGATAACTGAGAAGTGGAGGGAAGGCTTCCTTTCGCGGAGCTCAAAATCAAGTTTTTGAGTTCAGCGAACGAGTCGTCCACCCTGGACTTGAAATTGGCTAATGCCAGCTTCAGTTCATCCACTTCTGTTACCAATTGGAGGAACTGCTCCTTGGTAACCAGTTCGTCGAGTTCTTCGGCGAACTGTTCCTGTTCTTCTACTTCCATGGGTTCCTTCCCTTTTATATAAGCCAAGGCTTCTGTTTCAAGTTCGTCGAAGCCTCTCTCCGGGGGTTGATCAGGTCCCTGAGGAGTGGTCATCTTCGGAACTGAAAGAGAGCTACCTTAACTTCTGAAGGAAAAAAAGTCTAAAAGACTAATTTACAACTTTACAAGGGAAAGGAAACTTAGCTCTTTCTGAGAACTATACTTCCACAGAGAGAATACAAAAAAGCCCTTCTCAGCTTCTTTCTCAATCTGATTTGAGGTTGGAAAATGTGCAACAAGATCTGAAACTTTTGCTATCCCCCCTCGCTGGTCTGACAGCATCTCAATTTGTCCACATTTAGACTCAAAAATCCGCTTGAATCTCTGATTTGACCTCAGCTGGTAGGTCGCTGGTCTGTGACAAGCAAGTCTGAAGCTCAAACTTCTAGAAAACCTTTGAAATGCAAGGATAAATTCTAAAATTTATCCCCTACTGTCCAGCGCTGGACCTGCTGTAGAAATCCACTTCAAATCTTGCTCAATTTGTCACTGATTTCCACTCAAAACTCAAGGAAGGAGGCTGATCTGACAGCGCTGGTCTGCATCAAACTTCCTGACTTGAAAACGCTCCAAAATCCAGAATTTCCACTCTAAAATCGAAGTTTAAACCCTGATTGGCAGTGCTGGACCTGTCCTAGAAAGCTGATCCAAATTTTACTGTAAAAACAAGTAATCCTACGGAGATGTCCACCATAGATAGCTGGTTCTCCAGCGCTGACCCTGCTCTATCTATCTTTGCATATTAACCATAGTTGCTATGCACTCTGATGGATTTCTCCCCTGCTGAAACTGAGCTCCCATAGAAGGAGATGGCTCTGATACCAGTGTAATAGATCCTAACACCACAGTAGGGCAAACACTAACTTATCCACCCAACCTTGCCTACTCCCTGATATAGAGTAAGCCCCTCCTAGCCCAGTGTGAGAACTGGTAGCATGCAACTGCCAAGTGTCGGCCACGTGGCACTGACGTGGTCGACTGCACCTCGGGACCCAACTGGGGGCCCTATCCTGCTGACAGGGTCCCTAGGCTGTGTTAGGCCCGCCATGGCTATGGACCGTGCTGGGGCACACTACTCACACTGTCTTGCCCTGTTGGTCATGTACACTGGACACGACCCTGACTGTGGTATCTGACCTATCTGTGTTCCCTAGGGTTCGGCACTGGTTACGAGCTCGTAACACTCACTCATCATAGCTCTCTCTCCCGCCCTCTTTCTCTCCTCTCTCGCTGTCTCTCAGGCTTCTGCGGACTGTATCGCTGCCCGCGCGCGCCCTTCTGTTTTTTTATTTTTTATTTTTGTACGTCCAACACTGGATATAATGTATAGAATGGTCTGAAAGATATCAAACTTCTAAAAATAAAATAACAGAGCCACAATCAATGCTCTGGCTCTGACTCAGACGAATGCTCCGAAGACAACTCAAGGCCCCGAGCTGATTCTCGAACTAGCATGGGCTGTGTATCCGAGGACTCGTCATCCACATCCTCCCAATCTGCCTCCGCATCAGCACCCAAGCAAGCCAAACCAACTAGACCTACGCCAGCAAGCTATGATAGTGCACCTCTAGCTGTACCTGGAGCCTTGCGAGGTCGTCCTCTCTTCCCTAGCTGTTTCTGTGCTCTGCCTTTCTTGTTCGGTGCACCCTTAGGCCCTCCTCTCTTGCGGACGAGGGGAGCTGTCAATGCCTCATCACCGCCATGCAAATCACCTAGCTGGCTAGACTGGGCCCAAGCTGAGGCCCTCTGAGAGCCAAAGAGGGGTATCCCAGTGCAGCTGAGCGGGGAGGATGAGCCCGTGGAGTGTGTGCCCGTGGGGCTACTGCAGGTGGAGGAACTGGCTGTGGAGGGGCCGTCCTTGTAGGAGGCAAGTACAGGCAAGTACAGCGGCGATATGTACTGAAAGGGGCACTGTGGTGGCCGGTACTGGTACATCTTGGGTGCTGCCAAAGCAGGAGGATGTGAAGTGGGTGTTGCCACTGGAGGAGCCACTCGAGGAGCCACTGTGGATGTGGGCGCTCACAATTGCTCCAACCAGCACATCTATATTTTTCTTGCTTTGAAACTTTCAAGTTAGATTTGATTTCTATTTTTCTTACTTTGAAGCTGTCAAAGTAGATTTGATTTTTGGGGCTTCATATCAAGATCATCTTGTTTGGCCTTTCAACTCGCTTTAAACATCTGTGACATATTGATTCCAATTCAAATGCATGAAGCTGGCCTAAGGAAATCATTCCACTTCTACTGTTGTTGTGATTTGTGAGGCACGTTGCTACAGAGATTCAATTTCTCAAACCATGTCCATGCCCACAGTTCAACAGCAATAGCAGCAGCCTCAGTTGCCAATTTCCACTAGAAAAGACTAATCGATCTTCATCTCCAATGCTTTACGAAATATCATATGCTTTTCTAAAAAAATGGAGTAAAGATGGGTTTAGAATTTAAAGAGCAGGAAGGACGAGGGGGGCTAATTCTTTCAATATGATCTAACCGAACAATCCTCCGATAAAAAGGCTCACAAGCCCAACTACACTATTGTCCATCCAGGCCATCCGAACAAAATCTCTGATGTAGTGATATTGAAGCCCTATGTGAAATCCACTATTCTTAGAAAGAAAAATTCAGCCTTGATTATGAACAATCTTAATGTGCATTGTGCAGATAGGTATTTGTACTCTAATCCTTAAACCCCCTTGGATTTACTTCTTAGTGTCATTACAATTCAATAGTGGTTTAGTTTGATTATTCGTTGATCATATTCTGAGTTGAGTTCTACGGCCTACCATGTTGAGAAGGGTGAAATAAGCCCTAAATTCAAATTTAATTCATTTTAGACAATCTAGATTAAAGTAAGAGGTCTTAGAACTTGAGAAGTAATAAAGATAGACTCAGTGAGGTAGTAATTAGGTCAGGCTATAGTGGCTCATAAAGCATTGACTCATTCACGATAATGGTAAAGTAATGGCGGCACCACCGGTACCATAATGGCGGCACCATCGGTACCATAATGGGCGGTACCATTGACCCTATGGTACGCCATTATGGTACCGCCGGTACCATAATGGTGGTGCCGCCATTATGGTGCCGCCCTGGAAAATGCGGTACCAGGGCGACACCATATTTAATATTTTCTGTAATTTTTTTTTAAATTTTTCCTGATAAAAAAATGCTTTAGGGTGCCCAAAAAAAGCCAAAAAAAATGCAAAAAAAAGGGGAAAGCACAAGGGGCGGGTACAGCAGCACATGGGCATAATGGGGGAGCAAACTATGGGGCCAATGGGAGAGCAACCCATGGGGGCAGGTACAGCAGCACATGGCGGGATCATCAGCAGCTGCACAGTTAAAATAGCAATGATCGACTTATACAGTGCTTTCTTATTTCGACGGCACCACGTGTGCTTAGTTCTAGAGTTATCGGGCCATCTTTCTTTTACGAGCCCTTTGAGTGCTTTTAAGTAACTTATCTTTGTACTTACTTATCAGTTGAATATACAGTTTGAGGAGAGCAATTATGTGGTCTTGTTGCACTTGACGTTGTGTTGTGGTGATTGATCCAGTCGGGTGTTTAAACTGTGTTTTCTTAACTTGGTATCAGAGCCCTTGGTGGCTTGAATCACCAGACAAGAACAGAGAGCTGCGAATTCACGACGGTTTGTTGGCTAGGAAGCACAAAACCAAGTCTGTGGAGATTCGTGGAACGGCTCAAAACTGTAAAAAGGATTCAGAGACAGGGAATTGTCAGTTGAATCAGAAAGCAAGCAAAGATTGAAGCTGAAAATTCTTCTGGAGGGTTGCTTGGCGTTTGTGATTTCACCGTTTGAAGAGCGGTTTGGTGCAAAAGATTGCTTGTTGTTAAGCGACCTCAGAGGAATAGGTAGCTGCTCAAAGAAATTCTCAAACAGATCAGATAAAGTCCAAAGACTAGCTATTCTTCACTCAGCTAGGGTTTTGAGCTAAACAATGGTGAATCTCTCCAGTTTCTGAACCTTGTTTGGATCTGTAACCATCAACAGAGAGGCGCCCAGCTAGTGCGACCTGGCTATTAAGCAGCCGGTGGGCCGTGGATCTAGGAGAGAATAAGAAGGCGGCCATAGCTGAAACTGTGGCTAGAATCCATAGCCAAGAAACGAGGTGGAGGAGGAAGGAGGTGCTCGGGACAGCACCGCGGGGCCAATGCGAGCAGGAAGACATCGGCCACAGGAGGCCAGCGAACGCAGGGAGGCGGTATAGCGCGCAATTCCGATGAGGTTCGTTGGATTGACTAGAAAATCAATCTATGGTAGAGATTGACCATGGAAAATTAACTATAGGCCATCGGATTGAAACTAATCGTGGAGATGGGCTTTGAAAGGGCCCTGAAGAACTGAAAGGGAAAATAGGCCTTCCTTTCATTGAAAATTTTCAATTTGAAATAAGAGTTGGGTCCTGACTTTTGTGAAGAGTAAAGTCTTTTCAAGGTGAAAAGACAGTTCAAAAACTCAAAGTGCCCTTATTTTCACCCCCTTTAGCCTATTTTGGCCAAACGAAAGGCTATAGCCTCCAAACGAAGGGCACCCTGACTGTACCTGCATGTACGGTACACCAAAACAGAGTGATTGTCGTGGAGAAAGTGTTTGAAGCGCGCCAGAAGTGATTTCACCATTCCACTGGGCAGGAAGCTGGGAGTTGGTGACGAGAAGCATTTCGGAAAGCGACGCCAGTTTGGCTTTCAATTTGGCGAAAGAGCGGCGGGTGGCTTGGTAAGCCAAAAATTGCAGGTCATTATTATTGATTTCTGACATCACGGTTGGCTCCAGCATACACTTTATAGCCTATAGGTGAAGTTTCAACCAGTTTGGAGATGGCAAACACCAATGAGGCAATTTTGGGCGATGCAAGCAAACTTGATGGGGCTTCTAACTACAACATCTGGAAATTCAAAATGAAGAGCATTTTGATGGAGAAAGAGTTGTGGGAGATCGTGGCAGGTATTGAAGTCCGGCCAAATACCACTCCAAGTGACATAAGGGCCTTTGATAAAAAGGCGCAGAGAGCATTGTCCTTGATCAATCTTTCAGTAACAGACCATGTGATCACTCATATAAGTGATGCCACGACGGCTAGGGGAGCTTGGGAAGCTCTTAGAATGCAATTTCAAACTTGCAATCCAGCTCGGGCCATGTTCTTGAAGTCGAGATTGAACGCAGTAAGGATGGAAGAAAGTGAATCAGTGGGATCTTTCTTCACCAGGATAAAGGAGCTGAGAGATCAACTTGTGGCGATTGGAGAACCAATCAGGGATATTGAATTGGTACATACCACAATGAGTGGTGTCTCGGAAGGGCTACAGATGTTTGTGAGCGGCATTGCTTCGAGGGAGAGGTTGCCTACTTTTGAAGACTTCCACGGAATCATGTTGCAAAAAGAGCAGCGTCGCGAAGTGGTGAAGTCAAGGCAAACCCCACAGGAGGATCAAGCCTTGCTTGCTAAAGGCAAGCAAAAAGGATGGAAAAGGATTCCTAAGAAATCCAAGGATGATGATGACGAGGGAGAGTCGACATCAAAAGGGAAAAAGAAGAAGAAAGGCAAATGTTACTATTGCCACAAACCGGGTCATTGGGCACGCGAGTGTTATAAGAAGAAAGCGGACATAAAGGCAAGAAAAGTGACTCAACAAGGAAACATTGCCGAAGATGATGGAGAAGATGACGAGACAAGTGTCTTCTCATCGACATTGGCATCCCAAGTTGATGATGGCGCCAAATGGTTCATAGATTCAGGCACCACAAGGCATATGACCGGGAAAAGTGATTGGTTTGAAAAATTCTCACCAATCCATGATGGGGATAAGATCACTCAAGCCAATGGAGAGGAATGCCAGATATAGGGTGTGGGCAATGTACCTGTGCAGTTTCCTGATGGTAAAATCAAGAACATCCCTAATGTACTTTATGTTCCTGGACTCAAAAAGAGTTTGCTTTCTGTTGGTGTAATGGCAAATCAACATCTTAAAGTTGAATTTGTCAAGGATGGATGCCTTATGAAGGATATGAACCACAACCATAAAGTAGTGGCGAAGGGTTATAGAGATAGTAACTGTGGCCTTTATAAATTGGATGCTGCAAATCCAGGTGAATATCAACAGCATCTCAATCTGAGTTGTGGCACAGAAGACTTGGTCATTTGAACTATGGGAGCTTGAGATTGATGGCGAAGCTGAAGATGGTAATAGGGTTACCGGCATTGCAGGATGATTATCATGCAATATGTGAAGGATGCATCATGGGAAAGCATCACAGGGAGACATTCAAGAAAGGTGGAGCTGCAAGAGCTAAGAAACCGCTGGAACTCATTCACAGCGACCTGTGCGGCCCAATGAAGACCATGTCGTTGGGGAAAGCGTATTATTTTATGACTTTCATAGATGAGTACTCTAGGAGGACATGGATTTATTTCTTGAAGAAGAAATCTGACGCTTTTGCTCGCTTCAAGGAGTTCAAGACTTTGGTAGAGAACCAACTGGATGCACGCATCAAAGTGCTAAGATCTGATAGAGGGGGCGAATACCAATCTGATGATTTTGAGGACTTTTGCAAAGAACACGGCATCAAAAGACAATTCACACAGTCACACACGCCGCATAGTAATGGTGTAGCTGAAAGGAAAAACAGGACTATTATGGAGAGTGCACGCTCCATGATGAAGCAGATGGGCTTGACCGATTCACTTTGGTCGGAAGCGTGCAGTGCGGCAACGTTCTTGCAAAACAGGAGCCCTACAGTTGCGGTTCCAAATGTGACTCCTGAAGAAGCATTTACTGGAATAAGCCAAAAATCGACAAGTTTCGTGTCATTGGATGTAAGGCCTATGTACATGTGCCAAAGGAGGAGCGAAAGAAACTTGATGCCAAAGCAATCAAGTGTATCTTCGTCGGTTATGATGAAAGGACGAAAGCTTACGCTTACAGGTGTTTTGATCCTGTAATGAATAAGATTCACATTAGCAAAGATGTGATCTTTGATGAAACGCATAGGTATGAAGATGAAGACCATGCAAGTGGTGAAAGCATCAAAAGACTTCTCACAATTTTGGAGGAAGAAGATGAAGAAGATGCTCCACAAGATGATGCACGTGAAGACGAGAGTCGAGAGGGCGAGTATGAAAAGACCACCTGTTCAAGAGCCTAGGGGGAGGTACTTGCCAATAGGAGCAATAAAGGAGAAACAGGTTGGAAGTAAGAGACATTACTTAGACACTCCTTGGGATACATACTCTCCACGTAGTGTATTACCTGAATCTAAGATACCAAAATGGTATGAAAAGATCATGAAGGACGCAAAGCTAAATCAACCAGGATCTAGCACACAAGCTGAAGTGAGAAGATCAACTCGGGAAAGGAAGTCTCCCGATCGTTATCATGTGAACTATGCCCTAATGACTGACATTTTGAAGTGTCGAGAGCCATCAACCTTTTATGAGGCAAAAGATCACAAAGAGTGACAAAGGGCAATGGAAGAGGAAATAGAATCCATCCACAGGCATGATACATGGGAGTTGGTTGATCTACCACTTGGAAAGAAACCCACTGACAACAAATGGGTGCTTAGAACAAAGTTTCATGCGGGTGGCACAATAGCAAAGTATAAGGCACGCCTAGTAGTGAAGGGTTATGAGCAAAGCAAAGGAATTGACTATGAAGAGACATTTGCTCCAGTGGCTAAGTGGACTACGCTACGCCTTATCATTGCCTTAGCATCTCATTTTGGGTGGAAGATCCATCAAATGGATGTGAAGTCTCCATTTTTGAATGGTGACTTAGAGGAAGAAGTTTACATGGTCCAACCGCAGGGCTTCATGGCAAAAGGGCAAGAATAGAAGGTATGTAAACTACACAAAGCACTTTATGGCCTTAAGCAAGCGCCACGCGCATGGTATGGACGCATTGACAGTTACTTTCTTTCTCATGGGTTTGTAAGAACAAATTCAAATCCAAACCTTTATGGTCTTATAAATGATGACAGCATTTGCTTGATTGTACTTTACGTTGATGATATCATTATCACGGGCAATGATGAGAACCTCACTCGTTCTATCAAAGCCAACTTATGCAAGCAGTTTGAGATGGCAGATTTAGATCTTATGCATTATTGCTTGGGTGTCGAAGTATGGCAAACTAGCGGTGATATCAGGTTATGTCAAAACAAGTATGTGGGCGAGATATTGGAGAGATTTCACATGACAGAGTGCAAACCTTCCATCACCCCTTGCGAAGCTGGTAAGAAATTATCTCGTATTGATGATAGTGCACATGTTGATGCTACACTATTTCGTTAGCTAGTTGAGAGTTTAATATATCTTACGACTACATGTCCTGATATCTGCTATGCTGTAAGTTTAATTAGCCAATTCATGTCATCGCCCACTATGGACCATTGGAAAGCTGCAAAAAGGATTTTGAGGTATGTGAAAGGTACACCTAACCTTGGTCTAATCTACAAAAGACAAAGTGTTTTACCTAAGTTGCAAGGTTATGTTGACGCTGATTGGGCAGGAAGTATAGATGATAGAAAGTCAACAACAAGTTATGCCTTCAATTTTAATAGCGGTTGTTTTTCATGGTCTAGCAAGAAGCAAGATACTATTTCTCTTTCTTCCACAGAAGCCGAATATAAAGCGTTGAGTTCTGTTACCCAAGAAGCTGTTTGGCTACGTAAGTTGTTATGTGAGATTGGCATGAAGCAGGTAAATCCCACTGTTATTTTCTGTGACAGTCAAAGTGGAATACAATTGGCTAAAAAGCTTATCTTTCACGCAAGGACAAAACATATTGAAGTAAAATATCACTTTGTGCGTGAAAAGTTACAATCTGAAGATATAAGTATTGTACATTGTTCTACGTTATTACAAGTTGCTGATATATTTACGAAAGCTTTAAGTAAAGAAAAGTTTGAGACTTTTAGAGCCAAACTTGGCTTAGATCTGGTTATGTAAAAAGCCTTTACTTGTAATACTATCATGGAGGTATGTTCCATGAATAGAGTAAACTCTAAAATAAAAAGAGACGTTGATCATTGAGGGAGAGAGTTAAAATAGCAATAATCGACTTATACAGTGCTTTCTTATTTCGACGGCACCACATGTGCTTAGTTCTAGAGTTATCGGGCCATCTTTTTTTTATGAGCCCTTTGAGTGCTTTTAAGCAACTTATCTTTGTACTTACTTATCAGTTGAATATACAGTTTGAGGAGAGCAATTCTGTGGTCTTGTTGCACTTGATGTTGTGTTGTGGTGATTGATCCGGTCGGGTGTTTAAACTGTGTTTTCTTAACTTGCACATGGGCAAACAGCTTGCGGAGATAAATAGGCAATGTGAGTGCAATTGTGAGACGCATTGTGAGAGGCATTCTGAGAGACATTTTCAGAGGCTGTGAGAGAGCCTGTGAGAGGCTGTGAGAGCCAGGGTACTATGAGAGAAAAGTCGGTCGAGATGGCAGGGTGCAGACCAGCTGACGTGAGAGAGAGGGAGGGAGGGAGAGAGAGAGAGAGATATGGTTTAGGGGGAGAGAGAGAGAGAGAGAGAGAGAGAGAGAGAGAGAGAGAGAGAGAGAGAGAGAGAGAGAGAGAGAGAGAGATATGCTTTAGGGAAAGAGAGAGATAGACAGAGGGAGAGAGAGCGGGATATGCTTTCGGGTTGAGAGAGAGAGAGAGAGAGAGAGAGAGAGAGAGAGAGAGAGGGGTTGCCCATCAAAGATGAGTTCCTGGCGCTGCATAAAAGCTCTCGATGTGTTGAAAATCATACCTTTGGTTTTCAATATGTTAACCCCCAATCCCCATCTACTGCAGAAGGCATGAAGACTGTCTAGCTGCCGCTGTAATCCCTCTCTAGAAGAAGATAGGAGGACCACGTCATTTGCATATAAAAGTATAGCAATCAAGATGCTCCCAAGCCTGCAACCTGTTCCACCACATCCCTTAATAACTCTCTCAAGCTCGTCAATATATAGTCCAAACAGGGTTGGGGATAGAGAACAACCCTGTTTCATGCCAATAGTGCTCCAAATGTGGTCTGAGATGCCGGTGTCACTCCGAAAACAGCCAAGGACTCTCTCATATAGTGCCATCACTGCCAAGATCGTGTCAAAAAACCAAGATCACATAGACGCTGAATGAGAAGGGATCATGGAACAGAGTCGAAGGCTTTCCTGAAGTCAACAAAACAATAGTAGACCCACTCTCTTCTGTGTCTAGCCTCCTCAATAATGGCCCAAAGGGTGAAGATATGATCTGTGGTGGAGTAGTGTGCTATGACACCTGCCTGGCCCAATGCATGTAATCTCCTAGACTTTGCCTCAGAACTGACTGCTGACTGGAGGATGGTGCCATATAACTTAGCAATGATATGTCCAATCATAATGGTGCGATAATTACCAGGGTCCATGGGGTCACCAGTTTTATGAATGGGGTGGATGATGTTGGTACACCAGGAGGAAGGGAAGCCGGAGACAACTGCTCGATTAAGCAAAGTGGCTAGGGTCGGTGAAAGTGTATCTGTAGCATGGATTAATAGTTCGGATTCAAGGTCGTCAATATCACGGGTGCGACGGGTTTTCAGTCTTTTGATGGCAGTCAGGACCATGTTCGGGGTGAAGAAAGTGAAAGTAGTCGGTCGGGGAGAAATGGAGATGGGTGTGTCCGTGGGTGCAATATATAAGGTAGTGGCGTATGTAGTCCAGGTATGAAGGTCAGTGAGAGGAGGAGGTGGGGTACAGGGGATGAATTCTCTCCAGAAGGCACCGGAGGAGGAACTGCAAAGGGAATCGACTAAGCTTTTCCCTTTTTGAGTTTCATACATCCGTTTCTTCTGTCGGAGGGCATGATGGAAAGATCGACGAGCTGCAGGAAGAAGGTGTGTATTATGCAATCTAGCTTGGGTGACTTGGAGATGGAGGATATGACACTCGGCGTCAAACCAGGGAGGTCGGATAGGGTGTGACGAAGTGGGTGGGCACCGATGTGGTTTGGAGGGAAAGGAAAATGATGCAGTGGTATGTAGTGAAGTGGTAAGGAAGATAGCTTGTGTTTCCAACGGCGTGTGGTGGGGAAAATGACAAGAAATGAGCTGACAGCCTCCTGGTATGTCTTGTCTTGATGTGAGAGCGATCAAAAGTGTACTTGGGTGCACGAGAGATGGATGGAATAGTGGGTGGTTGGGAAGTCGGGATGGAGCCCATACTGAAAGACAGGAAGGCGTGATCGGAAAGGGTAGTGGGAGGAATCTGGAAACCAGACATAAGTGGGATAAAACCTGGTGACCCTATGAGATAGTCGACAACACTGTGTCCTCCGCTATGTGGATGGCAAGTGAATCTGCTAGAATGTGGCCAGCAAGCCAGGCCATTGTAAATGGCCAACTCGTGAGCCTCACCCATCTGTAGATTCTAGAAGGTACTCTCCATAACTCGTGATAGGGCCCATCATATCCTCTGAGGTCCTGGTGATGCCAACGTCCTCGCAATCAATAGCTCGTGTACGTAATATGTCATCAGTGTCGTGGAAATCCACCTGTCTGGTAGCAGTCCTGGCATAAAAGTCGCCAATGAGAAGGACATAACCCTGATTAGTAAATCTGACAATGTCTACAGAGAGATCAGTATAAGGAGAGCCTGATCCGTCTGCAAAGGAGGACTCTAGAGAGAAGTAGCAGGCGGCAATGAAGAGATCCCTATCCAAACCGATAGCTCGCCCAGTGATATGAGCCCATATGTATCGTGCCTGGGCATCATGTCGGAGAAACTCTATAGCTGACTGTAGTGACTCTCGATAAAGGCACGCAACTCCACCCGAACCTCTGCCACTCGCTGATCGAGTCTTTGTCCTATAAACTGAATCCCATCTGTAACCTGTAAATGTGGGTAGTCCTCTCTCTGGGCTCTCGTGTGTCTCCATAAAAAATAGTATATCTTTGTCTGTGAAGTTGGTAAGATCTCCAGTCATGGATGATGAGTGTATGCCATTACAGTTCCATATTCCAAGATGTAGGTAGTGTGGAGGGGGTCCCGGGATGCTCCCATGCCCGGGGACCCAATTTCCTATAGGCTGTTTCTGGATGCAGTACCATCGAGGTACCGAACAACTCCATCACGATAGATCACTCATCTTCTGGTAGCTTTGGCGGTTTGGAGTGCTTGGTGTCTCTCTTCAACTTGGATATAGGTAAGGTCATCATCCATGAAAATTTTGGTGTCTTTCAGTTTGGTTCTTTTCCGCAAGGTTGCCTTACGATATGTATGTGACGTGAAGCGGAGGATCAAGGTAGCGGTGTCTTTTTTTAGTACGCCATGCTGTATCCAAACCATCTGCATTGTGTCCTAGGGTGGTGCATAAAAATCTTTTTGCTTCGGTGGCGTTTTGGGTGTCATGCCTCGTACCCTAATATTGAGAGCCTTGGAATCTCGAAGTTTCTCTGCCATGAGAGTAGCGGAAATGAATGATGAAAAGGGGGGAGACTTACTTCCGCCATCGGCTGTCCAAGGTGGGCTGGTAGCTTTGTTCTTGGTGATGATAGAAGCCCATGTTTTGGTCGACTCTTTGTGCTGGCTCAGTTGCTGTTCCAGATCTTGAATCTTCATCTTTGTCTCTTCTTGTGGCTCGGAGGCATATTTATTTTCCATTTCTGTCCAGAGCTGTTGGTTCTCTGTGCGTAGGTGGATGATTTCCAGTTTCAGAGTTTGCACATCTGCCTTCAATTCTTTCAATTGGTAGGCTAGGAAATTCTTGAAGGATTTGGAGGTGGTGTAGTCGGCATGAGACAAGAAGGGGGTGTCTGGAGCAGCACTGGTAGAGATGGGAGTCGAAGGGACATGGGGTGAGAGAGGGCTCGAGTGGGATTGTTGTTGCACAGCAGTGGGGGCAGGTGTCTACTAATGCGTACCCGCCGGTAGATCCGTAATGTGAATACTCCATGAGGAGAGGAGACGACAGGCTTGGGAATACCACGAAAAGGAGTGTCCCACATAATGTAGGTGCTCGGATGATGACAAAGCTGCTGCAGCATAGTGTGTTTCTCTACCCTGAAGACCCTCCAGGCGTTGTATGAATGTGACAATATGGAACAATGCCTCTAGCTGAATAGGCCCCAAAGCTTTTGCCTCACCGAATGCCCTTTCCGATCTGCAACCTGCATGGGAGTGAGATCATCATCCATAAATATAAGTGTACACAGTTTGAGGGTTTCCCATCTCTCTTCCAAATTCGTGAAGCGAACTATGAGTGTAGAAGGGTCTCTCTTGGTTCTCCAAGCTCTATCCAACCCTTCGGAGTGGTGGGAGAGTGTGCTTGAAAAAAAGCTGGTTGCTTCAATCTTTGGATCATTGGTGTCTTCAACTCCGCGGACCCTTATATTCAGGGTTTTGTACTCACGCATTCGCTCTTCGGATATGGTGGCTGAAATGACTTGGTTGAAGGAGGGTGTACCTTCCTTAACATCTTCCTTGAAAAGAGAAGCCCACGCTTTCGTCTCAGCCTTATGTTGCTCTATTTTCTCTTACAATTCTTGAATCTTTGTAGGTTCTCCTTGATTACTTATTGCCGCCTCCAAAGAAGTAATCCGGGTTAACATGATTTTTCGCTCAGCAGACATAGATTGAATGATCACTTGAAGCTGTCCCATTTCCTTTTGCAGATAGGTGGATTCGTGTTTGATCTGCTCGATGTAAGAGAGAATGTATTGTTCAAATGACTTGGCAGGTGTATAGATCTCGGGTATCACGAAAGATGAGTGAGCAAGTGGCGGGCAGGGAGTGTGGACTAGATTTGTAGGCAACGCTGACTCAATCTTCACCTTACGTAAGACTTCATCTGTATCAGCAGTACCATCATTATGGTTCCGAGCAACATCGGAAACCATTGCGAAAGAAGTGGAAACAACGGTGATGGGTTCTGGAGCGCTGGTGGACAGCGAGAAAGGAACTTTTTCCATGAGGGAATCTGCAGTGCTGATGGACAGAGGGGAGGCTGCAGCACTGGTGGATGAATCTATAACATTGGTAGAAGATGCTTGCAATTGTTTTCCTCGAGCTATGGAATCAGGCAGATATGTGAAAGGAATACAAATGACTGTGCCAAATTGGAGTGTTAGCTAATACAACTCAATTCTTAACATCTCCAAAAACAGCCAAAAGAAGGATATCAAATATAATGTTGAGCAAGATTCTGATAATGATGAAGAGTACAAGCCTCCAGGTAGTCAGGAAGAAAGTTCGAGCTCTTCCATAAGTCTGAAGTGTGATAGAAATTAGGAAGAAAGTTCGAGCTCTTCCATGAGTCTGAAGTGTTTGCCTATCTCCAGGAGCTCTGTATCCAGCACCTTTCTGAAAGCTCTTCAGCATCCTTGAACACACTACGTTGGGTCTCAACATATTTCTCAGCGTCAAGCCATTCTGCAGAGTCTAGCTCCGCTTTTTCTTGGTACTCCAAGACCTTCACTTCCTCGGCAGGAAAATCCACTGATTGGAAACCAGTGGGTGTTGTCTTTGAAAGCTCACCAAAAACGTTTGACATGGATTTGAAGGAGCTATTAATGACACCTCAAAATCCGGGAGTACATAAAGACACAACCACTCCTATCATCTGCATGCACTGGAAGGACCTTTTTGACCATTGCTTTTTTGCAAAGCTTCCTGGCCAAATATCCAAATGAAAGGAATGTTGCTTCCTTGGGTGTCCGAGTTCAGGAAATGGGCAGTGAAGCCAAACCCCAAACCCTAAACTAGTATGAAGCCCATACAACTGCCTTTCAAACTGTGTTCTATTTGCAAAACATGCTCAAACTGACTTTCACTTACACCGTCCCTGTCATATACCAAGCAGCTTCAGTACATGTGCATAATCAAGCACATGTACTAAGAAAAATTCTGTCACTTATATTACACAACTCAATTCTTAACATCTCCGAAAACAGCCAAAAGAAGGATATCAAATATACTGTTCAGCAAGATTCTGATGATGACGAAGAGTACAAGCCTTCAGGTAGACAAGAAGAAAGTTCGAGCTCTTCCATAAGTCTAAAGTGTGATAGAAATTAGTAAGCACCTTGGGTTTGCACCCTCATAATTTGCGGTGTAATTGATAGATTTCACCAACTATTTTCAGTGCTACACTTTCCAGACATAGCAATCGATCTCATCCAGGGAGAAATCGATCTCATCCTATATGACATAACAGTGTGTAGGTTTAGGGTTTAGGGTTTAGAGTTTAGAGTTTGGAGCATAAGTGATTCATAAGCTGTTGAAGTTCATCCGGGGAGAAACCGATCTCATCCTATAAGACATAGTAGTGTGTAGGTTTAGGGTTTAGGCTTAGAGAGGCAGGATAGTAAACATCACTGGAAAAATTTATCCAAGAAAATTATCTTGAAGTTTGATTTTGTAGTTTGCACAGCTCCAGGAGCTCTGTATCCAGCACCTTTCTGAAAGCTCTTCAGCATCCTTGAACACACTACGTTGGGTCTCAACATATTTCTCAGCTTCAAGCCATTCTGCATAGTCTAGCTCCGCTTTTTCTTGGTACTCCAAGACCTTCACTTCCTCGGCAGGAAAATCCACTGATTGGAAATCAGTGGGTGTTGTCTCTGAAATCACCCTAAAAACGTTTGACGTGGATTTGAAGGAGGAGCAATTAATGACTTTCCAAATAAAATTTGCAGAGTCTGTGTTGTTGTAATGAGCAGATCTTTCACTAATCAGAAAGAAAAATAGCTCACTTGTGTATGTACCTTTTTCATGGAGAAGTAAAACTGCAATTCTCAAGAAAGCTTCAGCAGTAGAACATTTTTGTTTGCATGTTCTTATGCAGTTCTGGAAGTGGAGTCACAACTGGTCCTTCTTGAGATGCTGAGCATTCACTTCACCCAAAAATCTTCTGATCTTGAGCTTGATCCTGCATGCAGTTTACGTAGTTGTGCCAAATACCCGATTTCGCACCCTAGATTTCCCCAGGCACTGGAAAGACCTTTTTGACCATTGCTTTCTTACAAATCTTCCTGGCCAAATATTCAGGTGAAA